>OX243851.2:9713103-10913103 GCA_945859575.2 Herminia tarsipennalis
TAATATGGGTAATTAATATAGGTACCTTCAAACATTAAGGTATACATATATTACCTAAGTTATGTGTATTTCAAAAGCGGCGGTAGCCGAATGGTTAAGGCATCGTAATGTCGCGGGTCCAAATCCTATCCGTTATACTACCGACGTGAATCCACTCCTAATACAAGCCGTTGAGCTTAGCTCGAGGGGTTAACAAAATTGCTAGCAATGTGAGACTAACAATGATATTTTATAAAAAAAAATGCTTTTGAAATCAAAACTATTAATTTAAACCATTAACAGGTACAGTGAAATTAGTCTCGAGAAATTTTTGCATATGTAGTGGTGTGTATGTTACTTAGATATTAGAGCGCGTTTCCACTATATCGTTCTGGCCCTTACAAAAATGTTTCAATATCCTAACATTACTATTTAATTTAATACTTATCCCTAGCAACACTCTGATTTTTGTTTTCAATAAAAACAAGTTTTTATTTTAAAGAAAAAGGTTTTGACTTTATTAAAAAAAATATGTCATTCAATTTCACGTCCTTGAGCAAACGACAAGGCGACTACCGTGAAACAATAAAATATCGTGTCGTTCTTTAGATGATAGTAGTTTAGCTATAGGTAAAAAGTTATGACCATAATAATTACGAAACAAAACAAATAAATAAATCGTCACTTGATAGTGGAAAGTGGAAACACGCACAAAACCAGAATAAACCAGTTTACTCTGTCCGCAGGTGCCACGTGCAGTCTGACGTCAGTCGCTTGATACCGTTAGAACATAAAGCACGCATTTCATTAAAAAATTATAATTATTAGATACGTAGTAGTTTCATTGTGAAATTTTGTATTTGTTGATTGTTGTTATTGTTTGTTATTATTGTTAAAATATTTGTTGAAGTGTTTAATTTCAAGTGTGTAAGTGTTGTAACTTTATATTGATAATTCAAAATGGCTCCAGTGTTAAAACATGGTCGAGGCAAGCCTTTGACTTCTCAAACTAAGGAAGTTTTGTACTGTTTGTACAAATATTTCGAAAATGAGTGTAATAACAACCCGAGCAGTATTATGACCCCCACTCAATTAGTTGCTAAATCAACAGGAATTTCAATAGCATCCGTCAGAAAGGTAGTATCAGAAAGCAAATGTCGTCCTTCAGATCAGGAAGTAACATTTAAATCTCCTAAAAAGAAACCGAATCGTAAACCTACAATAGTAATCGATAACTTTGATCAGCAAGTTATCAGAAGAACAATTCATGACTTCCACATCACAAATAAAGAAGTTCCCACTTTAAAAACTTTGCACTCAAAATTGAAAGAAGATATCGATTATAAAGGTTGTGTCAGCACGTTACGAAAACACGTCATGTCATTAGGTTTTAATTGGAAGCAAACAGAAGATAACCGGAAACTTCTTATGGAAAAACACGAAATTAGATACTTGCGAATTAATTATTTGATGAAAATTGCTGAATATCGTGAACAACGCCGACCAATTGTTTACACCGACGAAACATATATACATACATCACATACCCTCTCGAAATCTTGGTCAGATGGAAGCACTTCAGGTTTGAAGCAACATATATCGAAAGGCAACCGCTTAATCATTGTTCATGCCGGTGGTATCGATGGCTTTATACCAAATGCATTGCTTATGTTTAAAGCCGACCAAAAAAGTGGAGATTACCACAACAATATGAACTATGACAACTATTCAAGGTGGATTCAAACTCAATTAATACCCAACTTACAACCAAATAGTGTTGTTGTTGTTGACAACGCACCATATCATAACTCAATACAAAATCCTGCACCGAATAGTAATTCTAGAAAACAGCAAATGATAGACTGGCTGACATTTCGAAACATTGAGCATTCATCCACGTTGCTTAAGCCTCAATTATATGAACTGATTCTGCAAAACAAGGCGAGATTTATAGAGTACAAGATAGACGAAATATTACGACAGCACGGTCATACTGTGCTGCGTTTACCACCATACCATCCGGAGTTTAATCCTATAGAAAATATATGGGGGATAGTGAAAACATATGTCGCAATGAATATGAAGGTTATAATGTCATTAGCTGAAGAAAAAATGAACGCCATAACTGTAGAGGAATGGAGAAAAGTTTGTTTGCATGCTATTGAGGAGGAAAGCAAATATCAGGGTAGAGACGCAGCTTTAGACACAATATCAGAACGAATCATAATTAATTTAAATAATTCATCTGATGAAAGCGAGGATGGGGATGATTGTGATATGCCTGGGGTTGATGAATTATTAGAATAAAACATTTATGGCCGGAGAACACCTAATTCATACACGTCTTCACTGAAGTGAAAACCGGCATTCAATGCTTGTAATGTTTGGAACTGGCTTGTCTGCCTCATACAGTTCCATAGATTACAATGCGGTGGATACACATTTTCACGACCGTATTAGTACGTAGTGCGTATGCGTAGACGTGCACGCATTTGGTGTGCTCCAGCCACAAACGTATATTACCTTTAAAACAATAAAAACTAAAAATAAAATGTTGTTTTTTTTATTTGCTGACCATACACTACTACAAACGCAAAAATTTCTTCAAGCTAATTTACCTGTACCTAGGTACCCAAATGAATAAACATAGTCAAGTAGGTACATAATAAAATAAATATTTCAAATGTTATTCCCATTGTATTTGCCGATCGTGTAAACAGATTGACCGGGGTTGCACAGCGAATGCTGCAATCCTTACTTTTGTCAGTTTTGTTTTCAGTTTGTTTGCACACCCGAGCATTTTCCTGTTCACTGTTATCGTGATATTTTCCCAGTTTTGCTGTTTTATTTGCTGAGTCCGTTGCATTCGACAGTTCGTTGATTTACTGACCTAATTATTTGTGAAATATTTTGGTTGTTTGGCTATGCAGAAGATTGGAATGGCGGGAGTGGTTGTGTAGTTTTAGTAGTTTGAGGATTTATTTTCGCAATTCTTTTCTTAACAGTAGAAAAGATGGCGCAGTAGTGACCTACTGCGCCATCTTTTTACTGCGTCAGTGAGTCAGTAATAATATATACTTAATATTGTTTCTAAAAGGGTGACGGAAATTCATTCCTTGCAATGCAGTTTATTGAGTTGTGAGTGATAATTTTGTATATAATCTCTAAGTACATAAATCGGTAGCTGTGGCTGTGTCTGTATCTATATTTAAAATATTTAAAAAGGCAACCTACATCCATTTATGCAACCAATGAATCCGAAACTATGGTTTGTTTTTCATGTTTGTTCGTCTGCGCTTAAGTTTCTTAAAACTCAATGAACAGATTATGAATATGCTATTGCAGTTTAAAAATATGTTTTAAATTAATACTCCTATCAGTTTCCTAGCTTTAGCTTGATCTCTGTTCTGTCTTTTCTACATCATAGGGCTCAAGTAGAATGGTCAAAATAACCAGCATTTAAGATGCATCTCCGTGCGCGCCTGAACGCAGCTGCGTAGGCTGACGCGCTCTTTGATGCGACAATAGTCAGAGTATGAGAATGTAAGGCGCTGTTTCTGAGGTCTGCGACAGACGCGCGGTCGACTTCTGAAGCCACACTCCAGATGCGATGCACGGAATTGTAATTTTCCGCGGGCGGCACCGAGCTCATACAATGGTAAGAGATAACTAAATACTACGTAGCAAGCTAATAATGGTAGTGCTACGTTATTACAGAGTAAAGCCCACTTTTTAAAAGATTTGTTAAAGCAAAAACAGCCAGTTAGAAACTGACAAATATAAAAACTAATCGAGATCCGGGTGTTAGTCGGCTAATTCAAAATGTTTATTATGTTGTTGTATTATGTTTATGAGCCTCATAAAACAAATTCGCATTTTTTTTCTAAGTTGGTACATGTGTGTTATTAGAACAATGTCGCTCCTATCCTAATCCTAACTTTGTTACCTGCTGTGAAACTTTGCCTGGTAACTCGAAGCCTATTCGTGGAACGTTGCGCTTTATTGTTTTGAATGTTTTCAAATGAATGTTATTCTAATCCGTTATAGTCGTTTCAACACACAACTCAGTGGGTGAAACGCTAAATACTTATGTACATATTGTTAGAAATAAAAATAGAAATTTATAGAGGAAGTGAAAGTACCTTATAATTTTCACAGATAAATAAATACATTTTATTAAAAATAATTAATTTTACAACTCAAGTTCCGCGGACAGCGATTCAATAATTATGAGTTCAGAAGTAATAATGATGAAAGTTTACCCTTATTTCGAGTTTAAACCTCTGCTTGGCTTTTTGATTGATTTTATTCAAATAATATTATGCCATGCATATAGTATGTAGGAAGACTGCTACAATGATGCTACGCCGTAATACACGCTACGGCTTCCGTCCGTATCATACAATTTATTGGACCTAGTTGCACATAAATAATTTCAGCAGTAAAAATATACGCGTAAAAATATCACAGAATGACATTTATAATAATTATAAGTTTGGATATTCTTGACTACGACATTACAGGGGAACGAGAGAAACGACTACAGGGAATGTGAGTTGTGCGGGTGGATTTGATTAATCAGTCATCAATCAATCTATATCTATCTATATCTATACATATAATAAAACTGTAAATTTCACGTGTCTGTACATGGCCGAACTTAGTGAAAAAAAATATTAGGAAATGTTCGAAAAGAGTATTCAAACACTTTGCTGCATTTTTAGAAATGTCTGTCTGTCTGTCTGTCTGTCTGTCTGTCTGTCTGTTTGTTTGAACACGCATCACGCAAAAACTACCGTACAGATTCGGTTGAAATTTTGCACGTGCAATCTAATAGATGCAGATTAACATTTAGGCTATAAATTATCACGCTTTTTCCCATAGGAGCTAAGCAGTAAGGGATAATGTCTGTAGCTATTTTTCGTTATAAAACAGTAACTACTAGACGGATCTTTATGAAAATTTGCAGTTTTATAGTAAATACTATAGGACATTATTTACACTATGAATTACGATTACGCTAACGTCCATGGGGAACGAGTAGCAACGTATTTTTTGTCGCACCATAATGGTTTATCACAAAATTTTCCACAATTAGACATTATCTATAATTGTAACCTATGGAATACATAACTTCACGCTAAAACTAAAAGGAGTTAAACACAACATTGTTAAGTTTCATAAGAACAGTTATTTTGACGTCGAAAGTAGCGAACAGTATAGCCTCGAAGCTATGCTAGCGGACTTTAACAACGAAGTCCCGGGCTCGAATCCGAGGTCTGATTATGTTCTTTTTGTATTTTTTTAAATTGTCTTTATCCTTTTTTAATATTTTTCTCAATGTTTTAGTTATTTTTTCGACCGTAAAACCAAAGTAAATAAGTTACTTAACTTATTTACTTTGGTTATTATTTATTTTATATTAAAAATCAAGTAAATTATGCACGTAGGTAAGTTAATTATAGGTATTGCATGCACTGCTGAGAGTAATGAATTAATCGTAGTAGAAATGAAAAACAATATTACATTATAATTCAAAAGTATTCGACATTTTCCAGAAATGATGTGTTCGTCTAAAAAAAAGACATTACACACGTAAAAAAAAAAACATGTAGCGCCATCTATGAAATCAAATTGTTCACCGTGATCAAATAATTCCTTATTTGTGAAAACATTTATTAGGGTATAGGTGCTTGAGATGCTGAGTGGCAACATTTTTGAAAGTAGATGGCGTTGTATTCAATAACGTTAGTAAAAGAAGTTTTAAAAAGAAACACATTGCTATGATTTTTAGAAATGTTTGTCTGCCTGTCCGTTTGTTTGACCACGCATCACACAGGTGCATCGAGGATCATGTGTTGGGGTTATGGTTGGAGATTACGTGTTCATCAATTCAACGATAATGAATGGCTCAACATCGGTCAAGTGTGAGTAGTTCGGGTGACGGGAGGAGGGAGGTCGTTGTTTGTCAACCGTACCTTTAGGGATATCTGACATTTTCGCGGGCATGACACACATGACACGCTCTGTGTTTGCTTACTAAAGTGTTACAGCAGTTTTATTATTAGTATTGCGTTGTAACACTATATGAAATACACCCCATTTTTAGCCAAAATGGCAAAACAGAACCCCTATAGTTCCCTTATGTCCGTCCGTTCGCAGCTTAGCTCAGAGACTGTTAGTGCTAGAAGGTTGCAACTTTTGCATGAATAAATTACTAACGCCGATAAAGTGAAAGAACACAATCTTGAAAATCATTATTTTTTTAAGGGTACCTCTCTTATATGTAAAGTGGGGATGTGATTTTTTTCTCACCTACCTACCCCATCGTGTGTGGTATCATTAGATAGGTCTTTTAAAAAGCGTTTAGGGTTTGTGAAGACTATTTTTAGATTTAAGGATTCCTTTGTGTATAATATTAGGCTTTATAGTGAACATTTTTGTTAGAGTCAAGTGTCCCCCTGCCAGCTAAATGGTTGATGTTGGGTATGTGAAAAAATTCAGGGTAGTAGTATAAATCCTAAAATTATAAGGAAAACTATCACAGTTAAGTACTTAGGCTTTACAAGTTTACGATCACATGAGAAGTAACAACATTTTCGTACAAATTCTATTAAAAATTATTAGGTAATAAGTAGGTATAACGTTAAAAGAATGAAACAAAAACAACAGAAAACCCACTTCTTAAGCAGCACACCAAACTAACTATCTAAAAGAATAGAACAGATCGATTTTTATTTAGTAAGTATTTAGTCAACAGGACGGTTTCCAACATATTTACACAGAAGTTATTTCGTTACCTAAACTACCTTAATTATTTATACCCGACTTTCACGCGAACGAAGTCGCGGGCACAGCTAGTACCTACATATAATAAAACTGTAAATTTCACGTGTCTGTACATGGCCGAACTAAGTGAAAAAAAATATTAGGAAATGTTCGAAAAGAGTATTCAAACACTTTGCTGCATTTTTAGAAATGTCGGTCTGTCTGTCTGTCTGTCTGTTTGTTTGAACACGCATCACGCAAAAACTACCGTACAGATTCGGTTGAAATTTTGCACGTGCAATCTAATAGATGCAGATTAACATTTCGGCTATAAATTATCACGCTTTTTCCCATAGGAGCTAAGCAGTAAGGGATAATGTCTGTAGCTATTTTTCGTTATAAAACAGTAACTACACTGACGGACTCATAAACTGCATCAAAGTTCAGGTTTACTCTAAAAGGATTTTTTATAATAAGTATGCAAACTTTTTAGATTAAATTATATAAATATGGAAAGACTGGCTCTTAATCTTAAAAAAAAATTAAATTTAAAAATAGAACTGGGGTAAAACAAATGAATATAGCCGGGAAAAGAAAATTTACTCGTAGTATCAGATTTGCGTGTTATTTATAGCAAAGTTTTAAATTAATTCTCATTGATTTTTTTTGTTTGGTCAATTGAATTATTGTTACCAGCATAATTGTTGGGTTAGTTTTTTAACACATCGAGAGTTTTTGAACCATAATATGGATACTTCGTCCGAACAAGCGGCACAAATTGTAGCATTGGTGCGATTGGTAGAAATTTAAATTTAAACCAGTCTACGGTTTGTAGAATATACAGAAGGTTTGTAGAGACAGGTTCTTACAGGAGGAGACGTGGTACAGGCAGAACTCGAGCAACCACAGGTCGCGATGACCGATTTATTGTTACAACTTCCCTGCGAAATCGTTTCCTCACGTCAGTTAACATCAAAACCGAGCTTAATGAAGTGCGTGGAAAAAACGTGTGTGCACGATATACGGATATGTGCACGGAAGCGGCTATCACCCCTTTTAGACCAGCAAATGGTCCAAAGTTGTCTGCAGCTCACAGACAAGCTCGCTTAAGATTTGCGCGTCATCACCTGAATTGGACAGAAGAGCAGTGGGCCTCTGTATTGTTCACGGACGAGTGTAGGACATGTTTATATGGTGCAGATGGTCGCAGAAGAGTCTATCGTCGACGTGGGGAGCGATATGCTCAAAGTTGCATTGAGGAGCGTGTTCCTTTTGGAGGCGGTTCATGTATGGTCTGGGGTGGCATAGATATCGATGAACGGGCGAACAGAACTTGTGTTCATAGACATGGTCCGTCAAAACGGTAATAGAGGGGGTTTGACAGCACATCGCTACATAACAGAGATATTAGAAGATCACGTGGTGCCTTACATGGGATTCATAGGCGAAAATTTTACTTTAATGCAGGATAATGCCCGGCCGCATGCAGCTGCACAAGTTCAACATTATTGCGAAGAGGTTGGGATACGTACAATGAATTGGCCAGCACGCAGCCCGGATCTTAATCCCATCGAGCATGTTTGGGACAATTTAAAAAGAGCTGTATATGCGAGAAACCCTTCGCCTACGACAGTGGCAGCACTAAGAACAGCACTTTCAGAAGAATGGGACAATATTCCGCAAGATCTTTTAAAAACCCTTATAAAATCTATGCGGAACCGATTAGAATCCGTAATAAGGGCACGTGGGGGTAATACACCTTATTAAAACACAAATAAACCCTTGCATAAAGTTTGTGTCTATTGTTAAAACCAATTTTTTAATTAAACAATTTTTCCTTAAACTTCTGTTTTTTCTTCAAAAAAGGTCTTAAGGTCCTTTCCAGTACATAAACTTAAACTTAAAGATATGATCCTACGTTGTTTTAAAGTTCACGAACCAATGTAGAGGTTTCAATTTAAATCTGTATAGAAAGTTTGCATACTTGGTTAAAATATTTATTTCAAAGTCGTCTATTACTTTGATGCAGTTTATAAGTCCGTCAGTGTACTAGACGGATCTTTATGAAAATTTGCAGTTTTATAGTAAATACTATAGGACATTATTTACACTATGAATCATTACGCTAACGTCTATGGGGAACGAGTAGCAACGTATTTTTTGTCGCACCATAATGGTTTATCACAAAATTTTCCACAATTAGACATTATCTATAATTGTAACCCATGGAATACATAACTTCACGCTAAAACTAAAAGGAGCTAAACACAACATTGTTAAGTTTCATAAGAACAGTTATTTTGACGTGGCAAGTAGCGAGCAGTATAGCCTCGAAGCTATGCTAGCGGATTTTGGCGACGAAGTCCCGGGCTCGAATCCGATGTCTGATTATGTTCTTTTTGTATTTTTTTAAATTGTATTTATCCTTTTTTAATATTTTTCTCAATGTTTTAGTTATTTTTTCGACCGTAAGTAACTTATTTACTTTGGTTATTATTTTTTTATATTAAAAATCAAGTAAATTATGCACGTAGGTAAGTTAATTATAGGTATTGCATGCACTGCTGAGAGTAATTAATTAATCGTAGTAGAAATGAAAAACAATATTACATTATAATTAAAAAGTATTCGACATTTTCCAGAAATGATGTGTTCGTCTAAAAAAAAGACATTACACACGTAAAAAAAAAACATGTAGCGCCATCTATGAAATCAAATTGTTCACCGTGATCAAATAATTCCTTATTTGTGAAAACATTTATTACAGTCCATCAAATCTAAGAGGTACCGTTTGACGTTTCATATTTTTCAAACCGAAACAACTTTGTTCATACGTACATTATTCAGTTTCGATAACCTTTTTCATAAAACCATGAATTTAGAAAGATTTCATTATTGTATCTAAAAATGTACAATTCTTAATATCTAAATGTAATTGAAAACTTTCAAACAAAGCAAAATAACACATATTTACACAGTAAATAATTTCTAATAGTTATATTCTTGACCTCATTACAAAGTTACGTAGTTAGGTCACTGCACGTAGTGTTGCGACTCTTCGGATACACTTGTATGCAAAAAAATCGTTTACATATACGAAAAATCGAATGTATTATTTACAAATTACACTTGACAACCAAACAAATATTTTTTCATGTGAATGGGATTTATCTCACATATTACGATTACATAACTAAATAGTTATGTAATCGTAAAATATGAGATAAAACCCATTCACCAAAAATACGTATTTATAAATCAAATATATTTGCTTCTTTAAAAAGTTGTCGAAAGCGATTTGTCGATTTTTGATTTTCGCGCCCAAATAAGTCGGGGTTTCTCGCGCTAACGCTGTCGAAATAGTAAATGGAGTCAGGGATAGTGTTTTTTACATTTATTTTTGTGTATGATAGTATGGGTTTGCATATTACAGAGAAATAAACAAATTTTTAACAAGCACATCCATTGATTTTACAATTACAATTTTTTCTTCTAAGTCTTATTTCTACGTCTAAAACTAATAAAAATAAGGTATGTAGAACCCATTCACAAAAATGTTGTTGCCTGATGTTATAAATTAACGACGTTACTGCGCGACCGCATAATGCACTGAATACACAGATACCCTAAAATAAATTAATTTAATTATTTTTAGGTCAATAGGCAAAATCGCAGGTGTCCAAGTCTCTACAATTTTTTTGTCTGGCAACACTGCCAACTACAAGCGCACGCGGTCCGCTCGGTCGGTTCGGCGTCAGCAGTCTCTCGCCATCTTGGAAGCTGACTGTGCGCGTACTTGCTTTCTCGTTTGTGTTTTACAATTTGTGACTTGGCTATTACTTTTCTGGACTGATCATTCTTTATCCGTTTACCTTGGCAATATTTATACTGGACTCCGAACTAAGCAAGTGTTTATTAATAATGTCGAAAAGAGGACGTACTTTGAACAGCCAGGCTCGTGAATTGGTGGTGAAATTACACGAGTATTTTGAGCGTGAATCTCAAAATGGTGGACTTCTACTGCCAGTTACACAAGTTCGGGATCGCGTCGGTGAAGCTCTCGGTATTGGTAGCCGCACCGTTGGCAAAATATTAAGTGAAAAATATGGGCCTTCGGGGAGTGACAGTAACGTACTTCACACACCGAAAAAACGAAAAAGAAATAAACCTGTGACAGGCATCGATGAATTCGATAGTCATGCTATTAGAAACCATATATACGGGTATTTTACAAGAGGCGAATTTCCAACATTGGCAAAGTTATGTGCAACTTTAAAAGATGCCGGGCTGTATAAGGGAAGCATAGAGTCGTTGAGAACGGTAATAACAGGAATTGGCTTCAGATACAAAAAAGTTGACAAACGAAAAATTGTTATGGAGCGACATGACATAATTATGCAGCGACTAACATTCCTGCGCGAAGTTAAACAAATTATAAACTGGGATAATGTAATATTTTTGGACGAAACCTGGCTAAATTCCAACCATTCTGTGCCGAAAACATGGACTGATGATTCTGAAGCTTCGTGCTCGAAGGTGCCGATAGGAAAAGGTGGACGCCTCATAATATGCCATGCTGGGTCAGCGTCTACAGGCTTCGTGGAAAACTCTTTATTAGCTTTCCAATCCAAAAGCACTAAAGAGTATCATGAAGAAATGGACGCAGTAAGGTTCCGAGAGTGGTTCTTAAATTTATTACAGAATATCCCTCCTAACAGCACAATTATAATGGATAATGCCCCATACCACTCTGTGCAAATTGATAAAGCACCTACGTCAGCCAATAAGAAAGCAGATTTGGTGGCATGGCTGCAAAGAAAAGGAGTGGATGCCGACATGTCACTATTAAAAGCTGAATTATTACAGTTAGTGAAATTGCATAAACCACCAAAACCGACATATGTAATTGACCAATTGGCCGAAGAGCACGGGCACAAAGTCATACGACTTCCTCCGTACCATTGCCAATATAATGCCATTGAACTGATTTGGGCCCAAGTTAAAGGTAATATTTTATAATATTATAATAATAACACGAGTACTTCTAACATTTATAATTTAAACAATGGTTTTCGTCTGCTATCAAATAGTTACATTATTGTTTTACAGGTTATGCAGCAAGACACAACACAAAACCACCCTTCAGTGTCAAGAAAATGGAAGGTTTATTAAAGGAAGCATGTGCCCAAGTTACACAGGAAGATTGGAGTAAAGTAGTACAAAAAACAAAGAAAATAATAATGGACGACTTCGAAAGAGACGTACACTTTGATAATGTAATGGACAATCAACTGGTCATTAATTTAAATGACGATGATGACGAAGACGACGATACTAGTACTAGTAGTGAATAAAAAAATATCCTAAACATTTCTTTTATTTAATTATAACAATTGATTTCTTAAAATTCGGATATTATAGTAATCGATCTCTTAAAGTTCGGATATTATAGTAATCGATTTTTTCATCCCATCCCTATCATTCAATTGTCAGAACTGTCAAACGGTACTTCTTAGATTTGACGGACTGTAGGGTATAGGTGCTTGAGATGCTGAGTGGCAACATTCTTGAAAGTAGATGGCGTTGTATTCAATAAACGTTCTATTCTTAGTAAAAGAAGATTTAAAAGAAACACATTGCTATGATTTTTAGAAATGTTTGTCTGTCTGTCCGTTTGTTTGACCACGCATCACACAGGTGCATCGAGGATCATGTTTTGGGGTTATGGTTGGAGATTACGTGTTCATCAATTCAACGATAATGAATGGCTCAACATCGGTCAAGTGCGAGTAGTTCGGGTGACGGGAGGAGGGGGGTCGTTGTTTGTCAACCGTACCTTTAGGGATATCTGACATTTTCGCGGGCATGACACACATGACACGCTCTGTGTTTGCTTACTAAAGTGTTACAGCAGTTTTATTATTAGTATTGCGTTGTAACACTATATGAAATACACCCCATTTTTATCCAAAATGGCAAAACAGAACCCTTATAGTTCCCTTATGTCCGTCCGTCCGCAGCTTAGCTCAGAGACTGTTAGTGCTAGGAGGTTGCAACTTTTGCATGAATAAATTACTAACGCCGATAAAGTGAGAGAACAAAATCTTGAAAATCACTCTCTTATATGTAAAGTGGGGATGTGATTTTTTTCTCACCTACCTACCCCATCGTGTGTGGTATCATTAGATAGGTCTTTTAAAAAGCGTTTAGGGTTTGTGAAGACTATTTTTAGATTTAAGGATTCCTTTGTGTATAATATTAGACTTTATAGTGAACATTTTTGTTAGAGTCAAGTGTCCCCCTGCCAGCTAAATGGTTGATGTTGGGTATGTGAAAAAATTCAGGGTAGTAATATAAACACTAAAATTATAAAGAAAACTATCACAGTTAAGTACTTAGGCTTTACAAGTTTACGATCACATGAGAAGTAACAACATTTTCGTACAAATTCTATTAAAAATTATTAGGTAATAAGTAGGTATAACGTTGAAAGAATAAAACAAAAACAACAGAAAACCCACTTCTTAAGCCGCACACCAAACTAACTATCTAAAAGAATAGAACAGACCGATTTTTATTTAGTAAGTATTTAGTCAACAGGACTGTTTCCAACATATTTACACAGAAGTTATTTCATTACCTAAACTACCTTAATTTTAACCCGACTTTCACGCGAACGAAGTCGCGGACACAGCTATTATGAATATATATATATTACGGGTCTTAATCGCGTGAATAATTTTAGGTTAAATACCTTGTTTACCTACGTTTAATATGCATGATAGTTTAAGTATAATTTAATTTAAAGTCATCAAGTATTAAAATAAACTTATCCAGTTTTGAAAATAGATGGCGTTTAAATACAAATGAAACAGAATCAGGTAAATTGATTTAAAAAATAAATCTGAAATTCTTACGTAGAGGGATATGAATTTATGATGATCTTAATTAACGACAGGTTCATCATCATCATCATCATCAGCCTATCGCAGTCCACTGCTGGACATAGGCCTCTCTAATTGCACGCCACTTTGTTCTATCCTCGGCTACGACAGGTTGACTCACCTATTTTTTAATTCACCAATGTAGACATTATAAAGAAATAAGTTTAGTATTTAAACTAAACGTTTCTAAAAGATATATTAATTCAGTATATCTTTTAGAAACGTTTGAATATTGTCTGTTTGTTTGAACACGCATCACAGTACCGCGGGAATGCAATGTTTTAAAAACAGGATATTTTTTTAAAAACTTATCTCACACTAGCCCTATTTCGCGCGAGTACTTGGGCGGTTTCGGGCTTCATTTAACCCGAAACCGATAATAGTAATATTTGATGTGATGCTAATCATTTTGGTAAAATACTATTATAATTTGTCTTCTAACCGTCTTGCGCCATAAACTTTGTCGCCCTTCATTTTGCTGCACTTCACTTTGCGGCATTCCCTGATTAGAGCTAGGCCCTAATATCCATAGATGCCACAGAGCATTGTGGAGTATGTTTCCAATATGTTTTACACAGAAGTTAAATTGTAACATAAACTACCTTAATATAAACCCAACTTCCACGCGAACGAAGTCGCGGGCACAGCTAGTCAATAATAAATTTGACAAAACGAAGACATAACTAATTCTGTTTTATTTAGACCATTTTTTCAAGCGCTCACCCGTTTCAGGGTAGTTTTCACCGGGTAGTAGTGCTTTACCGTAAACCGCCTTCTATCGCCGAAACGGCGGAGCGTATGAAACAATGGTAATTATAAATGGAAACATCATAGGAGCAATAGAAACCGAGAAAATCGCGAAATACTATTTTTTTTTAGCTTTGAACTTGAATAACTTATGACGCAGACACGAGATTTTATGAGACTTTTGAGACAACTTTAAGATCGCTAAAATGAAGGTATATATACCAAAATTCGAATTCTATTCTTCATTCCGAGGTTGATGCTTGGTGTGATGCTTAAATGACTGGGCCTTTTTGGTTTATGTAATACGGGTAATTAATATAGGTACCTTCATACATTAAGGTATACATATATTACCTAAGTTATGTGTATTTTAAAAGCGGTGGTAGCCGAATGTAGGCATCGTGAGGTCGTGGGTTCAAATCTTACCCATTATACTACCGACGTGAACCCACTCCTAATACAAGTCGTTGAACTTAGCTGGAGGGGTTAACAAAATTGCTAGTAATGTAAGACTAACAACCTCACATTGCTAGTTATCTTTTATAAAAAAAATGCTTTTGAAATCAGAAGTATTAATTTAAACCATTATTAGGTACCCAGGTACCCAAATGAATAAACATAGATAAGTAGGTACATAACAAAATAAATATTTCAAATGTTATTCCCATTGTATTTGCCGATCGTGTAAACAGATTGGCCGGGGTTGCACAGCGAATGCTGCAATCCTTACTTTTGTCAGTTTTGTTTTCAGTTTGTTTGCACACCCGAGCATTTTCCTGTTCACTGTTATCGTGATATTTTCCCAGTTTTGCTGTTTTATTTGCTTAGTTCGTTGCATTCGACAGTTCGTTGATTTACTGACCTAATTATTTGTGAAATATTTTGGTTGTTTGGCTATGCAGAAGATTGGAATGGCGGGAGCAGTTGTGTAGTTTTAGTAGTTTGAGGATTTATTTTCGCAATTCTTTTCTTAACAGTAGAAAAGGTGTCGCAGTATAGTCAGTCAGTGAGTCAGTAATAATATATACATAATATTGTTTCTTAAAAGGGTGACGGAAATTAATTCCTTGGCGTTACCTACTCGTGCAGTTTATTGAGTTGTGAGTGATAATTTTGTTTATAATCTCTAGGTACTTATATCGGTAACTGTGGCTGTGTCTGTATCTATATTTAAAATGTTTAAAAAGATAACCTACATCAATTTATATAATCAATGAATCCAAAACTATGGTTTGTATTTCATGTTTTTTCATTTGCGCTTGAGTTTTGCGTCAACCACCAAAGGTTGACGCAAAACTCAATGAACAGATTATGAATATGCTATTGCAGTTTAAAAAATATTTTTTAAATTAATACTCCTATAAGTTTGCTAGCTTTAGCTTGATCTCTGTTTTTTTGTCATACCTACATCATAGGGCTCAAGTAGAATGGTCAAAATAACCGACATTTAAGGTGCATCTCCGTGCGCGCCTGAACGCAGCTGCGTAGGCTGACGCGCTCTTTGATGCGACAATAGTCAGAGTATGGTAATGTAAGGCGCTGTTTCTGAGGTCTGCGACAGACGCGCGGTCGACTTCTGAAGCCACACTCCAGATGCGATGCACGGAATGTGAATTGTAATACAATGGTAACAGATAACTAAATACTACGTAGCAAGCTAATAATGGTAGTGCTACGTTATTACAGAGTAAAGCCCACTTTTTAAAAGATTTGTTAAAGCAAAAATAGCCAGTTAGAAACTGACAAATATAAAAACTAATCGAGATCCGGGTGTTAGTCGGCTAATACAAAATGTTTATTATGTTGTTGTATTATGTTTATAAGCCTCATAAAACAAATTCGCATTTTTTTTCTAAGTTGGTACATCTGTGTAATTAGAACAATGTCGCTCCTATCCTAATCCTAACTTTGTTACCTGCTGTGAAACTTTGCCTGGTAACTCGAAGCCTATTCGTGGAACGTTGCGCTTTATTGTTTTGAATGTTTTCAAATGAATGTTAATCTAATCCGTTATAGTCGTAGTAAATCTTTTGTTTAGTAAGTATTTTAGTTGGAGTTGTTCATATTTTATAGAAGCGAATGTTTACGTTTTTGTTTTTGGTTTTAGTAGGTATAATTAGTAATTGTTATCATAAATAGTCCTACAAAAAAGTCCGCGACAGCATATGTCTACCTCTTATGTGGCAGCAATTATCGTCAAAATAGTGAACCATAATTACAATAGAAATTGATAATTTATTTCTAATACATATTTCTTAGTAACAAATTGGTCTATATTAAAATAAATACTTTTATTGCCTCTGATATATTTAATAAATACATTTTGTATTACCACCAAATCAATCCTAATAAAATATTATTTTAAAATGTGAATGTGAAATCGTAATAAATATTGGTGTGATTATTAATGGCTATACACTTACATATTTCCAGCTAGAGACAATACATCTCTCAACACATAGCCTACTTTTAACTCGATATTCCCACGGGATGTAAACTTACGCGGGTGAAACTACTTTTTCGCATGAACTTTACTGCTGTCTTATTTCATTTTGTTTTTTTTTCCAAGTAAGCAAAATTTTATCAGTAAATATTAATTTGACATTTCTAAACAATCATTGTTTTGATTAATAACTACGAAAAAAGGTATGTAACTTTAAAAGTAACTCTGTCGGTCTATCTGTTACGTTTACATATTAAACAGCAGAACCGTCTTTAGATGTTTGGTATGGAGATAGTTTGTCCTGGGGAAGGGAATAAAAATATATATATTATCGCGATAATATCCAAGCCGGCGGGCCGCGGGCGAAAGCTTTCAAGTTCTTTTTTTTCGTCTTAAAAGATAACTAGCAAACCTGTTAACTCTCCAGCTATGCTAATTGGTTGGTGTTAGGAATGGGTTCACGTCGGTAGCATGATTGCTAGTAATGTGGGTCCACTATCTCGCATTGATAGTTATCTTTTTAAAAAAAAATAGAAATTGGTAGGATTCGATCCCGCGACCTTACGATTGGAAGTCCTTGCCATTAGGCTACCGCCACTTAGTAATAAAATAGTAGGTAATATTTGTGCTCAATTTGTTTTCAGTTTGTGTATTTGTAGTCGGTATCGAGCGGCGAAAACATTGTAGACGTCTCGGATGAAAAAGGCTTTACATTGTAAATGAAAGCAAACAGGTTAACACCTGGACTCTCTTACAATGTGCTGTGTCAATTGTTCAAGAATTCTAGTGGAGAACTTATAGCCGAGGTAACTTTAATATGCGATTACGATTCCTAGATCCCGACTGTATATAAAATTTAAGCAAATTATTGTTTTTAAACTTTTGCGATGTTTACACATATTAGAACATTATCGGGACTTAATCGCGTGAAATATTTTAAGGTACGAACCTTTTATTGACCCGACATTCGATCGAATTGCACCGATCGTGGTCGACCCGTCACCACGATCGGTGCAATTTGATCGAAAAGTGTACGACCCACACGAGACTATAAGATTCATTAATATTTGATTACCATATATGTTTCCGTCAAATAAATATATGTCTGTACCCCCGCGGGATTGTCTATCCTAGTGTGAGTGACTTTAACAAATCTGCTTGCATAATACATAAGATATAATGGTCTACTAACCGATGTCAGTTACGGCGGCCGATCGGCCAATGAAATCTCATTAGAGATTAGCCAACTACGCAGACACAAGTCCACTCTCTATTCTCTCACGACAGTTGGAAATCTGACACGACCGGAGAGAGATTAGGCACCGGACCGACGTCTAACCGTGCTCTTCGAGGCACAGAGTGTGTCAATGTTCGAAAACGGTCACTCATCTGTAGTCCGACTGTGATAATGTTGCTTAACCTCGCTGATATCTTAAATGTGTAATATATTAGGTAGGTATGCATGAGCTCTTTATATTATCAACAGTAAAGCGTCAATGTCGTGTCAATTTTCTCTTCAAGTTGTCAAATACTAGTAGACCTACCTACTACTACTACTAGAGCCTACCTATCAACAACTATTTTATTCTATTTTATTAACACAATGTTTGTACATTTTTATAGAATGGCCATCCATTTTATGTCCAACATCGCGATTTTAACGTGCATTTTAACGTCGACGTGCTTGTCATAACAGTCAATACAGCTTTCAATATTCAAACCAACATCAACGAAATAGATTACTTGCAAAATGAGGTGACTGTAAGTAAAATTACAATTTATTTTGATATGAAAATTTATTGCTTTCTAATTAATAAGTTTGTAATTCCGTAGAGGAATTATAACCTCAAAGTTTGTTTAGATAAAATTATGAATTATAATTTGAGAATATTATAACACACGCATAAGATTATTTATGTACAACGTGTGAGATAAATTTGTGGTCGAACTTAAGAATTATAATATCTTCTTCGGACAACTCACACAACGCTACCTGATCCCAAACTAAGCAGAGCTTGTAGGTACTATGGCAACCAGACAGACAACTGATAAGCTGGTATTTCATATATCATATTTACAACTTCCTCGTTGATGTTCTTGTATTCTTACTAAAACAGATTTCTATCTTAAATTAAATAATTTTACATTAATTCGTTCAATACGACTTTTCAGGCCATTGGCTCTGACGGTTCTCCTTTCCAATTGTATTCTTATTACCTTTTTCTTACATTCAAAATTAGTTTTTAAAAGAACGTCACATCAAATAGTTCACAATTATCATTCAGGTTTCATGTGAGATGTTCGATCCCACTTACTTAATTTTATTAAAATCTGAGTACCTACCCTAACTTTTTATTTTTTCATTCGTTTATATTTTAGATAACTTGGAACTGCACGTTGGATGATGAACATTTTGATGATTATAAATTCCAAAATGGCACTTTGATGTTTCTAATGGGTTTACCTGATCTCGGAGAGTAAGTAAACAAAATTATACAGTGGTGGGCATGCGCAGTAGAGAGCTGCGCTTATAAATGCATCAACGCGTATGCGCGGTGGACATATTTCAGCGCATAACTCATGCGCACGTTGGCACGGGCTTGTTACGACAACGGAATAAAGATAGTGAATAAAGACCCAGTACTTACTAACTACTGTCCCAGTTTTGTCTGCGTGGATTAACAGGCGCAGATCCAGAACTTTGTTCAGGGGGGGACGGGGTAACGTGTGATCCATCTAGCCAAGTGTGAGTCGCTTGCATGACGGGGGTGGAGGGTGCATTTGTGCACAACTTATAAACTGTGTTTTATTTTGGATTGGTTGACTGGTCTATTTATTGGTATAGAAGTTAGTGAATCACACAGATGTATCCGTGTGGCTAAGATCGCCATTGCTTGAGATTATTACCACCCCATCTCTTCCTGTGGGTATTGTCAAGGTGACTAAGGGATTTTTCACCGGAGGCCGGGCAACAGCGCCCGCCCGCTAAGCGTAGCGATTATGGCGATTATCCTCAGAATCTACAATAAGTATGTTCTACTGGAGAGACCCGTGCTCAACAGTGGGACATCATTTGGGTTCATATGAATGATAAAGATGTATCCAGGTCCGGTCCAGGTGTAGGAGACGGG
Organism: Herminia tarsipennalis; assembly: GCA_945859575.2. Classification (NCBI taxonomy): domain Eukaryota; kingdom Metazoa; phylum Arthropoda; class Insecta; order Lepidoptera; family Erebidae; genus Herminia; species Herminia tarsipennalis. The sequence continues at coordinate 9,733,116 of OX243851.2, forward strand.
AGGGGCCTGAATGTAACAATAAAACTGGCGCGGAGCTGTTTAGGGGAAAGTGGTTAGGATCCCTAAATGTTACCCCTTGTGTTTGCGGTATCGCGATATCTCCTGTCAGAATAAGTTAATGACGGATAGAGGCCGACAATGATGATACACCAGCAAAATGAGTATCTTCCTTTTTACCAGCCCAGCTTATTACCAGCTCCGTGGATCACGGATAATGTCAGATTTATGATGGGACTTAGAGATGCAGCTCTCCGTAGAGCTCGCCACACTAGGACAGATTCACATAGGCAATATTATAGAGATTTAAAAAAACAGGTTGAAATAGCATTAGACGGTGAAAAAAAAGCCTTTTTTAAACAAAACATTAATAATAATCTAAAAAATCCTTGAGCTCTATGGAAGAATTTAAAATCGAAAGTAATGCCATCTAAAACATCAGATATTCCTGCTCATTTATGTGATCCAAATCTCATCAACCAGTATTTCTTGAACGTCCCCGGTAGGGCATCGCCTATTTTATCGCAATTGACTTTCTTTGAGTATAACGGGGCTTCCACTTGCAAATTCTCTCTAAAACCTGTTGAGTCAATAGAGGTATTTAATATACTCAAAGAGCTAAAGTCTAAAGCTTTAGGGATTGATGGTGTGTCACTGGATATGTTAAATATGGTGGTCACCTACACGCTAGACGTGCTCACGTCAATCATAAATGGGTCTATAGTGACAAGTTAGTTCCCTACTTTGTGGAAAACTGCTATCGTAAGGCCTATACCTAAAAATGCAGAGATGTTAACTCCGAGTGATCTTCGACCAATAAGCCTTCTACCATGCGCATCAAAGGTTCTTCAGAAGGTTGTTAGTGCACAGTTAGCCCGATATTTAGAAATAAACAATATTTTGCCAGATCTGCAGTCGGGGTTCAGAAAAGGCCGTGGCACAGCGACGGCTTTACTTGATGTTACTGACAATATACTCACTGCACTGGACGAGGGTATGGGTACAATATTGGTTTTGTTAGACTTTTCAAGAGCCTTTGACTGTTTGAACATTCCACTGTTGCTATCAAAGATGTCATATTATGGTTATGACAATAAAACAGTGAAATGGTTTAACTCGTACTTGAGCAATCGTACCCAAGTGGTTGAGATTCACAATACAGATGGATCTATCATGAGATCAAGGCTGGCTACCGTGGAGCGCGGAGTTCCACAAGGATCGGTTTTGGGACCGCTTTTATTTATATTATATAGCTCTGACATTGCTAAGATTATTAAACATTGTAAATTTCATATATATGCTGACGATATTCAAATATATTTATCATTTAAAACAAACGAAACTCAACTCGCGGTGGATAGAATTAATGATGATTTATGTAATATTAATAATTGGGCTGAGAATAATTCCCTCGTTCTTAATGCTAATAAAACGAAATATATGATAATAGGTACTAGAAATGTAATTAAACACATAGGAGATAAAAATCCGCGTATTGAAATAAATAGGGTGGACATAAAACTGATGGATGAGGAGTTACGTTTTGAGCGTCACATAGCGACGGTAGTTCAAAATTGCTTTTATAGACTAAAAGTTCTGTACAAAATTCGTAAGCATTTGAGCACTGAACTACGTATTGCCATCACTGACTCGCTTGTTCTATCCAAGTTTAATTATATGGACATAGTATATGGACCTAGGCTTCTAGCTAGAACTGCAAATCTTGTGCAGAGAATACAAAATGCGTGCGCTCGGTTTTGCTTCAATATACCAGCGCGGCATCATATAACTCCCTATCTTAATAATGGCAATATATTGAAAATGAGATGCAGAAGGGAGTTACACCTTGCCACTCTTTTGTTTGAGGTTATTAAGACCGAAAAGCCAGCATATTTATTCTTTAAACTAAAGTGGAAGAATGAAAATAGAGATTACCCCATACGGAAAGTATGCTGCGCCTTGCATATTCCTCGACACAAAACCACTGCTTTCCGGGGTGGATTCAAATATAGTGCTACCAAGTGTTGGAATAACCTACCACCTCCATTGCGCAATCTACGTAGTCTTACTGGTTTTAGGCAAAAATTAAAATCTTTATTACTAAATATGCAATAGCACTATTATGTTTGTTTTTTCTTTTTTATATATTGTGTTTTTGTTTTAAATATATATATATATATATATATAACATTACACAATACTTTCAGCATTCCATACATGCAAAGACTACAATATACATAACATAAAAAAGTACTTAAAATAAATACAGAATAAAATAATACATATATATATATATATATATATATATATATATATATTTATATACATCAGCAAATAACTAGTAAGGTCTAGGTCAAATTTATATTGTAAACACTATTACCATAATTTTTTTTTAAAGGGGGGTGTACTGTTACAGTACAATATCTTTGTGCTGTATCTACAATCTACATCACAATCTTATGTTCCTTATCGCACGTTCAGTATCTATTAAATGTTTCTACTATCTGTTATCAACACGAAGTCGTTAGTATATAAGATGCACCTTTGGATAATTATAACCAGACTATACTACATCTTTTGTCTCATTTATACCTAATCATATACTGCCAAGAAGTTTGGCAAATATATATATATTTAAAACAAAAACACAATATATATTTTATTCTGTATTTATTTTAAGTTTCCTTAAAAACTGTACAGACGCCCGAGAAATCACCGATGGCTTCAGCTGAAAAGCAGCGCTGCAGTCCGATGTAGCATAAGCTGAGCTGCGGCCCTTTAAATTCACTTAATGAACCTCTTGTTTACACAGCTTTGTAAAAATGTGAATTTAATAAATTATTTTTCTTTCTTTCTTCTTTCTTTCTTTTCCCCCCCTCCTGAGTACGCCTATACCTGTGTATAAATCTTAACTAATTAGTTTGATCTATAGACTACAAACTACAGTCAAAATTATTGAATCTCCTCAGCAAGGTGTACCAATATCAGATCCGGTGAATTTTTATTTGCTTGAAGAAAACTTTTTGAACGAGTTGACGGACTATACCAACGAGAAGAGTCGGGCTTCAATAGCGGGTGAGTTGCAGGCCTGGGTGTTTTGAGTGGTCAATTTTGTGAGGTTATGGCACAGTTCTGTTCTCTACGTCAATGGTTACTACATATTATCTCAATGGTTAATACCTATCTATAGTTATATGATTGTAGTCGATGATACATTAGTATGGGTGGAAGTATGCGACTCACTAGGAGCATGTTCTATTGGAGCATCAACTACAGTGAAGCAGAATTCGGGTAAAGCACGAACTCTGGACTCATTGATAGAGGAGGCATAAGCGTTCGTTGCGCGCTGTGAAATTGAGCGGCTACAACAATTGGTGGCTTCTGCTCTTATTACTTATATTGTAAGTAAAACACTTTTTATTTTTATTTACCAGCAGCAAATGCAACATGTTGATAGATTCGACATTTTTTGGGATTCCGTACCTCAAAAGGAAAAATCGGAACCCTTATAGGATCACTTTGTTGTCCGTCCGTCTATCTGTCCGTCAAGAACCTTTATCTCGAGAACGCGTGAGGGATCGAGTTGAAATTACCATATACCTATACCTACTCAGGTCTACAGTCGTGAAAATGTAAAACTTCTAAGTTAATGTAAAAAAACCGGGCAAGAGCATGTCGGACCATGCTCAGTGCACGGTTCCGTAGCCTATAATTGCATCAGCAGAAGAGCGTAAGTTCATGGCACTTTTGTTGAGAAACGCAGTTTTTCGGCAATAACTCAATGACAGTATATCCGATCTTATCCAAAATAATTTTAGTTTAAAGTATTTATTAAGAGTTTTTCATATTTTTTGGTCACACGGTTCGAAAGTTAAGGAGGAGGGGGGGAGGGACACGATTAATGCAACTTTCGGGGTGATTATTTCCAAAAATATTTACTCAATCAAAAATGTTTGTTAGAAACCTTAAAATGTTTTTAAAATACCTGTCGAATGACACATTGATTTTTGCTAAAAAAAAAATGTTTAGCTTCTGTTACATGTATGGAGTGCCCCCCCTAAAAATATTTATTATTATTATTTAGCCATCAAACTAAGTAGCGGTTACTACAAGACACCTTTTTGCAAAATTTCATCAATAATCATTGAGTAGTCTGAGTAAAATGCCTGTGACATACGGACGGATGGACAGACATACGAACATGACGAAACTATAAGGGTTCCGTTTTTGCCATTTTGGCTACGGAACCCTAAACACGATACGGCCGTTTATCCCACAAAAAACGTATATTTCGACACTCTCAAGGGAATCAAAATCGACTCGCAAGTGCAGCAATCCTAGGAAAAAAAGCGGGCAAGAGCATGCCGGGCCACGCACAATGTAGGGTTCCGTAGCTGCCCTGCACAATGATGCAATATAAGAAATGGGTTTTCTGTTGTTTTTGTTCCATTTTAGTGACAACGATAAATAAATATTTTCCAATAGAATTTGTACGAAAATGTTGTTATTTCTCACATAATCGACTGTTACTAGTAATTTTGTTAAGTATATTTAGCTGTGATAGTTTTCCTTTTAATTTCATTATATCTATGTACTACTACCCTGAATTTTGTTCACATCTCCAAAAATAACCATTTAGCTAGCAGGGCATTTAGCAACACTTGACTCTAACAACAATTTTTACTTTAACGTTTAGTATTTCACAAACGGATCCCTAAATCGAAAAATGGTCTTTACAATCCCATATAAGACCTATTTAATAATAATATCTTGGGACAACTCACACAACGCTATCTGATCCCAAACTAAGCAGAGCTTGTACTATGGAAACCAGACAACTGATAAACATACTTATATATTTCTAAATACATACATATTATAGATAAATAACACCCAGACACAGAATAAACCATCGTGCTCATCACACAAAGTTTTATCCTGGGTGGGGATCGAACCCACGACCTCTTGCGTAGCAGTCGGACACGCTCCCACCGCGCCACAGAGGCAGTCAAATATTTTAACAAATATTTAACGACATCCCACAAGTTGAGGTAAGAATAATAAATGTATGGGTAAATAGAGACAATTTTTTTTTTCAAGATTTTGTTTCACCACTTTGTCGGTGTAAGCAATATCCATGCAAAATTACAAAGTTTGTAGTACAAACAGCCTCTTAGCTAAGCTGCGGACGGATGGACGGACATGGCGAAACTATAAGGGTTCCGTTTTGCCATTTTTTGCCTACGGAACCCTAAAATCCAGACAAGTGTTCGGTTTTTTCCTAGAACTGATACGAATAATATTTGTAACTGTGTTTTTAAGAACACTAAACTATATCAGAACGCTGGGCAGACTGACGCTCGTACAGCATTCACAACTGCAATACTGGACGGCTTGCGATCCATCGAAGAACATTGTACTGAATCCCACTACCACAAGTATATCGCGTTATTACAATTCCTAGCTAAAGCTGGAATAGATACTAGCGATTTTGTATGATAACGACAATATACTGCTTGATTAGCAGTGTTTTGTTTTTTTAAGTCAATTTGCCCTACATCTATATCATGTCTTGCTCCCCTTGCCAATTGTCTGGTGAAAATTGATCTGTATTCCCACATATTTGTCATAATTGGCCTTGTTTTGTTTGCCAAGGATATTGGCATCCTATTTAAAAAAATATATTCTCCACGGTGCACAGTGCGTAATTTTCATAATCTAGAGGGACAAAAGTCTAGGGCCCAAACTGTAAAAGTTTACTATGCAATAAAAGGTATTGAAGGAAATATAAAGTCATTGTCAAGGTTTTAGACATATATTGCAACATTTTATGTATAACATATAATACAAAAATGACAATACACAAAAAAAAATACAATTATTCGAACATACAAAAAACAACAAAATGTTTAAGAGAAGGGAGAAGTATATAGATACAAATGATAATTACCGACACCAAATTCAGTCAGAATAATAAGATTTTTCAAACTCGCTATCGGTATCAGATTCTTCAGTTTCGGATCGTTCAGAGTGAATTCCTTCGTGTTCTATGTCAGGAGTTCTCATTTCCAAATGCTCACAGACTTCAGGAGTAATTTTGCCACGTCTTGTTTTAGGAGCAGCACGAAAGCTTGCAATATAGGGGTCTGAAGTTATAAGTACTTAATAACTCTTGATGTCTTTCGCGTAAATAATTCTCTGAATTTTCTATTGTGCTTATTTCTAGCCTTCTTCCGAAAGTTGGACGAATGGAAGAACACTGTTAAAAAAATGAGAGACTTATATGGACGCTTACAGGCATTGGATGCCATGAGTACTCCATATAAGGCTCGTTTTTTTAGCTAATTCCTGAAATTTATTGATATTTCATTTCACAATTATATCTACACCAAATTCAGATACACCTTTCAAATTAATTATAGTTTTCAGTACATCTTCTTGCACTTTACATAATCTTATAATTGTGTGATCCATTAGACTTGCGGAGTTGTACTTCGGTTGCCATCGATATCTCTTTCAGACTCGGTGTTTCAAGAAGATGTTGAATTCGCCGTCTTTTTGTTTTGGTGCTCGAAGTCTTCTGAACGAACCCGAACACGTTTCAGGTAGTGACACACGTTCGAGCGCCTCAGTAACAATACTAGGTAACGGCAGGTTTCCTTCTAACCACCCAGAATTTGTATTTAGGAAACGATCTCTATGTCTTCCCGACTTCGACCATTTTTCTTCGATTTTTTGACAAACCTTCTGATAGTCACTTTTAAACTTCTTATAACGTCATCCGAAAAGGACGGGTTATCAAGTTCTTGCAATATGTGATGTAACAAAGCATCTGTTCTTATTTCTTTTGCGTTAGCAAACCATACGTCGAAATAATTTCTACCGGAAATTTGCGAAGTAATTCTGAAAATAAAGAAAAGTTGTATGAGTGTCGCAAATATGCGCAAACAAATGAACGTTTTTCCTGTAGCTAACAAGTAGTTCTTTCGAATAAATGTAATAAGGGATCTGTATATTCCGATATAATGTACTAAAACTCAAGTACAAATAGAATTAGTAGAATTTTGATTATAAAAATAAACTCTCTCTGTTCATATAGTGCTCGTGATTAATTTTTAAAACATATTAAGTAAAATACATGTGGAAACTTACCTTAAAACTCCCAAGAAAACAATAACAACACACAATCACTGGTAGCGCACATACACACAGTATATTCAACGAGCAAACTCAGCCGAATGACGCGATCGCTTTGAGAGCTTGGACGACGAATCTCAGATAGTCGGCCGTTCTGACCCTTTTTTTTATTGTGTGGTGCGAGTTCTTGGAAAATAAACCTTAGTGACACGTAATATGGTTTGTCTTTTTTGAATATAAATAACTATTTTACCTACATAGACTAGTGTAAAATTTGACTTTTGTCCCTCTAGATTATGAAAATTACGCACTGTGCGGTGGGTAGGTACATGTCACAAGTCTTCGAACTTTTTGGCTGTAGGACGTGCCAGTTTCATATATAAATGACTTTTACCTTTACAACCAAACTCCTTACTGAATTATTTACTTATTTTTCGTTTTCGAACAACAATACTTCGCAGTATTTACGTAGTTGTAGTGCTAGGAGTATCACAATATCAAATATCGTGCTGGGGGCGGTAAGGAGCTTTTTCTTCGATCGTGTATCGGTTCGTTAGCGGAGGACGCGAGCAGACGAGCACGCGCCGCGCTACGTATTATATAAATGGATCAAGACATAGGAATATCGTTATCTATAAATACGACTTGATTTTTTTGTTTTTAAGCTTTTGCGATTTTAAATTAGTTGTTACATCTTGCAACTAATCAAAAGAAGTAATATAAAAAAAAAGCCGCTTGCATAAAAAGATGAAAACAAGGTCCCCTACATGATTATATAATTTCATGCAGTCGGAGGCCCTTTACTTAATTCATCGAGAGTCATTAATGCCTCCGACTGCATGAAATTGAGTAGTTGTAGTATGGTTTTATTGAATACTTTTGAGTAATTATTTTTTTATTTGTTCTCAGGGACCATCATGTATGTACCTTTAATAATTGAACAGTTCTCTGCACTAAATCAATCCGAATGTAAACTTTAGCCGAAAACTTACCTACTTATTTTTTTAAATAATTCAATACATTTTGATTCATCAATGTGGTTTTTGAGCTGTGCACGCGTAATTTGAAAACATTCGCGGGCCATTTTTTGATTCTTCAGGACCACTGGTGGTCCGCACACCACTGGAAATGCAAGCAGAAGAGTTACTTTTGGTTGCTTTCCGCTGTCTCTCACAATTTGTTCCTTTATCAGGTGAAGGATATTGCCGTAGGTACATATCGCTTTGTCGTTACGGGCGCTGCAGTTGTCGTATCGCTAACAAGCGTCCCTATGAGAGCTCTTGTTCTCAGTAAATACATTTCTGTTGCGCACATCCACTATGGAAGACTAACAAAATTTTATTAACTTTTATTTTGTGAATAGCTTTATCTAGGTCTGGGTTTTGTTTCTGCGTATGTAATAAACCTTTTACATCTTATGATGGCGACAGTTTATAAAGTGACATGCCCCCATAATGATGATTTGATCCGGCCGATTTCGTTCACCGCCGGCGACTGTTTTCAATGTCGTATGCTCGCATAATTATGAAGTTAAGCAAGAATATTCTTTGTTAAGATTCTCGCACATTGTAAGCATCTGAGCACTTACTTTAAATAGGTAATTATAATAACTACCTCAATCATCATTAGCCTAGCGCAAGCGCAAGCGCAGGGATCAAGCTTAGCGCGAAACTGTATTATTTACTGCAAACTTAAAGTTGACTTTTACCTACTACTCGATTGCGTGAAAAAAATTCAATCGACCCGATACACTACAGGTACCTAATAGCGTAATTAATCCTATAAATGGCTTTAAAACGTAATAAAGTGCGTGTAGACACCTCGCCCTACTGTTGCTTGTTAGGGACTCCCATCGTTATTAGCAACTTTATGGGTCATTTGGCTCGATAACTTATGATTATCATGTTTTATGGTATTGTTAACATCGAAATATACTATGAGGTAATGAATAATTGTAGATACCTTTAATTATTTTGTTTATTTACTTGGTAAGTACTTTACGTTAGTCAATATTGGTAGGAAACACATTATAAGTTTATCTTTGTTGGAATCTAGGTCATCATCATAATCAGCAGCGAGGAGCAGCAGAGGTCATGTCCAGCAGCGATATTGATGAATCAAATGTAAAAATTCAGGCCACGTTCCGTTTGTTATAAGGTTATTTTGTTAGTAGCCGGACAAAAGATAGTAACCAATAAATCGGTATATTTTGCTTTGACAGCTTTTGAATTATGATAAAAAAATATTGGAAATTCCATATTGATTGTACCGGTTTATATATTATATTGAACGTCAAACCTATTTCCCAGGAACTGGGCAGCGGGATATCCCCACGCGCATTGGTTTAAGCCGAAACAGCTAATGACGTCATTGGGTAAATATACGAGTATATCTAAATTTGATGAGTCCTCTCTTGATGCGAACTATTTTGGTATGCCTACGACAATACGTAACTGCTAAGGCTAATGTAATGAGTGTATCTTAGGTGGGTGTATGGGCGTGCCCAGCTTCTGACCCAGGGGGAGAGGGGTGGGTGGTGGCAACCAGTTTTTTTTAATTGGGTCCCCATTTTCAGTTTGCGCGCCAAGCGTTAGGACTAGAGCTACAACTTTTAGAACTGTTTTTTCACGGCTGGAAAGGACGGGGAGGGGAGGGAGGAGAGATCTCCTCCGGATTAACTGAGTCCGGTACGGAGGAGAAGAGGATTTTCAAAATGACATTTAGGCTCGCCAGTTCGGAGCACATCAAGTCACTACGTGAGTCGAGCTAGCGAGAGCAGCGCAATGTTATAAATTGCTGCGCGATGGGGAATACATACCATGTATTTCCGTTAGCTTCACAAATCACTACGCAAACAGAGAGGCGCAGCGCGACGACAGAAGTTACTGCGCGGCCTGATGAATGAATATGCGTGAACTTAGAAGCTATTCAGCGAGATGGTTATGTTGAGCTCTCTAACCTTGATGGTTCACCCCGGACACTCTGTATACCTTCTGCAACTTCTTTTAATTTCAATTTTGTGCATCATTATGTGCAAAATTGTTCGAAGGAAAGTGATCGGAGCTAAGCCTCAAGGTTGTGACTATGGTTTGCCTTCTCATATCGGAACCGAACCAAAGAGCGCGGTAGACCCGGCTGCAAATGCAGTATTTGGACCGATTATAGCATGATCTTTCGTCAAAGTATTCAGACAATACTGTTAACTACAATAAAACAGACTTTGCAGTATGGAATAATGGTATTTATTTTAATAACGTTAATGGAATACAATGCCAGTTGTAAATAAGTATGTAGATACTAAACAAGGTATATTAATATAATTGACGAATATTGTGGAGGACATACTATCATCTTCGTTTTGTAAGACGATAATGCTTTCTATTGTTTTTAAACTTTCGCGATTTGCGACGTTGTAAGTGTAGTGTGTAGAAGTACCGACAGTACAAATTATCAAAATTATCAAGACCAGGCGAGGGTAGTTGAAAAACCCCGCGCCTCACGGAGACATCGCTAAGCTGCCATCAGTCGACCCGTGACCACGATCGGTGCAATTCGATCGAAACGTCGGGTAAATAAAAGGTTCGTACCTTTAAATAATTCACGCGATTAAGTCCCGAAATATAACTAATAGATAATGCTTTCTTTCTAAAAATTATATCAGTATAGTAAAGCTTTGAGATACTTATCTAAAACTACCATCAGACGAGCTGATCTAGTTGTGTCCAACAAAAACAAACCACAAAATACCTAGGCTAAGATGGTGGGGGGGGTTAACCATGTCTTAAATTTTCTTACAAGGCAGTGGGTCTTGACAGTTCTTACGTAAGATCGCAAAAATGCGCAAATGCGCAAAGTTAAGGTTATATTTTGAAAAAGCGCGAGAAAATCGCGTATCTGCGCGAGTAAGGAGGTGCAAAAGATTAAAAGTTTAAATAAAACCAAAATCGATTATGTTTTACAAAAAACGTTCCTAAATACTGTTTCTCTGAAAAGAATAAAATTGGAACAAGCCTATAGTACCTATATTTGTTTTTCCTTTAGATTCTTATGTAATAAATACTACACTACAGGGGGGAGGGGGTCGACCGATTCCTTGTTTTCTTACATAGTGGAGAAATGGGATCAAAAACTAGCTAAATCGTCTGACGTAATAAATGAATGGCGCCCTACCAAGAGTAAAGAAGGTAGAATTCATATAACACACAAGTTGACGTCATTCAAGGACACGGAATCTCCAGCCGCTTTCCGAACAAAGTGGTCTTGAGTGGTCTTTAATTCAGTGTACGTGAACGGTATCTATATGTGCGTGGTTTGAGCTAGGTACGTCTATAGGTTACTCTTGATATTTTCTGATGAAACCGAGCAATGGTGTTCGTGTGTCGATCATTGTAATAAGGTTCATTTCCGTGCATCACGGCCGATCGCGAGTCGCGCGCGGCTTACGACAAGCGTCTGTCGCGCGCGGCCGATGCGACAATACTCGGAGTATAAGAATGTATGGTGCCGTTTCCGAGGTAAGCGACAGACGCGCGCGGCCGACGACTGTCGTAAGCTGCGCGCGCACTGTGAATACTGTCGCATCGGCCGCGCGCGACAGACGCTTGTCGTAAGCCGCTCGCGGTTCGCGATCGGCCGCGATGCACGGAAATGAACCTTTCAAGTTCGATGAATAATACACAAACACTCTTCACCGATCGTATGGACTAAAACGAATCAAATAGGTATTACCTACGGTGTGTTATTCGCAAGTAATTAGGTATTCGAAGATATGAGTATAATACAATGATCGGGCCTCTACTCAGATTCATTTTCTACGAAGTACGTAGTACGTAAGAAGTACGTAGTCGGGAAAGGTTTTTACTATATTTTGGAGAGCGGGTTTAGTTGGTAGGTATTTTTGTAAAAAACATCCAATTATCTCGTGTTACTTCTTAATATAACATGGGCAAGTTCGTCTGTCGTTGAATGGTTCAGATTCAAATTGAACAGCATCAGGATAAGCTCTTTCAATCAGTCTTTTCAATTCTAATGAATGTTCCATTCCTTTCGTTTCAACTACCAACTTTACCTGTAAAATTATGAGAGAATCAATTAGCGGAAATACCTACCTACCTATCAGTAGCGAAGGGTTGATTTTTTTCTTAAGTTAATCTATATAAAATAATATCTTAAAAACAGTTCTTCGTAATTATATTATTAACTAGCTGTGACCCGCGTCATCAGTTTTTTTATATGATTAGTAGCAATGTGGGTTTAAAAAAAATTAAATGCTCCTGCTAAACTAAAAGTATATCTAATGATTACGAATCCGATGCCTCAACCATTAGACTACGGCTTCTTCGAACTGCAGGCCTACTCTCTTTCTTTAAAACGCAATTCATAAATTTTCGTTTACTTAAATTTCTTAAGTTTACGGAATCTATTCTAAATATTTTTTGCATAAGCTCAAGAAGTTCGAACCCATGGACAATTTTCTGGAACAAGTGGATTAAATAGATGTTCCTCCAAATATTATCACCTCATTTTTGATCGAAACTTCGTTTTCATTGAATTAGATTAGGCTTCCCGGTCTTTTCTCATGTTTCTTATCGGCGACATAAATAAAATCTTACCTCGCACATAAAAGTGTCACCTTGCAACCAAGAATTATCAATGAAGTGAGTAATAATGTTGTAATTGCTATTTGCAATTAAGCCCGTTAAAGCCGCTTTTTGTCCAGGTGCATGAGGTATACGTACCTGAAAAATAAGACGATGAAATAATGACAGACACTCGTTTTACACACAATCCTATTGCTATTGCGGTTCCGGTCTGATAGAGGTGACTTTGGGCAATTATTTTTTGGTTTTTACTGCATAAATTCTGCGACCGGTCATACCGTCTTTCCAGGGTATGTGTGTGCTAGACTTGAGTTTAAGTCAAGGCTATAATAATTTAAGCTAGGGCATTTCCCTACAATGCCTCCCAAGGTACAGCACTGAAGGTAAGGCATTGTCCCCCGACCTTGCGATGGGCGAGTCCGAAATGTTTCCACAAGCGAATGTATCGCAGTCTTCCATGTTAATCATCATCGAGCGAAGAATCGACTTGCCCTCGCGAACGATCGAAATGTTGTTCGATTGTTCGAATGAACCTTATCGTCTTCTTCGGAATAGGTTAATTCGAAACTATCGCGAGTATATGGAACGAGTGTGATTCTTTAGGTTGTGGAAACATTAAACTAATCGCTAAAGTTCCTCGATACACGAGTCGGCTGATCCAGAATGACACCAAAGCAAACCGAATATTACCGACCACAAAGTTTTTTTCTAAACAAATAGACAATAGTGAAGTAAATGCAATCCAGCTAGTTCGATAGTAAATGACACACTAGTTGATGTCGGAGTAGAAACCATCGTCTACAAAAGATAACCATCGATAATTATTGAGATGTTTCAACAATCGAATAAAACATCTCACCATCGCGCATCACTACCCCGACCCCGAATGCTATCCTGCTGTTAATGTTTTTTTTAATGGGTTTTCGTCTATGGCATATCTAGTTAAATAGTATCTACATACTTACCTTGAACTTTATCAATCGACCTTCAGCAGCTAAACCTCTCTCCATACATCGATTGAACATGAGCCCGTCTACGTTACCTCCAGAGAGAACACATACTACACTGAAAGTTAAAAGACTCTGTGAAATGAATACTATGCCACTAGTATACATACAGTTCAATTTGAAATTAGACGACCCAAGTAAAACAGAAATATAATAACTAATATAATACTCGGACCCAGGATCATAAGGGTAGGTACCTACCAGGCGCGGATTCAATGGGGGGGGGGGGGGGGGGAGACAGGGGAAGTTGCCCCCCCCACCCCCTCCCGGACTCATGTATGAAAGCTTTGGCCGTATATTTGCGTATTGACGGGCCCAACTACTGACACTTGGCTCGTGCTGGGTCAAAGTACCCCAACACGAGCCAGTGTGAGTAGTTCGGCAGGTGGACCACGACCCCAGACAGCTATTAAACAGTCCAGCAACTCCGACACAGAGATGAAGGACAAATATAACATAACATATGGCCGCAGATCATAGGGTGCGTTTCCATCTGTATTTATAGCCCTGTGGTTTCGACTGATGATGACTAATAAAATTGAATGTGTTAATTCACGGTTCTCATTGCTATTAGATCATTATATCTGGTTCCCAAGCGTAAATCCCGTGGGAGATTTATTTGAATTTTTGTCGACACATGCCCAAAGGTTTCTATTGGGAATTTTTATCCACAGTGATCCCCTAGGCCCTAGGGGTCGAAACCACAGGGCCTAGGGGATCTGTTTAAAGTATTGCCATCATAATTCAACAGGTGTCAGTAGGTGTACATTGACATTGGTAGTTTTAATTTTGAACATGGGACCTGTTTTTTTAATGAATTTAGATTTAAAAAAGTTTTGTTTTTTTATAATAGATGGAGCCACTCGATTTAAATTCGAGATATAGTTTGGTTACCGAGAATGAATTAACGGCACAAAATGTTGGTATCTCTGACGTGATGACATACCGGAAAACAGACGATCTGGTTAAAATGGCACTACTATAAGCAGTGCTGACGACGCAGCGTACTACATGCCCATCCAAGATTTATTGCTTTGTGTTTTTGCGTATTTCTAATCAAAATGAACCAACAGCTCTTGGTTCATTTTGATGAGCTAAGCTTACTGTGGAAAATATCGGACGATGAAGACGATTTTGCGACAAATAGTAGTGAAAATGAAAATTATGTAAGAAAAAGGTAAAGTCACTTTAGAGAGTTCAGTGGAGAATTCTCACCTGAACTATCTGTCAGAATGCCAGGTTTGCGGAAAAGGTATGTCAACTATGTACTCCACCATCGTCATGTTTTCGAGAGATCTACGTGATCCCATGATCAAAAACCGGGAAAGAGCATATCGGACCATGCTTTGGTTCCGCAGCCTTGAACAATTGCATCAGCAGAAGAGCGTATGTTCATGGCAGTTACGCCCTTTTGTTGAGAAACGCAGTTTTTTGGCAATAACTAAATGACGGTATTCGATCTTATCCAAAATAATTTTAGTTTCAAGTATTTATTAAGCGCTTAATCTTTGTGTTTTTTTTCCATATATTTTGGTTATACGGTTTAAAAGTTAAGGGGGGGGGGGGGGCACATGACGAAATTATAAGGGTTCCGTTTTTCCATTCCATGTAGACAGCGAGATGAGTGTTCTAGCATTAAATTGTGATCATTAATAAATCGAAATTGCACACAGTGCGATATTCATTTTGTTGAGATTACGATCAGACTCAAAAACAGTTCTCACAAGCATTAGGAAACACATTACAACGAGTTATTCACTACTTTCTTTAGAGCGCCGATTTAAGAGTCAAGAAAAACTTAAAGAGGACTACTGTGAATTTATATCTGAATATTTAGGTTTAGGCCATATGTCACAATGTGAATATAAGTCAAAACATTTATTATTTTATAAATTTTTAATTAAACATTATTTTTATAAATTATTAAAAAATAACAATACATAGTTAATACATACTTTTTTGCTTTCAGTTCTGGCACTAGGTTCCCAATGATGGCGGCTAATGTGCAGGCTGCAGTGCCTTCAACTACAAATTTCTCTCTCTCTGCCAAGTGTAACATTGATCGTGCTATCCAATCCTCTTTTACTAACAGCTATAAATAATGATAACTAACAACTATAAATAAGATAAACCTATATTATCCAATGAATGGGATGTGTCTTTTACCATGGCTACTGGTAGAAAAAAGCAGTCGTGTGATGACACAGGAAAACGATTATTGTACCTACTGTGTTTTTTTTAAGGTTCCTTAATCAACGGATCGACGAACATAGCGAAATTATAATGTACCTACGATTTCCACTAACCGGAAGACGCTGGAACGCAGCGCAGCGCATTTTACACTGTGCCAGAGGAAATTCGAACTTCTAACCTCAGCCGTAAGTTTCATATTTGCACAGAATATACATGAAATCGGTTGCTTGGAAATCGGTTAATCCTTCAGAACACATTAATCCGGTCGGCTACCGCCGTGCGCGCTTGTGTGTTGCATCTCTAGTCGCGGAGAGCATGCTAATGGATACGCGAGCACGCGCGCGAATGCGCCCGCCCGCGTTCTACCAGATTGTGACCGACGGGAGGGCCGAGACGCGGTCGGCTGCTCGCGCCTGCTTGCACATCCGCTACGTTACGCTGTGCTGATCTCCTGAGACGCCCGCTTGGTGGAAATCGTACATAAAGGTTCCATAAGGTTTCGCCATGTTCGTGTTAAAATTGCCTTGAAGATTGCCTGGTAGAGCTTAGTAGTAGGTACTCATTACCTCTAATAAACATATGAAATCGAACTATACCACTTTGTCAAGTAGCGGTTTTGCTGTGGCGAATGAGTTAACACCCACGCAATTAATGGTTAACGAGTTTCCAGCGAGACTTCCTTGCGTTGGTGTAGTAATCAATGGTTCGCCATGGTCCAATGATTTGGTCATTAAGCTCAGGTTTTCAGGTTCCACTGCCTGCATAGAATTACGACACATATTAGCCTATAAGAAGTAAACGAATAGTAGCGGTCGTGACTTGGATTTCTGGTAGGGCATTACTAATTTAATAGCAACATTTAATAGCACCCCTCTCTAGCTACGGACCTGGTCGTAGCAGACCTGTCCGCGACTTGCTAAATAAAACGTGCGTGGGAGTTTGACTGTTCCTTGGATGATAAATGTTCATAGTTTTGGATTTGACAGTTGACGGTCGTTCGTACCTACATAGCAGACGGCCCGTGACTGCTATTTCTTTACTCCACTTGGAGAAGTAATATTAAAAAATCGGCCTTTTGAATTAAGGGTAACAACTAGTGCGCATGAAGCCACTAGTCGAACTTGTGGATCTAGAATAACGCTCGTCAAAACGTTGGCGCCAATTCTATTTTCTAGATCCACACGTTAGACAAGCAGCGTTGGGACCGAAGTTGGGGTCAACGTGTGCAGCCGGCGAAACACATAGCACGAGAACACAGTAACAGTAACAGATACATTAGGAAGGACTCAACAAACTTCTGGTTTTTTTTTTTTAAGAAACTTCTTTTCTTCATAATCGATTGTCATCGATAGATGCTTTCCTCGTAGCAAGATGGTGTAATAACTTACATATACAAGACAGGATGGTTTTCTGTGCTTAATAACAGCAGCAACAGACGCAGCAAGAGCGCCGGAGCCTAAGGGCAAAAGGACGGCGTCGGCAAATGGTGCCTGTTCCATAATCTCCAGACCAACTGTGCCGAAGCCAGCGAGAGCTTGTGGATGATCACGTCTGCAAGAATAAATGTCTATGCTCAGTCGCTGAAGTCGTTGCGACATAATTCTATTCGATTGCCAGTCTATTCTATTATGATTTTATGCCACTTGCCGAGGCTGAGGATACCTCGTTTAGAGGCGAAACACGTATTAAAGTTTCACTTCGTGGAGGTTTCACATTGTGGGGGCGGAATCTATACTAAAATTATATAGCGTTTGTTTGTTTGTTTGAACGCGGTAATCTCAGGAACCAGTAGTTCCTGAGATCCAAATTGAAAAATTCTTTTACTGTTGCATACCTCATTTATTGAGAAAGGCTTTAGGCTATTTAATATCACGCTACGACTAATAGGAGCCGAGCAGCAATGAAAAATGTTGCAAAAACGGGAAAAAATTACGCAGACGAAGTTGGGCGGGTCAGCTAGTATTGCATATGAATAGTCCGGCTAGTCTATAGGTACTCGAGCAGGTGGGAGCACCTACCTGTCACCTTTCACTAACTTAAGTAAGGGTGGCCGTCTGTCAATCTGTTTCAATTGTTGTATTGAGCGCGTCCAATGACTACTTCAAGTCTTCAATCGTTGGCGTCCACAGATCGAGGGTGTGTGTTCCCTCCTTAATAATAAATTTTAGAATAAACTAGGATTGCCCGCGTGAAGTTGCAGTGCTACTTTCTCCCTATAGACAGACCGACAGACAGAGACAAAAAAAATGGGGTTTTGTTGTACCTTAAATAATTTTATATGCATTTAGTAAAAAACAGTTATTTTGACATTACAAACATACACTTCAATTTTAATTATTTGTACAGAGTATAGATGTCATTTGATTTTATCGACTACTATATCAAACTTAAAATGAATTCAGACATACATGTTTATATAAGCGAGTCCTCTTTCCTTGGCCAGGGTACGAGCGTATTTCGAGGCATCTGTATATGTGTTTCCGTATAAAACAATTTTGCCGCCGTACTTAGTGATTCTCTGCATTCTTGAAAGTGGTAATGAGGTTGGCGCCACGGCAACAACGGGTATGTTTAATCTCGCCGCATGGTAACATAGACCTATGGCTTCATTACCCGTAGAGGCTATGACCACACCGAGTCTCTTCTTTTCATTCGACAATCGTTGAAGACAATATAAACCTCCTCTCTCTTTAAAGCTAAAAAGGGCAAGTCTTAGTTATTCTTTTTCAGTTTCCAACCACAATTTTATTACGACTTTTGTTGAAAAAAAAACCCCTTAAATGTTCTCAAGATTTTTTTATTACGAAATCAGTTGGAACTCTATTCATATTTTACAATCAGGGATTGTTATTTTCTATTAGGTATTTTTAAATAATTCAAAGTTGCTTCATTAACCTATAAAATGTTTTTTCCAACAAATTGTACTTACCATCCAGTATTTTGCAAGGTTTCTAGTTTATAGTGAATGTATATTCCAAAATCTCGTTGAGTATGTGCTGCCTGTATTAAAAAGAAAGTTGATGGAAATATATTTCAGATTTTATAAAGAAACATGCTCAGAACGGAAACGTTCGAGGATCCTTTGGTTTGATAAAGTTATCTGGCGAAATCGGTATCTGAAGCTATTCCTTTTACTAACCATGCATGGTGTGAAAAGAACGTAAGGTTTTATCGATCGTGCTGCTTGCACCACTTCCTCATATTTGAGGATCCTAGGATTTTCAGGATCACAAAATTCATCGAAATCTTCCTGAAATTAATAAAAAGTAGTGGTTTTATTAATTGAACTCTTATATTTGTTATTATTTGTTCCAGTTTTGTTCGGTTAGGTTAGGATACTCATACATCCTATCTACTTACTTTACCTATTTTTAGAATATAGAACCTGGACAGTGCCTGATGGTAATGGGGGAGGAGGGGGGGACATGCCTTCTGCGTCATACCTTCAAGGGATCACCAAATGTGACATTGTGAATCCAATTTTAGGGTACTCAGATCTCGATATAATTAGGTTGAATGGACATAGTCGCTTATGTAACTTTGAATTTGACCACATGTTTCTATTAGGTATACGTTGTGTATGTCTTCCGGGGTTGCTCTTTTCTGAGGCCTTCGTAAAGGCGGAAAACTAATCGGTTATCCGTAAGAAACAAGACGAATAGGTAGATACTTACGTTGCGCCTAGTCATATTAAAAGGTGTTTAGCAAATTGGATGTGATTTTTTTATATGTTTTAAAATGTTTGGGCTATTGAGTGTGTGTTATGTTGAATATTTAACTGCGTCTGACTGCGTCACATTTTTTCTTTTTCTTTCCTTGTCAGAATTCTACCACAGAGTATTTTTACTTATACTTTTATACAGGTTACTGTGGTTATGATCTCTTTGGTCTCTATTACGTTTTTATTAAACACATACCTAAGTACTAGGCAGGCACATACAAGTTCATCAGTCAGCAAGTCAGTAAAATTAATATGTAGTACTAAAGCCCACGATATTTTGGTTGTCTTATAGCAATACTACCAAAATCGCATCAGATTGATACATCCGATTATCCTCAACTGAAAAATACCAGAATTAAAGCCTTCCTCGATAAATAGGCTATCCAACAGTGAAATATTTTTTTTCAATTCGGATCAGTAGTTCCTGAGATTACCGCGTTCAAACAAACAAACTCTTCAGCTTTATACTATTAGTATAGATAAGTGCCGGTCCTAGGGTAGGCGTGAGCCGTGCAACCGCACCGGGCGCCATCAAAGGGTGCAGCTGAAATCAATCTATACGTGAGATGAAAGACGGCGACGATCGGTCGTAGAGGTCCTCTAAAAAACATCGGAGCATCCAAATGGCGAATGTGCAGTGCCCTATCCGGGTGCACTTCTGCAAAAATTTACTTAACCTAAAATATATAAGCCTTTCCATATTTTACTGGACTATTACCTACTGTACCTACTTAATTTATTATGAGTATGCCGGCCCCAATCCGGGACGTCTAGGCGCCCTCTAAGGCATGTTCATCCTGTTTATTAGCAACTGAATTTAACTGCTCAATAGGCACCGATCACGGATGTCTAGGCGTCCTCTAAGACAAGTTCATCCAGTTTTTACCCGACAGAGCAAGAAGGAGAGTGTGTGTATGTATATTACTTTGGCACGCCCTAGAGCAGCCAGCCGTAGGTATTCAACCTTTATTTTTATAGGGACCGCAAAAACTTGTTACTCATGGTGTCGCGGGCCGCAAAAAAATTTAAACATTATATTATAATACATTTAGAACTACGCACTTATTTAAAATTATACAAATTATAAATGTATGGTTAGCAATGCTGTAGCGACTAAAATATAGACCCCGACGGATTTTCTTCGGTTACATACCTACCTCCTGTTAGTCGGGGGTTTTAAACTTATATTTGACTAGCTGTCCCGCGCAACTTCGTCTGCGTAGATTTTCTCCATTTTTGCAACATTTCTCATTACTGCTCCGCTCCTGTTGGTCGTAGCGTGATGTTATATAGCCTTATAGCCTTCCTCCATAAATGGGCTATCCAACAGTGAAAAAATCTTCAGCTTTATAATATTAAGTATAGATACGGGAATTAACGCGCATTGTTTACCTACACGGCCGGTGCAACCTGGTCGAAACGTCAAGCAATTTTCAATCGACTTCAAAAAGGAGTAGGTTCTCAATTCGTGTTTTTTTTTTTTTGTATGTTTGTTCATCGATTACGCTAAGACGGCTGGACCGATTTGAAAAAATATTTTTGTGTTTTTAAAGAGTTTATACTTCCAAGTTGGTCCCATTGTCATCAGATTACGATCTGATGATGTGATCCCGGAGAAATCGAGGGAACTCTTAAAATATCAAAAGCACACCTACAGTGATGTAGGTATATTTCACATTCGTGCATTTACTCTTAAAAAACACCAATTGGTGAAGTGAAACTGATGATGAAGACCACAAATGACGAGTAGACCTATTCAATATTTCATAGTTTGCGATTCAGTTACTTTAATATGGTATTGAGTAGCACTTAATTCTCGTTATACTACTATTACACAATGTAATTGAGCTGATAGTGAACTCCTCAACAATTAACGGCCCTGCATCGGGGCAAGCAATATTTTGTAAAAGGATTTGAGCAGTTGACATAAGCCTATTGTAACTTAAGTGAATTACATATCAACACACTAAAAAGTGAGAAATAAAAAACTTTTTTACAAAAAAACATTACCGACTTCAAAATTAAACACACGGCAACTAAAAAGCAAAAAATAATATTCCTGATAACAAAAACAAATTAAACATTTTGAAGTTGGTGCCGAATAAAACATAAAGACTACTATTTCATGGCACCAACTTTAAAATGTTTAATATGTTTGTGTTAGACTCAATATTATTCTAATCCGTTATTTATAATTCATTCTATTTTTATCAGAGTTTAACTCGTTACTACATAAAAACGTTATTGAGATTTGATTTAGACGGTTGACATTCAAAATGTAAATGTCGGTAGTGACATCACATAATGTTGACATCTGTCATGTGGATGTCAACGTCATGAGACATGGAGAGGGGATAGAATGATGGCAGACAGATTGTATTCGCGTGTTGAACAGTGCGGTCGTTTGGAATAGTTCAAATAAATCCATGTATTTCTTTGTAATCGTACGCATTTTTATCAAAGTTCGAGTTGATCCTTCAGCTCAGAAGAGGGATAAACAAAGCCCACTAGTTATTTCCGCGGCAGACGCGTCCTGTGAAATTGTAGTTTGTTTTTTTTCTTTCCGAATCTGAATGTGATGTCATAATCAAAAGAATCGTGAGAAATCGAAAATTCGATGTGAAATAGGACATCGTTCGCATTTGAAACGTAAACGCCGCGCTGTTCTAATTCAATTCGGAGTAGTGGTTCATTGCGATCGTTTACGTTCGACGCGTCGCGATCATTCGCGTTTGGCGCGTCACGATCGGTTGAGTTCGACGAGACACAGTTGTTGGATTTCGACCACGCTGTCAGCGATCATCGAGACCATGTCACCATGGTCACGTCGCAGATGTAGTAAGTCAACTGAAGATAGGCAAATAAGTCGTTCCAATTCTAATCTTAATAAAACTCAGTTGTTAATGACGGAACTAATTAGATCAATAGCTAATAACCGTCCTGAAGGTAATAAATTTTCGATGTTAGGAATTGACATTCCAAAGTTTGATCCCATGATTAAAGACTAGACCATCGATATGTGGTTTTTCTAAAAAAAAAAAAATGTGTTCGACTTTATAGTGCCCAATGTTCAAAAGTGACCAAAAGTTCGACTATAAGTATCAAGCCCTTCCGTCATTGTCGTTTTCATGACCCGAATGAAAAATGAAAATAATTGAGTCCTTCTCATCAAACATATAAATGATTATGTAAATCTTTTAACCGAAATATTCTCCAAAAAGGGCTATATTTATTATTGTTTATATTTTTGTTGGAAATAAGCATATTATTATGAAACGATCAACTTATTAAATGTTGCGAGACTAAAAATACGCGCGCAGTTGATCTCCTGTTGCACGGAATAGGCGACCGTAGTTCGAGGTTAGGTGCCAAAGCAACTATAGGTGAAGAACCGGAGCCCGGTTCTGAAATATTTTTAAATCGATTAAACAATAGAACAGGAACCACGGGAATAGATAGGACTAAAAGTAACTATATTAAGAGTACGATAGATTTGTATAAACATACATCGAACGCAAGACCGATAGGGTCTTACCTGCTATCACTGAAATGAGATTGGTTATTATAGGTTTGAAAAAGAATTCATGAAATGCCATATTACAAATATTATACAAATTGGCCACGTTATGACGTAACTACTAACTGCACAAAATCGAGTAATGATAAATCTAAATAGTAATCGAGTAAGAAAAAGTTTGTAATGGTGTTGAATTCGATGTCTAACATAAATAATAATAAGTTTTTCGTTATTTTAAAAGTGAATGATCATAACTTATACAGATATGTAGTCAATGCACCTAATTATGTCATAGGGAGGCGTAAGTTACAATGTGTGATATTGGAAATAATATTATTTTACCATTAGAAAAAGTGGTAATTAAGATTGAAGTACAGGGTACATCCCAGTTAACTAACAGTTATATTGTTAAAGATAATGTGTTATTAGGTTATACTTTTGCTGGGCTACTTGATATAATATAATGCCCTGATTTCCGGATGCACTTTACCAACGAAACTGCGGTTTACTCTTGTCAATGATATATGTGTAATTAAAGTGAATTGTGACATTGACTACTCTGGCACTACGTATATTAATGGTTCCTTAAGGGAATGCTCCGCGAAGGAGTATTAGTTAATGCCCAGCAAGTAGGTATTATTTAATAAATGGGACCGGCGCATTTGTAATTTAAAACTGTTCATACCATGTACTGTGTTCGGAACAGGGATTGCTGATGACACTTGCTTTATGTACGAATTCATTTCTGATCATTAACATTATAAATCTTAGTGATTCATACGTATGTGCTTAGTTAAATCCTTAGATTATATCAGAAATTTGTCTATTTGGGTAAGTGACTCCATTGAAAAATACGTTATCAAAACTTAACAAGTGTCTATGATGTGTTTAGGTTACACTAACGTAGAAAGGTCTGACTAATTGACACAAAACCCATAGTTTACCTACCCTTACTTATTCAGTATATACTGCCAAATGAGATACCTACTAATTCACGTAAAAATGCATTGGAGCAGGGCATTGTTAGTATTTCCATGCAACGAGGCTTAGACGCAAAACGACGCCTGATGAACAAAAGTTTCATGAATTAGATGTAGAAATCTTTGCTGCAGTCGTTGAACATACTCCGCGTTTATTTGTAAGGATTTAAAGAAAGAGTTACGGACGGTAATGCTTTACGTGACGTCTTTAGTTGTTCTGGAGCACTCATTCGGTTAATAAAGGACATAGGCATGTTGCACGAGTTCCAAATTCAAAACTGTCGTAACGAATTCTGATAATTAACTTGTACTGAACAATATGGCAAATCCACGGGCGAGCTGACAAATCGAAAGATTCAATCTGAAAATTCTGTACGCTCTCAGTATACCTGGGATGAGACATGATGACATTACTTTAAATAGTATTTAATGAAGTTCAATTAAGATTAAATACGTCTGTTGATAAGACTTTCACTCACTGGTAAAAGCCTTGTAAAAGTTGTTTTTTTTGGTAACCAAGTGAAAAGTAGGTATACCGGAAAACATTAAGTGACGTATTTGATACGACAGTAGAACGAATGAAGCAGTGATGAGTTGGCAAATATTAGAAATGAATCTATACCTACGCAAAATTGAAAGGGAATCAAATATGATCCTATCTTTTAGAAAATGAAAACCAAAATACAAATTTGGTTTGGCTAGAAAGAAAATTCAAATATTCGATTATGATAATCTAAACTTTTATTTGAATTTCCTATTCATAGAATTGTTAAACTACTACCAAAAGACAGATACTTAGTGCAGGACGCACCCCTTACAAAAGGGAGGTAAGGTAAGGAGTATGAAAATGTAGTATTTATTGATAAAGTACATTCATGGTTAAATTTCAAGGACTTAGTTAAATAGTGAAAACGATAGCGACGTTAATGACAGCCATGATGAAAGTGACAAACGAATTGAGATAATAAACAAAAACGAAATTATTAAATGGGTACCTAATACGTATGTACAATTGAAGTCGAGAAGTGTTTAGATCTGAGTGGTCACGAGTGTATACATGTTTGTGTAGATGAAACAGTTCGCACAGACTATGTTGAAGTGACTTGCGAGCGCCAGTGCCTAATTAACACAGTTGACGCAGATCGCGACATACCACGCTAGTATAGGTGGCGAGTGCCAGGATTTTAGTATAGATAATGTGACTATTGAGACTGTACCAATATGGGTTGCGAGCGCCAGTGCCTAATTGACACAGATGACGCAGATCGCGACATACCACGCTAGTATAGGTGGCGAGTGCCAGGATTTTAGTACAGATAATGTGACTATTGAGACTGTACCAATATGGGTTGCGAGCGCCAGTGCCTAATTGACACAGATGATGCAGATCGCGACATACCACGCTAGTATAAGTGGCGAGTGCCAGGATTTTAGTACAGATAATGTGACTAATGAGAGTGCCTAATTGACACAGATGACGTAGATCGCGACATACCACGCTAGTATAGGTGGCGAGTGCCAGGATTTTAGTACAGATAATGTGACTAATGACACTGTACCGATATGGGTTGCGAGCGCCAGTGCCTAATTGACACAGATGACGCAGATCGCGATATACCACGCTAGTACAGGTGGCGAGTGCCAGGATTTTAGTACCGATAATGTGACTAATGACACTGTACCGATATGGGTGGCGAGCGCCAGTGCCTAATTGACACAGATGACGCAGATCGCGACATAGCACGCTAGTATAGGAGGCGAGTGCCAGGATTTTAGTACAGATAATGTGACTAATGACACTGTACCGATATGGGTTGCGAGCGCCAGTGCCTAATTGACACAGATGACGCAGATCGCGACATACCATGCTAGTACAGGTGGCGAGCGTCAGGATTTTAGTACAGATAATGTGACTAATGAGACTACCAATGTGGGTTACGAGCGCCAGTGCCTAATTGCCACAGATGACGCAGATCGTGACAGACCATACCGGTGTGACAATGGGTTGCGAGTGTAACTGCTTTAGGTTCGTATGACGTAGATCTTGACGGACTGTGGCGCCATGGGTTGTGAGCGTTCAGATGACGCAGATCATGACAGACTGTGGTGCCATGGGTTGTGAGCGTTCAGATGACGCAGATCATGACAGACTGTGGTGCCATAGGTTGTGAGCGTTCAGATGACGCAGATCATGACAGACTGTTTTGCCATGAGTTGTGAGCATTCAGATGACGTAGCTTATGACAGACTGTGGTGCTATGGGTTGTGAGCGTTCAAATGACGCAGATCATGACAGACAGATTTATTTTATTAAGTGGATGCAGACGCGGACGATAGACTGAAGTATACACAATATTAATTGCAAACTTGCGATATTGGATCTAGAGTCAAGTTCTGACTGTACAGCATTCCTATTATTATACATTAACAGTAATACAAAGCTTTAATTATGACAGACTTTGGTACAACGTTCGCGGCACAGCCGGGTCCTCGGTGTGCCGGTGTTCGCGGTATTCCGCAGTGGAAGTGTTGAAGTTTAGATCTGTTGCAGTTGAAGTTTGAATTTGCC
Organism: Herminia tarsipennalis; assembly: GCA_945859575.2. Lineage (NCBI taxonomy): Eukaryota > Metazoa > Arthropoda > Insecta > Lepidoptera > Erebidae > Herminia > Herminia tarsipennalis. The sequence goes on from OX243851.2 coordinate 9,759,837, forward strand.
GTTGCTCTTTGATGTTGGGTGCTTTTATTCTCCTTCACACTTCCTCACTATTTAGTGGATTACCATAAAACAGTGTATGATTTTGTTAGCGATCTGTAAATTTTATCAGAATAGAAATGATGTAAATCTTATGATTTAGGTGTGAGGACACACCTTAATTAGGATGGCCGAGCTGTTAGACTCAATATTATTCTAATCCGTTATTTAATATAATTCATTCTATTTTTATCAGAGTATAACTCGTTACTACTTAAAAACGTTATTGAGATTTGATTTAGACGGTTGACATTCAAAATGTAAATGTCGGTAGTGACATCACATGACGTTGACATCTGTCATGCGGATGTCACTCCGACATGGAGAGGGGATAGAATGATGGCAGACAGATTGTATTCGCGTGTTGAACAGTGCGGTCGTTTGGAATATTTCAAATAAATCCGTGTATTTCTTTGTAATCGTACGCATTTTTATCAAAGTTCGAGTTGATCCTTCATTTGTATATGTGAAAGTATATATTTACTACATGTTCTGTTAAATGGCTTAGCTAAGGCATAATGTTCGTATAATTTTTTATAGGAATGTCAGGTTTTAAAGATTTTTTTGTTGTGTTCACAGTTAAAGAAACACAAAAGCCCCTGCCAAATAAAAAACATCATCATAGTCGATTTATTGGGCCGAGAATATGACACAGAGCACGAAAGTAGAATGTCATTCAATAAAACTCTCAACTCCGGATATATAAATTAAAGTTAAGTGAATGTGTCAATTTGGAAAAAAAAAGTGCTGACGTTAAACTGTTCTTTTTCTTCTTTTTTAACTTTAGATTTTATTAACTAATAGTCATTTTTTTACACCCAATGTCTGGACATTGTCATTGATAGTTTCCAAAAATGAATCAGGGGGGTTTTCGTTTAATATTTATTGCATTCTTTTGGTATCTTAGTTTTTAATATAGAATAATTTACGAAAACTATTAATTGATTCTCCGGTTTTTTATTTACAGGTACCTACATAAAAACAGCTAAATGGAATATCGTGTTAAGAGAGCGTCGCAACGAAGCCGCAGAAGCTATGGCTCAACTTTCTACTGCCGTGGGCTGTGATCCTAATATAAGTCTACGTAATGCGCATAGTGCTTATTATAGTGTAGGATATAATGTGAAGCTTACTAACAATTGTATTTGTTACAGGACTCGAATGCGGATGTACTAGTTGCAGCCATCTTGCTAATCCGCAGAAGCACATCCGAACAACCGATAGAACACTTGTCGAGAATCAATAAAAACTTGCAATCTCAAAGTAAGTCTGCTAAGCTACGTTTGGGGGTTAGTCCAGACAACGTGGAGCAACAAGAACAAGAGGAATTGTCTAAGTAATAGTCATTTTTTTACAGGAAGTACTGATATCAAAGAAAGGTGATTGGATAGAAACATAAACCCACTGTCTGGACATTGCCATTGATAGTTTCCAAAAATGAATTAGGGGGTTTTCATTTAATATTTATTGCATTATTTTTCTTCTTATTTAATTTTAGATTTTATTAACTAATAGTAATTTAATAGCGTGAATTATTTAAAGGTACGAACCTTTTATTTACCCGACGTTTCGATCGAATTGCACCGATCGTGGTCACGGGTCGACTGGTCGACCCGTGACCACGATCGGTGCGATTAAGTCCCGAAATATATCTAATATGTATAAAAATCGCGAATGTTTAAAAACAATAATAGTCATTTTTTTACAGCAAGTATTGATATCAGGGAAAGGTGCTGAACCTTACGAGATAGATCAAAATAATGTACTACGGCATTGGACACCTTAAAATGTCTATAAAAAAGTCCGCGATGGCATATGTCTATCTCTTCGGGATAACTCATATTATAAAAATATTTATACTTTTAAAAATAAAATAATGGCTTTATTACGAAGCGATTTTAAGCAATACAGCATTAATCCTTATCCAATTGAGTACCTTAAATACATTGTGCATTTAGTTTAGACCAATATGTCTCTGTGCAGCATGTAATTTAAGTGAATGTTTTCGAAGATACTACAGATTTAAAATGCAGGACGTAGGTAGCGATTGCGGCGGTACCGGCCGGGGAGTCGGCGGCAGGTGCCTTTATATAACGCGTAGAAGGCCGAGCTTCGTCCTAAATATAACAATCTATACTAATATTATAAAGAGGAAAGATTTGGGTTTGTGTATGTAACGAATAAACTCAAAAACGACTGGGCCGATTTAAAAATTCTTTCACTTATAGACAGCTTCATTAACGGGAAGTAACATTTATTTTATTCTCAAAAAATATATAATATACTAGCTGACCCGCGCAACTTCGTCTGCGTAAATTTTCCCTGTTTTTGCAACATTTTACCTTGCTGCTCCGCTCCTATTAGTCGTAGCGTGATGTTATAAAACTTATAACCTTCTTCGATAAATAGGCTATCTAACAGTAAAAGATTTTTTCAATTAGGACCCGTACTTCCTGAGATTATCGCGTTCAAACACTCAAACAAATTCTTCAGCTTTAAAATATTTTAGTATAGTTATAAATTTTAGGGGTATATAGTTATAAATTTTAATATTTTAGTATAGTTATAATTCTCATCACTTAGGGGTATGAAAAATAAATAGAAGCCGATTCTCAGACCTACTAAATATACATATAAAATTTCATAAAAATCGGTCAAGACGTTTCGGAGGAATGTGGTAACTAACATTGTGACACGAGAATTTTATATATAAGACTAGCTGACCCGCGCAACTTCGTCTGCGTAAATTTTCCCTTTTTTTCTTTCTTTTTTTTCACAATATTTTGCATTGCTGCTCCGCTCCTATTGGTCGTAGCGTAATGTTATAACTTATAGCCTTCCTCGATAAATGGGCTACCAACAATAAAAAAAATTTTCAAAGCGGCTTAGTAGTTCCTGAGATTATCGCGTTCAAACAAACAAACAAACTCTTAGGGGTATGAAAAATAGATAGTAGCCGATTCTCAGACCTACTGAATATACATATAAAATTTCATAAAAATCGGTCAAGCCGTTTCGGAGGAGTATGGGAACGAACATGGTGACAAGAGAATTTTATATATTAGAAGATATAATAATCGAGATTGTTACGAAAACTGCGTTTAAGTGGATGGATATGTTTAGTGGAGAAAGTCCGTGCGAAGCCGGAGCGGGCCACTCTAGTAAAATTTGATACATAATAAATGAATATTATATGAATCTATTGACATATTTATATCTATTTTGTACCCCTGACTAAAGCTTAGGCGTTCACACTTTTGTAATGTTAGAAGTTATGTTTTCAATATTACATATTGAGATAATAATGGTTATTTACTACTAGATATATAAGAATGTAAAAACAAGCCGAAATGAAAACACCACTTTGTTATATTTTCGTCACGTTTTCCAATATATATTTGCTCTTACATTTCGGTACATTAGATACTACCTACCTAACATAACACAGACGCTATTAGTTCAACCAACTCTTTATTTAACCAGTCCTGTAATAACAACTCCGAATACCTGGATGAAAAAATATTGATAAAAGAAGCTATAAATGGACGGTCGATTGATAGATTCCTGAGGACTTTAATGGGCCCAAATGAACATATTTCGTGTCTTTAAGTTTATTGGCTTTTTAAAAGCCATTAAACTTAAAGACATTATTGTCATTCAAAATAGTCATTTAAGATAGGCCCAAAAGTGCTAATGGTTACTATATTGTAAATTATCGTAAATTTTGGGATCGGAATATTTTTTTAATTAATCATTAGCCTATCGCAGCACATAGGCCTCTCCAATTGCACGCCACTTTATTCGATCTTCGGTTTCTCGCATCCAGCTCCTGCCAGCCGTTTTGTGTAAATCATCACTCCACCTGGCCTGAGGGCTTCATACACTATGTTTGCGGAGACGCGGTCTCCACTCAAGAACTCGTTTACCCCAACGGTTGTCGGTTCTTCGGCTAATATGGCCAGCCCGCTGCCATTTCAGCTTGCTAATCCGGTGGGCTATGTCGAAAACTTTGGTTCTCTGTCGAATCACCTCATTTTGTTCCTAAGATAAACACCGAGCATAGCCCTTTCCATAGCCCGCTGAGCGACTTTAAACTTGTGAACACGCCGTACCATCAGTGTCCACGTTTCGGCTCCGTACCTAGTCATGACGGGTAGGACGCACTCATGGCTTAAGTCTTAAGGCATTGTGGGATCGACGATGACGTCGAAGACTTGACGCAACTTCTTCGAAATTCTTGAATACACTGACATATTTTTGAATAATTTTAGAACGGCGCCGTGCACCGCTGTCGGTTTCAGTAGTACATGTTCATTGAACATGACCTTGATTTTATCCAAGTTCATCAGTAGGCCGATGCGTAGGTACAAAGGAGTCAGCCAGGTCATTCAGCATCTGTTGTAGGTCCTGCAGTGTTTCGGCCATGATGACGATGTCATCTAACAATCGCAAGTGAGAGATGTATTCACCATTAATGTTGATGCCCCGCCCTTTCCAGTGAAGCGTCTTGAACATACCCTCCATTGCATTGTAAACAGTATGAGGGAAATAACGTCCCCTTGCCTCACTCCTCGATGCAATGGTATCGGTTTTGTTTGCTGATTCTGTACTTGGACGGACATGGTGGCGGCTTCGTAGAGACATCACTTGGCGAGTGACTTGGTGAAGATGAAGCTGAAGTAGATGGCGATATATCGCCAATCTACTTCAGCTTCATAGTACACCAGCAAAAGAGCGCATGTTCATAGCACTTACGCCCTTTTGTTTAGAAGCGCAGTTTTTTGGCAATAAATCAAAGACGGTATAATCGAGCATATTAAAAATAATTTTAGTCATGTATAAATGTATTTATTGTTACCTTTGTAATTTTATAAATATTTTTGGGCCTTACGGTTTAAAAGTTAAAGGACACACGCACACACACATTTTTTAGCTTCCGTTACAAGTATGGAATGCCCCCCCCTAGAAATATCTATTTTTGTTATGAAGTACATGACACCCATATTCCAAATTTCATCCATTGTGACATTTTGAGTAAAATTTCTGTGACGAACAGACAGACAGACAGACGGACATGATGAAACTATAGGGGGTCTGTTTTTGCCATTTTGACTATGGAACCATAAAAACTTGCATAGTTTCACTCTTACGATATTACAAAGCTATAATAGAAACTTAATAAAGTCCACAGATTTGTTCCAGAACCGTTCAAAGCCACATGTGGCCTCATTTCCTTCCAACTTTTCATTTGCAGAATATTAACCGACTTTTCTGAAACGATTCGATTGCTTGAGACAATATTTGCATACCAACTCTCTTAGAAAAATGGAGAAAAAAAAAAATGGCAAGCGAATAAGCATAATCATAAGCATGGCTGGATACATCCATGCTTAAGATTATGCTTATTCGTACAATAACTGCGTTTTTGAAAGATAGAAAAATTTGAAATCCAGACTCAGGAATCGAACCCGAGACTTCCTTCCCTAGCCAAACCGGGGCCAGAAGCTAACCACCTATCTGAACTATGTTATGTTATGTTTAGGGAGAGATTTGGGCGTTGAAACCACGGGATAGATAAAGATAACTTTAACTCCTCTGTGGTTGAAACCTTGGCCGGAGTTTTAGTCAATTGTACGCCCCTAAAATGATCCTTGGTAATCTTATGCGGCGTAGTTTTATACTGTCCACAAGGTAGATACTGGAACTAACGAAAGCCAAAACAAATTCAAGAAAATACTTAAAAAAATATTTTTGTATCTAAATTAAACATTAAGGACGTGGGACGGGACGGGATTCTTAAAGTGGTAGACATTGGAACTTTTAACTTAGATGCTCAGAGTAAGTACGGACAATTAAGTTAAATGTACAGGATGATTTGTAATAAACTAATAACCTACAGCTCGTGGCTTCTTTACATAACACTAAATAACTTTATAACTATTTATTATACGGGAATTAACGGTGCTACCTGGTCGAAACTTTAAGCAATTTTAAGGTAAACAATGCGCGTTAATTCCCGTATAATAAATAGTTATAATCATGCAACGCGAAAGTTTAAATGTTACTAAATAACTTTGTAATATTAGTTTTGAAAAATATTAAATATATTAACTCTTATTGACCTAGGTACCTACCACTTGTTTTTGGAGTTATGACCTTAAACACCTACAGACTATTTTTCTGGAGTAAAATCGTTGTTTATTGTGAGGTTTAGGCCCTAAACCTGACAAAGAAACATCGATTTTACTCCGAGGTCTCTCAGATGTGTGATAATTGGTTGTGTGACAAAGTATGTGGTAGGTCATTATCACTATATAAGATGTTTGCGTATTCGTGATTCCCTAAGACTCATATTATTATTTGTACTCAATGTATAGGTTAAGCCTTACGGGGCTGACATGTTCCTAGAATAAAAGCGCCAAAAATAAAAGATTAAAAAAAAATGTGGTAGGTGATGAGGGGTTAATTTGTAATATTTTTTCAAAATTTATATTATTTACCAATTGATTTGGTGTTTTGTAAAGAAACCAAAAGGTTATTAGTACATTACAAAAACAATACATAAATGTACTTATTTAATAACATAATTATAATAAGTAAGTATCTATCTTTGAAATAAAATACCTACTTACAAATATATTATACTTGGATTTTGACAATCAGTTAAATTAGGTCCAATTAGGTTGTTTATTTCAAATTAAATTTGTAAACAAATTGAGGTGTTTACGTAGCCTTGCCATCGAATAATACCTACTCCAGTTTAATTATTAATACTACAAGGACACAATAACTGTCAAATGTGCGTGTCACTGTATGCCCTCTTTTATTATGAATAGGTACCTACATAAGTAATTGTGTTATTAATAACGTTCCTATATAATACCCAAGAGTAACGTACCGCCTTAATTGTTATATTAATTAAGTTATGTCAGGTACTCCGGTAAAATGTATCGATTATCATAGATAGAAGTATCAAATTAACATAAAATAGTCAAGGAAAAAAATCGACATCCATACAACGCATGTGCGGCAGTTGCCATTGCATGAACATCGTGCGAATGCCCGACCGAGGGGAGCGAGCGTCGACGGAAACAGCCGAGCAGTACCGAACTAACCTCTCGCTGGAATTCACGCTCGCCCGGTCAACGTATTATTGACCATTTCCTGCGATAATTTAGTCAAAATAACATAGTCTGTTGATAAAACTGCCCAGTAATTTAAGTATTTTAACTTATTAAGTGATAATGCAGTGACTCAGTGAAAATAAAGACACAGTTTGTTGTTCCATAACGCGTATAGTGACTTATTAGTATGAACATAATAAGCACAGGATTGTTAACAGTGTCTAATGGAAGTGATAATTAACTGAACAGGGGAAGACCTGTTTTTAGCGACTACCTGAGGGTCGATACGTAACACGTAAACAAAGAAAGACGCCGCTTTGATGAAAGTGCCCATCCATTTCAATAAAAAAATGCCTACAACAGTACATGAAAATATTGCGTTACTCAACATGATGTCTTCGGACAACCTAGAGGACGAGCTCAAAAGCGTTCAGCTACATTTTCCATCGAATAGACGATTACACAACGATGGCGCATGCGTAGAGGAGCGGGTGAGGACATCCCGCGGGGACCTGCTGGTCGCCGTCCGTGGGGACCGCAATAAACGCGCCATAATTACTTATCACGACCTTGGACTCAACTATGCCGCTAACTTCCAGGCTTTCTTTAATTTCGTTGACATGAGAGCGATATTGGAACAATTTTGTATCTATCACGTAACCGCACCTGGCCAGGAAGAGGGTGCACCTACACTGCCGGAAGACTATACTTACCCAAGTATGGATGCACTCGCTTCCCAAATAGATTTTATTCTTGGCCACTTCGGAATTAGGTCATTCATCGGGTTCGGGGTGGGGGCTGGAGCAAATATTTTGGCTCGTTACGCTATTGTTAACCCTCAAAAAGTGGACGCTTTAGTCCTGATCAACTGTACTTCGACTCAGGCCGGTTGGACCGAGTGGTTATACCAGAAAATTAACACTAGGCAGCTGCGATCTAGCGGCATGACACAGGGGGCGCTCGACTATTTGATGTGGCATCACTTCGGCCGCAGCACTGAGGATCGTAATCACGATCTGTCACAGGTTTACAAAGAGTGCTTCTCGCACGTTAACCCGACCAATTTGGCCATGTTCATCGATGGGTATTTACGTAGAACGGATTTGAGCATCTCAAGAGATACGCATTCGATTAAAGTTCCCGTTTTAAACGTGACGGGTGCTCTATCGCCTCACGTTGATGATACGGTGACGTTCAATGGTAGACTAGACCCGACGAAAACTTCTTGGTTGAGCATCTCTGATTGCGGCATGGTGTTGGAGGAACAGCCGAGTAAGATAGCGGAGGCATTCCGGTTGTTCCTACAGGGAGAGGGTTACTGCAGGTAGTTGCGTTGCCGACCCCTCACCGAACCGACGGACGCTGCGCTGCTAATGTTAGAATGCACATGATGCTTTCACGCGAGCTTTAAACACTGTTGTAGACACATTGATGTAGAACGAAAATAATGTTGTTCCTTGTTTTTAGATATTTATGGAAATAAATTTATTTTATGGCTTATTCTGGCTTTTTCTACACCCGAATGTAAATAAAATAGGTATAAGAGTACATTCAAAGTGCTGCTGACTTGAAAATAGATACATAATTTTAACACTTTGTTTCACTTCGCCGAACTAAAACCCAATACATATGAAAAGCTGTAGAGAAACAGTGAATTTACGTACTTTAAGAACTGCAGTATGGAGCCAATGCATATGTTTAAATATTTAGCTTTGATAAGGACACAATAATTTTAACGAAATATTTCTGTTCATCATTCTTTCTTGCACACACAACCGCCTGTAAGAAAAAATATGGCAGAAACATCTTGCTGGGTTTATAATTTGCACGGCAGTGACATCGTACAGGTTTTTAACCACGAGTGCACAGATGGCGTTGAAAACAATTCTCACGTTTCAAAAATATTAATATCATAGACTTAATGCACTGAAATTTAGATGTTTGATTATAATAAAACCTTTAAATAACTGAACATCTGTGTGAGGATCGAACTTGCAACACTTCATACGCATTGGCAGCGTTATATCTCACTAGGAAACCATAGTGGCGCTATCAATCCACCATTTCCTCGATTTCGGGAATTGGTTACGCAACCAAGTGGAAATAAAGTTAGGTACCCTCTACACAACTGTATTAATTTTGTTGATGTAATACTGAGAAACAGCCATAACTATCTCCGATATCTTTTGTATCCTTTATCTCGTACTCTCATCATTAGGTCTCAGGCAGACACAAACTAAATCCTTTCTAGATGTATTTTTAATAGCAATAAAATCCCCTTTTTCGTTCTTCTAGAAAAACAGTAATTAAGGTATAAAATGATAAATGTTATGAATTATTTTAAAAAAGCAATCTTCCCGCTTATTAATATCAGCTTATTCCCTCGACACAAAATATTTCAAAGGTCGAAGGAACGCTGAAACGATTTCCATATTCAATTAAATTTAATTTAAGAAAGCCATAATCCAAATTGAATTAAGAGAGCATAAAATTATGAAACATTTTCAATTAGTGACAATTTGTGGGTTGATAAAATACCCCATCTTCCTTTTAGATTGTTATCTTCAATATTATTGTAATAGAACCGCGTTGTACCTACTCAGAAATCCTTATAAATTTGTTTTATAGAGCAATTAACCTAAGCTGATTTATTTTATGTAGGTAATGTTCTTCTGTTAAGATTGCTACTGAATATTTTTATTACCTACATAACTACCACCTACACTTTTAACAAATATACTTTTAATTTACTTACTTTGGTATTTAGGTACACACATACATAAGTAACTTGTTGATTTTAGGAGGTAAAACACTTAACTAGGGTATTTCTAATAATAGGTATTTTTATACTTTGATGTTATATTTCATGGTCTTCACTTTTATTTATTAGTATGTTATTTATTATAATTGATCCTTTCGACTGGTGTCATAAAAAACACTAAACGATGCTTTTCACATCATGCGGATTCGACTCCCCGTTCAGACAGAAATATTTTTTTTTTTATGTTTGAATGCAATTTGAATTATTTTTACCCGACTGCAGAGGAGGGTTATTAAAATCAAAATTAAGTCTTCTTTCAGTGCAATGGTTTTACTACAATATTTACGGTATCATACCCTCCGTAAGACACCGTTTAATTAACATTTTGTAAATATTACATTTTAGCATTATTCCAATGTAAACGAATTAAAATTTTAAAAATACGTGCACTTATCATATTAGTCAAATACTAAACTGGTTTCAAGACAAAGCGGCATAAAATACGTGCCCCAGTTGACCGAGTGTGGTTCTTCCGTGCCGCAAGAATTTTTCGTGTTTCTGGTGGCATTGGATTTGTAATCGAGAGGGTGCGGTTTGTGGCCCACCCCTTACACTACCGATGTAAACCCACACAAGCAGCTTAGTTTGAGGGGTTAACAGGATTGTTGGCTATGTGCGACCTAAATTGAATCGTTTTGTAGAACAAAGGTACCACTATATACGCACTTAATTCCTTTCACATAACTGTTATTAGTCTGGATTGAATAGGTACATTTACCTTTCAAATGAAAATACGTTAATAATGGCAGTTGAACTAGTGAATGTTTTGCATTTTCGTCCGATTTTAAAATCAAAGAATACAAGACCCATATTTTTAATTTTTATTTTTTTTATTTAAAAAAGACGACTCCCGCAGTAGATTACAAGCCCTGTGTCGTGGAGGACTTTACAAACATACAATTCACGGGCACAAAGTACACCCAGACTTGGATCAACAATTAGTGGATCACACAAAGTGGTGTCCCGTGTGGGAATCGTTCCGACGGCCTCTTACGTAGCAGTCGGGAACACTCCCACCGTGCTACGGAGGCACAGACACTTGCTAGCTAATATAACTATGTCTTTACCCATATCTATCAACTTAATTAGCTTTCACCCACTTTTCACTTTTCACAATGTCCTTGTATATGTAAACCGCGTATTTCACCCGCGGCTACGCCCGCTGTCGCTATAAAAAACATCTTATGTATTTTCCAGGACTGAAACTATCTCCTTACTAAATTTCATCTAAATCGATTCAGTGGTTTAGGCGTGAAAACGTAACAATCAGACGTAGTTGCTTTCACATTTATACTTAACTAGCTGTCCCGCGCAACTTCGTCTGCGTAATTTTTCCCTTTTTTTTATAATCTAATGTTACTTCTAATCCCTCCAAGAATATGTGTACAAAGTTTCATGGTGATTGGTTGAGTAGATTTCGTGTGAAAGCGTAACAAAGAAACTTACATTCACATTTATATATTACTAGCTGACCCGCGCAACTTCGTCTGCGTAAATTTTCCCATTTTTCTTCCTTTTTTATTTACAACATTTTTCATTGCTGCTCCGCTCCTATTGGTCGTAGCGTGATGTTATAACCTATAGCCTTCCTCGATAAATGGGCTATCCAACAATAAAATATTTTTTCAATGCGGCCCAGTAGTTCCTGAGATTATCGCGTTCAAACCAACAAACAAACTTTTAGGAGTATGAAAAATAGATGTTGGCCGATTCTCAGACCTACTGAATATACACAAAAAATTTCATCAGAATCGGTCAAGCCGTTTCGGAGGAGTATGGCAACGAAAACTGTGACACGAGAATTTTATATATTAGAAGTAGGGATGTTAGTTTAGACGCAAAAGTTTTTGACAATTAAAACAAAATGGCTGGTTGTAATGCGAATTGGGGTAAGTTCATGATGACCAGCGCTTGCGTGTCTAGTTAAAGGACGTCTTCATCAATTTTATTTAAGGACTTCCTGTGAAACGTAATTCAGTACCTAAACGTTACTTTCTTGACCGTTAGTCCACGCTAACGTGCGTGTTATGTATGAAGTTGTATACGCGTGCTGTAAAACGTGCCTCAACTGAACAAAAGATAAGACTTTGAAGCTGGTGATGGTAAGCATATGTGAAGGTAGCAAACGATAGAAATGTATCTAAAAAGCTGCAACAAAATGCCAATCAATTTTGTATTAAGTAATACAAAAAATCGAAAAGTAGTTAAGTAATACAAAAGGTCGAAAGTTTTGCTGTCTTGTGACTTTCAACCTCTGATTTTTGGCTTTTAACGTACCTACGACATTGGATTTTCAGTCTCCAATTTTCAGTCTTCATGATTTGGCATTTGAGTTGAAAACTCAAATGCCAAATCATGTTCATCAATCAGGTTCAAATTTCGGCTTCCTATATTTAACCATGGAAATTCTTCTTTCTATATTTACGCTTTTATTTTAGGTCTGCTATCGGTAGCCGTAAATCAAAGGCCATAAACTATAACTGAAAATCGCAGACTGAATCTATGAAGCAGACAGCCGAAAGCCGAATTTAAAAGGCTGATAGTTGGGGACAAAATATGGCAAAAATCGTAACTCCCTCCACACGGTGGCTACAACGTCAGTCCCAACGCCACTCATTCAATGTGTGAATCTGGAAAATAGCATTGACGCCAACGTTGGGACTATTATTCTACATCCACACGTTAAACGAGTGACCAGTTGAGACCGACGTTGGGACCAACAACATGTGGAGCCGGTGTAAGCCAAAGAACGTGAATCCAAAGAAAAGACACTCGAAAATTATTAATTCCAATAAATCACCCAATTCTTGAAGCGCTAAAGAAAGATTTACAAAACTCACTTGCATAGCAAATGTACAACTAATATGATGAATCCATATTAGTTAAACATGTCTACGAAACGAAAGTTGAAAGCTGCAAAGTACTAGGTCGTTACGTATGCAAATCTCATAAAACTTTCAGGACATTTGCATGGTCTTTGTCTTTCATGCTACCTCTCTTGATAATGACTACTTACTTCTTATTAATTTCGAAGAACCCGTTCAATGCTATTTTATAATGCAAAGGGGATGTTACTTTTTGTTCGAAACATCCTCAAACAATAAGTTTTGAAGTAGTCATTCCGTGTTGCAGCTACAGCCAAAGAGTTTACAACTAATGCAATTTGAGTTTTAACTTCGATGCAATTGAGAGCACAAAGATCATAGTTAGGTACTGCCAGTAGTTATGATTTTTGTTGTTATGCTTAAGTTATATACCTACTTATGTAAGTAGATATATTTGTTACCTTTTAACGACTACGGTTAAAAGCTCTTAATTGAATTTGGGGAAGAATTTGAGATATCTAAGTATTTTTATTATCACGGTAACCAACAATTAATAAAGAGCCGAGGTTAGTATTCAATTTTTTTTAGTCAGTTTGTATCAAAAGAAAGTGTAAATAACCTTGGTTTAAATTATATTGTATGTTAGGGATAAGGACTTCACAAGCGTATGAGTTCCATTCTCGTTTAGTAGATGGCGCTACTTGCTTGATTTTATTATGTACAGAACTTTAATGACCCAGTCATTTTAGCATCAAAAGGGGGTCAACCTAGGAATTTTCGTATATAGCTTCATTTTAGCGTTCTAAATGTTATCAAAAAAAATCTCGTGTCTGCGTCATAAGTTATTCATATTCAAAGCTAAAAAAAAATCGCGATTATCTCGGTTTCTATTGCTCCAATGATGTTTCCATCTAAAATGAAATGTAGAGAAATTTGCTAAATCATTTTTTCATATGCTCTGCCGTTTTTGCGATAGGTTTACAGTAAACCAACAAACAAAATCTCCAGCTTTATAATATTAGTATAGATTAATTTATATCGATAATATAAATGTATTATTCGCTCCACAAGATTGCAGCATACTTTACGATCAAAATCTCCCTCAATCTTTAAAATGTCATATATCCTCTGCTTTTCTAAAATAAACTCTTTGAAAAATTTAACTCCGATGCAAAAAACAGTCCAAAGCTGTAATTAATTTTCGATTCGCGCTGAACGCTCCATTCGTGTTTTGTTTGAGAGCATTTTTCCGTTTTTTTCCTGAACAAACGTGGACGTTCACCACCCGTTGGGGAGGTTGTGGTATGAGGGCTATTGGAGGGGGGGTCCAGCTAGTTAAATCGACTTCCCGTGAAAAAGAGTAGGGGCCTTCTCCCATCCCTCCCCTTTCACTGACCACTGGATGAACGGATTATGAAATATTTCATCGGAAAATAAAACTGAAAAAATACTACTGCCGGCGTCTGAGAGGGTGAGGTATTCTTCAACGGAGCTAGTTATAACTTGAAATTATCTACCCGTTGGATGAGTTATTAATTCCCGGGTTGGTTGTTTTAAAATATGGCGTACTTTTCTGTTATTAATTAAAATTGGAAATCGAGTAAAAAAATATAACTGTAGAGTGTAACTACGTAGTTTTAGAGGGCATACTATGTAAACAAAGAGTAGGGTGGAATATATAGCAATGTAGAATAGGTTTTTTTTTAACATTGAAGTATAGGTGTATCGATATACGGTACCAATTGTAATTATAATAAAGGTATTTATTTATCTCAATAAGTTTACGAATTACAAAATGAGAGCCAAGTCAAACACTAGAATAGATCACCAAGATATCTCCTTGTGTTAATATAACTTAGTATTATCATATACTAAGCACTGCTGACCCGCACAACTTCGTCTACATTGCTGCTCCTCGCCTATTAGTCGTAGCGTGGCGTTATATAGCCTATAGCCTTCCACGATAAATGGGCTATGCAATGCAACAGTAAAATATTTTTTTAATTTGAACCAGTGGTTCCTGAGATTAACGCGTTCAAAAAATAAATTGTCGCACCGATAGAACGTTACATGTTTTTAAAGCTCGGAGGTAGGCAAGCAATACGGGAGTTTCCAACCTACTTTTAGTATCGCTTTCTAAGCTCATTCCAACATCAGAAGATGTGTTTTTGTTGCACCACCCCAAACAATAACGCAATACTGGCAAATGAACACGAGTCTGAGAAACTTTTCTTCTGCATCATGACCTAGGACAGGGATGACAAACGTTTTTTGTGCCATTTTTTGAAATAATGAGTGTATGACATGCCCGACATGCCGTCAAAGAAAGTTTGCATTTTGCGCAGTTAATTTGCATGTCGAACTAAGTGTTGACCAACACAAGCAGCAACAACTGGTATCAGAATCTTTCGGTGGTGTCGAAATACCTTCGCCCAAGTCATGGGCGACAAAGCGTGCCTGAATCATGTTAACGCGTGCCATCCATGACACGTGTGCCATTGGTTCACCACCACTGACCAGAATCTTAAAGACAAATATTAGCTTGCAAAGCCTTGTAGACAATGTTTCAATATGAGTGTGGTATGAAAGGACTTCATCTATTTGTATTATACATATTTGTATAAGTATTTGACGCAGGTAGAGCTGAGGCAAGTACAACTACATGTCAGGAGTGGATTGGAACATGTATGGACAGTCACTAAATATGGGAGAGTAGCAGGTTTGCTACGTACAGACAGAGAAATGGTTAGATAAGTTGATTTATTCTCGTTAAGGGTTAGTAAGTTGTGTTAGCCATCTTGTGACAGCCAGACCCAGTTGTGCATTATCGAAAACCTTAGAGGAACCATGAAATATCAGGGCAGTACTATCGGCATAAGTAAAGATGGTACTATTCTTATGTTTAAGTCGACAGAGGTTGTTAACATAAAATAAAAACAAAGTAGGCCCGATAATACTGCCCTGCGGCACCCCGTAGGTTATCGGAAGTTCGTTGAATTTTGCTAATTCTCCAAACATGATAGATAATCACTTACGTATTAGAAAGTATCTACGAAAACCTACATTTACTGCATGTGATGTAATGCAAAATTATACTTCCAAAAAATTTAGATTTTATTTTATTTCTCAATAGGTTTTATGCGCCACCAAAATACATCAACGACAAAAACACGAAATTAAAAAAATATAAAGACAGCCAAAAATGTGGCGTGAAGAGATAAAAAGCTTTGGCACTCGATTTATGGTGTTCATGTGACCGTTCAATAGTCGATTCATACAGACATATGTACACTACACTGACTGTATGTTTAAGTTTATGTATATAATAGACTAGCTGTCCCACGCAACTTCGTCTGTGTACATTTTCCCCGTTTTTGCAACATTTCTTATTGCTGCTCCGTTCCTATTGGTCGTAGCGTGACGTTATATAGCCTATAGCCTGCCTCGATAAATGAGCTATCCAGTAAATAGCTAGCTAGAGTAAATAGTTTTTGAATTCGGATCAGTAGTTCCTGAGATTACCGCGTTCAAACAAAAAACAAACTCTTCAGCTTTATAATATTACTATAAGTAATCTTACTTAACTTAAAAAAAAATAGGTATGTTATATTGGCGTTTATATGCTTAGTTGCTTACATCGTTCTTTAATATTTTTCTTTATCTATCGATAGGTATTTATTTCAATACTTTGAATTTATATCACAATAATAATATTTATTGAAATTAAAGATAACAACGATCCACTTACGGCCGGTCTCAATAATCTACCTATCCATGGATTTGGCTACTAGAGGTAGAATTTTGATGGGTATTTTAATGACGCATCAACATTTTGACGTTGACACTTTCATCTTAAAGTATTTAATAAGTTACCTTTGTGATTTTTTTTCATATTTTTGGTCCTTGATTCAGAATCTTGTGAACCGCGAGGCCAAAAATAGGTGGGGGGGACCCAATTTATGCAACTTTCGGAGCGATTATTCTCAAAAATATTTTACTAATCATTTGACTATCAAACTACGTAGCGGCTTATACAAGACACCTATGCTCCAAATTTAATCAATATTAATGGTGCAGTTTTTGAGTAAAATGCTTGTGACACACGGACGGACAGACATACAGACAGACGGACGGACAGACATACAAACATACGGACGGACATGATGAAACTTTAAGGGTTCCGATTTTGCCTTTTTGGTTGCGAAACCCTAAATAAAACTATATTCGACCATGTTACCTCATCTCAGTTACCATGTTTTGCTATTCCTCTATCAAGGCATATTATAAAAAAATTGTATATCTTCTGTATTTTGGTGTGTTACTTTTTGGTGTTACTTATGCATTTTCATTAAGAATCACGTGATCCATTAAATTAATGAGTATATTTTTGGATTCTATCTATTTTTGCGAGTTACTTTTTAATGTTGATTGATTGTAGCTCGCGTGGTTTTTGTTCGCAGAAAATTTTAAAGAAATTTGGGTCATGTGCCTAATTCGTAACTCAAATTTCGATTCAATACATAGGTACCGCTACGAATTGTTGAATTGACAGTGTGCGACTGTTATATACCAACGATATACAAGAAACAAAATAAGCTGGGTCATATTGACGGGGCTGTATGGTCGTTGTATTGACCCTTCCACATCCTTATCGGGCAAAATAATATAATATCTTAAGACAACTCAACGCCTGTACCTGATAATTATATATTTCTAAATACGTTCATATTTTAGATAAAATACATCCAGACACAGAATAAGCTAGTAAGTACCCACAAAATACCTAGTATTTAATCAAATCATTTTCTGTAATCTTAAGGTTGATTATGCAAATTTGATCGCTAAGTACAATTAAGGCGCTTTGTGGTACGAATTTGGAATATTGTTCTTAAATCGTAAAGTTCCATTTTTTATCTTGTTTTTCTAACAAGTTTAAATAGCAATTAATTAAATTAAAGTTACTATTGTTGTTGATTTGTCGTAAAATAAAGGTTCCATAACTAATATATATTTGTCTTCTTTCTTATTTACATTTCCTTATATCATAATAATATTCTCAGAATGTTGTTGGTACTGCCCCGCAACCAACTTAATAAGGATGTGGTCTTATTCCTTTTAAGTAATTTTTCTGACATATCGCGGCTGCAAACATCCGTGAAGTTTACAAGTCTACCATCGCTGAGCACTTGTTGAAAAGAGGATCAAGTCACTGGATAGAATTGCATAAGTCACAAGGTACTTTTTACCGATCACTACTATTATTCTCGGATCGTGCGTGAGGCGGTTAAGATCAAGAAGTACAAGAATTTCAACCCAGAAGATGGATACCGGCTCTCACCATCTTGGAGTCCCGTTATCAATAAATGCAATCATCGCCGTGAAGACACCGCGCCTCAATGTATAGACGTCGTAAGTGCAGTGTATAGAAATATCGATAGTAGTCGTAGGTACGAGTAGTTGAAAAACTCCGCGCCTCAAGAAGACATCGCTTAGCTGTAATCAGTCGACCCATGACCACGATCGATGAAATTCGATCGAAACGTCGGGTAAATAAAAGGTTCGTACCTGCCATGAAATAGTTCACGTGGTCTCGATATATACCTATTTAATATGTATAAAAAAATAAATATAGTTAGTAAGACGACCTCCGTGGATGTTTATTACATTTATATTAAAAGTAGCCGGTTTCCTTTCTCAAGCTATAAGATACTTGCATACTAAATTTCACAAAAATCGGTCTAGTATTTTACAGAGATAAACGCTTTCAAAGAAATGAACTCTTCGGTTCATAAAATAAGTACTCTAACTATTCTTTAAGAAAATATCAAGCAAGTACATATTTGGGTTGTCTTAGTGGATAAATTATTATTACAAAGAAATATGATTAATTAATAAAATGAGGATTCACGCGGAACTTAAAATCTAGAGAGATTTAAGTTCCACTAAGCGACTGTTATGTTGAGACATCACAGTCGCTTCTTACTCTTATAAGTTACAAAAGTGAACAAAAACAAGTCTAAATAAAAATGTCTCTTCCCTTTGAACCGGTGACATAACAAGTTGTTTAAAGTCTGATCGATATTGATTTACATCATGGTTTTGTAGTCGTTTTGGAGTAGAACATTTTGAACGTCGTTTCAATATGTAATAATCATGTTCTTAATAAACCAATAATCTAGTCCATACAAAATATCAGTTTAATAAAATATTAGTTTTTTTTTATATAACCATAAATTGACTAAAGCGGCGCTTGGGGGACTTCTGGCTTGTGGAAAATTATGAATGACATCTATCTTATGATCGCAGTAAAGATTATTATTACGTGAAATCGAGTAGCGATACCACAAGTGCTTATTTATTTTCCACAGACGATTTAATTTGTTATAAAAAAATGATAATATTTTCTTAAACTGATATTTTAGAAACTTACCTGATTGAACTAACTCTGAAATAAAGAAAACTATATTAGAATCCGTATAAGTGTTTAGGTGCTACGAGGCCGTGGACACATGCGTCTAACTTACAACGCCCCTTTCAGATATTTTCTTGGCTACAATCTATGTCCTGATATTACAAACACAACAAATAATGAATTGCCAAGTCTTCGAAAGTTTTGTGCTACATCCGACACCTGATTTTTATTTATATGTATTTACTAGCTGACCCGCGCAACTTCGTAGGCGTCAATTTTCGACGTTATTGCAATATTTTTTACTGCTGCTCCGCTCCTATTTGTTGTAGTCTGTGTATTTAGTTACTAGTATTGTATTATATTATCTGTGATTTAGTGTAGTATGATGTTATATAGCCTATAGCCTTCCTTGATAAATGGGCAACAACACAACCTTAAACAGTAAAGGTTTTTTAATTTTTAACCAGCAGTTCCTGAGATTATCACATTCAAACAAAGAAACTCTTTAGCCTTATAATATTACAAGCTGACCCGCGCAACTTCGTCTGCGTAAATTTTCCCCGTTTTTTTAAACATTTTATATTGTTGCTCCGCTCCTATTAGTTGTAGCGTGATGTTATATAGCCTATAGCCTTCCTTGATATAAATGGGCTAACCAACAGTAAAAAAAAAAAAAAAATTAAGACCAGTAGCTCCTGAGATTATCGCGTTCAAACAAACAAACAAAATCTTCAGCAGAAGTAAAGATACTTAAAATCTAAATCTTACAAATAAATATGTAGGTATTTATATTTAATTAAAATGTAGATACCTGTCAAGAGAATGTGCTACAATATTTTGGCAATATTAAGTGCACCCTGTCTCCGAGGTAATATCGAAAGAGCGCGGGGCCAGATTCCAGGCTGGGACCGCGTTCCTGGAATGTCTCATATTGGAATCTGTCCCGGACTGCCAATGTTACAATGTTACGTTTTTCCTTGGCTCTCCTTTGTCTAATATTATTAAAGTCTTGTTCAAATAACTTACTTGTACTGTTTTATGAGGAATCCAAATATTTTTTTGTTGTCTGATATGTTGTATGTTTTCATTGTTTTATTATTCTTTTAAATTAAGTACATTCGATTTCGTAGATATTATCTCATTATAGGTATTTATTTTCAGCTTTTGCACGTTTTTGTGAACATAGGTTATCAGGTAAGGTAACTATAACTGTTTCCTAATTTGTAATATTTTAACGTTTATAATAAGCGTAATTTAAAATTACGAGTTAGGTGTATAATTATGAGTTAGGTACTCGCAGATAATATCTTGGGACAACTCACACAACGTCATTTGATTCCAAACTAAGCAGAGCTTGTGCTAAGGTAACCAGAAAACTTTTAAACATACTTATATATTTATAAATACATACATACTGTAAATAAATTACATCTAGACACAGAATAAACCTTTGTGCTCATCACATAAAGTTTTATCCTAGGTGGGGATGGAATCCGAACTTCGGCTTAGCAGTCAGGGTCACTAACCAATAGACCAACAGGCCATATAATTTCTGATCTATGTACCTAACTCAGTAACTAAAGTTTGTGTGTAACAACAACTAATCCATACTTGCTTTTTCCTGTGTCATCGTCCGTGTTATATTAATAGCCTATGTGCTAATCTGATGTATAGGTAAACTACATAAGCGTAAAGTTTTATAAAAATCCGTTCAGTGGTTTTTGCGTGAAAGAGCAACAAACATTCACCCATTCACACAACATTTTGGATTTATAATATTAGTCAATAGGATTAAAGACTTGCTTCTGCTTGTATTATGTAGGTGCATGATTATTCTAAATTACACAATCCTAATCCAAAATTTAAGTAATGTCAGTTCGTAACCTATTAGTTTGAATTCTTATTTTTAGGTCAGCTGCTGATATACTATTTAGAGGCTAGATTGGTAGATGAATAACGTTTTTGTGAACGGATAAACCATCGATGAT
This sequence comes from Herminia tarsipennalis, assembly GCA_945859575.2. Lineage (NCBI taxonomy): Eukaryota > Metazoa > Arthropoda > Insecta > Lepidoptera > Erebidae > Herminia > Herminia tarsipennalis. The sequence goes on from OX243851.2 coordinate 9,781,043, forward strand.
CTCACCCTTTATTACATATGATCCGTAAAGCAATAGTCTATAAATGTTCGATATAATACATTCAGGGAAATTTTCAGCACCATTGGTATTCATGAATTCACAAAAAGGTAGTACGTAGGTGCCTATTTTGATGAAATATGATAAGAATCCTTTTGTCTATTGACTGCCAGTATTGTTTCAATCAAAAGTTAATGCAGGTATATTCTATTGTTTATTCTTTTGACTGAATTAATCGTTTTTTTTCTTGTCATAGGTCCCATCACTATAAGCGTATTAAAGAGAAAAGGTATCTATAATAAAATAAAACAACATTATCGCGATAAATAGATTTATTTTACATTAAACAGATTTTCACATATAGATACTTATTAGGTATTTCGTTATTTACACAATACAATTATATTGTCATAAAAACATTTATTAAAAATTGACTAGAGTTCGTAATAAGGTATCTACAAAATGTATATACAAATGTAAGCTCAGAATTTAACATAGATATTACACATCAGTCTGACTATTTTACTATGTACACTTTATCAACTAATGCCAGAGTTGACTACCTACTAATACTGTAACTTCTATAAAGATTTTTGCAGACTGGCTACATTTTATGATGCCGTACAATCGCTTTCCTCGCTGAAAACAAAGAAGTTTACATTCTATATTGGCTAACAATACAAATAACTTCCCTATGTCACGATATTCTTAGATCCCTTCATTAAGAGGTACCTAATTTTTTCTCCACTTGTATACTCCTCCTCCATTGCTGAATATAATATTCTCAAAATATTACATTCGCAAAACACGATATTTGCAAAACATCATATTATCAAAACATCATTTTCTCAAACCTACCTACGAGGTAAAAAAATCCTCATCTCATAAGATTAGTAGAGTTATATTGAACAATGCTATCTCGATTCTTATCCGTCCAATTCCAGGCATTCTTATCCATCCAATGTTAACAAAGCAGGGTAATATGTCAGGTAACATGTGTTTTACTAACAAATAAGTATAAAATTCCCCAAGTACATTAATTTAATTACAACTTTAATTTTTTAAGATTGGATTGTAATCTTTTTAAATATGCGTTTTGTTATGAATAATTGAAGCACAGTGGTCGAATTGTTTAACATTTGTTTTGAAATTTTAACCCAATTAATTAGCAAAATTTGAGTTATGGCAATTAAAAGTAGCTAGTCTGCATAGACAGTAAAGCCATGTATCCATTAGGGGCTAGTTTTGCCTCAGATATTAGCCGATAAATCTGGCAATTGAAACTTAATAGAGTTGTTCAAACTCTATTGACTTTCAATTCTCAACAAGCAACAAAACAATGTACCATGCACCCGAGTTAGTATGCTTGCTGCTGTACTATTTTCGTTCTACATATACTAGTCCAATATATTTTTTTAAATATAACCAACTATAACTAACCCCTTAGAATACATGGCTCTCTTTGCCGAACTTTATTGTTGAAAACGACGAATATTAACCATTGATATATTATGAATTGTAGGTAACTGTATATTATTAGTATTAATGTTAACAGATATAGTAATGCTTAAATGTACGTAAAATTATTCCAATATTGTATATTATGTAGGTATGTTAAATGTTTAGAGCGTAGAATACACACTATTTGAAAATATTGTATGCAATTTCCATTGTAAAAATGCACTATCATCGAGCTATATGTAAATGCCGCCCACAAAACGTGAGATTATCAGTCGAATTATTAAACGTTACTCAGTTTTGAGACGCTTTAACATAGAGAATTGATTACTTAGCTTACGCCTTAAAGGTTTATTTCCGTGCATCGCGGCCGATCGCGAGCCGCGAGCGACTTACGACAAGCGTCTGACGCGCGCGGCCGATGCGACAATATTCAGAGTGCGCGCGCAGCTTACGACAGTCGTCGGCCGCGCGCGTCTGTCGCGTACCTCGGAAACGGCACCATACATTCTTATACTCTGACTATTGTTGCATCGGCCGCGAGCGTCAGTCGTTCGTCGTAAGGCGCGCGCGGCTCGCGATCGGCCGCGTTGCACGGAAATGAACCTTAACTTTCATACTGTTACTGTCAATTTAAAGGCCAAATCATATTGATAATTTTCTCTGTGGTCAATAGTAGCGACAGAAATACATGAACGGTCTAATTAGAATGGTTCGTATAAATATTGCACTTCGGACTACTATACCTAGTGGTATTGACTGATTTATTTGAAATGCATAAGTACTATTAGTACACGTGTATTCCAGCTCTAAAAATATGTACGTATTAAGACAAAGATACACATACCTGTAAAACAGAACATGCTAGTTGCATGCCTGTAAATCAAAATCAGATTTAGGCATGCCATTTAGTGTTTACACGTGGTTAGATAGCAATAAAACAAGGGTGTCAGTAACACGCATGTGTATTTTCTCCTTTATGTTATTTGTGTTAAAGAATCACAATATTAATATTAATCAATCATGTATGCCTCACGTTCTACCACAAGGCTGATAATGTAATAAAAAACATTGGAAAAGTTTCCGTCGTAAATAAAAAAGTTATATCAGAAACATAGCAATGCCGTGATTTATTGCATCAAAACTAGATCCGATAAATCATACAAAAAAGTTTCAGTACAAAAACACTGAATAAATATAATGAGCGACATCAAAATTGTAAAGCATTCGTTGTAAAATTAGGCTTCTTAACAATTATAATTATAAAGTTCAGGCAGTGACTTGTAGTTTGGCACATATTTAGGATATATGTAATATTATATTACTGTAATAAAGAGCGTTCAGCTACAACTGCTAAATATTACAAACTAAAGTTTCTTGAATAGGTGGATAATACGTTCAACCGCCATACTTTCTCCTTCAGCGTAAAATGGTAGCCGCTAATGTCATTTCGGTTGGCATTCAAACACTGAGGGTATGTTCCGATATGCACTGGAGCACTGTAAAGTGTGACGTCAATTTAGTATATGTAGGTACTGCGAAGCCGTTCCTTTATAGTTAGGTATACTGTTTAATAGGGGGCGCAGTCCAATATACTGTCATCCACGTTTATATAATTTTATATGTACAACTTAAAAGATCAAGAAGAAAACAGTATTGTTTGAATGTAGTTATATTTAAAAATTGAAAATTTAAGGTTTTAATTGCATTGTCTGAATCAATGCAATTAATTTTCATTTCTGGTCGTTGTTGATCACATAATCAAAGTACTGAGAGCACCTTACCTTGAAAACATCAGTGCTCACAGTACAAAAATGGCGACGATTTATGACGTCACATATTTCCCAAGGATACACTGTCAGTTATAATGGAACGAATTTCTTTACAGTAAAAGTGCTCGTAGTGTATATAGGAACTTACTCTGAGGTGCTTTCGACGACAGAGCATAATGATGAATAGCGACGGATTTGCCATACTTATTGTTTCATAATGGCTGTTTATCCCCTACATTGTCTTGGCCACCAACATGACTGGTAAGCGACGGCGCGGCAGGAACAAAAGAAGTAACAAAATGGTGTCCAGGTGTCCACACTATCGATTACTTATAAAATCAAAATATTTGACCTTTATTTATTTTGAAGGTTTATGTATCGTTCTGTTTGCATGGACGAATGTCCCGACATCATAGAAAGGGATACGGACAGGGGCGTAGCTACTGCCATATGAGCCATATCAGGACCCCTTGTGCTACAGGGCGGCTACAGGGGTCCCGAAGTGCCAGCAACTCGCCCAGCCTTTAACCGTTAAGGACTTTGGGCCCCGGTCCCCTAATTTTTTTTTATAAAAGGCAAGCTACCCCCTTGGATAGGTAGACTACTAAAGTCAAATGTTTTGAATTCAGGATGGCATTGGAAGTATAGAATCTATATTATACTTCACCTATATGAAAAATCTAGTAACTTAATACGTTTACCCTTGTCGCTCATTGCGTACTCGCATCTCGTATAGTGCAACGGTATAGTGTTTCTTTATTTGTGGAAAATTACGCAGAAGATATAATACGTCCCAGTTGAGTAACGAAAACCTTAGAAATTACAAATTGGCAGTAAAAATAAATGTAGAAACGGCAGCTTACTAAATAAATTTTATCTAACAACTGTGGCTGAACAAAGACAACTGAAATTAACACATTTTAGATTTAGAACTTGTCAAATCTCGATTTAATGTGACAACCAAAAACATTTGGATCGAGACGATACCTACTTATAATTTAATTTTGTTGAGCCGAGTGAACCAAAATAAGTCAAACAAATTCAATCAATTTTAACAAGTGGGTTTTAAAACAGGGGTAACAAATAATTTAATATTTTAATTAATTTAACCTAGAAGCTTCTGATAAAATAATACGCAAGCCGTTTCAAATTTTCAAGTAACGAACATTTACAAAAGTATAAAGTTAATAATCTACTCGTCTAAGCCATTGAGGTGTTAATGTACTAAATACCTCAATAGTCTAAGCATAGTATATATAGTATACCCATGTATTTCATGACGTCACAATTTCGATATGGTTAACTTGGCAACTTGCCACATATATAACTTGAGCCATGGCTTTGAATGTACCTACCGATAGTCAGTTATTAATATCTTCTGGTGCTATGGATAAAGGTGATATAATTATGGGAGCTCTACACTTATAAATCTGTTATAAATGTATAACTTATTTAATGAACACCATAAATTAACAAATCGTTTTTCTTCTAAGTTTTCTGACGTCACACGTTCTACAAGGAACAGGATAAGAAAACGTTTGACAGGAATAATTTTAGGTTTATCGTGATGTTGTGGACTCGTTTTATTGTTACGCTGACCGTCGGCGCTTACAGATCTAGAATTATGCTGTAACCAGAAACGGAACGGCGTGTCACGTTGGCTGGACAGCATTATATTACCTTTGCAATGGGTTTGTGAAGGCCGATCGCGACGGACATCACGGTCAATGTGCGGTTAGCGGGTGAAGACCAGCTTTAATCGTGAAGCCTTTCCATCAAAATAAACGCCAAATTGTTTACAACTAGGTACGGCACTAAATACATAGGTACAGAAAGCCGGCTCACAGGTTAACAAACAGTTTACGAACACGTAGACGTGCACGTTGGGACGATCTCAATATGCACTGTCTCAGTTGGCATTCAACTATTGTCCAAACTAAACAAGTTTTTACGACCGAAATCAGAACTGGAAAATAAAAATAAGGTCATGTTTGTTTAACGATCTCAGAGCGAAACCTCATGACTGTAGTAAGTTTTTTTGAAAGATAGCTAAAACTATAGGACTACTCTAAATCTATAGAAAATGAGGTGATAAATTTACATAGCCAGCAATATCAAAATCGTTTATGAATTCGGACATCTGGTGCTTATCCAAATATTAACAAAATTAGAATAGGCCCCATAAAATTACCCACCTTAATTTAAAGAAATTTAAGTCAACGAAAATGGTGATTTTTGTTTTAGAGAAAGAGAGAAGGCCTACTAAAACTAACCCCAAATCCGATTTCTGGTTGAAACAAGGTATTCAACCGAGACGATTCTATGTACGTGTGCCTAAGTTTGTTTTCGTTTGTTGCAAGGAGCTGACCTTCCCAACCTAGGAATACCTATGTATTTTGTGCTTTCTATATGTGTATACTCAAGTAGGTATGTGGTGACACCACATCTCTGAGAGGCCACCCCCGCTACCGCCGCCGCCACTTGAAGCAGTCAAAAAAAACTGGTACCCAAAAAAGCCCCCGACCGAAACAAAAAGTGAATAGTGTGTGATTGCGAGCCGGCATTCTGTGCCTATGTATTTAAGACAACTGTATATTTATGTATGTGGTGACGTAACTCGTACGATATGGTGTAGTGCGCCCGGCGCGGGCGTGTAAGTGTTGTATCGCTTCGAGCGCTAGCTGTGCTCGTGGTGCGTGCGCGGCGACAGCGAGCCGGGGCCGGACTCGGCGCTCGAGTCGCCTGCGTACACCTCTGATAGGCCACCTCCGCTTCCGCATCCGCCCCCGCTTCCGCCGCCACTTGAACCTATGGTAAATACTCATGTTGGTAAAAAGACAGCGAACTGAGCTTGTGAAAATAATAATAATAATAATTTATTTCTCATCACAATAAGTAATACAATATAATATACATTTTCACAATTTGTTAAATTGCACAGTAGTAGGTAACTATTATTACTTAAGCACTTATTATTGTGATGACTAGCACCTTAGCTAAGTTATTATAAATAACTTGTGTTAAAGATGCTAGGCCATCCGTGGAGAGAACTATTTAGTAATAAAATAGTACTAATTTTATTCAGCTAAATGGAATTACATAAAAATATTTCAATTTAATGTTGTGATTGACGAAAGGAACAAAATAATATCATGGTGAATTAAATATTAACAATATTGATAACAATTAAAACTGCAATTAAAAAAAAAACCAAAAAATTAAGTAGTGATGTGATAACAACATAAACATAATAATTTGAGTAAGAGTAGAAGATAAGAGAAATTATGAAAATAGCGGCAAACTGAGTGGTTTGGGTATCATTTTCACAGCTCTATATTTAACGTCTGAAAATAGGTGCATACTTGGTAGGTACGTGCTAAATTTGCAAGACCAAGTATTTATATAAAATATAGTAATTTTTGAAGTCGAGACTTAACTAGAAATTAAATTGAAGATACTTGGAAGTCCAGTTTTTTTATACGAACGATGATGCTGTGATTTGTGAAAATGGCGGCAAAATAAGCTGTCATCATTTACAGTGTTACAATAAATAAAATAGTCCAATAGACCCAGGCCGCATTACGGTAAAATAAAATGAAAAGATAAAATAATAAAAAATCAGTAGCGGGAAAAAACAAAGTCAGGACTAGCGGTTTTTTCCCTACGACTGTGTTTTAAAATAGTCCGTAGCAATAGTAGTAGTTAAGGAAACTAACTAACGGAAAGCCGCTGGTATAAGTTTTCTTATGTTACAAAATCTCGCATTTAAAAACCGCGGCGATGTAACATTATGCAGCAGCGGCACGGACTAGAAATCGACTAGAATACCCTTGATATTTACTTATTGACAAGGAAGAAGATGCTGTAAGTGGGTGCAGTGCCGGATTCAAGAGTTTATTTTGGGCAGGGGAGGAACCTTGACAGCGCTGAGGGAAGGCAAGATTTAGTTTGAATATTGAGCTTACTGAGGGTACAGTTTAGGAAAAAGAATAATAACTACACAGGAGGCTATGGAGCAAGCTATGCTTGGAGTTACTTTGAAGGATAAAATACACAATGAGGTTATTCAACAAAGAACTAAAGTTACCGATACACAACTGGCGATAGACTGGCCATATCTGCTGGAGCACCAATGGCCACTGGAACATACGAGACCATGACTCGGTAAATGTAAGGTAGGATGGCCCCCGTCAGGTGGACCGACGACCTAAAGAAGGTCACTGGAATGAACTGGACATAAAGTGCCTTGGCACCTTCTCGTACCGACTGATTAGGAAGTCAACTTGAATACGCTATGATGTAAATGGGTGCAGTGCCGGATCTAGGATTTTGTTTTGGTCAGGGGAAGAGCATTAATAGCGCTGAGGGAAAATGAGATTTTGATCTTACTGAGGGTACGCACAGATTACTTATATACAGATGGCAAGCCTTGACGAACGCACACAGACATCGTTCACGGAGTCGCGAAGCAATCGCTCTGTCAATGGTTTGATGTGAGTGTTGAAAAACTTGATAACTTTTGCTATTTGCACACATTATAAAATTATATATACTACTGTCTACCCCGTCTACCCCTGACCACGGCCATCGAAATACGGTCGAAACGTCGGACAATAAACAAGGTATTTGACGGCGATTATAGCGATTATAACCATTATAAAATTATGTCTATTAAGACATAATTTTATAATGGTTTGATGTGTTCCGTGATTCCATGTCCCTGTGTGCTATATGTGTGCGTGCGACAAGGTTATATGAAGATTGACTTCTGTACTCTCTTGTATTCTACACGGTAGGTTTATCAAGAAAAAGGACAGATAGATGGGAGGAGTAAGATACCTAGAAGCATTACATACCGTGATGCGGCAGCGGCACGCAGTAGGAGGTGGCGGCGGCGCAGTGCCGCGGCCGCACCTTCTCGTAGCGGCTCAGCTGCTGCAGCTCGCACTCCGAGTGGTGCTTCTCCACTGTTACACATACCAGACTATTCAACAAACAATCGTCACGTGTCAATCATTTACTACAATCTTCTACTTACTACTCACTCCTGATGGCTTACTTTCTTGTCGAATTAAGTCCTGTACGATCCTGTATAACTACACTCTATTCGGACGAAGTCCTTTTTGACATTTCTGTGAATGTAACTCTACATGTATAACTTAAAATGAAAAATATACATCAGTGCAAAATAATATACAATTAATTCCTTAATACATTTTTTTTATTGTCGTTTTCATGTCAATGAAAACTTAAAAAATATGGAACATATTTACTGCAATGCCATGTTTGTACTAGTGTTTTGGGTTTTATTTAACAGCTGTCAAAAGGGACTTCATAATTGGAATAGAGTATAATCAAAATTGGGATTCTGGGATTGTGGGGTATCTAAAAACAAACAAACTGTTACTCTATATTTGTGCATGCGTGGTGCAATGCGTAACGCATCCAATAGTAGGTAGGTATATAGGCATTGTGTGAATTTACTATAGGTGCGATGTGACTATAGTATTATGGTTAGGTTATCAGCTATGCAATATTGGATACATTAATAAGGTAAAATATAGGAAAACCATCCAATTATTGGCACTTTATAAAGTCATTTATTGGCACTTTAACACTGGCGCCAGACGTTAGCTCCATCGTAGTACCGCCAACGTTGGGACGAGCGTTATTTTAGATCTACACGTTGGACGAGTACCGTTGGGACTGATATTGGAGTCAACATGTAGAGCCGGCGCGGCGTAAGAGTCAAATATTGGCACTTTAAGAGTAAATGTCAGCTGTTGTTGCTAATTTTCGAACAGGTTAAGAATACTTTTTTACTTTTTAATCCATACTTTTACTTTCAAACAAACGTGCCATCGATTGGGTGGTTACCATATTAGGGACATCTAAGACTATCCTATTTATTAAGGGTAACTAATGAAAATCAGTACAGGGATCATAACAAATAGAGGGCTATGTGAGTCGTTCGTCATCATTTATAAACTATCACAATAACAAACGAAAGAAGTGAACCGAAAATTTTGAATCAGGTCATCATCATCAAGTGGATTGCTACTTCATCCCCACATGAAGACGAATTCAGTAGTCAATTTTATTCAGTCATACCAACCATACTTCAATGATAAGAACTCTACAGTTCATGGTGGTAGTGTTTAAATTGTTTAAAATCTCTACATCTATTAATTGCAGACAGTTTTAAATAAGTAATCATACCAACGGAAAGACATTCAAATTAGTTTCGGGGAAATCTAAGGCGTGGTCAAAGGTGTGGTCAAAGTCAACAATTAATATATACATTTCAGTGATTCAAAATCTGAGCACCTTAAAATTTAACGTATATACTAATCTCATATTTTACTCAATTTAAAAGCTGTCAATTAAAAAAAAGTTTTTTTTTATATAGCTATCTATAATAATTATACAGTACGATTGAAATTAGCAAGGGGGGGGGGGGGGCAATGGCCGGTCTGGTGTCAAATTTTTCAAATTCCAAAACAAAAATGTCTCAGTCGAGTCGGGGTGGGTGGGCAATTGCCCCTGTTGAATCCGCGCCTGATTAAAACAGAATGTAATCTACATCCTACATCTAAGTACTTACCTTCAGCTCTTTCACGGTGTCTCTGCGGGTGTTTCCTACAAGGTCGGTGAGGAGGCGCGTCGTTGTCGCGATGCCCGAACGTACGGAACTGTAGCGTGTGGTCCAAAGTCGCGGCCGTCGCTTCACCGCCCACGGCGAACGTTGCGTACGGACTTATTTCGTACACGTCTTTTGTAACACATACTGTATGTTAAAATGATTGTATAAACAGTATGAGTATTAAATGTATAAATTAAAAAATCCTCTCAGGTGGGAATTGAACCCGCGACCGGGTACCGTCGCAGGTAGCGGGTTCGAGTACCGCCAAAGACGATTTTTCCTTCATATATTTAATATGTATAAAATAATTATAATCACAAAAAGTAATAAAAATCGTAAAAAATCTGTGTTGAAATGGTTTCCGCAACATATTTTTTATTATACAAGCAATGCCAAAGACATACAAACTTAAGCATCGGACATTATAACTAATGTCTGATGTAAGTTTTTAACATCGTACCAGATATATAAAGTTATTTAAATATGGATAAAAATATCGGTATCTAAATCGGCACCTACTAGATGTCGATAATATCAATAAACTTTCTTTAAATCAATCATCATCATCATCAGCCTATCGCAGTCCACTGCTGGACATAGGCCTCTCCAATTGCACGCCACTTTGTTCTATCCTCGGCTTCTCGCATCCAGCTCCTGCCAGCCGTTTTGCGTAAATCATCACTCCACCTGGCCTAAGGGTGTCCTACAGCAACGATATTTGGACTCAACTTTCAAAAATATCTTAAAATCTCCATCATGGTTGATTTTCTTCAATAGGATTTTTACCCGACAATGGCGAAGCCAAAAAGGAAGGGCAATGTTTTTAGCAGTTTATATAATGTTTGTATGTTCCACTGTAGCGCCTAAGCTACTTATCCGATTTCAATGAACGAGGTGTCAATTGATTTGTTATTATATCACTGGTGACATAGGCTACATTTTCTTTCATTATGATGGTCACAAAAAGGGTGCTAAGCATGTAAGTAGGGTATTATTTTTTAAATATTTACGTGTGCTGTGTTTGGTATCAAATGAAAGGGCTTAATTAGCACATTCATTTGATATCAAACACATTGCTAGCATAGTTTACGTTAACTAAATAATTGTGTATTATCTCCGTATCTTTTCGTCAAATACAATGACATAGTAGAGACCTCAAAATAAATTTGACGTTTTTGTTTGATGGATTAAATCTATATGACATTATATAAACAAGTCATCGGAAATTCAGGATAGTTTTGGTTGATAAAATAGCTCAAATCTCTCAAAATAAAAAGAATGAATGCTGTTCAAAACAATACACCAAACTGTTACTACAACTTTACAACGTTAAAGAGTTACTTACTATAGCAACCTGTTTTGGTCACTAGTTTCTCTCTGTAAATAACTGTTGAATTCTCGAAATAATTTTTATAGGCATTTCTTGCCAATTACTTTACAAATACAATAATTGCATTTTTGAAAGATAGAAAAATTTGATATCCAGACTCAGGAATCGAACCCGAGACTTCCGTAGCCAAACCGGGGCCAGAAGCGAACCACCTATCTGGACTATGTTACTAGATTTCAAATCTTTCTATCCCTTTATGCTCGCGAGTTTTGAATTTCTTTCGCGAAGTTGAATTCTCTTTGGTTGGTTGAAACTATTCTGCACTTCAAAAATTGTCAAAAATTAAACATTTGCATAGTTGCACGATCTTTGTGTCCATTAAACATTTTTTTTTACCTTTTGGGAGCAACGATTGCCGAATCTCCATCTTTTGCGCTAGAATGGTTTATCACCATGGTATCAATCTTGGTTTATACGGGAATTAGTCTAATCTAAAACATTTTAAAAAAATAAAACAAATAAAACAATTTACAAAAAATTATAACTTTGAATCTTTTTCTTGTAAACATAGGTTCCTTTTGGTTTATCGATCTATTTAGGTGCATTCTTAGGAGCACAAATTACTCTAATTTATGGTGGCTCCGCCCGCGTTAATGTCGGTTATCGTGATAAAAACTATTCTAAGTCCTTTGCCGAGACTCAAACAATCTCTAAACTTAATTTTATCTAAATCAGTTCAGCGGTTTGAGGTAGAAACGTTAACAGACAGACAGAGAGAGAGTTACTTTCGCATTTAAACATCAATAAAGTTTCGGGATATTTCATATTTTGTTGATTATAAATAAAAAATGACAATCGTTCAAAGATGAGCAGAAGATGCCATGCGACCACGGCTATTTTCTTTATCTTTATCTAATATTTGCTGAATAGAAATATCGGCCAAGAATAATATTTTATTTCATACGTTTTAGATCACGATAGATATAATGTCGTAGTCGGGTTATAGTTTTTTAATTATTAAGTTATTTAGCTCTCTAAACACTGACTTGTTACGGGACGTGACGACAGCGTGATGACACGCTTTCATTTGAAACTTAGTTATTATTTTCTTTGTGCTTTCATTAAGGGCGTCCTACTCTCGACGCCACGCGTCTATGTCCTTTCTACTGTGAGCTTATTCTTCACGCTACTACTATAAATAGCCTATTTGTCTTTGCTTTGGTTACACACAATGTGTAACAGAAAGGTGTGGTCAAATTTCAGCAGCGGATAGTGTAAGTTATCAGTATTGCAATCATGGTGCAATAACCGATTGCATTATTACATAGTTTTTTTTTTATTTTAGTAGCAAAATGCATATAGTTAGTGACCCTGACTAAGCCGGAGGTCGTGCGATCGATCTCCTCACAGGATAAAACTTGATGAGCACGATGGTTTATTCTGTCTGAGTAAGAGAGTATGTTTATCAGCTGTCTGGTTTCCATAGTACAAGCTCTGCTTAGTTTGGGATCAGATGACGTTGTGTGAGTTGTCCGAATATATTATTATTATATTATCCCTCTCCCAAATTATTATGGCACATAAATTTTTTAAGTCGCACTTTTCTATTGATGGAAATTTTTGGGTACTTTTACGGGTACGTTTTTGATAAAATAGGCGAATTTCGTAGGTAAACAAAAATATCCAAAACCTAATTAGTAAATAAAAGGAGCATTAAAACTACCAACAATTATGATAAATATGATTTTTTATCATTAATCTTAACATAAAAAGCAGTGATTTGACTAGAAAAAATAGTGACATAGACCGATATTTGTATGAGATCTCCAAATAAAAATCCGTGTTTTGACATTTATTCTAGTTGGAAACTAGGTTTAATATTTATTAATCTCACAGTGGACACTCTGAGCACAAAATAACCCTTGAATTTGACCATACCTTTCTGTTACACGTTGTATTCATAACAAATCCTCATTGAGGTACGTACAATGTATTACAGACGGTCTACAAAGTAGAAAGGACGTAATCTAACTATGGTATCGAAACCAATAACGTGATTGACGATAAATCGATGTGATAAAAGTCATCTTCATCTTGGCCATACAACATAATTCCCAGTACCTGGATGACGGTATTTTTTTTAAACGACATTTTCTAAAAGTGAAACCTAGCTAGATCGATTTATCGCCGATGAAAATCGTTGAAACCGTTGCAGAATTTCAGATTGTATATATATATATATATATAAATATACAATTTTAAATTTCTTGGTAAAGTGTAAACTTGAAAGTAGTTTGCTCAGAATCCAATGGGGTAGTTTTTGGACCATGTTATGTTTTTCAATTAATTAATTCATTCATTAATAATTTTAACAGTCCAAATTCTGATCACAATGTCATGTGAAATGTAATAATCACTTATTTTCAATAATAACTCAGAACACACATATAACCATGGATTACGTACTACGGGACGCAATAAGAACGATAGCGCGAAGAACACACGACAACTACTCTGCAAGTTTAGAATTTTTTTTTTTTTTTAAATGATTTCTTGAAGTATAAATCTTGTTGGGGTATCTGAGCTTTACACTATACCAAAAATAACCTTGTATATAAATACATATTTAGATATATTAGAGAGAGACATAGAGATATTTAGATTTGCTCGTTTAAAGGTAGAAAATACACCCAACGTTCTTAATAGGTATAGATGCTGAAAGAAAGTTCAATTTTCGCGACTGAATAAGTCATTACGTTATGATTGCCACCATTAAGTACACGCTTATCATGGCTTCGACAAAAATAGGTACCTACTTTAAGGTTGTTTACAGTTTTATGGCTTGTTTACTTCGCGTCAATACTGTGAGGTATAAATAAATCCTGGCAATTTATGATCCGCAGTTTATTTTAGTAAACAACTGCAGCAAAGTTATTGATTGGCGATAAAACTGGCATTTATAATCTGCCAAACAATGAGTTTGTGCAAAATCTTCATCGTATATGAAGACTTGATTTCACTTTATATCAACTGCTATGAGGAAGTATTTGTCCGTCCTTTTTTATTCATACGAGTATCTATTAAGCCGTGTGGTATCTAGGCTCAAGAATAGTACCATCCCATCTCTTCCCGTCGGTGTATTCAAGGCGACTAAGGAATTTTAGGCAGCAGTGTCCTCAGCATATTTTAACCCATTATGTACTAGCGTGACCGTATGGTAACGCTAGAACATTATTAAAATATATCCGTATACATTATTAAAAATAAAACTTTTTTATATTTTTTTACATGAATACATATGCCAACATATTTACCATCGTGTAGGTGTCAAACAAAGTTTTTTGTTTTTTTATTTTATGGTGGTTATTCGTAAAAAACTTTTGGTGATATATTTCATTTCGGCAAAATAGCAGGTTCACAAATGTAAGTACAATTTTAGTTCATAATAATTATTATTCACAAGTATTTTATGACGAAATATATATAGTGATGGTTATAATTTTAAGTTCCGCTTATATTTTTTTTAAATTTCAGTTCAATTTGTAAATATAAGCAGTTATATTGTGAGTGACCATACGGTAACGATAGAAAAAATGTACTCATATTGGATATGAGTACATTTTTTCTATAAAGGTGTCTTATCTTATTTTAGGATGAATGTGGCTCAGATTTTAGATGCTCTAGAGAATGATGACGATTTGGATGTTTGAGATATCTACATTGAACTTCCTTACCTATGTAAGGAAGTTCAATGTAGATATCTCAAACATCACTGCGCTATCGCAGTGATGAGGGCTCAGCAGCTGAGGATGATGGTGGTACGATGAAAAATTTTAACGGTCGACGACCTACGGTGTTCGCTCGTACTTCTATTGCTACCCAAAATTCACCTGGTGGTGTATTTTGGAATGATATGAGAAAATATTTAGTATACAATGCTATGAGGCGAGACAGATTTATACAGATAGATACTAAAGTGGAGACAATGAAAAAACGTCCCAGAGGATCATACGAGTACGCGTCGCAAGGAGATCTTGTGGTGGTTTGGTGGATGGATAACTCGGTGGTCACAGTGGCTTCCACAGACTATCAAGTAGACCCTCCTGGATTTGCTGACCGATATTCGAATGTTCAAAAGAAAAAATCAAAATCCTAAGACCTCACTTGATTGGCGTCTATAATCGGTACATGGGTGGCACTGATCTAATGGATACCCATTTAAATAATAACTGTATTTGGATCAGAGGAAAAAAATGGTGGTCGCCCACATTTTCTTGGTTGATTGATGTTTTTGATCCTAATGGGGAAGTCTGGGCACAACATACCACAACTAAATTTTCGCTACAAAATTGCCCAAACATATCTACGACAATATGAAAATCGTCCAAGTCTGAAGAACGTCTCTAAAAGAAATGCTATAGATATATAAAGCTATCAGACTCAGTATATGCAAACCCGTTCAACTTTATGTGTTTGAATGTACATATATGTTATAAATAAAAATATTATATTACATAAGTATTTTTATTTTACATAATACCAAGTACCTATAACACAATGAAAATACATCGTTGTAGGAATTTTTGTACTATACTTTGACCTAGCGTTACCGTATGGTCACACCCTCAAAATCCAAAAACAACTTTATTGAAAAAAAAAGCAACTTTTTTTTTGTTTCTTTAGATGCCTTATGACCCCTATAATAAACAAAATACAATTATATCTCGAAAAAAAAACTCCGTTCCTAATGGGAGAGTAATTCTTGCGATCGCCAACCCGCTCGTCAAGCAAGCCAATTATGCCAATTACCCCCCAGACCCATAATAAGGTGGTCCTACTGGGGAGACCCGTGCCCAGCAGTGGGACATCATATGAGTTGATATAAGATGATGTGAGTATGTATTCTTTCAAAAACATGTCTTTTATAATAATGTTGTTATAATAGATACCCATCAGCTATTTTAATTTTAAAAAATCTTCTCAGGTGGGAATCGAACCTCAGGGGTACCGTCGCAGGTCGCTGGTTCGAGTACCGCTTAATACGTATAAATTAGCTTAAAAATCTTTAAAAACACTAGTAATATTCAGGGTCAACGTCTAACGTATGTGGTGAAATGGTTTATACAACTAAGTGTTATAGTGTCAGATGCTTATGTCTGTCCTTGGCATCGTAAACTAGATATGTAAACATGTCTTTTACAATAATGTAGCTATAATAGATACCCATCAGCTATTTTTACATTATTTTAAATGAGCATTACCTTATTGTTCTTGGCAAATCGAGGCTCTTTTTAAATTATTAACATGACATGACTGCCTCTGTGGCGCGGTGGGAGTGTGTCCGATTTGTACGCAAGAGGTCGTGGGTTCCATTACCACACCGGACACCACTTTGTGTGATCCACAAATTGTTGTTCCGAGTCTGGGTGTACTTTGTGTCCGTGACTTGTATGTTTGTAAAGGTTTCCCGTAATACTGAGAGAGTCGTCTTATTAATAATAGGTTGTATACTATTTTGTAATGTGTAACTTAC
The DNA here is from genome assembly GCA_945859575.2 of Herminia tarsipennalis. Classification (NCBI taxonomy): domain Eukaryota; kingdom Metazoa; phylum Arthropoda; class Insecta; order Lepidoptera; family Erebidae; genus Herminia; species Herminia tarsipennalis. The sequence goes on from OX243851.2 coordinate 9,797,776, forward strand.
CAGAAGCAGGCGACAGTTTATCATGTTTGTAGTCATGTTGGCAGTTCCTAATGTTCTGTTGCTCAGGACATACAGATTTGTCGGTGCTTGCTACTGAATGACTGCATTGACGAGTTTCTTCGTCGGTTTGACTGCCGCAAGGCCAGAGTGTGCTAGATGTAAAAAAAGATAGCGGTTTATTACAGTATTTATTTATTTCAGACCGTTGTATAAGTTATTAAGATTTTTAATTCAAATTTAATTAGTAAATAAAAATACTACTATTTCAATATATATGTTACAGTAAATTTGATTGATTTAGTAATTATGTATAGTCACTAGGTACTATGCATAATAAAAACGCATTTTAGGAATTGTGAATATAAGGTCCAAACTAATAATTTTGCCTAGTTATTATGTATTATATCTAGTAAGTCTTAAGTAAAGCAACAAAATGGGTATATTTCAATTCGGAATGAGTAGTTGGTCGTAAATCAAGTTCAACACTATGACAAAACCGAATTAGCCCACCCTAACTTCTCGTAGTACTTGTTTGTGATACCCCGAGGGTGTTATTTAGAACCGGAGGCGCGGACGCGCAGCCTCCACCCGCTGTAACAAAACGCCGGTACCACGCAGCCGAGGCTGCGGAGGCAGGCATAGGTGCCACCTCTTTGATCTGGGCGCTAAAATTTGACCCATACAAACTTGACACAACATCATCATCGTCATCAATAATCAGTGTTACCATTAATACCATTTATCATCACAACGTCAACAATAATTATAACCAATCATCATCATCCGTCATCATCAATTAGTGATCGATACTTTTCCCAAGATCAACTATCTATTATGAATAATAGCTAGTGAAAATGATTATTTTGTCATATTTACTACGCGACTTTGTCATTATTCATTATGACTAGCTATTATACATAATCTCGAATAAAGCATATTTAATGTCACATATACACTGTTCCAGCACCTCCAATAAGGCTTTTTAATTTTGTAGCAATTTATTACCCTCAGGTAACTGTTGGAAATATCTTGAACAGTCTTATTCCCGTGAAATATCTTGCACAGTCTTATTCCCATGATTTTACAAAAGATGAGCTCCTTGTAACTGCCACTTACGCGATTAACCTTCACAAGAATAAAAACCTCAATTAAATAGAAGATTAAAAAAAACAGGCAAGTGCATGTAGGGTTCCGTAGTCCCCCCCCCCTCTCCCCATCCGAATAATGTGGCTTAAGAAGTGGGTTTTCTGTTATTTTTGTTTCATACTTACAACGTTATAACTACTTAATAATATTTTTCAATGGAATTTGTACGAAAATGTTGTTACTTCTCACTTGATCCCCTGTTGCTCGTAAACTTGTAAAGCCTACTTAGCTGTGATAGTTTTCCTTTTAATTTCACTATATATACTACCACCGTGATTTTTTTCACATACAACACAACCATTTAGCTGGAAGGGGGAGGGAAACATTTGACTCTAACAAAAAATTGCACTTTGAAGCTAAATATTTTACAAATGGATTTCTAAATATAAAAAATGTCTTTCCAACCCCTAAACATTTTTAAAAGACCTATTTAACGATACCCCATACGATAGGGGTAGGTTGAAAAAAAAATTAAACACCCCTACTTTACATATAGGGGAAGTACTCCTAGCACTAACAGTCTCTGAGCAAAAGTGCAGCCAGACGGATGGATGGACATGGCGAAACTATAAGGGTTCCGTTTTGAAATTTTGGCTACGGAACCCTAAAAACCTTTGACAGGTACTTGACTTTCTGTCCTGCTCAAAAGTATGTCTGTTACCACTGACGACTTTTATCATATAGCGGCCACTCATGCTAGGGTTTACATGACGGTTTTAACCTTACAAGCGTGGCATAAAACTGTACAGTTATCTGTACATTATAACTCGGTTATGCTTGTAAGGTTATAACCGTCAAGTTCCAGCGTATACGCCGGCCATTAATAGCGTTTAAGTATTCGGTAGTAAACTAGTATCAATACAAACCGCAGATCAACCCTTAAGAACTTAAAAGTTATGTTCTAAAACCGTAAAGGGAGTACGAATGCCCACTTTATGTAATGCCACATAGGAATTGTTCTTCTTGGAGATATGAATTGCTAGAGTTGATTTATAAAAAAAGATTTTGGTGTTGAGAGAGTTGATTTACAAAAACAATTAAAAATATGCTTATTAAAGTAGGGACAAGATAATAGGTCACTTTTGACATTTCATCAAAATTCAACAACGTAACCTTGTAACGGCGGGCATAAAATAAGAACTGCACAATTGCTTAACTTTTTTCAATTACGTTTACATATTTATTGTAATAATGACCGATACGAGTAATTTTACGATTTGCTTTCACTAATAAACCATTCTAAACATAATAAACATGACTGCCTCTGTGGCGCGGTGGGATTGTGTCTGACTGCTACGCAAGAGGTCGTGGGTTCGATTCCCACACGGGACACCACTTTGTGTGATCCACAAATTGTTGTTCCGGGTCTGGGTGTACTTTGTGTCCGTGACTTGTATGTTTGTAAAGTCCCCCGTGACACAGGGCTTGTACCCTACTGCGGGAGTTGTCTTTTTTAAACAAAAACAAACAAACAATTTCTGATCTAAAGAACTGAACGTCGTTACAATGTTGCGTCAGTCAACCCTTTTTCTTTTTAAACACTAGGGATGTTACTCTAAAAATCGAAAGCTGATAGGATTGTAAGTTGAATCGAATGCAATGATTACTTGTGAAGAAAAATCACCATAAATTTATAACCACGTTGTGATTATAATAAAACCTAATTATACATATTTATTATTCTTTTAACTAACTATGAAAATACAAAAAAATAACTAAATAGAAAGGTCATTGATGTTGGGTGCAATTTAGGTGGATGTTGCTGGCAACACCAGTGCCTGTCGATGACGCATGTCATGTCGCCATAACATGATGATGACGCAGTCTTTTGTTGTTGTGCGAAGTGACTGTGCGTTTTTGGTGTGCTCTCTGTTATTTTCTTCTGATCCGGCTTTTTCATTGAACTGATCTTACTGACTACGTTTACCTGGCTATAAATTGGACTCCGATTGCTTAACGATTATTAAACAAGAAAAACATTACAGTCTTACTATGTCGAAACGAGGGAAAACTCTAAACAGTCAATCTCGCGAACTAGTGCTGAAATTGTACAATTATTTTGGACGTGAATCAGTTAACGATGGGCCTCTTTTACCATTGAAACCACCGAGAGAACGCGTTGCCGAAGCATTGGGAATAGGGAAGAAGACAGTAACTCAAATTCTGAAAGAGAAATACGGACCATCAGGCTCAGAAGATAATACTTTACGTACACCGAAAAAACGAAAGAGGGACAAGAAAATTGTTGACGTTGATAATTTTGATGCTGCTGCAATTCGCAACCACATTTATGGATATTACTCGAGAAAAGAATATCCTACACGGGAAAAGCTATTGAGTTCGTTAAAAGGCGCAGGCTTATTTTTTGGAGGCAAATCGTCTCTATCAAAGGTTTTGAAATCGATTGGCTTTAGATTTAAAAAATCCGACAAGCGGAAAATCCTGCTAGAACGCTACGATATTATTTTGAAGAGAATAACATTCTTACGTCAGGTAAATAAAATTACGGATTGGGACAATGTCGTGTTTATTGACGAAACATGGTTGAATGCGAACCATACGGTTGCGCGGACATGGACCGATGATACAGCGGCCTCCACCTCAAAAGTTCCATCGGGAAAAGGAGCCCGACTTATTATATGTCACGCGGGATCAGCTTCTCAAGGTTTTATTCCAGACTGCCTCCTCGCATTCGCCTCTAAAACTACAACAGATTACCATGAGGAAATGAACTTTGATGTTTTTAAAGAGTGGTTTGAGAAGCTGCTAGTCAGCTTAGAAAACCCATCGAAAATTATAATGGACAATGCTCCGTATCATTCTGTACAAGTTGATAAACCACCAACTCAAGCAAATAAAAAGCAAGAAATTGTCTCGTGGCTGGTAAGAAATGGTGTGGAGGCAAGTCCAACTTTATTAAAAGTTGAGTTGTTAAATCTGGTAAAAGCAACTAAGCCGTCCAAGCTCCGCTATGTAATCGATGAACTAGCCCTAGAGCATGGACACGAAGTTATTCGATTGCCTCCCTACCATTGCCAGTACATATAACGCCATCGAGCTTATTTGGGCACAAATAAAGGGTCATGCAGCGCGGAACAATACTGAACCACCCTTCAGTACTGCTAAAATGATGACTCTGCTACAAACTGCATGTGCAGAAGTCACTACAGGAGACTGGCGAAAAGTCGTGGAGAAGACAAAGAAAATAATTTTACAAGATTTTGAACGAGATGTGAGAATAGACAATATTATTGAAAATGAATTAATAATATCTCTGAGTGCTGACAGCAGTGATGAAGATAGCAGATCCGATAGTTCAAGTGAATAAAAGCAATATTTTTGTTAAATTACGTAGGTACTTGTCTTATTTTGCTCCTTTAATTTATGAAAGAAAAAATAATAATGGGACAGGGATTCGCATGATCATTTTTAAAATTCACATATGTTTCAAGTCTGTATCGATTCATTCGATTCATTCATTTAATCGATGTTTTTAAGCAGGTCACCTCACTATGAATATAAAACTGACATCTGTCAAAAGTGACCTATTATCTTGTCCCTACTTTAGGGAGTTTATTACGATGTTTAGACGATACAAACACTGTCTATTTAATTAAATACATGTTTAGGTAAGAGCACATAAATTAATAAGATAGTATTTCATCTTCTCATATACTAAATCATTGTGATTTTTCCTTCAAGATAACTTGAATATAGTAATCAAAAATCGGAACAACAAATAGGTCCCTATTACCTAAAGAGGGTAGACGATGACGCAATCAAACAATTGAAGTGGAAATACAAGTAGGCCGCGGTGAGTGATTTACGCGGGATTCGTGTTCTCGATACGTCTACATTCATCTTATTTATTATTATGTATTTATACAGATCTCCTTGGAAATACGATCCAGGGATTTCGCAACACCCACCGCCCTTATAATATTGTGAATAGGTATCGAGTACTTTCAAATATTCAGTAGCTCAACCGTGAATTTTGCGCACGTTTATTCTCCATCTCGCGAGGAAGAATTCAATATTTTTATATGAAAAATAACGTCTCTAGAGATAGTTTTTATTTGGCAACACTACAAGTAAACATTTCATTACAAATGTTACTACAAAATAAAGATATCTATACTCACTATAAATAAGTATAATAATAATAATAATAATAATCCAAGAAAGTGGCGGCGTACCTATAAGGATTGAGCGGGGTATATTCCAGGGTGACACTCTGAGTCCCCTTTGGTTCTGCCTAGCACTGAACCCACTTAGTACCTTACTAGAGAGTTCAGGGCTAGGTTGCAGGTTGCGACGTGGTGGTCAGGTCATATCCCACTTGCTGTATATGGATGACTTGAAGCTCTTTGCCCCCACCAGCTCACAGCTAATAGCGTTACTGAAGGTGACTGAAACCTTTAGTAATTCTATTAGAATGGAGTTTGGTGTTGACAAATGTGCAGTCGTTCATATAAAGCGAGGGCGGGTAGTGGAATCCGAAGGGACTCAACTCTCGGATTCCATTCACTTAAGATCACTTCTCGCAACCGAGACCTATAAGTATTTGGGTATATCGCAGGCACTGTGCATTAATGAGGCTGACATGAAACAGCTGTTGCAAGAACGTTTCTTCGGTCGCCTGAAAAAAGTGCTTAATAGCCTTTTGTCAGGTGGCAATAAGATCCGGGCTTGCAACAGTTGGGTCATGCCACTTCTAATGTACTCCTTCGGTGTACTCAAGTGGACTCAGACAGAATTAGACACCCTGGATCGAAAAGTCCGTACACTCATGACGTCATACCGAATGCATCACCCGCGTTCATCTGTGATGAGATTGTATATCCCGCGGAAGTGTGGGGGCCGGGGTTTGTTGAACCTCAAGTCCCTTCATAACCGCGAGATATACAATCTCAGAGAATATTTTCTCCATATGGACGTGGGTGTGCATCGGGATGTTGTCGCGGTGGACACCGGGCTTACCCCGCTCTCCTTGGCTAAAGAGAACTGGCGCAGGCCTGTAGTACTTGGAGTCAACGAACGCAGGGAGGTATGGCAGAGCAAGGAGCTTCACGGTAGGTTCTTTCGGGCTCTTCATGGGCCCGATGTGGACCTACTAGCATCTGTGGCCTGGCTACGGTTCGGTGACCTCTTCGGGGAAACCGAGGGTTTTGTCTGTGCAATTGCTGACGAAGTTATCATGACGAATAACTACCGGAAATATATACTGAGGGATGGCACTGTTGACATCTGTCGTGCATGTCACCGACCTGGTGAGTCCCTCAGACATATCGTTTCCGGCTGTTCACGTCTTGCTAACGGCGAGTACTTGCACAGACACAATCAAGTAGCCAGGATAATCCACCAGCAACTTGCTCTGAAATACCACCTTGTGGACGTTGAAGTCCCGTACTACAGGTACGTTGCTGAGCCAGTTCTTGAAAATAGTCGTATCACGTTGTACTGGGATCGCTCTATCATCACAGACAGGACTGTTGTCGCTAACAAGCCTGATATTGTGCTGATAGACCGATCTGAGCGCCGTGCAATGATTGTCGACATCACCATCCCCCATGACGAAAATCTCGTGAAAGCCGAAAAGGATAAACAAATAAAATATCTGGATCTGGCGCACGAGATTGTCGACATGTGGGATGTTGATTCGGCAATCATTGTACCGATAGTCGTCTCCGTTAATGGTTTGATTGCCAAGAGCCTCGACCAACACCTTGAGAGGCTCGCGTTAGACGGTTGGATCAAGCGCTTGATGCAGAAGGCAGTACTTCTGGACACGGCTCGCATTGTGAGGAGGTTCCTTTCTCTGGGGCCGTAACCACCGGTAGCTTGGTCCCTGTACCCGATGCCGGTGGGACACTATTTTTTATATTTTTAAATGTATTTTTTATATATATATTTAAAAATGTAATTTATAAGAAAAAAACTAAATAAAGAGAATAATAATAATAACTTGGGTTATAATGAGAGCAGCACTTATCTACTTTTTCATTGGGTATGTTGACGGGTATGGTGTAGATTTGAGTCTTAAAATTCAGGCTAGGTCAATTAGTGTTTATGACACTTTTTAGCTAGCACGAAAAGACGTACAAATAAATTATAAATGAGTAGGTATTATATGGCTATAGCAAATATCTTCTTGGAGATGATCTTTTTGTGTAATGTCAAAACGACACGCTCTTCAGAAAGTTGTATGGAATATAGCTGCATGACTTCACAACTAATCACAACTCAGGATCGTCACATCATTACTTTTAATATTTGTTTTGATGATTATCAATTCTTACAGACGTTAAGTTGTGGAACAACACATTTATTCAGATCTTTATGACGTACCTACTATTGCCTGATTATTGAAAACTAATTTATTTTCATAGTTTTGATCATCCTAATAACAAGGGTATGGGTATATAATATTTTGTAACACCGGTATTTATGTATAATATAAAATATTTTGTAACACAATATTGCCGGATTTGTTGGCAAACTCTTACCACAGAGAAAAAAATAGTATCGGTAAAAGGGTAAAATATATTCGTAAACATAATTCCAGCAATATATTTTGCGTAAAGCTGAGTTGAATCGCGTGAAGCGATAAGTCAAGATGGAATAAATGTAGCAATTGTATGGCTGGTAATATAATATTTTATATGGATAGGACTAGATAGATAGCTTTGACTGCCTACCTCAAATGTCTCGAATTGAGGGCAAAATGATTAAATATTCACAATTTGACCTTTTGCACTGTAATGCTCTAAGCTTTCGTATTGAAACCATTTTAAGATTTTATCGTTGACTAAATTTTTAGGATTTTAGGGTTGTGTATAACTTTAAATTAAGGTTTTTCGAATAATTAACGACCAAGGTTGCTTTTACCAAACATCTGAATTATACATATTTTTTAAAAGATAACTAGCAATGTGGGCTTTAGGTCCCACATTACTAGCTATCATTTTAAGCCAGCTAATCTTAATGGCGTGTGTTAGCAGTGGGTTTACATCGATAGTATATAATGGGTAAAATTCGAAACAGGGACCTCACGATTGCGAGACCGATGCCTTAGCCATTAGACTGCCGCTTCAATATAAATAAATACAATTGTTATTATATTCTCCTGCAACAATCTGCTAAAATAAAAAAAAAATCTAATTACATATCGCATATTAGACTGCCTCTGAGGCGCAGTGGGAATCCAAGTACGACTGCTGTTCAAGATGATATTGCTGGCTCGATTTCCCTACTTTGCACTTTTTTAAACAGAACACTTTTATAACCCTTATATCCGTCCATTTGTCCTACCGATCGCAGTTTAGCTTAGTACTAGAAAGAAAGTTGAAATTTAGCATGGTAGCATGCAAAGTGACACAATAAAATCTTAATTTTTTTACCTATAATCTAATATCTCTCCGACATGTAAAGTGGGGATGTTTTTTTTTCTTCTATCCCATCGTGGGGGTTATCAATAGTAGGTAATACACACATCAAAAGTGTCTAGGGATCAAGCATTTTTATGCGGATTTCTTGAGATTGAGATGTGGCTTTGTAATAAATTTATGATTTTATAAATTTATATGGATCCTTTTTGGTGCATTTCATAATTTGAATCAGGAACTGTGAATCAAATTCGAGTAAAAGATGAAAATCAGCTGTCAATATTTTCCCTATAAAAACATACAACGCATTGAAGACATTATTAGTGCTACTCTGTTTCCCTACTACTGATTAAAACCAACGTTATTATGGAGCGGCGACGTCATTTAAGCAGGGAAGAAATGCTCAGAGCCGTGGGAATGATAGAAGCTGGTTCCCGGCAACGTACTGTGGCTTTAGCTCTGAATACAAGTCAGAGTGTTATCAGTCGACTTTGGACACGTTACCGAAGCACTGGTACCGTGGCTGAGCGCCATGGAGGACGGTATCGCTGCACCACACGGAGACAAGACCGATACATTCAAATCTTAACTCGAAGAGGTCCAACAATAACCGCCATGATGTTAGCCGTGAGGCTTCATCACTCTTCAGGGAACTTAATTAGCGACCAAACAGTCAGAAACCGCTTGCATGAAGTGAACCTTCATTCCCGAAGACCGCTACGGGTACCACCTATAGCAATGCACAATCGTAGGATTCGATATCAATGGGCTCTTGAACACAGAAATTGGGCAGAAGAACAATGGCGTTTCGTGTGCTTTTCTGATGAGTCTCGTTTTGGTATGAGACTGGATACAAGACGTATACGACACTGGAGAACCCCTGGACGCCAACAGCGATTAAAATCCTGCCAGGAAGTCCATCCTTATAGTGGTGGAACCATCATGGTATGGGCGGGTATTTGGATCGGCGGAAGAACTGAGTTGATTTGGATCAGAGGCAACCTCAACGCTCAAATTTATGCTGAGACGATTGTATCAGACGTCATCGTTCCTCTACAAGTGCAAATCGGTCCCTTATTTCAGTTAATGCATGATAATGCACGACCGCACACCGCAAGAGTTGTAAGACAGACTCTCGCCGCAGCTAACATCAATGTCCTGCCCTGGCCTGCTCAGTCGCCAGAATTGAACCCGAGACAGAGAAGAGCTCTGCCGAATATGGAGGGTATCCAGTCGCAAGAAGACCTTTTTTTGTTGTTGCAACGAACATGGGCGGCCATTCACAGCGTGATTTGGATGAACTCATTTTGAGTATGCCAAACCGATGTTCTTGTGTTGTTAGTGTTCGCGGTAGAAACACGGATTATTAATTGTTTAAGTTACCCAATAAAATTTTAAAGAAAACTGTTATTTCAGTCTTTTTTTCGAACTTTAATGTTAGTGGTTCAAATGTCAAAAATCCCTTTATTAGGAAAATGGCAAATTTCTTTATTAATGCAAAGGTGACTTGGTTTATCGTTACTGTGACAAACGAAAACACTTTATTTGATGAATCCTTAAAGAAATAAAAAAAAAAAAATCAATCAGGAGAAAAGTTATTGCAAAAATATATGTTGATCCCTAGACACTTTTGATGTGTGTATAAATAAATAGGTATTTTAAAAGACCTATGTAACGATACCACGATATACGATGGGGTTTACTTTACGGGGAAGTGCTCAAAAAACAAAACCTTTTTTCAAGATATTATTCTACCACTTTGTCGGCGTAAGTAATATATATATATATATATATATATATATATATATATATATATATATATATATATATATATATATATATATATATATTAGTTACGCCGACAAAGTGGTATATATCCATGCCAAATAATAGGTTTCTAGTACTAAAGGTCTCTGAGCTAACCTGGGGACAGACAGGCAGACGGACAGACGGACAAGGATGAGGGTTTTGCCATTTTGGCTACGGAACCCTAAAAACAAATTATATGAAGGCTATTTTGGCTACTGGTTTTTGGACAGTTATCCAGTGTCTCCATACTGCTGTAATAGTTACGGCTGCAATAAAAAACAAATCTTATTATTATAATGTACATACCTTCGCTTAGCAACAAGCACAAGCAGCAGTGCTGTAACAGCAAGCGCTGCAAGTGCTGCAAATGCCAGAGATACAGCGCCAAGTACCCGTTCAGTGTCCGCGTTCCCGTTGCTTGTGGTTATTTGACTGCCTTCTGATTGAAATGCTACTGGACGGCGGAGACGCTCTGTACGGAATACAGGTTGTTACTCAATAGTTTAATTAAGAACATATTGTATAGGTCTGTATCTTTTTTTTTTAATCGAAACGTACAAATGTCATTTTCGCTACTAGAGATAGTATTTTAGCGCTTAGTTAACGATAAGATAGATAAGTTATTGAGACCGGCCGTAAATCAGTGACGGCAATCCATTTATTACGTGAAACACTGTTGAAATTGTAATGAATAGTGCCTTAGCAGAAAAAAAGTGGTGTATCGGCTTAATAATAGTAGTACCCAATCTCTTTCCGTGGGTGTTTGTCAAGGCGACTAAGAGATATCACACCGAAGGACGGGCAGCAGCGTCCTCTGCATACTTTAAAGCCTTTACTATTATCGCACACCCACTCGCCAAGCGTGAATTGCAGATTTGTAAAGCTCAAATATAACCTGAGCTAAAATGTTGTTGTAATTGAAATTTTTTTTTGTTCGTTGATATGGCGAATAAGTTGAATCATGGAATAAACAATTCAAACAGAAACTGGTTTTAGAAAGTCAGATTTATTCCTGAACCTCAATTTACCGTTGTTTTGTGTACCTAAACTTTCCATTGAATGAAAACAAGAAAAATGCCAATGGTAATGTCTGGTTTTCCGTAGACTATGTCCATATTAATGAAATACAAATAACTAGTCAAACAACAAACAGTCAATTAGACAGCATTTGAATGGAAACCTCTGCACTGTTATTACACAACAATATTTCATTCGAATGTTATAAATCAAATCAAATGGAATGGCCTTCTATCGCGAGCTCAAACAATAGCGTGATGAAACATGCAAAATTCAATTTGTTCGTAATACAAACAAAAATATTTCATCAGTTTCACATCCAACGAGGATTATTCACAATTACAAAACGTTCGTTTAAAATAAAACGCTTAGCACTACACTTTGCAATTAAAAATCGTTTTAGTGATTTATAGACCCTTTAAAATTTGCAAAAAACATGTAGGTATTTTAGTCATCACATGCAATTTGAGCGGTTTGCGACCCAGTGGCGAGCAGATGGAGTGAACGTTTAAGGGACTACGTAGTAGTAGTAAGAGTAACGTTTTAAGGGTACGAATAATGTACGGATCGAAACGTCAGTTAATATCTTACGCTTCGATCCATAAATGATTCGTACCTTTAAAACGTTAATTTCCACCGTGCCTGCGAGAACACGTTAGGTTCGCCAGTCTTACGCCTAATCTCTCTCCGGTCATATCGGTTAATTAATGACTTTTTACACGCAATGTTGTTACCATTTATTGGTCTGTAAATTCTTTAAAAAAACTGATTAGATGCTCTTAAAAGCACAAAGACCAAGTTGAGAATTTAGTGGCGTGGTCTTCTTGGTTAGTGAAGTCCTCCGAAGGCTATATCAGAACATCTATTTTTAACTTATTTGTGTGGGTATGGTTAGGTTAGGTAGATAATCTAGGTTTTTATTTTTTTTAAGCACGCTGAGTAATTCTGGATCGCTGTTTGGACGAGTGGGAGCGACGAGAATTCAACCGGCCGAGAGTTTTTTTTTATCAAGATGCACATATAAACGGGAAGACTCAAATACGATTTGGGGGAAGCTCAAAATCTTAGCTCCTCCCCCGAGGGAAGAAACCGATGAAATTCAGACAAAGCAGTGTGGCTGATTGTTTCCAATTTATATCAACACCTGAACACAAAACTTTCTATCTGAATAATAATTTAGCTCGCAGTCGTTCAGTTCCCCGTTATAAAGTTCATAATCCCTTTGAGCTCTGTTTGTTTAATCAGTTTGAAGCAACCAAAGACTAGTAATAATGTTTTCCAGTGATAGTGATAAATGTTTCAATGGAAAAAAAATAAATAAATGATTCGTTTTTGTTTAGAACCAATAACAATTATTTTGTTCGCACGGCTATTGCAACAGCCGAACCAACAACAACGAAGCTAAGTTCTGCGGATTATAATTTCGTACAGGACATCGTTAAATTTATATGATCCATAAAATTTGCGTAGGTACTTTAAGATTTCTATAGGTATTTTTAGCCCCCGAGCAAAAAAACAGGGTTGTTATAAGTCTAACAAATGTATATCTGCAACTGTTTATGGCATCGTAGCACTATTCAGCCGATTGAAAAAAGTCCTACGTTTCAATGTGCACATATTATCTTGATCCTAATATATTATTAACTAGAATAACAACTTACCACCAGAATGCGTAGTAGTAGCGGCGTAAATGATAGCTTGCTGTCGAGCTGACTCCGTTGCTGTCCACAAGCGAAGAGCATACCAGGCACCCGCAGTCAGACCACCAATCACCACCTTTTTATAGAATAGACTTTTACCCCCTTATTCATGATAACTACGTTTCGGCTTCTATTTTGTTCGAAAATAGAATGAAGATCATAGACAAAACATTCGCTAGTAAAAATGCTGTTTTTAAAGTATTGATCAATTGATAGATCTACAACAAGTACTAAAAACTAAGCGTTATAGGTTAGTTTAGTCACCTGTATTAATCGTAAATATCGGCGCGAGTTATGGACACATAAATGAGAAAATGGAGAAAAGTCGATAACTTTTCTCCATTTTCTCTCAAATGTGCCCATAGTTTTATAGAAGACGAACAGAAGAAATGAAATTATCGCGCCGCACTTCTCTCAAAAACAAATTCCGTTTGTACCTAGGAAAAGTGTGGCGCGTTGATTTGACGAATCATAATTAATATTTCTGTCAACGACTCCCGTTATCTATAAAACTTCAAAAGAAGTGTAATCTTTGTATTGTGATTTTGTATAACATACAGCATTAAGTTTTATGAGTTGAACAAGACTGCAAGTTGCAAGTTTCAAAGTTTTATATAACTTTCACATGTGGTTGCAACTGATGTTACAACTTTTATTTATAAACAGTTGCGTTTAAATACAATTCGCACATACTTTTTTAAGTCTACATTACATAGTTGCTACTATGCTCTATAATTCATAGCAACTAATCGCACACATAAACCTAAACTGAGACAATTCTATTTCAACAAAATTAGGTAGATGTTTTTTTATTTTGGAAACAAATCAAATGTCAAGGGTTTGCGATATGTATATATTATTGTATATTTTCGGTTCTGGTAGATAACGTTTTCATGTCTGAAATAGCAGAAGCGTTCAAGCGAAATTTTCTTTGGAGATTATCTTAAACTATAGAACGGAAATAGACAGGATATTGATAGATCCCACGCGTAAGAAGTCAAGAATAAAATATAGTACCTACTTACTGCTATAACCTTACTTATTTTCTAAGCTTATTTCCTCACAAATGCGAAAAAAGACCGTAATTCCGCGTCGGTTCTTTCACACCTTAATCAACGTGTCTACCTGCAAAATTTTCCTCGTACGCACAATAAAGTTGTTGATATTTGCACAAAAAAGGTATTTTATACGTCTCGTTGGATCATAACCTACAAATTTGTATGGAGCGCGAGTCTCAATTTGCACTTGTTTCAATTGCCTCTTGTTACCGTGGAATATAGAACGAGCATAAATTGCGGGATTTCTGTTCTTTGCAAACGATCTTTTTGTAATATTAGTTTTCGATTTATTGTACAAAGCGTGGTAAATCCAATTGAAATAACATGATAATCATATAAGTAAAACTATTTTATATCTGCTACTAAGTTTCTTTGACATTAGCTGTTTATCAAAATTCTTCAAGTTTCTGTTTAAGGGATTACTGCATTCTTAGTGAGATATATTAAGTAATGTATTGAAGAATTTATGATACAAAGATGCGATATCCTTGCAGGACAAGGATTAGCAAGTAAAAGGATTCTCTGACCTGACTTGATCATACCTCTGCTTTCTATATATCGAGTTAGATAAAGTACCTATGTCAGCAATATAATAGGGTATTTGACTGAAGTCAAATCAGCGTCTTATTAACATACGTCAAAAACGACCCGCTCCTTACAAGTTTGTATGAAATGCTAGCATGTGACGTCACGTTTTTTATGGCCAAAACTTTTAATATTTCTTTTCATAATTAAAAATTAATAAACACGTTAAATTATAGATGAATTTTGATAGTATCAAATACCCAATTGTTATTCAAGGACAGAACAAGGATTTTTTTTTGGTCTGAGCTACATACACACAAAGGTACAAAATAGTGACGTCTATACAAAGCGGTGTGTATAATATGACGTAGTTGGCACAACTTGAAAATGCACAAAAAATAAAATATTAGTTCCACCTTCTTCAAATACGACGCAATCTATCATACTCGTGAACCGAAGAACTGATGATACCTACTTGACTTTTAGGTAGTAGTGGGCTCAGTTTTGTGAACGCATTTATTTTGACCTCAGACTACAATGTTTAAATATTGGCTATTTTATGCAATTGGGTATTTGACTGAAGTCAAATCAGCCTCTTTTTAAAAAACGTCAAAAACGAGCCGCTCTGTACAAATTTGTATAGAATGCTAGCATATGACGTCACGTTTTCTATGGTCAAATTATTTACTTTCAGTGTTTCTCTTTATGATTATAAATTAACTAACACATTAAATTAATAAACAAACATATTTTTTAGAACACTTTAAGGCATATTTTGACCTGGTTATTATAAAATATTTTATTTGAATAGTAGTCAAATACCCAATTCGAATTTAAAAATATCGTGATAAGTGGAAATATTAATATTGTGAATAAAAGGTCTGTCTCACTACTCCCATGACGGAAAAGGAACTTCTGGAACACCTTGTGTCATGAGACTATTGTAGCAAATTAATGTCAGTAATCCTATAGTGGAATGTTGTGGTTTCCATGGCAGCAAATCGGTTATCCAGGTTTGACTTGGTTTGATCCATGGTTTGGAGCAAAGTAGGTCGGAGCCTGGACCTCATAAGACGGGCACGTTCCGCCTTGAAGTCGATATTCAGAGAGCCTCGGACAAGTCGGTATTAAACCTGTTGATCACAGTGATGTCTCTGAATATATGCTTTTTGTCCGTCATGATCATGATGAAGTCGATTTCATTTCTCGTCATAGTGTCGGGGCATTCCCACGTCCACTTCCTTTGGGGCTGTTTCTTGAAAAAGGAGTTCATCAAGAAGAGTTCCCCTTCCGTTCAAGGAAGTTGACTAGCATTTGCCCCCTATGATTTCTGCTTCCAAAGCCATGGGGTCCTACTACCAATTCGCTGCAATTCGCTATAGGACTAGTAGAAAAGACCCGTTTTTTTATACTATGCTCATTTCATATAATGATGATGACTAATGGTAAGCGTCATGCTAGCACATAACAGTATCAGTGTCATCGAAATCAATGTTTAGCTAAGATCTAAATGTCACCGCCCCGCGCTCCTGATTTCAGACGTCAGTTCATAAGTTTCATTTGCCCAGTAATTACACTTAATCGAAACACAGTAATATTATTATTTTACGAAAGAATAACTGACCCTGTCATTTTATAGTTTTACTAGATGACCCGCGCAACTTCATCTGCGCCATCCATTCATCATTCATTTTCTCCGTTTTTGATGTGTTGTGGCGTGATGTTATATAGCCTATAGCCTTCTTCGATAAATGATAAATCCAATAATAAAATATTTTTAAAATTCGAAACAGTAGTTTCTGAGCCTATTGCGTTAAAAAAAAACAAACAAGCAAACTCTTCAGCTTTATAATATTAGTATAGATAGGTTTAGGAACCTTTTTGTTTCCTCTAACTTTGCTAAAATTGTGATAAATTTAAAGTAACATGTTTTTTCGTTTACTGACCTCTCGATGATGATGTAACGAGGTAAGGTCAGCGTCCCTCCAAGCGGGAGCTCCCGAGGCATCAGCTCTTCTCCACTGCAGCCTCACGAGGCGAGCACCGCAGCGCACGGCGCGTCTCGCATCTAGCGCTAAAGCGCTGCTGTTGCTCCATACAGCGGCTTCAGCACCTTCCTCGAGACGATCTTCCCCTCCGCCTTCCCACACTAGTACTAGTAAACCAACCATGAAACGCAGTATTAGAAGGTATGTAAATAAAATGTACGTATGAAACACCTGCTTCAAAACTTTTCATTATTTCCCTATCTAATGTATTGAAAATAGGGTAGGGGAAAATAGGTACTCAAAGTATGTTTTGATCAAAATCAACTTCGGTTACCCAATTGTGAGGTCGCGGGTTCAAACCCTACTCATTTTACTACCGACGTGAACTCACTCCTATAAAGTGAGTTCACGTCGGTAGTAAAATGAGTAGGGTTTGAACCCGCGACCTCACAATTGGGTAACCGAAGTTGATTTTGATCAAAACATACTTTGAGTACCTATTTTCCCCTACCCTATTTTCAATACATTAGATAGGGAAATAATGAAAAGTTTTGAAGCAGGTGTTTCATACGTACATTTTATTTACATACCTTCTAATACTGCGTTTCATGGTTCAAGCCATTGAGCTTAGGTGGAGGGGTTAACAGGATTGCAGGGACCACAATCCCATTATTTTAGTTATCTTAAAAACAAAAATTATGAAATATGTTTTTATCAAAATCGGTTTCGAAGCTTGTTTGAGCATTTTCTAATTAGCCAACGCGAGAAATTAGCCTCGAGCCACATAAATCTTCCTGTTTATGCGCGATGTAGGTATATTTTGGACACATAACTATGTACAAAAATATATAAACCACGGGCAACTTTGTTCAAATATATGAAAATTGATAAAGACGTGTGATGGAAACAGACATATTAGGAGCGATGGCCCAAACACAAATTAAGAAAGCCATTATGTTACTAAGCGAAATAGTTAAAGGAAAATTTTCAGTGTCCGTAAATTCTGTATTTTGGTGACGTTCTATATATTTTGTTTAAAAACGTGCTAAGACTATCAAAATGTAAGACAAGTCGAAAATAAATTAAAAGCCACCTTAAGTAATATAACTTTCTCTCGCAAGTAAGTTGAAATTACACTCGACCTTCTAAAGTTATTATGTTTTCATCTTTATAAATTGAGGCTGGTGACAATTCAAAAATCTGTATCTAGATTTGAGCTATGATATAAAAAAAATGCTTAATTGCCTCTTTCTGACTATTACTACAAAATGCCGAGAGACCGGCTGTATCCCACTATTTCCATGGAAATATAAAACGGAAATTGTGGGACAGGCGTTTTTTTCTATTAAGATACCATTATTTCCATTACGACCAATCGTAAATCGTTGGAGCTCTTTAGATAGTTAACTAACTATCTAACACAAATGATCCCACTATTTCCATCAATGGAATACACCCGAGAAACCTAGATACAGTAGGTACCTTTCATCCGCAAACGCGTTCGAGCACACATATAGACATCGTGATCCAATTTAAACGGTCATTAAACTACCCCGAATCAGGAACCGAAGGCACCTTTGAGAGTTTGGAAGAGAATTAGGGTCCTAACTCTTATTGCACCTCTCTTTTTAAGGGTTTAGGGTCCCTGATTCAGTGTAGTGTAATATGCTCATTAGTACGAGATTCCATATTCGTGGTCGCTGAATCGCTGAACGGTGTCTACGAGTATATGTGTATTGCTCAAGTTAGGAGCGTATGACGGTTAAGTATGTACTTTCTGACCTCTAATAGTACGAGATCCGGTCTAAGAAATATAGGTATACGCATCTCTTATTTGATCCTAACAAAGATTTATATTGTCTAAACCATAGACTTAGGTACGTTAGTATATTCTAAGTTTGTGGTCTAAACTGATTGCCTGGCTAAACCACGTGCCAATCTAGAATCATTAAATTTTCCAAAAAGCACAATTATAGGAAAAAACTAAAAACCATCATATTGTTGTTACATCACAAGTAAAACCCCGCGCCTCACGGAGACATCGCTAAGCTGCCATCAGTCGACCCGTGACCACGATCGGTGCAATTCGATCGAAACGTCGGGTAAATAAAAGGTTCGTACCTTTAAATAATTCACGCGATTAAGTCCCGAAATATAAGTAATATCACAAGAAAAAACAAGTTTGTACGGTACCCTCGGTGAGCAAGCCCAACTTGTACTTAACCGTTTAATTTATAATTATTTTTTTAATAGCACTGTTGAATACTGTTGAATATAAAAAAAAATTGACTTATGTATATTGATAATGACAGTTTGAAACTTAGGCACGCGATTTAGCTAGGCAACCCATTTGCGATTTAGATCAAGATCAATATCTAACATGATCTTTGTTAAGATCAAGTAACAAGTAGGTACAAGTAAGTATATATTCATAGACTGCTAACATAAGTAGTTTAAACTATTGCTTCACGAACCTTGCACAAAAAATGACTACATTTTATGTCAATGATGTAACAAATATACCACAAGTTTTAGCATCTTACGTGATTAAAGTATTTTGAATTTCATTTCATGGTTTCAAACTTGTCCAATAAATAAAATAAAGTAAGCAGCGACACGGAAAACAATGTTCAAAGATTGGAAGGTTTTTTACACTGTTCTTGGCATAAATTACTAAAATGTTTGGCCACAAAATTTTCCAATTGGTTTGGCAGAGCCAAAAGCCACTCAATACAGAAAGAAACATTTAATGTATAAACAGTTAGGTAGCTAAAAATGTCTGTTGTGTAGAATTTAGTATTCAGTTTGGCAAAATATCTTCGCAAACTTTGTAAATAAGTTCCAAAACATTTTGATATTAACTTTAAATGATTGTAGTTAGTGTTATTCGTAAAATATTGAATTAAAATTAGTAGTTTTCAGTACATAGAGCGAAGTTAACTATCCCAGTTGTTACAACTTGCTGCAGTTATTCAATTCAATTCAATTCAATTCAATTCAACTTTATTTCCCAGAATATGGTGGTTTACAGATCTTTGGTATAGTATAGTACAACATATTCTGCCATGCAAGGCGTGCAAATATTTGTTGTTAAAACTTAAATACCTATTAATTAACATTTCACAAAATTAACGAAATAATATTATAATATAATGTCAACAGTTAAAATTTAAATAAGTAAAATCAATTCATATTGACATAATACAACAATAATAATAATAAATCAGATAATAATTATAATTCAATTCAGTATAATATAATGTCACTTGATCATTACAATTTAATAAAAGGAAAAAATATAAAATGTATAACATCTAATTAATAAATTTATCTGTTAGGTATTCATCGACGTCATAATAAACTTTTTCTTGTAATAATGTGATAAGCCCTTTGCGGAACTGTTTGTAGGGTAAATTGATCAATTGGTTTGGAAGATGGTTATATATTTTAATACACATAAGATATGAGTTTCTCTTATGTAGTTCAAGATTCGTTTTCGGTACCTTTAATCGGTTTTTGTGTCTAGTTCGACTCCCCTCTACATCTCCAAGTTTTTTAAACAGTGTAGAGTTCGTTTTTACAAAGATGCATATTTCAAATATGTAGATACATGGTAAAGGAAGGATATTATGGTTTTTAAATATTGGTCTACAACTATCTAGGTAGTCACAATCAAAAATCGCTCTAATACATTTTTTTTGTGCTATGAATAATCTATTGAAGTCCACCGAATTGCCCCAGACAATGATACTGTAACGGAGTAGGGAGGCTACATATGCGTGGTAGGTCATCATTGCAGTCTTTCGGTTTACAGTTTCTCGAACTCTCTTTAGTACAAAAACAAATCTATCAATTTTATTGAGAGTGTTTTGTATGTGTGACTTCCAATTGCAATATTTGTCAACAGTGACACCCAAAAATACGCAGTCATCCACGTTATTTAAGGCCTGATTTTTATACTGTATTTCCAGATTCGGTGTGTTGGCTCTATATGTTTGAAACTGAACTATATTTGTTTTCCCAATGTTAATTTTAAGATTATTTTCCTCTAACCAGTTAATCGTTTTGTTAAGAGTTGTGTTAACTTCAGCTTCTAGGGTTTTGAAGTTTTTACTTTTGACTATTAGAGTCGTGTCATCCGCGAAAAGGATACATTTGTGAGTTATAGCGTCCGGGAGGTCATTTATATACAGAAGAAATAAACTTGGAGAGAGAAGGCTTCCCTGCGGCACCCCATACTTATTTTCTAAAAATGAGGAGCGATAGCGGTTTTGGTGATTTTTTTCAACTTTTGTTATTTCTACGCATTGGACTCTATTTTCTAAATAACTCTTGATCCATTTATATGCATTTCCGCGTAACCCGTAGTTATATAGTTTTGACATTAGCGTGTCATGCTGGACGAAATCGAAAGCTTTCGACATATCGAGAAATATACATGCTACAAGTTCTTTGTCGTTTATAGCTTGGGTAATTTCTTTAAATAATGAGAAGCATGCTAAAGAAGTCGAGCTTTGTTTTCTGAATCCATATTGCTCAGCTTTTAAGATATTGCACGTGGATATAAATTTTAGTATTTTAATAAACATCACTTTTTCGAATATTTTTGATAGAATTGGGATGAGTGTGATTGGTCTATAGTTATTCATGTCATTTTTCGTTCCTTTTTTATATAACGGTTTTACAATGACTCTTTTTAAGTTAGTTGGGAATTTGCCTTCTAACAACGAAAGGTTGATAATGTGAGTAAGCGGGACGAGTATGCTTTCGGCGCTCTTTTTAATTACTTTAGTAGATAGGTCGTCATATCCGACTGAATTAGTATCGTTTAAAGATTTAATTATATTAAAGATGTCAATTTCATCTACAGGAGTCAAAAAAATGCTTTTGGGGTTCATTGGAATTGGATTAGAAGAATGTCGGTTATTGTTATTTATATTCGAATTAGTGGTAGTGTTTGTCAGTGATATGTAGAAATTATTGAATCGTTCACATATATGAGCGGGGTCTTCGTATAGTGTATTGTTTTCTTGTATCGACTCTATTTCGGATTTTACAATATCATTGTTAGTTGTGTTCTTAATTAGTTGCCAAGCCGCTCTGCATACATTTTTTGATGAGGCAATAAAGCGTTGGCTGTTTATTTTTTGGGACGTAATTATACATCGTTTTAGTATTTTCGTGTATTGTTCATATAAGACCTTATTAAGTTTTTTACCGGATTTATTTAGGTGATATTTTAGGTATAGAGTTCTTTTTTTGGTACAACAACGTTTTATGCCCTTTGTTATCCATTTATTTTTTGTTGGTTTCACTGTATATTTGACTTTTTTAAATGGAAAGCACAGGTTATAGAAGAGTGTGACAGTGTCGTGAAAACTATTAAATGCATCTTCCGTGTTTTGTTGTTCAAAAACTTCAGAAAATGAGAGGCAAGATAGATAACCTTTATATTTGTTTATATTTTCCTCAGTCAGATCTCTGATTTTTCTGTACCAAAAAGATCTGTTATTTTTTTTGTGTTTCACTTCCAATTTAACTGTCATAGATTGTGCCGTTTCGTGGTCTGAGAGCGCAAGGAGGTGTAATTTGGTCTTGGGATTTTCTATGTTACTAACTATGAGGTCTAGACAGGCATTTTTCCGAGTTGGCAGGTTAATATGGTTTGTTAAATTGTTGTTATGAAATATTGAATTCAGTTCGTTTGACTGCTTGTTTGCTTTTAGTAGATCAATATTCCAGTCTCCGCAAAGTATCAACTTTTTGTTTCCCCTTTTGCAAAGTGTATTAGTAAATCGGCCGAGTTCGTCTAGAAATTTATTTGGATCTGATGTGGGGGTTCTATATATGCATACTATAATTAGATTAAATTTGATCAACTCAATGGCACAGCATTCAAAGTGAAATGGAGATACAGGGATTTTATAGTTGATTTCCTTGTATTCTGTGTTATTTTTTACTAATATACAAGTACCACCTCTGCGTTGGTTTGTTCTGGAGAAAGATGCGACTAATCTATAGTTGTCTATTCTGAGGTTTTTTTCCGTACCTTGTTTACAAAATGTTTCACTTAAACATACAACATGAATAGCTCCAATATCTTTTTCTAACTCGATTATTGCAGCTTGAAGTAATTCCTGTTTGTTCAACAACCCGGCTATGTTTTGATGAATTAAAGTTAATGTTAATGTTATCAGCTTTAATGTTATTTCGAAGTATTATTTGAATGCAAAGTGTATCGACTACAATTAACTATCGAATGCTCAATATAAAACAATTGTTATTATATCTTAACTTTTGCCCATGGCTCCGCCCGCGTTGATGTCCGTTATCGCGATTAAAACTATCCTATGTCCTTTCCTGGGACTCACACTGTATCCATACCAAATTTCATCTAAATCGGTTCAGCGGTTTATGTGCGAAAACGTAATAGACAGACAGAGTTACTTTCTCATTTATAATATTAATATCGATTAATGAATAGAATAGTATTACTTACTCGGAACACCTTCAGAACAAAGTGGTCCGAGGTAGTGGTCCGTGAGTGACGTCTATGTGTGCGTTGCTCGAGCGGAATATGTATGAAGCTATTTTTTTTAAAGATTTAAAGATTTTATCAATGTGTGATTGTGGTCCCACATTACTAGCAATCTTGTTAACACCTTCAACTAAGCTCAATGGCTTGTGTTAGGAGTGGGTTCACGTGGGTAGTATTCGGACCCGCGACCTCAGGATTGCAAGAATGATACCTTAGCCATTAGGCTACCGCCGCTTATAAGACGTAAAAAGGCTTTACAGGTGAAGACTTAAAAAAATCTTGAGATAATTCATTATCACAGTTCCTTGTAGCTAATATTATGTGACTAGATTTAGAGTGCAGCCGAAAAAAATATTGTTCTGAGGACGACTTATCTTCTGTGCTCTTATCTTATCTAGCGGTTAGTTATATAATGTACTAGCTTTCACCAGCAGCTATGCCCACGCGGATGTCGGTTATCGTAACAAAAACTATCCTATATCCTTCCCTGGAGCTCAAACTACCTCCATACTCATTTTTATCTAAATCGGTTTAGCGGTTTAAGCTTGAAAATATAAGTTATAGACAGACAGTGTTACTTTCACATACATAACTTTACTTATTTGAATTTGAACTTCTTTTTACCTGGTGGTTTTGTCTTGACCAGCAATGGTACAGAAGGTGGTGATGACCCAGCTCTGGAGTGAGCTATAGCTCTTACAGAGTAAGTGGCTCCACATGACAGAGCTCTGAGCACGACGCTAGCTGCTTCTCCACCAGTTTCCAGCCTTCGTTCTTCCTCACTACGACTGGACTCCAAGCCGTCGCCTGTGTCGTCTCGGATGCGAATCCACCAAATAGTGAAACCTTGGTGGATTAGTAAAATAGTTAGGTTTGGTGTAAATGAATGCAATTGCTGTGAATTTCTGTGAACTGTAATATAACAGTGCGGTACATTTCTTATTCTTTAAACAAAGTAATATGACCTAGTAGAAGCAATCTTTCTTCTACTAGGTCATATTACTTTGTTTTAAAAAGGAGAAAATCTTCTAAATTTTTAATCTTTTAATATTTTTTTTGTAAATTATAAATCTTGTAATCTTTTAATTTTTTTGTACATTTTATTTTTTAGTATAAGAATAGGTCGTAAAGTATTTTTTTTGTTGAATAGAGATTTTAGTACCATAGCATACCATAATTCATACAATAATACTTGTATGAATTGCAAAAACAGGGAAAATTGCTGAAGACGAAGTTGCGTGAGTGAGCAAATTTTATATAATATTAGATACAGGTAAATTTAAATTGAAAGCACATATTTTCATCCAACCAATAAAAATTATTTGTCACGAAGATATTTTCTATTAAATAATTTATTGAATTCAGTAATCGTTTAACATTTGCTCATCATGACATCAAAGGCACATGTAATCAAGCAGTGGAGGTATGTGTATATATATTTAAACAAATGAAATGTCAATTTACCAAGATGTGCCAGCATCATTATAGACTGTTTACTTGTTTGACATGTTTACTTGTGAATAAATAACTCCCGAATGCGCAAACTTTACTTTATCTTTTAAACGTGCTCAATATTTCACTTTATAATATAGCGGGATGATATTCGACCACATCTTAGTATTCGCCTGTAAAGAACATAAATTAAATGCAGCCATTATCACAATATATTATCGTTTTACTTTCAATGAATCGGTACAAATCCAGTGCCAATCCTGACCAATAGTAGGAATAGACGACACCTGCAGTTGAAATAAAGCTATAATTAAATTTTATCCGAATACGATTGGATTATTTTGCGTCGAATAAATATAAAAATATGAAAATCGACATCGCGTAGGCTCTATGTACTGAATCTCTCCCAAATACTTTTCAGTGTACTTATTATAGTGTGGAATATGTCTATTCGTACAAACTGTATTTAAGCCAAATTTACGACATATTTTGTAGGTTTTAGAATTCCATGCAATCGGACTAAAAGTTCAGTAGGATGGACATTATAGACGAAAGTATTTATCTTTTAAATAAAAAAATAGATTTGATGGTTTTATTTTTTTTCTTAGGAAAAATGAATTGTTTAAACGTGTTTTTTGTAAATAAGCTGGCACAAATTCAAGATTAAATAAGTAGTCTGAAACACTATCTCACTAATATTATTTTTAACGCAAAGTCTACTCTATCGGTCTATGGAAAAATCGCTTTCTTGCCAGTTTCACTTCGTAGTTATTTAACATTTCTGTGTGAAAATCTCGACCTATAACAAAGGTGAGTTCGGTTTGAAAAATTCAAAGTTTTACTTCACGCTATTCGCCTACCGCATAAATTAATTAAGGCAACCGGTTTATGCAAATAAAAAGGTATAATAAACCTCCCAATGACCAGTTAGGTGAATGAAATTTAAATATGATCAGAATATTTATGGGTTAAAGATTAGATGCAGATAGAGTACCTGTTTGTTATTTATTTTCGGCCTTTTATTCACTTGAGTATAACATGAAATGCATATAAATAAGAGGATATAAATCACCACCAAGACATCTTCTAAATGATAAGTACTGTAGCAAGTTTTGATAGGTAGGTACGTAGTTTGTAAAATTGGTAAATGTGTAACAGACAGGTATAGATGATGACTTGGTAGGTAAGGTATAGTGATTACATTTTGCAACTTAGGTACTTGGTTAGTTAGGTACTCATACAGAATCAGCAGAATATACCACTAACATGCTGTGAGATCATATTATAGAATTGCCATACATTAGTGCCTTTTGCCATTTGAAAAGAAAAGAAAAGAAAAGAAAAGAAAGATATTTATTTAGTACACAGAAGACACATAGACATTATTATAATTTAACAGGGAAAGTCATGCAGAAGATAAACAAAACCAAAAAAAAAAAACAGGAAAATAATAAAAATAACAATAGACAAAAAGAAAACAGACACAAATAACACAAAATTAATAACAGGGAACAGAAGAAATAAATAAACCGAAACAATACACAGTCAAACATATCAATTTTACATTCTCTGACTGCCTCTGTGGCGCGGTGGGAGTGTATCCGACTGCTACGCAAAAGGTCGTGGGTTCGATCCCCACCCAGGATAAAACTTTGTGTGATGAGTACGATGGTTTATTATGTGTCTGGGTGTTATTTATCTATAATATGTATGTATTTATAAATATATAAGTATGTTTATCAGTTGTCTGGTTTCCATAGTACAAGCTCTGCTTAGTTTGGGATCAGATAGCGTTATGTGAGTTGTCCCAAGATATTATTAGATATTATAATTTTACATTAGCCGCGTACAATGTGTCACAAAGTGTACCAAATAGGACCCAACTCACTCAAGACACCGAAAATGGTCTGACACTGATATTCTACTAGGCCCTTTGCCACGTATCGGATGCCCAGTACGTCTGTGTGTCTATGTATGGGTGTGTGCTTAGGTGATTGTGTGTATGTTCTTGGTGTGTGCGTGTGTATTAATTCTAATAATCAATATTGTGTGAAATGTTTATTTATGAAATTATATTAAATTATAAAATATATGAAATTATATTAAATTATTAATTATATAATATTATATTAAATTATAAATTCATTATATAATAATATTAATAATAAACGAGTACCTATCTAAATCACATCATACAACAGATATATTATTATCGTTTGTCAAATTCCCAAATTCTTTCTGTGCGGCGATAATATGTTGCCGTAATTGCATTTTGAAAGTAGCCAGTGTAATATCAGTGTATTTAATTGGAACTAATGTACCAAAATGTACAATACTTTACATAGAAAATGAACGTATAGGTAGATAGCAGGGATTAATTTATTAATTCGTTTTAATTTATTGTTGATTAAAGTTTTTATTTTTTAATTGTTTTTGTTTTTTTTAAATCTTTTTTGAGCATTTTTTTACCGTAGATTATACCCTAATATTGAAATTGGGGCTTGATATTCGTATTTTCTTGCAGATGCACGCTGTAGACACGACCAGTCCTATGTGCAAGGTATATCTACTAAATCAATTGACAAAAAAATGTTTTCTTTCGGTAAAAACCTACGTTAAAAGTGTATACCTTTGCCAATATCGTTGTCAAGTAATAGGTAAAAGTAACAGTAAGTGCATACCGTGAGGTGGCGCGGCAGGATGATGTGTTGTTCGCCAAGTGAGGCGCGCGTCGGTGTGCGCCGCGTGGTCCAAGCTGAGGGAGGGAGCGGCCGGCGGCGACGCGCATTCTACTCGATATGTCACTTCTTCTGAACCGAACGCGTTGCGCGCTGAACATGTGTAGTTGCCGCTTGTAGATGCATCCACTTCTGTTTGTGAAAATAATGTAGTTATGACTACAGAATCGTTTGTGCGATATCAAAGTTTCCACTGTGGAAACTTTGACTCATCATTTACTAAATATTTTATCTTGAAAATGGAGTGCTTTTATAACTTTTACGTCAAGCATAAGGTAAATAACTCTACCTAGATTAAACGCGTTTATTCCCGTGTCAAATTGTATTTGGAGTGCTTTTCCCTATAAATACATATTTCATCGGAATAATTAAATATTACAAAATTTTAAATTATTCAAGGGAAGTTGAATGTAAAAATTTAATCGCAATACAAGTATTATACCATTACATTATTTTTACAATCAGGTACTAGTACTTTCTAACATATTTACAGTAGTTGCATATTTGCGCTGTTTTATATTACAATGTCAAAATAATGTGTAATTGCTCGGACGTTTTTGTGATTGTGAAAATACAATTAATTTAACAAAATAATTGCTTTACGCTGTGTGGTCTGGCTGAAAACAACAAATAAATTAAAGTCACATGCCATGAATTGCAAGATGTCCAAGATTAGTAAGATGTGTTCTTGGGTCGTGGGTCACCGGTCGGTCACCACGCAGCCACCGCGTCCTTGGAGCTGGTTCCCCTCGCCACGCGCACGCTAGCCGGAGAGAATGTCCGCATTGTACTCGCGCCCATACGCCGAATGATAGTAGCCTTGCTTGAGCTAGCCGAACAGATGCATTTATTGTTAAAAGCACCGGTCAAACCTCGCCATGGATATAAAACATTACATTATAACAATAATGTTAATAAATACATGTAAAACCTATGAAGAATACAGACAAAGCAATCAAAAAACTCAATGCGTATCATTATTAAATAGGATTAAATAGGAGTATGGAGGAATTTACATATAAAACTAAAGCGACTGGTTATTTTAGTCACAAGTTAATAAAATTTATATTATTGTTACTTCCTCACCTCTAGAAGTAGTAGTAGCAGGCTGTGGGGCTGAAGGTTCACCCTCACCGGCTGCGGAATGTGCTGCTACCCAAGCTTCATAAGTAGCGCCTTCAGATAAAGACCTCAACTCTGCTGATCCACCCAAACCAACAAATGGATCCCCATCTTCTACTTGAATAGACGTTGTTTGAGGTGGTCTATCTCTAAAAAAAGAACTACCCATAAGTATTTGTAAATAGTCTTTATATTAATGATGTTGTCTTGATAATTTACCTGCCCAACTCCCGATAAAAGATGGTATAATAAAGAAGAGGTCCATTTGGTCTGCTTGGTGGCAGCCAACTAACTGCTAAAGACGTAACTGATGTCGCCACTACTTTGACTGCCGCTGGCGATCCAGGTACTAAACGAGAAAATAAAATAGAGTTGATAAACAAATTACAACAGATATTGCTTTTACAAATAAAATCAAATAATTTAATTACCATCTTGTTGTGTGGTGCAATGTATAGGATGAGCGGGCACCCCGTCTCCCGCGGCGGTGTACGCTAACGCTTGCACTGTGTAGTTCGTGTGAGGCCGTAGAGCCAGTAGCAGCGTTTCAACGCCCGCTACTCTCTTCACTTCCGCGCCCGCTCCCGCTCCTAAATTGGACCCGCCGTTGCCCCGAACCTCCCACTCCAACCACTCAGTCGCTGCCGACAAACAACTGCCATCACTCAGCTTGGATTTAAAACAAAATCTAGTTATTGATCGCAACGAATTTATATTTAAATTCAATCAACAGTGTCGATATTTACTCACTGTGTTCCGGACGGTATAGTAGTTTGTAACCTAGTAAAGCACCGTGATGAGAATGGGCTGGAGGGGGTGACCATTCTACTTTTAGGCTTTGTGGTGACACGGCGCGACATCTCACAGCTCGGGGGCCTTCCGATGGAACTGCCAATAAAGATACAATTGTTACAATTTTGAACGCTTGGTTTGGTAACTGTTATAGTTGCCAAACTTGTAGCAAAATTAAATATGAAATACTCTAGATGACCGAAATGCCTTTTGAATGATGGGGAAATTTTTGGAAATAGAAAATTTTTTTTTTCGAAGTTTATCTCCATAAACCGACATAACTTACCACTTTCTTGTGTCAATGTATTGACGGGTGCAGTCGCAGGGCCAGCTCCAGCGCTGTTAAAAGCTCTGACACTCACCGAGTATCTACAAAGAAATACTAGTTAGTATGAGCATCATTATAGTTGACAAAGAAAACTGCTTCGCGCAACTTCGTCTGTGTAAAATTTCCCCGTTTTTGCAACATTTTGCATTGCTGCTCTGCATCTATTGGTCGTAGCGTGATGTTAAGTAGCCTAAAGCCTTCCTAAATAAATGGGCTATAATAACAGTAAAATAATTTTTCATTTCGGATCCGTAGTTTCTGAGAATATTGCGTTCAAATAAACAAAGGAAACATTCCAGCTTTATTATAAAGCTTAAATGCACTAGCTGACCCGCGCAACTTCGTTGCGTAAATTTTCCCACTTTTTAGAACATTTTTCATTCCTGCTCCGCTGCCATTGGTTGTAGCGTTGTGCGCCTATAGCCTTCCTCGTTAAATAAGCTGTCCAGAAGTAAAAGAATTTTTCAATTCGGACCAGTAGAGCTTGAATTTATCGCGTTCAAACGAAAAAACAAACTCTTCAGCTTTATAATATCAGTATAGATAAATACTCACCGGGTATAATGCTCCAGACCTTCAATGACGTACTTCGTTATTTGTCCCCTGACGGTGGCAAATTCCATACCAACATTTGCACCTCCTGCTAAAGACCCATCTGCTGATGCCCACCACCAAACTGTATAGCCTAATAATTCACCATTCCATGAAGACGATGGTGGCGCCTGATAACAATACAATAAATACAATAGGCTACTTTCTTAGGTAAACGAAGAAATCCAAAAGACCAATTAGTAAACTAAACCAACGATTGAGTTCATATTAAATGTTGTGATAAATAAGATTTTTCATAATTATTGATATCATTAAAAGAAGTAATTTCATTAGGAAAAATGGTGACGTCATAGGCCGGTAATTGTATAAGATCTCGATATAAAATCTGCGTTTTCACAGTTTCTAAAGATTTGTTGTTTTGACTAGTTGAAAAGTTGACTTGAAATTAATTATTGGCACTACTAGCCTACTGAAAATAAATATTTAAAGATTGAGATAAATAATTAAAAAGCGTTCCAGGGAAAACTTGTTACGAGTACCTACCACATTCTCAAATTTTGATTATTTTGGTAATTGCACATTACGAGAATTAGTCGACATGACTACGATTAGTGCAAATCGATTGACACGTTGATTAAATAAAAGGTTCATACCTTTAAATATTTAACGCGATAAAATCAAGATGTATATATTTTCTAATTAGTTGTAAAAATCGCGAAAGTTAATAAAAAAGAATAATTACGAGAATTGGTAATTTTGCCAATTGGACATGGTGAAAATTGGACATTTTGAAACCATTGGACATTTTGAGAATTAAACATTCTGAACCTAAACGACTAAAACGATTTGATGATAGGAACTTATGACGTCATGTGTTCTACAGAATGTTATTTTAAAGAGACTGATTTGACTAAACAATCATCTACCTAACATATTCCAAAATTAATCGTAATAAATTTGTGTAGTGCTCAAACATACCTGCCAACCTAGTTCAATAGTGGAAGATCTCGGAGCGGAGGCACGAAGACTAATGGGCGCTCTGGAAGGTGGCTCGTGCAAAGTTAAAGCCAGCAAAGCTCTCGTATGAGCGGATGCAAATTGGGCAGTTACTGTTCGAGCCCGAACTAAATACGCCGTCGCCGGCTCCAAGCCTGTTATTGTCGCACTTTCAGTCCTATATTGAAATAGAAAAAGTACTCAGAAATATCTTACAAAAAGATTTTTGATTCAGTATCTATTTCTAAGCCAACTTACTCGGAATAAGAATCTGTTGAGTGTGCCGATACAGAAACGTTGTGAGTGTCAGCGTCACGCCAAGAGTCTGAACTGGTAGAATCATGTTTACGGTACTGGACTACATAGCCTAATACTGGTGAATTGCCGTCGTATGGTCGTCGCCATTGTAAACGGACTGATCGAGAAGTAGTGTCTAGAACTCTAAAATTTGCTGGAGGTTCCGGTGGTTCTGAGACAAAAAAATGAACAATTACACAATATTTAAAGAATTCGCTAGTAAAAACCATTTTGCGTCAAAGCAAATTCAGCCTTACGACATAACTGTTAATACTGTTAAAATGTTTGCGTTTACCTTGCACAGCTAAATGTACGAAATGATCAGATCGTCCAAAAGGATTGGAGGCTTGACAACGATAAACTCCAGAATCTCTTCTGTCAGCTCTTTCTATGACCAATTCACTTCTCAAACCATCTGCATTTCTTGTCTCTGATATGCTCATTCTATAAACAATTTCTAGATTATCGTCAAGATGAAGTATAGGTACATATCTGAGGCTGGGCTATTGCTACCTCATGACACATAACTAAAATACCTTTGTTTTGTCAAATTTCTAAATAAATTAAATGTTGAAAGTAAAGGAAGTCGTTTTCACTCACCTATAATCTGTGTTAGGTAACACCCGCCCTGAATGACTCCACGAAGTTGAAAGTGGACTATCACCTCGAGCAACGCACGCTAAGCGTACCGTCTCTCCTAGTTTTGCTGTTACATTTGCCGATTGCATTTCAAATCTTGCTGGTTCTAAAAAACAATTAAACGATATTTAGTATTGTTTTGAAGAAGTTGTAAAATAGAGAGAAAAATGACGAGGAAGGCGTAGAAAACGTTTTGTACAACAAACGCAGGAGAAAGTAGGAGTCGAGATGCATCAAGAAAAGTAGATTTTGTTCCACCGACAAGAGTGTAGCTATTAAATTACAAAAAAATAATAAGTACATTTAAGTATATTTATTGGGACGTACCATTAACGTGTATGGTAAGCGTCTTAGACAAAGGTGATGAAACACCATTATCGGCTCTGCATCTATATTTTCCAGAATGTTCTGCTCTTGCCGATTCTAACCTCAACGAACCATTCGTAAGTACAACAGGATCTGATACTCCGCCCAAAGTTGTTTCTGTGCTACCTTTAAAATAAACAAACGGTTACGATAAATGTGCCATTTTGGAAAAAAAATATTATTTTCTATTGTACTTACCAGCAAACTTAGTCCAATAAATTGAAGGCGTAGGATGTCCTCTAGCCTCACAACTAACTGTAAGTGATCCATTTAGTAAGACTGCTGTATCTGTTGGTTCAATTTGCCAATATGGTGGAACTGAAAGTAAAATATCATTAGCCAATTTGACTTCTACAAAAAAAGTTCTTCAACAGTTTCCACGAGACATAACAGGGGAAGTCGAGACGTTAAACATTATACAGATAAATAAAATATTACAAATAAAAAAAACCGAATTCTTAAAATTAATTTCGATTTTCATATCAATTAATTTTATAAGTCTCTCACAACTGAAACGTATTTCGCGATAAATCCTAAAATCTCTCAAGCTAAAATCTATCAAGCTATTTAGGTTCTAGAAAGACTTGAGCGTGCCAAAGACTTAAGAATAAATACACTCGAAACACGAGCCCTCCTTCTTGCGCAGTTGGGTAATAATGCATGACCGCGTTATGTATTTTTTATTTTATTTCTTATTTATTTAATTCTTTCTTTTTCTTTTTTATTATTTGTAAACGTTTTAACTGGTGTCAATTTACCTTTTATAGCCAGTTCAGCGGACATGTTAGCTTTACCAGCGGTATTAGTCACAACGCAAGTGTAAATACCACTATGAGCTGCAGTCAGACTTTTGAATAGAAGCATACTATAAAATTCAGCTCCACGCTCATCGACCTGAAATTTTATGAATGTTTAATCAAATATTTATAGCCTATGGAGCGAGGCGGAAAAGTTATACAAATGGATTTAGGCTGGATATTTTTCTCTCTACGAACTGCATGTACGAACTTTATTTTACGAGTAAACCTAAGCCGCGTTGTAAAAAATAGGCCATTTCCTGTCGAAACACATGTCTAAAAATGCAACAGAATTAACACCTCGATTTAGTATTTACGTATGTAAAAGTGACAGAAAATAAACCACAAGGTATTACAATGTACTTTAACCTATTTTCTACATGAATGTATAAAATAATAACATTACTTGTTTAGTTACACTGAAGCTGTTTTTTTAGGTAATTTTATTATATTATTCATCTGCGTGATTATGTAGTTAGACTTTGTAGACTTAAACGTGTAATCACAAAATGAAACTTTTGGATACAAGTAAACAAAAATTCTTTCTTCCCTTCATCTTAGCGTTTTGACAGTAAATATTGAAAGGGAATTTAAATAATATTAAACTAGCGGACGCCTCGCTGTTCCCGTGGGAACACAGGGATAAATAATAGCCTATGTCACCCGGGATTAGTGTAGCTTCCGAAGGGTGAACGAATTTTTGAAATAGGTCTAGTAGTTTTTGAGTTTATTCATTACAAACATACACACACACACACACACACACAAATACAAATCTTTCCTCTTAATAATATTATTAGTATTAGTATAGATTAATGTGGCCCAGAACGCGAAATATACCTGAAGAGCACTTGAAATCGGCATCTGGTCCTTTAACCACGAGAAGTAAACTGGCATATCTCCCGATGTGACGGTACATGTCAACTGAGATCTGTCACCAGCCTTCAGCCCGGGTGGAAATACAATCGGTGATAGAACTGGCGGGGAAACTACTGCAACTTGTACCTAGTATAAAAGAGAACATAAGTTATCCTGTATTTTGCAAATAAATAGAAAGAACACCTTTATACATAAGTATAAAATAAAATTTCATAAAAGGATCCCATTGTCCATGTGCATTTTAGGTTTCTAGCTTTTCTGTCCAGTCAGTCAGTGGTCAGTCGGTCAGGACATGTTATAAATTGTATAGATCTCTATCTAAAAATAAACTAAATGTAGTAAAACTATGAAAGTAAACTCCTCTATATAACTTCCCATAAAATCATCTCAATATTTTTTTAAAATAGCATTTGTATTTTTATGCCAACCTTTGTTTTCTATATGAAGTAACTTGATGTCTTTGATAAAACTAAGTCAAGTGGAAAATGAGGTGTATCTAGTTCACTCAGCCTCTCGAGATCTCAGAGAGGGTCGTCTAAATAAGATAACCGGAAATTATTGCTACAATATTAAGAACATATAAATTTGGAATTATTGGTAGCCAAGGTATTTTATATAAGCGGCACCCTAATTTTTCCAATGTGATTTTCTTTCCAAGGGAGATAGAAAAAAAACCATATTAAGTTATAATTAATTATAGTAACAGTTTTTTAACTGGCAAATAGTCCTTGTTTTTATTAAAATGCTGTTATTGACCTAATTTCTGTGTCACTATAACTACATATTTATAAAGGGGAATAAAGGTATAATAAAGTAACTCGCTGATAATGGGTAAAAAATATTATTTAGGTCCCGAGTTTCGACATGTAAGTCATGACCAAACCTAAAACATAAGAGCTTGTATTTTTTGTTTATATGAACACAAAGGTAGGTATATTTAAATGCCACTTCTAAGTGCAAAATATTAGTATACGATATAACTTGAATTAATTATACACTATTCAGTTTATAATTAATTCACTGCACATCAATTTTTAGAACATTATGGTTAATATCATACCTCTCTTCTAGCTAGTTCGCCTCCTGGAGTTAATACAGAACAGATCCATCCACCTTTATCGCGGTTTTTGTCAACGTTTGTTATTGTCAACTGACCGTCCATTTGTTGATAACGAGGATCCGTCCCAGCTCCGCCTTCCCACTTCACGGAACTGCATGAAATATGTACTTTAGTTTTATATATATCTTGTAGTCAATAAAGATGTATTTTAGAAAAATATTGCTTCCACAGTACCCACTATAGAATCTATAGATTTTAGTCGAACATTTGTTCCGAATGTACATATTTAATAAACTAATACACGAACTCATAATTAAGCGTTTAAATTACAGTCAATCTGCTTCGCTAAATTACTACAGTTCCATAAAATACAAACGCTTTCTATGCGCTGAACAATGCTCACTGAAAACTCGAAGAATTTTAAATTACCATTCAATTTAACTCTGGCATAATTAGCAAACGGAGACTTCAATATTAAAATTTAATACGAAATTAATAAAGAACTTTATGCAGCTGAAGCAGTTCTTTCCTTAAATGGAAAATCACGCGATTTTCATTCCTCCCGGGGCGCTGAAGCAATAAAATCATAGCAGTAAAACAATAATACCGCTGTTCCGATATTCTGTTAGTAATCATAATAATAATGTCGCGAGTGGGTGCTTCGGCAATGTTGTTCCGTGCTCCGCCTCTCAATGTACTTATTGTACGAATGTAATTTCAAAAAATAAAGTCCGCATTCATGTATTAACTAAAAAGGTTTGTTCTAAACGGTCTAACCTTCCACAGTTTATTTGTTACATGGTTTCTCGTTTCCGACTACGACGGATACCTCTAAAATTTACAAAATAAAACAAGGCGGTATTTACTAATGTAAATAGGGTAAAATAAAGAAAATATTTTGCTTACTCGATTGGGAATCCGTAGTATGGACACCAAATGGTCACCTCAGAGCCTGCGACGGCTTTCACAGGATTCATAGCTCGGATGTAGGGCGGGCCTATGTAAATCGGATAATAATGTTAGCACAGCTATCCCTGTATGTGTGCCTAATTCCAAAATAATACTTATCGCTATTTATTTAGGATGGACGAACAAAACATCAAATATACAACATGTAAAACGCAGACATTGTTTTTTTAATCGTCAGCAGAATATAATAATATGTTTATAATGTTGTTTTACTGTTGGACATGTCTGTGTTATTTTTACGATTTGTTTATTTTACAAATCTACATATAAGTACAATATATTGCGTGGGTATGATACCATTTAACTATCTTTGAAATCGTATTCCAGAATAATAAAAAATTTAAAAGTTTGAATAATATTTATAATATAACGACAATTCTAGTTAACAATAAATGCGATGATATCGCCTGAAGCATGTAAGATTTGTTTGTACAGTGAAATATAAAGTCCCATTCATAAATTTAGTTATGCCTCATATTCCTCAATGTAGTGTTTGTCCTCATTCAGTCTACCAAGCAGGCCTACAAGTACATCAGATATATTCTCCTTAAATGGGAAAATAGCATCATAAAATACCCATTTAGTCCTGTCTATTTTCTTAGGAATTAATATAGGGGCTCTTCTTGTTAACATCTAATGACGATCAATCTTCCTAAAGGATCTGTGGTAAATGTAGTTACTAGCTCTTTTCCGCAGCTTTACCCGTGTTGTATTCTGATCTATGTACAACATTACTATAAAGTTTAATATCTAAATTCCTTCTCATTTTTTTGCATGAAAAGGCAACAAATATTCCTATCTATCCATCCATTCATTCATCCTTACAAAATTACATAGTAGGATAATATTCGTAATAGCTGTTATTACATGCACTACACTTCATACCCAGTGTTTGTAGTTAGTACAGCCTATTATATTCAGAGTAACTTTTAGTGCCTGTTTACATAAGAGCTTTTTACCGTGTGCTGAAAAGGGACAAAAGGTTTTTTTAGAACGGAACAAGAGCTGCTTAAAACCGTCAGCGTATGAATACGTGTATGATGACAATTGACAAAGCGTTTGTGTGATTCTCGTACATTTTGAGTTATGGAGCTTTTTCCATTACATTTCCTCGCTTATTTTGACTACAAATGCAAAAAAGGATAGGGTAAAATTGAGAAGAGCTGAATAAGATATAATTAAGCCTGTATTACCAATTTTTGGGATAGTTATTTTCCTAGTGCATCCGAGTTTTTTCCCCACACAGTTAGTTATTATTTTACACGTTTTTTCGTGTTCACTGAGCGAGTTCGCAAAGGTCACTGAGTCATTTTTGGGCTGTAATTAGTATTCATGATTTTGTAGTAGGTATTTAAGTTTATATGCATATCATTGTAAGTCTACAACCATTGCATTAGGTATGTACCTGTAATGATGGCTGTATGTGTTAAATAAATAAATAAATAAAATTATAATATTTAATAACGGTTTACATACGCAAATGCAACTATCAATTCCATTATGTTTATACATGCTTTGGTTCGGTTAAAAATGAACTGGTTAATAAGCTTACCATATACATTTAGTCGAGCAGCATGAGCCACGGAACCGTGGTTGTTAGTCACTCGACACTCGTACCGTCCACCATGTTCAACTCTCGCGCTACTCAATGACAGGGTAGACAGCACATAGTTACTGCTAGCCCCGATCCCAGAGGGACCGCTCTCTCGGCCCTCGGTTATTATTGCCCTGCAATACGGACGTAAAGTTCTAATCTATGCTATTTACTCAATAATATAGCCCGGGATTGTGCTATTGGGGGCTGTGTGAGGAGATAGTTGGTCAATAAAAAAACAATGATCCTTTTTTTTGGAACGAAGTTCCTTATCGCTCGTTATTTGTTTGCGGGCTGAGAGGTTTAACAGAAAAAAGTGTTACATTTTGATATCGATTAAAATTCTATTATTTATATGTATACATGAAGCTAGAATAAGAAGTTTGTGTTATATAGGTTGTTTGTATTTTTGTAAGAGGTTGTAATGTTTATATTTTACCTATGTTAAACTTACTGTGTGTGATTTAATTAAATAGATCAATTTTTAAAATGTTATGTTTTTCCAGTTTGTTTTTTAATCATTTTTTAATACAAACACAATTAAACATATGGCAAAATGAACTATGTTCCATTCGGTAGTGTCGGTGTCCATAAGATACCTAGGTATATTATATACACACTATACTTCCAATATACCTATTCCTGAATTGCTTATTGTAGGTGTATTATAGCGCTACACACATAGATTTTGAGTTAAATGCCTAGTATTTACATTGACAACAACATTCTAAAGGCGCGCGCTTTGTTAAAGTTAAACCAGTTTGACTTTCTTCCCGACCCGCATCCGACTCTCACACGTCCTCTATGAGTGATTATATAAAGGACAATTCAGTTCTAACATTATTATCACTTCTTATTTTAAAGCTTACCCGTGATGAGGCGGTATAGGTTGACCATCTAAAGTCCATCTGAATCTAGGAGGCGGTTCACCAACAGCCGAGCACTTCAATGCCACTTGAGCTCCCGGTTGTACAGCCTGCTCAATAAAAGTATACACCAGTTCCGGACGGGCATCTGTATAAACAGTTTTGAATAAGAAACATATCACGCGCTTACGAATATAAAAAGTATAAAACATACTCACCGGGAGACCGTTTTAACCGTTTTCGTTTGAAAGAACGTACAGAGCTCGGGACTGTCACTAACGAGCATCGTATACCTGAAACAAATTGTACGTTCATATATGTAACTTTGTCAGTGTAAAAAATAGACCTGCCTACACGGTCTGGGGCTCTCATGTTGTTGACACTGCGTTTGTACTTTGTATAAAAATAACACGAAACGTTCAGTTTAATTTAAACAGCATTACGTATGTCTATATTGAACTTACAGCTAATCCAACTCCCTGATATTGTTAGTGATATAAGCTTTAATGCTCGATATTTCTATATTTACTATACTATGTATTTTTCTTGACCTAGATCTATAACATTTGGAAGGTAATACCGTCTTATACTACAAGCACAAAGGAACGTCTAAAACTCTACCTTTGTAATTAAATATAGTCTTAAAAAAACAGCGAGACTCGTTTCCTGAATTATTTATAACGAGTGGCTCGTCCTGACTTTGCATAGGTAGACATAGGGATCATATTTTTTTTTTAAGAATTTTTAAATCTGTCCAGTAGATAGGCACTTTTTGAGTTTAATCGTTACAAACACACAAAAATACAAATGTCTCCTCTTTATAATATTACTAGCGCGGGCCAGCTAGCAACTACGTCTGTGTATTTTTCTCCGTTTTTGCAAAATTTTTCACTCCGCTCCTATTGCCTTCCTAGATAAATGGGCTATCCAACAATAAAATATTTTTTCAATTCTGACCAGTAGCTCCTGAGATTATTGCGTTCAAACAGACAAACTCTTCAGCTTTATAATATTAGCATAGATTAGTGTAGAAGTGTAGACATGGTACCTACAAATTTGTACGGAACCCTCGGTGGGCAAGCCCGACTCGCACTTGTCCGGTTTTTTTTTAATCGCATCTAAACAAACAAAGAAACTCTTCAGCTTTACTATAATAATAATAGCTTTTATTATCAATCCATAATCTTAAATTTAGAGACAACTAAATCATATGACATCGGTACAGATTGTTTAGCCTTCGCATAGGCCTCCCCCAGGCTTTTCCAATGATCACGATCGTGACATAGTCTGCTCCATA
This sequence comes from Herminia tarsipennalis, assembly GCA_945859575.2. Lineage (NCBI taxonomy): Eukaryota > Metazoa > Arthropoda > Insecta > Lepidoptera > Erebidae > Herminia > Herminia tarsipennalis. The sequence continues at coordinate 9,837,686 of OX243851.2, forward strand.
GTATTCCTGCATTTTCTTTTAGATCATCGCTCCATCTTCGGCATGGTCTCCCCCGCTGTCTTCTTCCTTGTCTAGGATATCATTCGGTTACTATTTTTGTTATTTTTTTATTTTTATTTCGTATTAGATGTCCTGCCCAGCTTTAGTATATACGAGTATTAATATAGATAGATACATATCCTCTTATTTGCCTCTTTCTGCGGTAATTTTGTAATCAGAATCACACTACACACTTACAGCAACAATTGCACTTTGTTAATATCGTAGTCTTTACAACCATACAAAATAGGTTTCTCTATATTGGAACGAATTAATATAGGTAATATCACTGAAATTAATACTGTTACGTGCGATTAGCGCTGGTAAACATAAATTTGCACAAACACAACCGAAATTGGGTCATCCAGGCCTAGTTGGTTGGATCCCCTGTGGCTACTTTTGTGTTACACATGGCTAAAGTTGCGTTAATATCAAATTGAAATGTCGTGTGAAACATTATGGGTAATTTTGGTAATTTAAATATTAGAACATTTGCCCGCTGCCAACTTCCAACCTGTTATAATTTTATTATCTGTATCAGTAATCTGCAAATACGTAGTTAGCAAAAACTAGTGTATGCATTGGTATGCATTTAAGGGTCCCTGACTCAGTAGCACCCCGAGCTGATCGAGATATCTGTGAGGTTAAGGAATGTAACCACTGTGAGTTCATAGATGGGTGACCGGTTTCTAAAACTGTCACACTTCACCGTACCTCGGCTGGAGCCATCGATCCAGCGCCCAATCTCTCTCCGGTCGTGCCGGATTCCCATCCCATAGGGTTATGAGAATAGGTAAGGGAATAGAGAGTGCACTTGTGTCTGCGCATACACTTGCGCAATAATAATATCTCCTACCTAGTTGGCTAGTCTCAGATGAAAATGGCCGCCGTAACCGATATCGGTTAGAAGACCATTATTTAGGTATGAATAATATTTTAGAAAATCTTAATCATAAAATACACAAATACTACTAATATAATGATAACTTCGAGCTTTACGCAAAAATGGCTGAATTAATTTGCATGAAATTCGACATGTAGTTAGTTTATAACATGAATTAACATACCTATTAGTTTATAATCACCATAACCTATGGTCTAGCCCACGCGGGTGAATCATTCAAGAGTGAAAATGAAACTGCATTCTGTACCTATCAGTAAAAATTAATGCTTTATTTTTGTTTTTACTTATTTTGATGAAAGCATTTTAAAGCGCTTCGATGTTCACAAAACATTATGCTGACCAAAATAGAATCACGTATTTCATGGGAGCAAATATAATATTCAAACTTGAGAGGGCACTACATTAGACACAGTCCACAATATCCGAGGCAGACGTCGTACGTAGATATACAGTATTGAGGGTCCGTTGAAAAATTCACTCAGCTCCCGTTTTACTATCCACATTCGTTCAGAATTTATAACACAGTAAATCGTAAAAGCTAGCAAAAAATTTACAGCTGTGTAGAATACTGAATCGTTGAGATAAAACAGGGGTCGATACCGCCCTTATCTTTGGTCATAAACAACGTATGCTGCGTTGAGACAATGCTGGCATTAAAATCTTTGTGTACTCACTTTTTAAAACTCCTGTTATAATAATAATATATATATCTAGGGACAACTCACACAACGCTATCTGATCCCAAACTAAGCAGAGCTTGTACTATGGAAACCAGACAACTGATAAACATACTTATATATTTCTAAATACATACATATTATAGATAAATAACACCCAGACACAATAAACCATCGTGCTCATCACACAAAGTTTTATCCTGGGTGGGGATCGAACCCACGACCTCTTGCGTAGCAGTCGGATACACTCCCACCGCGCCACAGAGGCAGTCAATGTTATTGTACATTTTAGCTAACTATTTGAAACACAGTAAGCAGGAAGCATTGATTGATGTAGATTTGATATGAACGTGAAAACACTTACGGTCGAATACCCATTCTCGTACTTCATCACGTTACTTAGATTTAAGATGTCTTTAATTCTGACGCCGCCACTGTCACATAAAGGTGAATAGTGTGCGAATACACAAATCTTAGTATTTCTCTACTCTCAACATTTACACAGGCATATTTTCAGACTTCAATAGATTGTGACTAGAGATCGGATAATCGGATGCATATTGATCTAAAGTTCAGGTATTGGCTATTACGGTATATGAGGGGAGGGGGTTTATAACCAAAATGCCAAAAACTGAACTTTTATAGTTTTGTCATGTCCATCCGTGTGTCACAGGCATTTTACTTAAAGACTACCCAGTGTGTAGTAGAGCTACTTAGTTTGATAACTAAATAATAAAAATGTAACAGAAGCTGAAAAAAAAAATTTGAGCACAAATCAACGTCACATCATCATCGACAGGCCTTTTAAAAACATTTTAAGGTTTCTTTTATTTTTCTTATTAAGTTAATTAATCCCCACCCTTATCTATTGAACCGTATGACCAAAAAATATGAAAAAAATCAACTGAGCCGTTGCCGTATAAAAAAAAAACGATTTGATTAATTGAACTCTACACTGAGCATGATCCGACATGTTCTTGCCCGATTTTATCGACAAAATCTTTTTTATTTTCCATCTATTTTTTAAATTAATAAGTATTTTGTAATATCCTGTATATGTAACAGAAAGGTGTGGTCAAATTTCAGCAGCGGATAGGGTGTGTTATCAGTATTACATCTACCATGGTGCCATAGCTGGTTGCATTATTATTACATACGAGTAGTTATAGCATATTCTTTTTGTCAAAATTTAGTAGTGAAAGGCATATGGTATAAGAATTATACTTCCCTTGTTACATATTTCGATTGAATTATTATGGCATAGAACTTTTTAAGTCATACATTTTTTAATTAATAACTTTTTCATTAATAAATAAACGATAGAAAAAATAATACCTAAATATTTTTTTAGGGTATTCCGATTTTGATAAAGACTCAGTATCATGGGCACCAACCCTTGAACATGACCACACCTGTCTGTTACACCCAGTATACTAAACAAATAAATAAACAGTACTGAGAAAAATTATATTAAGTAATTTAAGTGTTTTTATTTACCATAGCACCCCTTCCTTTACGCCCTACATACACACATAGATACTTGAATGAGGAGTTACAATTTAATTTAAATATGCAAAGTACTACTGACTAGTAACGCAATCCCGGTTCCCGGGATTTCATTTTTAATAAAAATATTCTCAGAAGCCGCTTTCATATTAAGTTAGTCGAAAATTAACTTTAAGTAAATATGCATCCGATTATCCGATCTCTAATTATGACTGTTAACTTAATTAAACCAATCATTCAAATAACACCTTGATTAAAAGGCATTACAAAGCAAAGGAAACCAATATCTTTTTGTTTACTTTAAAATATTTACAGAGTCTAGTACCTCATCAATATGAAAAGCTTCAAAATAAGCATATCCATTGCTTATTTTGAAGCATCTCTAGTACCTAATATTACTCAAGGCTAGAAGGTTAAACGTTAAGTACGTTTCCCTAACCCATTGATATAAGTTCAGTAATTCCCGGATGCATTGAAGATGTGAGTGGAAATCACACTCGCAGAAACAAAACACCGAGTTTTCAGAAACTTTTAAAACCGCATCTTGGAAAGAGGATTTAGTCTCAGTGGATTCCATTAATTACATTTGTTTTACTGCGCTTCACTGCTGTTTAAAGCAGAAAGGGAATCAAATATTTACATCTATGGATTTTCATTTTTACCCGACTGTGTTAGAAAGAGGGTTATGTTTTTAAGAGTGTATATATGTAGGTTTGTATATTTCTTTGGCATGGTCTGGAGTCTAGGCTTGATGAATTTCAGCGTGAGAGGTATTGTTTGATTCGTCTCAGTGGTGATGTGAAAGACACTGGGTACGTCAAAATAAAATGGCGGATTTGGCGCCACAATACTTTCGGTTATTAATTTTAAGCAGTCGGTTATTGTTTTGTAATAATTATTTAACCAAATCTCGTGACCTATAAAAAATATTCCAATATAGTTTAGCATAGTTATTTCAGTGTAAAAGCGGCCTTTGTTCTTGTTTGATTACAAATTCAACGAATAGTTGCATAATAACGTTCCGTCGAAATACTTATACGAGCTTCTAACATAAATCAGTTCTTTTTGTTTAACTAGAAGTCATAAAAATTCCTGTTAAAGTATTCGATCAAAGCTAAAATACAAATAGGTCATACACAAAGCGAATGGGTATTGGCGAAAAAACCAACTACCCTCATAGTTGGCCTCCCGGTCTCATACCACGGCCTCCCTGTGACACCCACACCCACATAGATGGATGCCAACGCGCGAAATATCCGGTGAACTATTCCAATTTGAAAAGTTTCCTTTTGGTAAAGCAACCGCATTCAGTTCCCAAAATGAACATGAAAAAATGATCCACGGATGGACAGCACGACTTATCTAATAACCTACTTGAAATTTTAATCAACTAATTTCTTAGTCATTAAATAATTAATGAATGAAGTTACAATATGTAGACCATACGTACTGTACTCTTTTCCAATTATAATGTCGCTTTAGACAGTGTCTTGACTGGTCTGTTGGTCTGGTGGTCCCTGACTGCTAAGCCGGAGGTCATGGGTTTGATCCCCACCCAGGATAAAACTTTGTGTGATGAGCACGATGGTTTATTCTGTGTTTGAGTGTTATTTCTAAAATATGTATGTATTTCGATATATATATATATAAGTATGTTTATCAGTTGTCTGGTTGTCATATTACAAGCTCTGCTTAGTTTGGGATTATTATTATTATAGTGTCAAATAGCAGACCACTGTACGATACGGAATATATCGTAAGCGTATGGTTGCAGTAAATTATTACCCTTGATCATTTTTAGGTACCTAATCATTATGAAGTTTAAAAAAGGATTGATTATAGTTATGAATTAATTTGTTAATATTTATAATATTAATTATGAATCTTCAAATAGTGTTTTAACCAATACAGTTTATTTTATCAATTTAAATAAGGACTCCGTAATTGGAATGGAGAATAGAACTATATCATTTAAGACGACTCACTTAGTTTTAGTCCTACTGTGATCTCATTAAGCCTCGGGCGTCTCTAATCTGAGTCCTAAATTATCTAATAACCTTTATAATAGCCATATTTCACATTATGAATACATTTACTTTATTAGGTTTGTACATTAAGGCACTACAGTCTTTGAGAACTATAAAACAAATATTACAGTACGGTATGAAAAATAGGACCCGCAGAAATATTTGAATAATATTTTCGGGATTGTAGACGTGTTCCCGAGTCGTCAGATATAAATATTCGTTGACGTGGTATACAGATGCATGCGAGCGTAAAATATTTATGAGGGCGCTATTACGCCTGAATCGATCGAAACCTAAACATCGGCAACTTCTGACAAAAGTCGTAACTCTACTTATCATTACCTTTTCTTAAAACTTCAGTTTTTGTTGCTGTATTATTGCCAGGTATAAAACACGTATACCTAGATGAAGCTCGTGCTTTTATCACTCGGGATATAGTCGTGTAAATCTACTTATTACATTACACATCAATCCATATGATGTCCTACTGCTGGGCACGGGTCTCCCCAGTAGAACCTACTTAATATAGATCCTGGGGGTAATTGCCATAATCGCTACGCTTGGCGAGCGGGTTGGCGATCGCAGTAAGGCTTTAAGTACGCAGAGGACGTTGCTGCCTGTCCTCCGGTGTGAAATCCCTTAGTCGCATTGACAACCCCCACGGGAAGAGATGGGGTCTAACTATATCTACTTACTACAAGCTATATCCAGCTCTCATTTACACATATTCTGTATGGTGTGAAACATAATAGCATTTACCAAATCTACGTTTTTAAGCCTGCATTGTTATTTAGAAGTCGACAAATTTTATCTAAGATTAAAGTATAGATATATAGTCATTAGTCTTGTCATGATTGATGTACTGAGTACTAAGGCTACATTTTACAGGGATAATTAAACAAACTACTAAATAAACATTGTCAAAGAGTAATCAACCTCAAATACAATCATCAATCTGGTTTGGACTCTGAAATAAGTTGCATAAGCTTTTGTGCCCAAGACACTCTAGACAAAGAATAAACTATTGGTACGAATGTAAAATTTAAATGCCAGTTAGCATTATAATTGGTAACATAAGACTGTAACAGAATTTTCTTCAAAGGTCTTTATAAGCTAACTCAATTTGCAAACAATTTCCTTTCTTGGTCTTTTCTCTGTAGTTTATTTAAATTATACCTTCTTATTTCATTATGTAATAATAAAAAAATGTCCTGATTAATATACTGAGACTTAGAGACAAAAATTGAAACAGCCTTTAATTATGACGATTCATAAATTCAGAATTAATTAGAAAGTAAAAAGTCGAAAAGTATATAGTAAGAATCTAAAATTTGGCAGCTCAAAACGATTTTTGGACTCGAAAAGGGGGGAAAAATCAAAATCATGTTGGTGTGGAAATCGTCCGCATGTTGACCGACATCTACACGAACAGAGATGCGGGCAAAAGCTAGTATAACATAAACGTATACAGCTGTCTCACCCGAATAAAAAATTCCGAGCGCCCGTGCTTCAGTTTGTAGGTCACTGAATGTGAGCGCCAACATGTACCTATTCGTACACAAATCACACAAATTTCGGCAGCTTCGGTTCTGATATTTGTATTTGTATTGATCTACCATATGCCACCGTCAGTGCTGGTACAGAGCCATACAAATACCTCTGCACTGGATGTGTCTACTGTTACTGAAACAATCGTTTGCAATGCTACGTTAAACACTTTGATATAGGTATATAAAGTGACCGGTCCATTGTCCGTTTATCATTGTCCGGTCTAGCTATTTTGTATCTTTGCAATCAATCTACGTTTCACGTTTAACGCGCGTCCAATGTATGATATCAGATTTTATAATAAAAATGTATTCGAATTTTATTGAACCAATTACGCTCAACTGTAATAAAAGCTTTTAATAAATAAATTGTGCCAGTGTTGTTATTGTATCGTGTGTTTTAAAATAACAGGTAAAAGTTTAGACACGAATTTTGAATATATGAGAATATTGGAATTTCCAATTGGGTATTACGTAACGGTGTATAGAGCGTTTTAACAAAAAAAACGATTAGGTTATTTACAAAAGCGCTGTTTGAATATTTTACACATACGGTAACTCGATAAGTTTTGAGACAAGAAAAAACTATACCTATATAAACATTTTTTCGAAATACTTCCCTTATTTTCTATGCAAAGTTTTATTCGCCTAAACCAACTATAAAAATACCTTTGCTGGTCTGATACGAAATTGCGACTTCGTACGCGGCCACGACAAAAATTTTCACGGCCTCTTCGGCACATGACAAAAATTTCCAGGCCCAGTCTTTGGTCTTCTCTTTCGCAGAGCTTGGAAAACTTTCGGCAATGCTTCTGTTGTACACTATTCGAAGCTAACAGATCTATGATTTTCCAACATTGTTTTCAATACATGCCCGCAGCGAGAAAAAGAATTAGCCACCATTTTTTTACCATCATTACGAGGACTTTGCAGTTTTGTCGGCAACCTTTGTTTATTTCCCGACGTTTCGACCGTATTGCGATACGGTCGAAACGTCGGGAAATAAACATAGGTATTCAGTCTTAAAATAAAATATTTACGCGATTAAGACCTGCTTATAAAATTCTATAATGTGTACAAATCGCGAAAGTTTACGAACATAAACTTTCTTTTTGAAAAGACATGGGTCTTTTCATCCGGAAAATAAGAAACAGTCGTCAGTATGGACTGACGACTGTTACTTATTTTCCGGATAAAATTGATAAATCCACGTTTCGTTGCCTGTGATGATATCCGAAACACGTCTTGACGTTCTGTTTTCAAATCGTAGACAAATTTCAGGGCACCAATCCGCACGGAACTGTTTTTCAGTGTCCGAGAGCAAACGCGGGATCCAACGACAAAAAAGCTTCCTCACTCTAAGATGCTGATGCAAAATAATGTTAACGCTCCCTGAATTAACGCCAAGAATCTTTTCGATGTCCAACTAAGTAATAAGCTCCATTGTTGCAAAGAAAAACGCGGACACCGTTGTAATAAAATGACTGGAACATTATTGTTGTAATAAAATGACTGGAACATCATTGTTTTTTTAAAGCAGCAACCTGGCTACTCGCGGTTGTTTTCCGAAACCCGCGCTTCACGGTGGCGACGCTGAGCTGAACTAGTCTACCCGTGACCACGGCCGTTGCAATTCGGGTAATAACAAGGTTATATTTGCAAACAAATAAATAAACAATGTATTTTAAATTAAATTATTCACGCGATTAAGACACGTTATATATATATAAATATATATACATAATGGCTACTAGCGTTCGTTAAAATAAATTTGCTGACTAAAATTATATAAACAAATGCGTTCCATTTTTAAATTACTTGCATCTCAAAATTGATCGAGTGACCTACGTATATATTGTACATATTAAATATAGTATGACCCCGCATGACCGAGCTTCGCTCGATATTTTTTTTTTATCTGACGTTTCCTAAAAATCAAACCTAGCTAGATCAATTTATCGCCCCCGAGATATATATATATATATATATATATATAAATTATATAGATAGATAGATAGATTAGTGGGCTCTGCGACTCATTGGCGACCGAGCATATAGAGAAATCATCCAAGTTCCGTTACCACTGTCAGTTCATAGATAGGTGACTGTTGTAAAAATATTACGCCTCCGTGCCTCGAAAAACGCTTGAAGCAGTCGGTTTTGCGCCTAATCATCGTTTTAAAGCACTTCCGATGTACACACTTGTGAATAACTTAATAATGGTTTCATGAGTAGGTACCTAGTAAAGGAGATTTGCTGTCATGACTTTCATTACCAAGCGGCGATATTGTCGAACGTAACTAGAAAGAAACATGCTTGCAAAATGCTAATAATATGTCAGCATAAATATTGAACGCAAGAGCGCGTCATATTTTCACGTTAATGGTAATCTAATGAAACACTCAGGACGATAAAAGGTCGTCTGTCCTTGACTGGACCTTTCTGTCATATAAAATTTATTTTCCATGATTATTTTGATACTACAACTTTTATTACTAAGATGATTCGTATTCTAAAGTGTCGTACTTTTTATTTATACTTGTCTATTATTTATATTGGTAATAAAGAGAACAACTTCACTATCATTACAAACTTTGTTTCATTAATACCTATCAAAAGGCCCATAAATTTTTAGTATCTTTATATCAGTCGTAAATGTTGATCATAATTTTTCTTTAGTAAAATAGACTAATTTGATAAAATTGGCTACTGAATTTATACGTTAATTTGTAAAAAGAGAATTAAGTTATTTTTGTTTCTAACTCCCGATGATTTTAACTAATACTATGCGTACACAGTCTTAAACTAGGTTTTTATATAAAAGTTTTTCTTCTTTATTATTTAACTAGCTGACTCGCGCTACTTCGTCTGCGTAAATTTTCCGCGTTTTTGCAACATTTCTCATTGCTGCTCCACTCCTATTGGTCGTAACGTAAAGTTATATAGCTTATAGCTTTTTTTTTTAAGTCGGATCAGTTGTCCTGGGATTACCGCGATCAAACAAACAAACAAACTCTTCAGTTTTATAATATTAGTATAGATGTAGATTGCTAGCTACGTATTATAAATGTGTGGAGGAAAAATTAGTCCCAGGCGGGACGTGAACCCGCGACCTTAGGGGTACCGGCCCTATCCGTTACCAACACTGGCACCGAAACTTGTCCGCCAAAGTCTAATTTAGCCTCCACATGATACGATTTTATAGCAATCTTGACGTCATCCACCGCGTTATTAAGGACCTTGTAAGACTGTGAGTTTCATTGCAGAAACCATTTAAACACAGCTTTTTGATGACACTGGGTCTGAGCATTACTGTTTGTAATTTTTAATGCATTTTATGCTAATTTTATACATATAAATTTTTAATGTATAAAAGAAAAATTCGTCTCAGGCAGGACTTGAAACCGCGACCTTTGGGGTACCGGCCCTAAACCGTTACCAATTCCGGCACCGAAACATGTCCGTCAAAGTCAGATGTATAAAATCAGCATAAAAATCCTTTAAAAAATACAAAAAGTAATGCTACATGTTGCTTTGTTTTAGCAATACTTATCTACGCCACGTACTGTTTGAAGTGATAAAAAATTACCTGGTTTTTACATTGTCCATTTGGGGATGAAATGATTGCTCGGATGCTCATCAACGTCAATATGTGTAATTTATTCGTAAGCTAATGTGGTAATTAGCGGTTCAATTGTTTCAAAACAATCGTAGTTGGATGCTGCTATTTCAATTGTATTAAAATTATATTAGAATAGTATCATGGTGACATGGAAATTGAGTAGTATATTACTTATTACATACCTGTACCCATCAGAGGCGAAAGGTTAAAATTTTCTTAACGTAACGCTGTACAAAAATATATTTTGCTAAACTGTGGTCAACTAAGCTCTTTATGCCTAAATATTACGTAAATAGAATCCAAAGGGAAAAAGAATTGTGTTCTAAAGGCCCTCCGCCACTAATATCTATTTTTGGAAACCCACAACAGAGCAGACTATCGAAGGATATGGATATACGAGTATAGCTATGATCTATTATAGAGGTAGAAGGCCCTAACGCTGACTATTTGTAGAGCTAAACACAGGAGGTTTTAATTAGAAACTCAGTCCCGTTAGGAAAGTTTTTCGACTAAAACTGCCGAGCGAATAGTTCTCTTCGGCATTGACATGAAGCCGAATTTGATTACTTCTATTTTAAAATCACAACTTTGAAGGCGTCTAGTTAGTTGATAAAATAAGGAAAATATTCGAATCAGATTTACAAGTCAGAAAAGGTAAATCCAATTATTACAATTTCTTTTACGAAAATATACTTAATGTCGTTGCCGAAATATCCGATTTGCATAAACAAAAAAATCTCGGAATCGAGTTAAATTTACGGGAAAATAATAAAGTTGCCGTACAGTAACTAGACGGAATGACCCATCGGCCTAAGTAATAAAAATAAACTAATAAGAAATTTTCGCACCAATTTCTTTTGAGTCTCGGTTAGACCTTATTTTTCTCTGTGAGTGACTGCGAAATTTATGAGAGACCCCAACGCAATAAAATACCTTGCGAGAAAATGAAGGAGCAAATCGCAATATATTTGTTTCTTGGTGGCTAGAGGGCGACCGTTTTAGCCATCTGCGGAGAAAATACATTTTATGGGAAAGTTGTACTTCTTATGAAGTCCATTCATTTCGTTTTATAATAAAGATACCTGCGGGTGTCTTATTATTATTTATATTACCTTTTCCTGTTTTAATGAATTATGTATTTCTATTTAACCATTGATGCAATAGGACGTATATATTATGAATAAGTCTACCCGTGACCACGGCCGTTGCAATACGGTCGAAACGTCGGACAATAAACAAGGTATTTTACGTTAAATTATTCACGCGATTAAGACCCGTAATATTATGTGTACAAATCGCGAAAGTTTATCAACATTTTTAAGACGTATATACTTATGTATGTCTTTTTGTGGCGTAGTAGTGTGGAAACGGATAAACGAGTTTGACTAACTAGCTTCATAAGAAACATTATTAAGAGAAAAGTAGACATCAAGAGAGGAAGAGGGAGGCCCAAAATTAGCTACATGGACCAAATTATGGAAAAGCTAGCTTTCGTTTAAAAAAGTAATGGAGAACGCTATTGACAGAAAAAAATGGCACCTGCATCAATTTCACCGAAAGAGCACGACTTTTAAATTGCATAATGATGTAACGATATTAATATTGTTTGGTGGTGACGGATCTTAAGAATAAGAAGAGAAGAGTCACCACCTCCTTGCCTTTCGTGGGCGTCGTTAGGTGACAAAGGAAAAAAATCGAGCAAGTGCAACAAATACCTAGAGATGGAAAACTTGAAATTAAACCCAATACCAACCTGGCCAAAACATATTAATGGAGGACCAGCAAACGGATCTCGTGGCAAGGTTTGGAGGGGCCTATGTCCAGCAGTGGACCGATACAGGCTGATGATGATTCACGGAATAAAGACTAGTAGTATATATAATTTCATAATATGTACTAATGTACGAAAATTACACACATATTCAGTCGTTTGGCTTTTAACACTCCTCCTTTTACGTTAGGTGTTAAAAATTAGTATTGACTCACTTTTTCACTCATCAACGCCAAGCTCAATCCCTTTTACTTAAAAAGCTTAATATTTTAATACCTTAATATTTTCAAAGGGGTTTGCAATTTAGACAAGGTATTAACTTCAAGTCTATGAGGGTGCTAGTTTAAAATGTGAACATAAATCTTTTTTATAATAATATATTTGGACGACTCACACAACGTTATCTGATCCCAAACTAAGCAGAGCTTGTACTATGGAAACCAGACAACTAATAAACATACTTATATATTTCTAAATAATAATAATAATATTTATTTATTTCAGGTGAAAAACCATCTTACAATTATTCATTATTTTTTTACGATAATTATTAAAATGATAACAAATAAAAAAGTTAAATTAAATTATTAATTACAACTTGGATATAACAAAAATCAAATAAAATAAAACAATAAACAAAAGAAAAACAGCAGCATACATACATTAAAATGACGACTCTAATCAAATTACTTCCGGTTTGGGCTGAGATGGACGTCAAGCCAATGATTTAATATTAGACTAGGCAGGTTCTCACTGACCGTACTCAACAGACTATTATTCGAATTGCGCAGTTTATACCAAACTGAAGCTAGCGAGCTCTGAGGACTGCAAAAAAGTCGGGCACTCTCGCCGCCGCGAACATACATATTATAGATAAATAACACCCAGACACAGAATAAACCATCGTGCTCATCAAACAAAGTTTTATTCTGAGTGAGGATCAAACCCACGACCTCTGCCTTAGCAGTCAGGGACACTAAACACTAGACCAACAGGCCAGTCAGATTATATAAATAAAGATTTACGAAAAGTCACTATTATATTAACAAACACGACAAACAATAAGAAAAAGTTGTTACGATATTACGAAAAAATATTTTTATTCAATGCGAAACCCTCTATGATCTCCCGAGATCTCTCTTTTATATAAAAAATATAATAACCTTCCTTTTCCTATTACGCTCATATGCCAGAACACGATAACCATTATTCCTTAAGAAATATATGTATAAAGACATTCTCGTTATTCGAACATCGTTAAGTAATGGATCTGATAAGGTCTATTATGTATTCAAGCAACAAGTTGTAAGTACCTAATTGTGTAGATCAAAATATATAGCAAATCCTTGAGCTTTCGTACAATGAATGTTTTATGAAGGTAGGTAGAGCTGTCCTTTCTTTGAGAGATGATAAATTATTTGCTTATTCCCAAGCCCACGATTGTATTTTGTTTGTCGTTTATTGTTTTGCATAACAACAATTCCTTGATTCATGAATATCATTTCGTATCTGGCGCTAGATTCTACAAAAATAATTAGTTATCCATAGGTAAATTACTTTTTTTATAGAATCAGTGTAGTTTAATTAAGTAGCAAGGTTTTGTAGATTAGTGTAGTATATTAATACTAGATACCTTTCAGTACGATCAATATATTTATTGTTTTGCATAACAACAATTCCTTGATTTAAGAATATCATTTCGTATCGATGTGCATTCCATATAAATTATTAGTTATCTTTATTTAACTTACACCGGTCGTATAAAAAATTGGTACTAATTATAGTACCATTTTTTTATAGATCAGTGTAGTATATTAATATTAGATACCTTTCAGTACGATATTTATAGGTACATGGCACAGTGACGACAGGCTAGATCAGCTATTTGTCGATCCATAGATAAGTTATTGTTTTTATAAAAAGTCATACCCCTGCGAGACACGAAGAGTACGTTAAACTATTGATCCTCCGCCTAATCTCACTTCGATCGTGTCGTGTTTTTGTGCCATCGGAAAGAAATAAAGATAGAGTGCGCTTGTGCAACATTTGAGCACTATAATAATTATCTACGACTATGTGGTTGACTAGTCTCTGAAGATTGACCAAAACCTGTTAGGAGACCATTATAAACTTCAACAAGTTTAATTTATAACAGAAATAACATATATATAATTTTAAATCTAATAAACCGCACAGATATAACAAACACCGTTCACACAGTTTACAAATCTTATAACAAATGCTCTAAGTTACCTAGACCGCAGTTATCATTTGCGGACACCGCGGTTTCAGTACCGGTGCGGTTAACCGTTTTATTTATAGCCCGTCTTATTATGAGGTGAAGCTATATTTCCTCGCTGTCGGCTTTCTCTGCTTCATAATAGTTTTTAGTGCCCGTATAGCTCTTTATTATTTTATTTTTCTGCTACGCTTTCAAAGGTAATTTGATTTGTGTTTTTTAATTTATTTTTATTTTTTTGAGTTTACCTCTGTAGTGGCGGAGGCTTCTGAGAAAACCATACGTTTTTAATTCTAGTTATTTAATTAATATTAAGTACAAAAAACTATCACAGAATAAAAACCTCTTATAAAAAAACAAATGTGTTACTAGTGTACCGTTTCTAAAAGACTCGAGTTGACTAGGAAAGCTTTGAGGATGCTGCTAAAATGCCAAACAATTCAGAACTAGTTTTTTTTGGGTTCCGAAGCCAAAATGGCAAAAACGGAACCCTTATAGTTTTATCATATACGTCTTTCTGCTAAAATAAATACGGACAGACAGTCTGTCGACATGACAGTCAGATAGTCAGACGTATGCCACAGGCATTTTACTCAAAGACTTCAAAATGTTTTTTTTAGCAAACATCAACGTATGGTACATCATTCGACAGGTTTTTTAAATACCTTTTTAAGGTATATTCTAAAAAATTGTGATTAAGTATATATTTTTGGAAAGAATCGCTCCGAAAGTTGCATAATTGTCTCCCCCTTATCTCTTGAACCGTGTGACCAAAAAATATGAAAAAATCACAAAGGTAGCGCTTAATAAATAGTTTAAACTAAAATGATTTCCGACATGATTCAAAAACCGCTCCTCTGCTGATACAATTATTAAAGCTGCACTGAACGTGGTCCGACATGCTTTTGCCAGGTTTTTACGTATTGTTCTAGGCGTTCGTTGGCGGTAATCCATACCAATACTATAAATATGAAAGTAACTCTGTCTGTCTTTTAAGTTTTCACGCTTAAAGTCATTGAACCGATTTAGGTAGTTGAAATTTGGTATAGATATAGTTAGCGTCAAGGGAAAGTACATAGGATAGTTTTTATCGCAATAACCGACATCCAAGCGGGTGGAGCCACAGGCTAAAGCTAGTGCGTCTAATAAATACAAAATTGTAAACGCGCGTTTAGCGCTTGATCATAGAGTAATCATTGCAAGAAAAACGTTGACGTTTTTCTATCAATAATTTCCAAAAGTAGTATCTTTTTTTCTACTACGAAATGAAGAGACGTGCACGTCGTGCGCCTGATAGTAAGCGTCAAACTTACGCAACGCAACGGCTAGCGTGACGCTTACAGCATCAGTGCCATCCAAACCGTTGTTTGGCAAAGTCCATAATGTACCGTACCATGCGTCTCATTTGAGACTCTCCTCCTCGTTCATAAGTGTAAGTTGCCTAGTAATTACACTTGCTACCCTTGTTCCCTTCAACCGAAACAGTGATGCACTAACATCACTATTTCACGAAATAATGATAAAGAACCAAGACGGCATATGGCTTAGACCTGCTACTGGTAGACCTACCTACTTTCCATACCCGTTAGAATGTTTCCAGAATATATTCAGGCTAAATTTTCATTTTATACCCTAGTTTCCAACGTCCCTTTCGTTAATACCTTGCTTAAATTGAATTTGATTGCAAAAGGATTTATGTTGGTTTTATAGCAAGCCATAAAAGGTTGTAACGGTTTTTATTAAAATAATCTATTGCTTCGACATTACATATACTTTATTGATAGATTAAATATAATACCGATCAATAGGTGAAAAATACTGAGGGTGTGTTGTAAGCTTTTATATAAAAATACTTGCTTTTACCGCATCTACGCCCGTGTGGATGTCTGTTATTGCGATAAAAACTTAATTCTATGTCCTTCCCCAGGACTCAAACCATCTCCATAGCAAAATTTCATCTAAATCAGGTCAGCGGTTTAAGCCTAAAAAGACAACAGACAGACAGACATAGTTACTATAATAACTAAAATATTAGTATGGATTAATAGTCTCTTAACATATTCCGGTTACGCCTGATTTCATTAGACTTAGAGACAAGCCAATTGCGCAGAAAATAGTATAGTGCACAAGTGCAGTCCCTATTCCTTAACTCTTACAGTCCTATGGGAAGGAAATCACATGCGACCGCAAAATGATTATGTGTAGAACGACAATGTTTTGTGTCTCTCTGAAGTATAAAGACCACGATATGCCGTAAACGGTCACCCGAACAGTCTAAAAAATTGTCCTGTTAATAAAACCTTTTTCGTATAAAGCAACATAGAAAATTACTGTATCGATCACGTAATATGTAGTTTCAGGAAACGTTAATGCCAATGAAGCGAGGTAGAGCCTTCAATGTTATTCCTAGAAATGAAATACAAAATTATACCAATTTTGCTTGTACAGGCAAATATAAGTCTCTTGACCAAAGTGATTTTTATATTCAGTGCAAACTTCACCATAAATGAATGACTACCAGTTCATGTTCATAAATACTACCTCCTCAAAGGACTCATAATCACTAAATACGAGAAGAGGCAAAAAGCAATTACATTTTCATGCATTACTCAAGAACATCAGACACGAAAACGAATATGATCTAAGAAAAACATTCCACAGAAACATTATAGCAGATCTCATAAAAGTAAATAACTTCTTTTGTGTACAGATACCTTTATCTCACGCGACCACATACTTTATTCTTTATATTATGTATGAAGATGATATCTGTTGTATTGTGGCACACATTATGTGTATCAACGGGAGTGCAGAAGAATATGGATATATTATAGCTACTTTATATATATGAAAAAAGCCTGACTCATTCGTTCACTTTTAAACGCCTAGCCCAAACCATATATGGAAAGTTGAAATTTAGCGAAGAGGTTTCTTTTAAGAAACCCGAACCAAAGTCACGCGTGTGGAACTGCACAGTAAAGGCTTATTTACATGATGCCATTTTTTTTCTTGTACATTCTAGAGCGACAAATTGACTGCAATAATTACAACGTTATTTTTGGTATAGTGCAAATCTTAAAGTAGTTTGTTCAGAATCAGTAATACAATCCATTGGGTTGGTTTTTAGACCATGTTATATTTTTAAATTAATTCATATACAATCATTAATAATTCATTAATCATTCTAACAGTCTCAATCCTGTTTACAATATGATGTGAAATGTAATCATCATTTATATTTCAATAATAACCATGGATATTTTTATTACGTACTAAGATAGGCAATGAACATGACAGCGCGAAGAACACAAGACAACTTGAATGGCTTATAACTTTGCAAGTTCAATATTTTCATTTTCTTGAAGGGGTATCTTGTTGAGATATCTGAGCTTTGCAATATTATAAAAAAACCTTGTATAAGGATAGTTTATAGGATACCAACGCGTGGTTTGGACCATGAAAATTTCTATTGCTTCAATTTAATCGTATGCAACAGACAAGAAACTTGTATCGTGTAAATCAGCTTTAAAGCTAGCATGAAATAAGCTTTGCACAGCTAAATAGTGTAGAGGACCGAGCTACGACGTAGCAGTGAGTATTATGCTACGACGTAGGCAACAGTCATCTTCTACACATCTGGCCAACATATTTTGGAGGTGGTTCCTCGGTGTCTAATGTATTTATGCAACACTTTATTGTCTAACCGACTTCAAAAAAGAGGAGGTCACAATCTGGATGTTTGTTTTTTATGTATGTTCGACTATATATTATATATAATTTTGTTTTAGATAAACGGATTTTTGAATGTTTTTGTTCGAAAATGATTGATTTTGAAATTACCCCACATTGATTCCCATATAGATATATTCGGAGATAGATAACGCAACTCTTCAATAAATGCCAGTAAATTAGCCCTGATTGAAGTCGGTTTGTTTTTTTTTTTGCAAAAAAAAGTTTTATTGTTAGCAAGTAGATATTTAATTAGAATTAACTAGTACTCTTGTCTGACGTAACTTCAATCTCATTTTAACGTTTCGGGCAAAATAAATTGTTTAAATTTGAATTACTAAGATAACATTCCTAGTCCGTAACAAGTCGAAATGCAAAATTCGGATATGAGGTGAGACTGTGAAGACCAAGACGGTAAGCATCCTAAGCCCGTGCAACGCCCGTACTATTTTAGTCTGCACTAATACCTAGTACCAAACATCTCTAATCAAATTATAAATAAGTTAGTTGATATAATAAGACTACAACAAGCAACTACTCAGTATCAAATAACAAAAGTAATTGTATTTTCACAATAAAATCCCTTTTGGGGCGGATTTACCTTCAAGGGACCTATAAAAAAGTACCTACAGTATCAGCTTAGTACCTACATTTAGTACCTACATATATGAGTACTAGCTGTCTCGTGCAACTTCGTCTGCGTAAATTTTCCCCGTTTTTGCAACATTTCTCATTGCGTAGCGTAAAGTTATATAGCCTACCTCGATAAATGAACTATCCAACAGTGAAATAATTTTTCAATTCGGACCATTAGTTTCTGAGATTACCGCGTTTAAACAAACAAACAAACAAACTCTTCAGCTTTATAATATTAGTATAGATATATCTATACTAATATTATAAAGCTGAAGAGTTTGTAACTAAAAAGAACCTGCCGTGGATTATAAGTACTTATTGCTCACTTCATCTGACTTAAACAAGGGTCCTTATTCACTATCTTTATTTTGTTTTCTTGAGAAGCCCGTGCGAACTAGCGCCTGCGCGGTGCGTTCAAAGATGTCCAACGCACATGCGCGTTGATGCATTTCTAAGCGCATCTCTCTACTGCGCATACGCAGTGGACATATTTGAGCGTACCAGTAAGGACCAAGTACGTAGTGGCCCCACAACCTCTACTAGTAATTAATTTCAAAATGTTACAAATCTATACAATTTTATATATCAATAATATATACCTAATTTGAAACAGAATACTTTAAATATTCAATTAAACACATCTTAATTCCTTCTGAACTCACTAAAGTCAAAAGTGTGAATTAAACAATTCCAATCTCAGTTTAACATATCTTAAGTTAATTAAAGTAATAAGTTTCGGGTACGTACCATTCTGTTGACGGACGTCGGGTCGGGCTAAGTTCAGCGTATCACATGCCAACTTGGCACCGACGGACATAGTACTGTGGAACTCGATTGAGTGATTATGTCTGAAACAAAAGTGTGTTTTAGTTTGATTTCAAATGATCCGCATTATGAAAACCTAATTCGAATTATTAATTTTAATAGTTATACAATTTTGACTTAGAGTAGGCCTCCATAAGCTTTAATCACGTTGACCAATGAAAACACGTTCGATCATATTAAGGTCAAATCTTACCCTAACCTAGAGCTGCTCCGAAAACAAAACATTAATCTACTTACCGTAAAGCCAGTCTCATTTCTCAAAATGACATTGGAATTTCATTATTGAATATAATAATAGACATTTAAGAGTAGCGAGAGATATAGGAAACGTAATAGTTTTAATAAGTAGGGTTCTTTGTAAGGCACTTATGGTTATGAGTAGGGCTTAGACTCAACGAACAACTTTGAAAGTATTACTAGAGGACTATGACTCCGATAGCGGATCGCGCTTGCAAGATTTGCGTAGGCAAATCTTGTAAGCGCGATTGCACTTTAACGAAGACGTGTGTTTACTTTTATAAGTTACCTCTGAATTTTATTATAATTGTCAAAATTTAATGGATGTCTTTCTTCAGTCAGTCAATCTTCATCAGTCTACTCGTGAAACGCCAGCTCCACACGTTGGCCCCAACGTCAGTCCCAATGCCACTCGTCCAATGTGTGGATCTAGAATAACGCGTGGTCAACGTCTGAAGCCGGCGTTACAAGGATAACAACAACGGCCACGGTTATAAGTGTCAAAATACCGTGAGTTCTTAAGACCAAGTATCCCAAAAAAAATTAAAAACAAAAGTTTTCATTATTTAATGTAGTTTTTTATATAATTTTCGTTGCTTAGCTTATATTTACAAATTATTCGACTGGAATAAGGACATACATAAGCTAGATCTAAAGAATCAGTTCAATAATAGGCCACTTACGTATGAAATGTTTAAATTTTTTAATGTTTTCACATTTCCGTTCAGTGCGGCTGTTACACGCACAAACGCAGCAACATACACGTCATACACGTGAAATTGATGATCACCTACACGTGAACACAATAATAGTTTTCGTATTAATTGTCACGAAACACTATAAACTCACTTCGAAAAATTCACAGTTCCTTTGATTGGCTTATATGCACAGAGGTCAAACAAACAAAAAGCTATACGAAGACCGCGACAGAAACATATATCGTTGCTCTCTGTCTCTCATATTTTATTGTCTTACTTCATCGTGGTATTATTAATTGGATGTCACGTCCATAGGATATTTGGTCCTTGTGTGAGTTCTCATTTTTTGTTATTTCTAATCAGCATTTGAAAATGGTGTCACTTTGTACGTGGTAGACAGCCCAGCGTAATAGTACTATAGAGGTCAGTGGTTCCATTCGCATCTTCGACAGTCTAGTACAGAGAACGATTCTTCCTAATTAACACCCCTTTCCTAACGTTGGCTATTAAATTTCCAGCCCATAATTTGTATTGTTTTGTTTTTTTAAAAAGACGACTCCTGCATTAGGGTACAAGCCCTGTGTCGCAGGGGACTTTACAAACATACAAGTCACGGACACAAAGTACACCCAGACTTGGAACAACAATTTGTGGATCACACAAATTGGTGACCCGTGTGGGAATCGAACCCACGACCTCTTGCGTAGCAGTCGGACACACTCCCACCGCGCCACAGAGGCAGTCATAATATTTTATATACATACTCGTGTGAAAATATGTTTACATTTACAGGGAGACGAATTTAAATTTTTTGGCTGTGTGATTATTGGAAACATTATCCTTTATAGATCCAACGGTCTATCAGTTCATGAGTTCTAGTTGTTATGACGTTACGTATATAACATCATATTAATGATGATGTTCTATATGATGTTCCACTGGGCACAGGTTTTCCCAGTAGAGCCTACTTGAAGTAATTTTTATAGGCATTTCTTGCCAAAGACTTTACAAATACAAAAATTGCATTTTTGAAAGATAGAAAAATTTTTTTGAATCCAGACTCAGGAATCGAACCCGAGACTTCCGTAGCCAAACCGGGGCCAGAAGCGAACCACCTATCTGGACTATGTTACTAGATATCAAATTCTTCTATCTCTTAATGCTTTTACGGGTTAGGCCCCCGTAGCGCCATCTAGTCGGAAGTTAAAGAACTATCACGGCTTTTGTTATTGCTTCGTTACAGAGAGCATTTTAACAAATTATGATGACGCAGGCCGAATATTGAAGTAATTTTTATAGGCATTTCTTGCCAAAGACTTATTAAGAGATAGAAGAATTTGATATCTAGTAACATAGTCCAGATATGTAGGTGGTTCGCTTCTGGCCCCGGTTTGGCTACGGAAGTCTCGGGTTCGATTCCTGGGTCTGGATTCAAATTTTTCTATCTTTCAAAAATGCAATTTTTGTATTTGTAGAGCCTACTTGTTATAGATCCTGGGGGTATTTGCCATAATCGCCACGCTTGGCGAGCGGATAGGCGATTGCAGTAAGGCTTTAATGTACGTAGAGGACGCTGCTGCCCGTCCTCCGATGTGAAATCCCTTAGTCGCCTTGACGACACCCACGGGAAGAAATGGGAAGGTACTATTCTTGAGCTGATGCGTATATATAGATTATGCACAGTGAGCCATTAAGCTCAACCTTTTAATGCTTTTATTATATAGCTAAGTAATGTTACTGCTAAGTGATACCATTTATTTATACGATCCATATAACTGTTGGCTGGATATAAAATCAGTGATCAAATCAAGCAAACAATAGGAGCGAAAGAGACAACATGAATCTACATTTAACATCGTAGGCATGGAAGTGAGCAGTTCAAATACAATGCCCACCATACATCGTTAATAAAATAAATGTATCTGTCTACTGGCGACATTCTGGCGGGTTTTGTACAAAGAAAACCATTCAATTTATTAATCGTCGAAAATTAAAAGGCCGTAATTTGGACCATTTTGTTTGATGTACAACCACATCGCAGTCGTGCCGGGGAGGGACACAAGAGCCTACCAATTACACCCCACAGGGACTGAATAACGAACTGAAATTATTTTCCTCGAGCTCGCCTTTTACTCGAAACCTCTACTAATTGCTTGCCTACATACATACGTATGAAAAACGTAGACAAAAATGTACGTACGCTCTTAATTAATTTCTGTGGTACGTATCCAAGCTGTCCCTTACTTAAAGAAATTGCTTTTTAGTGTTCTTTCAAAATTGAAATAATAATTGTTTGTCCATTTGTTTGCCTGTTGTTCATTATTATCATAAGTTCTTTGTTATTAAAATATATATATTACGGGTCTTAATCGCGTGAATAATTTAAGGTTAAATACCTTGTTTATTGCCCGACCTTTCGACCGTATTGCAACGGCCGTGGTCACGGGAAGAGACACGGGAAGTCTTCCCGTGACCACGGCCGTTGCAATACGGTCGTAACGTCGGGCAATAAACAAGGTATTTAACCTTAAATTATTCACGCGATTAAGACCCGTAATATATATATTTTAATAATGTGTACAAATCGCGAAAGTTTATCGAGTTCTTTGTTGTGGACAAAACGTCATAACAAACAGAAATGTGTTATGACTTTTTGTCCACAACAAAAAGTCATAACAAATTCAGCTTTGTTCATGGGAAACATATGTTGTACAAACCATATAATTTTCCGTTGCTGCGAATGTATTAAAAAAAACAAGTAAATTACCTATTACTTTTTTTATATAACTAGTTGTCCCGTGCAACTTCGTCTGCGTAAATTTTCCCCGTTATTGCAACATTTCTCATTGCTGCTTCGCGCCTATTGGTCGTATAGTAATGTTATATAGCCTATAGCCTACCTCAATAAATGCTATTCACCACTGAATTTTCAATAAATTCGGATGAATAGTTCCTGAGATTACCTCAAAACGTTCAAACAAACAAACAAATAAACAAACTCTTCAGCTTTATAATATTGGTATAGATATGCACTATAATATATTTAAAATGTATATTATATTTATATTAAGTAGAGCAGAACCCATATGAAGCTTTAGCGGATTGCTAGTAAGTAAATAATAAAGTAATTTCGGTGCATTCCGACGTCTAGATTGGAATGATGAGGCAATCTGTCTGATGACCGAGCTGTAATCGATTTCGGGGTTTCGATGCAATTTTGAATTCCACTTTTAATAAAGTATTTATCAGACGCGGCTATTCCCAGTAGTACTACCATGTAGTCCTACCAGTAGTACTACTGGGAATATTCATCCCATTAGTCTTACTTTAAAAACGCAGTAGTGCTACTGGGACTATTCATCCCATTAGACTTACTTTAATAATGCAGTAGTACTACTGGGAATATTCATCCCATTAGACTTACCGAACTGTAGACCTAATATTAAACTAGACTAACCTTCTTATTGAACTTGAATCTATGACCTAAGATAAAACATTAGCGTGATTGACAGCTCATTACATAGTTTGAAATTGTATCAAAGAGTAAAATATTGCATTATAATATAAAGTCACGATTAAAAATTATTAACATAAATATGTGTGATATTACAAATATAATAAAAAGACGAAGAGGTGAAATACTACTTCCACAGATAATATAATACTATACTACTTCTGAATGGTTACCAGTATTACAAATTAAAAACTTATAGTGACGGAGGAACAATTTGGCGATGTGCTCTGTACCGTAAGAGTAAATGTATTGGATCGGTAACTATTAATCATAATAACGTAATAAGGTCAAAACCACATTTAATTACTTGCGCTCCAGATCATGGGAAAAATGAAATAGATCTGAAGATACACGAGTGTAAAAAAAGAGTCAGCGAATCAGACACTATATCAGTGCCCAGTGTCTATAAGAAAACAGTGGCTTCATTAGAAAATACAGGTATTGACCTTTTTAACAAGTTGCCCCAATTTTCGGCTATGAAGTCAACTTTATACCGGCATCGCAATAAAACCCTAGAAGTTGAAAAGCTGTACTACAAAAGCTTTTCAGACATTAAGATACCATCTCAATTTGATTTTTGTATCTTAGCTGACTACTATCGAGATGATGGTGCACGAATTTTGGAGTTTGCTTCCAGTGACGCTAGAACAATAATGACAGAAAGTAATGACTTTTTCGGTGATGGCACATTTGGAGCTTGCCCAGTACCCTTTCTTCAGCTGTATAGTATACACTGTGATCTAGGTAGCTCTCAAGAAACTACTAATATAATACCAGTTATCTATTCCTTTCTCCCAGACAAGACTACACAAACATACGTTACATTATTGCAATTAATAAAAAGTCAAATACCGCAATGGAACCCTACGCAATTTAAAACGGACTATGAAGATGCTACGATGATGGCT
Source organism: Herminia tarsipennalis (assembly GCA_945859575.2). Classification (NCBI taxonomy): domain Eukaryota; kingdom Metazoa; phylum Arthropoda; class Insecta; order Lepidoptera; family Erebidae; genus Herminia; species Herminia tarsipennalis. Next base: position 9,862,565 of record OX243851.2, read on the forward strand.
ATAAAGTTATTTTTTCCACAAATAGTATCAAGCGGTTGTTATTATCATTATTGTGAAAGTCTGAAGAGAAAATCGAAAAGTTTAAAATTAAAGGAGTACAGAATAGTATCCCTTTGCAAAATGTTGCCACTTTTACCCAAGGAAATGATTCTAGAGGGTTGGGATTATGTACGTGACGAAATGGAATGCACCGGTATAGAAGAAAATATGAACACATTTAAGAGTTACATGATGAGGAATTGGCTAAAACCTAATAGTATTGAACCTAATATTATAGAGAATGTGTGTATTTGGCCAACGACACCGCACCACTTACTATTTAGAGTCGTGGCATTTTACATTAAACCGTGAAGTTGGTAAGGAAAAAGCTAATTTACACCAGCTGCTGAATATTTTACAAAGAGATGCATCATATCAAAAAATGCGTAAAATCCAAATACAAAATAATGTAAAAATTAAATGCGATAAAGCTGAAACTAAAAGAGATCGACTTATTCAGGATGCTCAAATGCAATTAATTAATGGAACAATAACTATTGGTCATTTTCTGGAAAAGATACGTAGGTGAATAGGTGATACCTACTAGTTCTGCTAAAATTGTTTTTTTTAAATTGATTTATCTATGACACTACTAGGTCTATATTTTATAACAGTAGGGCTATTGGGAAAAGAATATAATAGGCAAGTCTTACTATCGGTAAGTCTAATGGGATAAATATTCCCAGTAGTACTACTGGTAGGACTACATGGTAGTACTACTGGGAATAGCCGATCAGACGCGCCAGTGCCTGATGTTATTGGCATTTATCGTGAATTTTTATCGTACGTGAATACTCATCCGAATCGCATTCACGAACCCACGGCAGGTAATATAAATACAGGAATTTAATAGCTTAATTTTTCTTCCGGTATTTTTTTGATCGTATTATCCGTAAATATTTATAAATAACTCTTGCTTCTGATGTGTTCCGTGTAAAGGTTGAAAAATAGAATTTCTAGATGTGTTTCTTAATGCACTTCAGTCAGTCCTCCATTTTGTCTCTATTGTAGGATATATCTCGAATAAATGCTTTAAGGTTTTGACTCATTCGCGGTTTCCTTAATAGTCTTCCACACATTCGTCGATCAAAAACATCAAAAAGGAATAAGTACTATATGCAAATGTATTCGCAGACGACTAAGCGAATAGCATTGCATTTGATAAAGGTAGGCAGCCAGGCATATATACCTACGGTGTCCACCCTTCGTAAGCGGGCAAACATTCGTACTCTATAACAAACATAAGGAACTTTTATGCGTACCTAAAAGCCAGCTATTGAGCGATCTTAACGGCTACCGACGAGACATTTTGAATGCAGACTGATGATGAGAAATATTTAAATATTTATTTAATAGAGACAAAACAGACAAAATATCTGAACATGAAATCCAAGAAAATACGAATCATAAAATACTGAAATATAAAAAGTAAACTTAACATTTCCTTCCACTCAAAATGAATATTATTCAACAAAAGATAATGCAATTAAAGCATTTTTTACTACAAAAACATACATTTAGCAACAACACGATTGTATCTCAGAAGTTTTAACGTGTATTTTCATTCAGAAATGGGAACCTATTTACTTTTAATAGGCTGTTTATAAGTAGGAATATGTAAATAAAGAAAGTTTATACTGTCAGACATTCGGATATGACGAAGTTTGGAGGCGACGTCTCAGTCGCGAAAGTTATCAACAAAGTTTTATTGTGATTTTATTCGGACGAATGAGAAGCTATAGGAAATCCCTGTTTAACACCAACTAAGTAGCCAAGTTTGTGTTACTTGTTTATTTCTGTCTTGTTTTTGAAGTTGTAAGAAGTATTTGCTTGAAAGACCTACGATTTGTGCCGTTAGTTACAATTTTGAACAGGTTTTAGGGTTCCTTAGTATACACAGAGGTCCCATAGTTTCACAAAGTCTTTCTGTCTATCTGTACGAGGCTTAGCTCAACTACAACTAATTGTAGTTGAAGAAGGGCTGTAATTTGGCAAGGATTGAAGAAAACACGGTTAACTATATGCCCTGCACTAAGCGTGGCCCGATAGGTTTTAGGTCGATTTTTGGAACGTAGTTCCTTATCTCAGCTCGCAAACAAATGATATCTCATTTGTTTGCGAGCTGAGAGGCTACACGAGAAAAAGTGTAACATTGATAAAAAATCTATTATATATGATTATGTCAACCTAGATTAAGGAAGTTGTGTTATATAGGTTGTTTTTATTTATGTAAAAGGTTATAATGTTTATTTTACTTATGTCAAACTGGCTGTATATAATATACAGTGGTGGACACACAATTAGAAATGATATTTTTTTGTACAAATGGACAAGAATTATGTTATAAAATGTCGTAAAAGGCTAATGCCGTTTTATCCATAATTTATCCATCTATTTGAAGCACATTAGGTAAGTTAATTTTGAATTAATCATAGAACCGTTTTTCAAAAATTAAAATGAACGAGAATGAACTATTACAGTAGACAACTAATTAGTAATTATAAATGGTAATGAAGTTAACGAAACAATAATGAATTTAATAAAGTTGTACAACTTAAATAATAAAATAACATTTAATATTTGGTTGGAAGTCTCTGATGTCAATTACAGCTCTACAACGAACGTAGCATGGATTCTATACATTTTTCACTCATTCCCACAGGAATATCTCGCCTAGCTTCTACAAATGTGTGTGATGTGTTTATTCTTATATTTTTTTCTTTAGGAATATGCCACAAATTCTCTATTGAATTTAAATCCGGGCCATTTGCAGGTCACTCTTCCTCTAATGCTAATCTCTTAGATAACATCTTAGATAGCTAATAATCTCTTAAAAATGCCTTGACGCTATTTGCCATATCCAAGTAATTGGTAAATTATCGTTAGAATATGGAATCATTATCTCCTTTAATATACTTTTATATTTAAACTGATTCTTGCTGACATAGACCTGAATCTTCGTCGATCTCATATCCCGCGTAAAAACGCCTGGTTTAACTATTTTTTTTATAGGTACTTGTTACTTAATGCTTAATTTCAATGCGCTCATCGTTTGCTATTAAGAACTAAAGATTTGAAACTAAAAGTAATTCTTCGCAGTTTTAGTTTAGATTTTAATATCAAGTACACAAAAAAAACAGTTATTTGATTTCATTAAAATTATTTTTATGTGCCTCACATATCAATCTATGATATGTTATAGATAAAAAGGCATTAGCCCTCTACATGTTATATCAGTTCTATAGTTATTTTGTACTGAAAATCAAATCCATACTAGGTGTTTTTAATTGTGTGTCCACCACTGTATGTGTGGAAAATCATAATTTGAAATAGGACAATTTTTAAAATGTTATGTTCTTTAATATTTTTTTTTGTAATCATTAAGTAATACAAACTCAAAAAAGATGTAGCAAAAGGAGCTACGTTCCGACCGAGTGTCTATAACATAAAATATTCTATATTTTTTAATTAATTTATGTATAGAATCGCACAGATATAATCACTGGGAACTTACACAATGTATATACAATAATTGCATTTGAAAGAAAAAAATTAAGTTCAGACCCAGGAATCGAACCCGAGACTTCCGATCGCTTTACCGGAGCGCAAAAGCCGAACCATCTAACCTGAACTATGTCACTAAACTTGCAATTTCTCTTCCCTTGTTGCATACGAGTTGGGCCCTTGCACACATACATAATGTAAGTGCCCAGAGATTATATCTGTGCGATTCTGTGTGACACCTGCCCCTTAACAACTTTTGTTTTATTACAACTCACCGCAGATTTTAATGGTCATTCTTTAAACTTTGTATGCAAAGAAATCGTCTACATGTATAATAGTGAAATTTGTATCAAAATCCATTGTTTAGTTTAGATGAATGAAGATCACAAACCGATACGGAAGGCAACTATACAGACGGTGATAATAAAGATCCACACATTTGTGTCAGTGGGATTTTGTGGTGGATTACAGCACATACCCTTATCAAAGACAACGCTTCCAACAGAATAGTGTAGGCGAACAGGCTGATATATTTTATTTTATTCAAATTATTAAGGATTCAAATAAAATAAAGTAATATCTACCTAAGGCCTCTGAAGACAATAATAACCTTATTAAAAATTCAATGCAAACATTTTTGTTTATCTTATTATACTATTCCCAATGTATTACATTTCTGCTAACAAAATGAAAAGTGCTGCATAACAAATTAAAATCAAATATTTACTGTCTACATAGTTAAAAGATAAAATATACCTGGCGTTTCAGAAGAAAATATGTAAGTAGAACCTTTTCCCTTGCCCACATAATGTTATTTTATTTAGGCTTGTTGGAAAACCTCTCAAATCGTAGGTAATGGAAAGAAAACATACATTGGCAACTTTTGGTAAAGGCCGATGTTATGATAATATTTGTCCATGATGTAAGCAATTGTTTACATACAGAATGTTTGCTCATAAATAGAAAATGAACTACAGATAATGTGTAAAGACAACTAAATAATACATTCAATGATGTTTATATAAATCTGCATGATTATGTCACTTCTCGACTGCTATTGGAAGTTATAGAGGTATACAAAGTTGTCTACGGGTTGAGACGTAAATTAGAGTAAGAAGTGGGTCAAAGTCGCGTCGGGGTCGTCGTCCCGCGGCGGCGTCGAGCGTCTAATAATTACGTAACGAGCATGTCGCGACGACACCGAGCTTCACAATATTATGTGGTCTACGTCACACTGAATTAAGTTCAAACTTTCCCGCCACGTACATCCGACATCTTGATATATTCCACATTATTATTTTCCAACGAGTTTCTCGCAGAAAATGTAAAGTTGAATCGGCGGGATAAACATATCTTCTCGTAATACAAATCTCAGAGTTTTCTGAAAACTGTTATATACTGTTAAGTGTAAAATTCTTATGCTTTTAACTTACAACGCGTTCGACTGAATCAGTCTGCACTTCAGCAAAGTTTCACATTCGAAATCGTTCTTCCTCTCGAGCAACTCGATGAAACCTGTGAAAGAGAGAAGTGTTCAGTAAAACCGATTGCAATCAAATTAATTACAAGAATTCGATTGAATCGTGAATTCATTTAAATCATCAAACAGCGCTGAGTTGACACACCGTGAGTATTTCATTAAGTTAATTCAATTTGGGTAGGGGCATCATACCCCTCGGATTACTTGACTTGGCAGGATACCGTTGCACATCCTCTGAATAATGAATGCGCGGATGTAGATACGTGTCCGCGCTGTACCTATTCATGGCTATTAAATCAATGGCCACTTCCGTACGGCACCAGATTCCATTTATATTTTCGGGCGTGCGCAATAAAATCAATACGGTGAACTTTCCAAGAGTACAGTGACCTAGTCATGCGCTCCATCTGAATAAGGCCACGCAGTGCATAAAGTAGTGGTGACGTAAAAAACACATAAACATTATGTTTGACATCGCCCAATTAGAGCTATTAATTTGTACGTCGCAAAACGTTTAAGCGTGTCTCATTTGAATATCACACGAACACAGGTAAATAAGTCCCTCGTCACGAATGTAATTATTTTGAACGAGTCCTTGTCTTACAAGGTTTTGTTTACAGAAATTTACACGTCTGCATAAATTGTAAAAGGGAAGTGAGAAGTCCTAAGCTAACAACTGAGGGATTTGAGGTATGGGGGTCCAAGGCTTGACCATCACGGTTCGGCCGGTGGCTTTATATTTTGTTAGTTTATATGTTGTGCCCTGCGAACTCAGCGAATTAAAATTTGAGTTTTGGTATGAGGTCACCAAGTTTGATTGTATAGAATTAGTTACGTAACTAATAACTCCACTATGTTGGTTTCTTAACCGAATTACACTTAATTCGGTTATTAATATAACCCACAACGATACGATAGCAGCTCTTTGTGCTCAGACTTTTGTATTTGAAGGCAAAGAGTTGGAAGTTATAAAAAAACATTGAAAAAGTAGCATTTTATAAGAAGTGGCCGTGAGTTTTAATGCCTTTTTCTGATTGTCTGCTTCGGCGTAAACCAATAGGTTTGCGAACTTGCCAAAAATATGAATTTAGATTAACATCTGTTGCATATACTTCTAAGGGTATGTATATTTTTAATTTTCAATAAATTTGAAGCTGAGACCTAAACAATTAATAAGATCTTGGGACAACTCACAAAACGCCATCTGACGCACAATGACCCAATTAGGAGGCTAAATGTCAGTCTAAGCTTAGCAGTCAGGTTCACTAACCACTAGACCAACAGGCCAGTCATTTAATTAAGCTATTACTACTATTACTTACTTTATTTAACTGAAGTTTAGACATAAAATAATGAATTTACCTTTTGCCAAAATATGATTTGAATAGCATAACATTTATCTTGACATTCATAAGACGACATTTATTTACCTAACCACCCTACCTACCCTAGGACACACAACCAACAAAACAATATAAATTTAACGCAAACATTCTCTGAAAACGATATTAAATACACACAGACTCGTACTAACAACATTTAACCTTGATTTATAAATTAAATTTACGTGAACGCACATACCAGAATTTCTAGCAATGGAACATTGTATAGGTCGTTAAAGTATTCCGAACAGACTACACAGCTAAAGCCTACCACTTGAAAAGCGATAAAAATCCATTTTGAATGCGCATATTTTCCTGCAAGCCGGCGTCCCGCGCGGGCCCGAGACAAAGGCCTGTGAAATTACAGTCTTCCTTTTAAATGCGAGAATGAATTGCAATGTCTCATCCCCTCAAAGCTTTACGGGCTCGTTGTGGAAAACTGCGCTGTATCTCTCCCATTCTTGAATATACAGAAGCTTTGCGACTGTATCTATTTGAAAAGAGCCCGTTAATGATACTATGTAAATAATTACCTATCCGACGGTACCATTAGGTAGATGGAGTCAGCTTACTTTGTTATTTGTCTTGTATTTGTCGTGTAATTAATATACGAAAACTTGATTCACTAAGAAATATATACTTTTAAATTTCAGAAATGCAATAAGCACACAGTATTTTAAACACGACGCTCTGTAGTAAAGTTTAGCAATAAATCTCACAAGCGAACTACGCGACTCAGTCGGGTACGGAATAGCTCCAGTGTCCCCGTAGCGAAATTAAAACTAATCGCAACTGAATGTACACGCTGCGCAATACTGTGTAAGTAGTGTGGCGTGATCGGAATACTCGGCGTGCTTTACAGGCTCGAATGTAAATGCAAGTAAGAGCGAAAGAAACGAAACACGCTTAAAAAGTCCATTAGTTGGCGAACCCGCACGAGATTTTGCACGGACCGGCCGAGAATTTAAAAATGTAGCAACTTCGCTTTGAATGTCGGCATCTTTTCATTTGTAGGATGTGTTGCCGCAAGACAAAACCTCCGGGAATTACACTCTTGTTCCTCAAATACGAGCACGGCGCGCAATATCTTTCCCTTTGAAAACTAGAGAAAGTCATAAACATACGGCGTGAATGTTATGTTTGCGTTTTTTCATTTAACGTTCTCAGCGAGAAATTTTTTGCAGCTTTTAATTATAACGAATAAACCATCCGGCAACATAAGGACGCCTTCACTAATTAAACCTTATCGGACATTCTTGTTACAGAATTTTCGTTTGAATAGCATCAAATAATAAATACGACTAATTTAATCAATCTCTCCTACGCTCTCTTTCAATGATTCGTTCGTTATTAGTCTGTTGTACGTAGGTATCGGGTAACTAATGATACTGACGACCGCCCTTCTTGAAAAGAAACTCGGTTGTGCCGTTTTCATCTCTCATTTGTTCCGTAACCGTGGCGCTTGGAGACAGCAAGCAATGGAGACAAAGTAGAGCAAAATTGCGGGGACGTAGCTAATGCCACGGGCGGGTCGAGGTTGGCCCTCTATTGTACTTTATGTCGCACAAACAAGATGTTTGATGAACCCACATTACGGCCAGCGGATCGAATTAGGCCGGTAATTTATCGTATTGTGGTAGCGGTCGCATTGAAAAAGCTGCCGACGTAGACGGAGCTTATTACTTCGGCCGCTGGTAGTAATTGAAATTTATTCTACGTAAAGACCAAATCACCCTCTATAAATAAGTCGCTATTCAATGTCTCGTGAATTTATTAAACGAAAGTGCAGATCGAGCAGAGGAAGCCGTGACATCTGAAAATTCACTTTACAGCGGTTGGAAACTTGAAAGATGTTTTCGATGTTAAAACTTTTCTTATTGGATAGTCGTGAGATGATGACAAAGCGATATTCTAACTAAGTTTGTATCAAAATAATAACTTACCCTTATTTTGAGGCATTGCTGATAAGGCGTCCGTGACGTTGATGGTCGAAGTTGAACTGTGAAGACGTCAAACTTATTTAATAGTCTGTCAAACCTTGCTTTATTAAAATGTAACTTGGTGTTTTCAAATTGAATAAACTGTAATAAAAATTTAAAAAAATGTGAAAAGAAATATTCCATGATTTTGGAAATAGAATTAAAATCGTTTAAAACATATCCCCGTAAGGGAGGCTAGGCACATAAGCGGGTCAGCACATTCAGTTCGGTAGTACTTGCTGAACCGAACAAAACCGGCCGGATGCAATAATATATAAGCCCGGTAAATACTACATTATGTTCGGCTTTATTAATAAGTGTCAATTGGTAGTTTAAAAAAGCCGAGTGGCTTTTTTGCCGAACGTTCATCCACATATTCCGCCCAGGCTGTGCCAAATGATGCCGACCCCGAACATGTGTGACTCGAACACCTCCCTTACTTATAATACTTACTTTAAAACTTGTATTTTTAACTTTGTTTTATTTATATCGAAAATATCAAAGCGCTGAGACACTGTGTTCTTATTTACAGCCACTAAGCCAAATACAAAAATCTAACTGTAATCACAGGCCTAACTTTTAAATAGATGGAGTTCCATACTATCTTGCGACGGGTCGCAATTATCCCCTTAGGGGTTGATTTTCCATAAACGATGAAACACTTGATTCTTTATTTAAAATGAAAAAGGTAATTATAAAATTTCACCGATCTAACTTCAAAACTGTACATCAGTTTTGAAGTTAGATATTTACCCCCTAGGGGACGAATTTCTATAAAACCTTTCTTAGTGAATGCCTACAACATAAAAGGCATCAACTGCCAAAACTTCAGGTTTTTTTCAACCCTAGCGGTTTAGGCTCTGCGTTGATGTATCGGTCAGTCAGTCAAGACATGTGATTATATATGTACAAATAAATATAATAATTTATAATTATATCTTGGGACAACTCACACAAAGCTATCTGATCCCAAACTAAAGCAGAGTTTGTACTATGGGAACCAGACAACCGATAAACATACTTATATATTTCTAAATACATACATATTATAGATAAATGACATCCAGACACAGAATAAACCATCGTGCTCATCACACAAAGTTTCGGGAAAACACAAAGGGATCGAACCCACGACCTCTTTCGTAGCAGTCGGATATACTCCCACCGCGCCACAGAGGTAGATGAAAAACAAAGACAAAATACTATTTGCTAGGTAAAAGTTTGATATTAACGTTTGATGAATGGGGACGGTTACGTCCACTTCGATACTGCTAACCCATGTTTGCTAAATATCCTCAGTCAGTACCTTTTTATGATACTTATAGAAAGTCTTAAGGTTAACCCTATTTTTATTATAATACAAATACACCCCGCTAAACCTCACTATTTGTATTTCAAATAAGTTTCCGTACACCTTTTTCGTTATAGACCTTATCTTCACGGGACCATAAGCGAATTGTTATGAATATAATACATACTTGTAGGTTTCCACATACTTTTATTTGTATCTCAGAATTTCCTTTTGCCATTCAAATAAAATAATGTGAAGGGTTTCTGCTATTTATAATTCAGACAGTCTACATTATTTATTTTCTGCCGGAATGTGTATTCACTCACGGTAGTACTAACAAAGGTTTTTATTCCACACAATCAATTTATTTTTGAGGTTTCCGTTCAAATATTACTTGTATTCATATGAAAGAGACTCTTAAGTGTATGTTACTTATAAATTATGTAAAATATAGTGCCTACAATATTTTGTGTCTTCGGCATAAGGATAAGCGTGCAGTATTGAACTATTTGAGCAGTCAATTTAAGCAGTCAATCGACAGCCAGTCGTGTCATTTTGTCAGTTTTCAAACACAAAATACGTCTGGCCACTACGACGGCAGCCACATACATCGACTTGATAGTCCTTTACTCGTTCTGGATGCCATGCAGTCAGATCAGACCCGTTCGCGTGCCGCAACCAGGATTTCGTGGCTGCCTAGCGCGTGGACTAACATACACCGTCATTTATGTTCGACTAGTTAGTACGCACTTAGCCTTACAAATTCAATATCGAAAATGGCAAAAAGCTTTCAGCAAATGTGGACAGCCCATGGTCCATTTCAATTTCCTAATTCCATGCTTAGCTAGTTTATTGATTTCATTTCTTTTCGGGATTTAGTCCTTTCTGCATTTGTCCCATAAAATCCCTAACATGGCATGACATGTTCCAATTTCATTAAGTAGTTACATACGAATTGCGTATCTTCTAATTAAACTGCAAAATGTTAACCAGAAAGCTAAGTTTGGTAAAACATACGAACAATATCCAGAGAATTAGGTGCCAAATAAATTGAAAACAAAACAAAAAGTAATAAGTAAGTGAGAAGTAACGTTACCTGTAATATTCTCCCCTCTCGCTCGTTACTTGTGTTTTGTCGCGGAATGAACACCATGCGTACAGTTTTTCTTCACCGCGGAACACCCTCATGATGAAACTCCCTTTGTTCGTGATACCTGTTCAACATACAGACGTTAGTAACTGATCTATTACGTCACGGATTTTTTTAGTGTATATTCCCTGTGATTTTTGTAAATTGTTATTCAAAGTTTATCTAGCTACTTAAGTAGTTGCACTTTCTATGCATAAAATATTTCGTACTTATTTTATAAAATTATAAATACTACGGGTCTAATCTTAATCGCGTGTAACCGGTTTGTGCGGTCACGAGTAGATCTATCCGTGGTCTTAGCAACACGGTCGAAACGTTGGGCAATAAAAAACCTTAAAATATTCACTCGATTAAGACCCGTAATAGGTAATTTATAGTGTGTACAAATTGCGAAAGTTCATCAACATTTTAAATCTTGACCAAAATAATTTCAGCCTTTGTGACACAGTAGACACTCCCACTTTACGATTTTTTTTATTAAATACGACAACTTTAGCTCAAGGCACAGCACGGTGTTGCGGGAGCTTTACTAACATACAAATCACGGACACAAAGTGATCACACAATGTGGTGTCACGTATGGGAATCAAACCCACAACCTATTGCATAGCAGCAGCCGTACATGTAGTATGTACGGCTGCTGCTATGCAATACCCGAGGCAGTCAATATATCACCGAATTGAGTTCCTCATCCTTTACAAAGTAAGTAGTACATTATTTATTATACATATACAATACACTTTTTATTTCACTGAACAATAGCAAAGCATACTTAAGACACAATAATGTTGCTTGAAAACGTTTTCTTTTATCGCGAAATATATCACACGAAACTGAAAATATGTGGGAACCAATGAAATTCCCTCGTGCCTCAAAAATGTTATGGCAAAAAAGGCGGGCAGAAAATGCTCGGTTGGTTTAGCACTTGGCACGTGTTTATGCATACGTTACGGGGTTGCTTCAGACAATTTATACCTTGACCTATCTTCGCGATCAAATTGAACTCACGGTAGATGGTGTCAGGTACTTTTGAAGCGGGTTATAGGTGAATGTGTCCTTTATTCGTGTTGTACAAAAAGAGTTCCTCGCGCTCCTTTTTTCGTTTCCTATTCTCGATGAGAAATACGGGTAATGATTTTTCTGGTATCTGGTATATTGTGTACCTTTGCTTTTTTGTAACGTACTACGATATTTTTGTACGATATCCTGATGCAATTTTTCACAGGCATTGTTCGAAAGTTTTACTGCTATACATTTTTTAATGAATAACGTACTCTGTGAAGGAAAATTTTCTTTCAATATTATTGTATAGAGCGATAGAGTATTTACAAAATTTCCTCCTTTCTTCTCTTTGAATTTGTGAACTGGGCTAGAATCGGAATTCTAGAAAGAGGTACCTAGCTACAAAGTCGTACGCTCGCTTTACTTTTCATCCGTATTTAATTACAACTGACTGTAAAATGGCTGTAATAGACATTCTCTGTTTGTTTATTACTTATCTATGCCTCTATTTAAAACATCTACCACTAGTTCAAACACTGCTAAAGTTAAAGCTTACTGCTAATTTACCTATACATACAGAAGAAAATAAAATGGACCGTTCGACCACAATGCAACTTGGCAACTCAGTGATATTTTTGTACTGGCAATTGGAATAAAAAGTATTCAAATGAACACAATAACAAAAAGTTACCAATTGTAAAAAAAAAGTTTGACATTCGATTTTCGTAATCCTCTGAATCCTATTTTGTTTGGTAACGCAGGTGGTAAAGATAGCACAATGCGGCATTCTACTCTGAACTATTACCCGATTGAATGGTCCTCTAAACATATTGTGGCACCCTCATCATACTGTGACAGCCTGTCACGGTACTTCAAAAGTTTTTTTATAACATTAATGTCGACCCAAATATTTGTGATTCATATGTTCATACAAAATCAATTTGAAAGTGAAAAGAAAACACGACCGTTTAGAATACATCTCAGAGCAATAGCTTTAGTAATTGATCTGAAGAATATAACAAAATAGTTCCTTGGGCGCACGATAGATGGCGAGAAGATTGGCTTAAATCGCTTAAATCGTAAAAAATTAAGGACAAAACGTCTGCCTCTGTGGAGCGGTGGGAGTGTGTCCGACTGCTACGCAAGAGGTCGTGGGTTCGATTCCAACACAGGACACCACTTTGTGTGATCCACAAATTGTTGGTTCCGAGTCTGGGTGTACTTTGTGTCCGTGATTTGTATGTTTGTAAAGTCCCCCGCGAGACAGAGCTTGTACCTTATCGGAAAGTCGTCTAAACAAAAAAATAAAATAAAATACATGGTTCGGTGCCGAAACGGTTCGCGAGTTTGAGTCTCGTCTCAGTGAGTTTTCCCATTATAAATTAAACACCTAAATGCATTTTGCAAAATGAAACAACTAAACCTACATATAATATATTTCCTAGTTCACTAGAACTTACTAGTATTAATATTTATGTTCAGTACACTTTTGCTATTAACCTTCACTTACTACAAAGAATGGTTCACGTGTGTTGTAAAACTTAGTTCTAAACGCGCAAAGTTCACTTTTCTTAAAATGTGGTAGATACTTAGACCAAATGGGTTTCATTGCTCTAGCTAAGATTTTTATGATCCTGAATAATAGTTTTACCTACAGTTATAAATGTGTTAACTTTGCATTGCAGTAATATTAAGAACTAGCTGACCCGTTCAACTTCGTATGCGTCAATTTCCCCCGTTTTTGCAACATTTTTTATTGCTGCTCCGCTTCTATTGATCGTGGCGTGATGTTATATAGCTTATACCCATCCTCGACTATCCAACACTAAAATATTTTTTCAATTCGAAGCAGTAGCTCCTGAGATTATCGCTTTCAAACAAACAAATAAAAATCGTCCGTTTTTTATGTATAGATAAAATTTGTTTGTCTGCTTATTGGTTTGTTATGGAAAATCTCAAAGAGTACTGTGCCAATTTTGATGACATTTAGTACCATAATCGTAAGGCTGTATCGATCCAATGCTGGACATAGGTCTCTCCTAATTTTCAGCACAACACCCAGTTCTCTGCCTTCAGCTACCAGTGCACCCCAGCAACCTTTCTTAAGTCGTTGGTCTACCTAGCTGGGGGTTTTCCTAACTTATGTTTGCAAAAACGCATTTTAAATATTTAGTTTATGGATAGCTAAAACCTTGGCTTTGGAAGGATTGTGTAGGCTTTTGCGTTGCAATGAATTCACATAGAGTAAATGTTATATGTTGTATTTACTTAGTTATTATAGATTAGTTGCTACAATACTGGATAAATACAAGACAAATCTACTACTAGGATTAACGTAGATAATAACTTTTTAAAAAAGGACCACCTTCAAGAAAAAAAAAACAAGCACATGACTGAATGCAAATTTCAATGACTCATTCTTATGTTTAAGTCTATAAATCTGGTGTTTAATAAGCTAGGATAACGTTTTATACACTAAAACTTTCCCAAAAAAATATCAAAAACCCATTTAAATTGGATCACAAGCTTTCGAGAAAATTGCGAACATACATACATACTTACATCGTACATACCTACATATGGTCAAACAGTCGAATAACGAAAACCTCCATTTAAATTTAATCACGAGCTTTCGAGAAAATTGCGAACATACATACATACAGGACAGAGAACCACCTTTTTTGAACGTGGGTAAAAATATAATTAAATTAAAGTCAGAATTTTTCAAATAACTGTGCTATTTATAACATTAAAACGCTTATAAATCGCAATTAGCGAAAACATTTAAGTGTTAAAATTGGGTCTAATTACTTGCAAAACGTCGGACATTAATTTGCTGTAATCACCATCAAAAACTAGCTTTATTGTTATAATCCTAAATATTTTCAGACAATTTAAAGCAATAAACACACTTGATAAAACAAATTACCTAACTTTTTTCAACGTTATACGTAAAGGATAATCTCCACAAGCGGCTTTCGTTTCACTCAACCATTTCAATTGCAATTAAATTTGGGGCAAATTGAATCGAGCGGATCGGGTACCGGCAACCAAGTGTTCGACAAATAGTCTGTTCCAATTTATTTCCATCGCACATAATGAGATACGTTTCCCAACGAATACGGTTTGAATAAAACGCTCTTTAAATTTCATGTTGTTGCGTAATACAGCTATCACCGAGGACACTTCACTATAACGTTTCTCCTATACAAACGAATTCGCAATTTGCACTACAAAATTACTTCGCGTCTACGCGGTTTTATTACCGCCATTTTCACAGTTTAAAGTGAACTGTCAATTATGAATTAGTTCTTTTTTAGGGTTACGTATCTCAAAAACACGAAACTCTTATTTGTCCTGATTACTTTGTTGTCCATCCGTCCGTTCCATCCGTCTGTCTGTCTCTCCAGATACTTTATCTCGGGAACGTGGTGGTACCGAGTTGAAATTAAAACCATATACTCAGGTCTACAGTTCCTTGGAGCTGTGAAAAAAATAAAAGATTCCTAGGGACGTTTATTTAAATAAAACCGGGCAAGAGCATGTCGGAACATGCTCAGTGTAGGGTTCCGCAGCCTTGAACTATTGCATCAGTAGAAGAGCGTATGTTAATGGCACTTACGCCCTTTTGTTAAACGCAGTTTTTTTGGCAATAACTCAATGACGGTATATCCAATCTTATTCGAAATAATTTTAGTTTGAAGTGTTTATTCAAATACGGACACGATTTAAGCAAATTTCGGAGCAATTATTTACAAAAATATTCACTCAATCAAAAAAGTTTATTAGAAACCTTACAATATTTTTGAAAGACCTGTCGAATAAGTTGTCACACGTTGAACGTGCTAAAAAACCAGCTTCTGTAACATGTATAGAGTGCCCCCCCCCCCCTAAAAATATTTATTTTTATTATTTAGCTATCAAACTAAGTAACTAGAAGACACATTTTCACTAAGTTTCATCAAGATTATTGAGAAGTCTTTGAGTAAAATGCCTGTGACATACGGAATGACAAACAGACAGACATACAGACAGACAGACAAACAGACAGACAGACGGACATGACGAAACTATAAGGGTTTCAGTTTTTGCCATTTTGGCTGGGGAACCCTAAAAACTGCGGGACTCGATTCCTGAATTGTATATAATATATACCTACCACAAATTTGTACGGAAGCCTCGGTGGGCTATCCGACTCGCATTTGTCCGTTTTTTTTAAAGCATAGACATTTATTTTGAATGTCATTCTTCTTTTTACTTTTGAGAAATTATTTAAAAAACCGACATTATCGCAATACTATTTCTGGCAGGAGGTATCATGTATTTATTGCACTATGCACAATGACTCGATCTTTTTTTCACACGATTGTATACAAGAAGCAGCTCAGTTTGCCGCCATTTTTACAACTATCTATTTTTACCATAGACTTAGGATATACTAATTTTTACAGATTTTTAATTAAACCTTTACGCTGGCGTTTATTCTTTATGTAACAATAGTAGCAATACAATATTGTTAACTATCTACTACGATGTTTACAAACACGTATGAAGTAATCCTATTCCTTCCTTACTAAACTGCCGCACTGGTATATGGGGGTCTTTACAAACATACAAATCAAGGACACAAAGTGTACAGCCAGACTCGCAAACAAGGATCAAATAGATAAACTGGTGGCTTGTTGGAACAACGAGGCCACATTTTGGCTTACAGATGCACCTTTCGTACGGCTGAATCAATGTCTACAAACTAAATTAACTTAACTAAAGAATAAATAAAAAGAGTCAATATATACTCACGTAACTTTTCCATTCCTTCTGTGTGCAAGTTTCCGCTATCTTCGTGCAGTGGTATTTGACGACATCTGTAGAAATAATAAGTAACATTATCATCTTACATATTACAAATTATGAGCGAGCAATTTGCCGCCATTTTTATAACACAAACTTCAGCTGTCTTTTTTTTTTTATTTGTATATTGGCGACGAATCTCATAATCGATTCATTTTATTTTTAAATTTCGAACACTTGTTCAATTAAGTGTTATATAACTTTCCTACGGCCGCAGTTAGTCCAAATGTTACATTATCTGTGGAAGTTTTTTAATTTAATTGTTTATGGACTCTAGCTTTAACTCAGATAATTTTTAGGGCTCCGTAGCCAAAATGGCAAAATGGGACCATCTAAGGTCAGTGGATGTTAC
Source organism: Herminia tarsipennalis (assembly GCA_945859575.2). Taxonomy (NCBI): domain Eukaryota; kingdom Metazoa; phylum Arthropoda; class Insecta; order Lepidoptera; family Erebidae; genus Herminia; species Herminia tarsipennalis. The sequence continues at coordinate 9,879,595 of OX243851.2, forward strand.
TTAAATATGTATGTTACTATTATTTTTAAACTTTCGCGATTTTATTTATAATTCACGTGATTAAGTCCCGAAATATATTTAATATGTATGTTACTCTTGATTACCACATTTACTAATAACATTCCCTCTTAATAACATTATGTAACCTATTACACAACTGTCACTAACCTGAAATGCTTTTAACTTCGTACAAAGATCACATTACAAACAAACAAGTACCTAAGTGCCGGATAGAAGAAACACTTCCACCTCTATTACATACATGTATTAAGAAATTGAAGTGTACCTTTCGAACACAATACGTTGTCACCTCGTCTAACAATGAGGGCACTTTGACAGCTCTCACGACGTACTTGAGCCCGCACACAGTAACTTACTGTGTCTCATAAAAAGACATTGTTATCCTGAGCACTTTCGAAATTCTGGGCACACTTTAGTTAGGTGCATGTTGACCTGTGGGAACTGACCTAAGGCTCTCGTTACTGTAGTTTCACGTCCAGGTGACGCACACGTATTTTTATATAAGTAATGGTCTCTAATATACCGGGAGGAGAGCGCCAAAAATACAAGCATTTTATAAAGGCTGATTTCTTGATATAGCGTCACATTTAACCCTTACGGAAAACCCAGCTGACTGACGGCAGTCAGCTGGATTCTTTTTTACGTTTGGCGTACAGGACTTTTTTGGGGTACGCCCCAAACATGTTTAATATACATTTAGCTTAATTAATTATTTATCGTGTAGTTAAAGTTATACGTACAACTAAGTCTTTTAGCATTTATTGGTAATATTTTAAAGTTTTAATTACTGGCAACATTGATTTGCCAAAAATGCATTTTTTGGTGCATACAACAGTGGAACAGCAAGGAGAAATGAGAGTTGTAAAAATGGCGGCAAACTGACCGGCCATTATTTTTACAGCTCCGAGTTTAACTTGTAAAAAATGATTTGAATACGTGACAATTGACTAAGAACGAGACTATGTGTATGTAATAAGCGCATAAATACTTGACACTGGCAGAAATTAGCCGTTAATACGGCTAGATTGCCATAAACTCAAAGAAGAAGAAGAAGAAGCAAGGAGAAATGTTGCAAAAACGGGGAAAATTCACGCAGACGAAGTTACGCGGGACAGCTAGTATAATTTATGAGTTTACACATGCATTCAGTTTTAAGATTCGGATTATAATGTGACTAAACCGTATTCTGCAAAAATCAGATCTGGCTTGACTCCTTGTGAACGTAGCCTTACTGTACGGACAAGTTAATAATACAAACTAGTTTTGCGACAGTTTATCAATATCAAAACGCCCTGATGATAACATGATATAACATTGGTACTTATTTGCAGAAATAAACATAGACTGGTAGTAGAAGGTACAGTCAGCAACAAAACCTCAATATAAAATAATCGATACGGGATCTGCCCACGTGGATATTGGTTACTGCGAAAAACATCCTATGTCTTTTGCAATTTGGTATGGAGATAGTTTGAGTCCCCTCAAACTATCTCCATACCAAATTGCATATAAATCGGTTCAGCAGTTTAAGCGTGAATACGTTAGACAGACAGATTTACTTTCACATTTATAATAATAGTTTGGATTAGTAGTTTCGAATGGTACGTTTTGCTTTTAAAGTGTTTTGTAAATTAAAACGTTCTACGCAACTTATTTTACTGTCTGTACTGCCCCAGTCGGACTACTCATTTTGAGCGATGAAACAGACTGTGCCCTACTTCTGCTATAGCCTCATAATTTACAATTAAGAGTAAATTATATAGGTACATTTAATAAACATTTTAATTTCACGCCACGTTATCAATTACGAGTATGGTTTCTAATTGGTTTAAGGTGGCATTTAGCTACTTTTGAGTAGCACTTGTATGATATTTATAATTAACAAGTCAATATTATCGCGTAATTTACTCCAATTGGTATGTTGGAAATGTGATTAACGCGCGAGTTTTCGCCTGTACATTTTGCCTACTATAGGTTACTTACCTATAGTAGGCAAAATGCACAGGCGCTAAGGTTCATTACTCATTTAAACAATAGTAAAATTAAATGTCACTCTGCTCGACGGTTTATTTCACTTACGATGCGACAAGACGCGAGGAAAACGAAACGTTCATCAATAGCTCTCATATTTATTTTGAGCTGATGGGTATCTATTTGACCTTTAAGGTAATAAGGTCAAAATTGTACAAAAATAGGTGCATTTTATATGATCTTTGGCCGCCATTGTCACAAATAAAAAATGTAATAGTCTGTTCGATCCCGCCCATTTATGCTAGTTTCTACATTGCGATATTTATTTGTTTCAAAATGAGTAAACAGAGAGGGTCTTATTGACAGTTAATATCAATAATTTAATGCATCGTGTCAGTAGTAGGTATAGCATCAATTTTCACAAACAAAAAACTTAAAAAAACGTAGTACTGCTAAACTATTGTCGCTTTAATGCAAGCAACTGCTATCAAATTCAGCCACTTACACTCCTGTATAATAGATTCTTTTTAACGAACAGATGAGTAGTTGTATTGTTTCCAGTGCCCAAACCGCCACATATGCAGGCTTATTACCTTAAATATCGGGTAAGTTTGGCCCGCCAAATACACAGCATTGTTATAAGGCAAGACCGTCATACATATCGACAGTTTTGATTGATGATGCATATGGGTATACCGTACCGTCGGCATACCTAATGACATCGACACAGCAATTTATCACACACTGATTATTCGCGTTTTCAATTCGATGTAATGTAACAAAGTTCATTCGGTTTTGTACGTCAGTGGTGTTGTGCTATTTGTCATCAAAATTGTAGCCTCGGAACATTAGGCTGACATAATAACATGTGTTTATGTAGAAACATATTATAATATTGTGTATTATGCTTTATAAAATATTTGTGTTTTACGTAGGTCGCTCGATTAATTTTGAGAAGCTCGTAATTTAAAAATGGAACGCATCTGTATTGTATGTTTTTTAAAAGCAAATTTATTTAAAAATAAAACACAAGTAGCTATGTTGCTGATTTAAAAAAAATAATAATGTTTCAGTCATTTTGCTACGACGACGGTTCCCGCTCTCTTAACCGAGCAAGCCGCGAACATTAAATTTGTGTGCTACGATTTTACATTTTTAAATTTGTCAATAAAATATGTGACTTGTGAGAGACTTCAAACACCAACATTCTAATCAAGCACATAATACATACAGCTGGACATAAAATAGCAATTTATTTCCATGAATATTGCAGATATAGAAATGTATGCTTTTTTCTACTTTAAAAAATTGCATAAAATATGATTATGCAATTTTGTGATTCGTTAATGGAATGAATACTTTACAAAGGCCCTTGTGCCACAGCTTTTTGCTATAGTGTGAAAGGAGTAAGTATAAGATAAACTTGTAAAGTCTTCTTAGCTGTGATAGTTTTCCTTTCATTAAATATATTTCAACCCTGAATTTTTTCACATCCCCAAAAACAACCATTAATCTGGCAGGGGGGAGGTGACACTTGACTCTGACAAAAAAATGCACTCTAAAGCTTAATCATAACGTATAACTAAATTTTAAAATAACATTCACTACCCCCAAATATTTTCCACAGATGAGAAAAAAAAATAACAACCCTAGATTTTTCACATGATTTTATTTTACTTACCTTTGTCAGCGTAAATTACAGTTTTCTAGTACTAACAATCTCTGAGCTAAGCTGCGGACGGACAGACATGGCGAAACTATAAGGGTTCTATTTTGCCATTTTCACTACGCATCGCTAAAAAGGATTATATCCATACATACCCGCATGTAATAAAAATCTAGAAAGGTATTTAACTCAGGTGCTTTCACAAACTCGTGTATACGTATACCTGGCTTTTGTATAGCCAAAGACAGCTATGATAGATGGACGCTCGAGAATAATAGCAAACTTATTCCAATTTATCATAAAACGTCGGCGCACATACATATTTATGGAACCTGCATACGTTGTCGGAACATGTGTAAATCAAACTAACCTGTCGTCATACTAATACAAAAAGTTTGTCCTAAATAAAACGTCGTATCTATTGTTATTATTATATGTTAACTTGATGGCATCATGATAACATATTTCAGTCAAAATAACAATAGATATCAATAGTCCGAATAACAAATTAGATGTTTTATAAAGAAAAAACTTTTTTTATTAGTATGATGACAGGTTAGTTTTATTGACACATGATCCGGCAACGTATGCAGGTATAAATTCACCGATACTTTTGTTGCGTTAAACAGTTAAAGCACGTCACAAAAGTATCGGTAAATTTATATTTTATATTAAAATATGCTTTTGTCGTAAGAGACATTAAACGTTTAGATTATTTAAAATAAGAAAGTAGAGACTTAAACTATGATACATATAAAAACATATTAACGGATAGCAGAAAGTTCTCGTCAAATTTAATTGCATCTACCACGGTGCCATATCCGATTTCATTGTTATTATATAGTTACAGCGGTTTTTGATTTTGTCTTATAAATCGATGACCGGATGCATGCATGAAAAAGTGTTACGGTCCGTCACGTTCCGCCTGCTGATAGGCTGAAGTATTGTGGCCATTGGGCACATGCGCCCGGTTCCACTAAAGCTGTCACAGGCATGTTTGTTTATTATAAAGTCGTCAATGTTTTCTTATGGCATAATCACGTAAAATTATCGCCCGTAAACCGACTTTACAGACAACCATTTTATTTGTCAAATTTCAGTAGCAGTGAAAGGCGAATGGGATAAGTATTATACCTTCCCTAGTGCAAAATTAGATTGGTTTATTATATAATACTTTTTTTAATTGAAAACCTTTTTCATTGACAAATAAACGACAACAGAATTAAAAAATGATAAATAACATTTTAGGGTACTCAGACTTTGATGCAATTTGGTATATGTATTAAGTATCATGGTCACATAAGAACCCTTGAATTTGACCCCACCTTTCCGTTACGCGTTGTATAAAAAATAACCAAATTTGAAATAACAATACCTAAATATATAAGATCTTTTTGGTAAAAGTACATAGACTCTTCGATTGCCGTCCATTATTCTCATACAATCCCAGCAGTAAACACAATTTACTATATTTTTATTACTCCATAAAATAAATCGCAGATAAGTAGTACTGTAGTGCTGTGCCATCGGCTTTGAGTACCCAAGTTCCCTCCTAATCCATTTCCCGCACTTAACTCATAGAACTCGGACGGAATTACAATTAGTTCATTTTTTTTCTCATTCCCTCTAACACTGGGTATTAAGAATAGAAAATAATTGGTGCAGCTCCCTTGTGTACAATTTTTTGCGAAGTCGCAGCTTTCCGTGGCGGTTACTTTTTTCAATAATTGTTTTGCAAAAAATCGTAGGTATTGATGTTTTTGACGTGTTGCTTGGTCCGGATTTATTTTGTTCGAAACTTATTATAAACAGAAATCTACAATTTTATCTGGATTTTACGTAACAAATAATTTATCGTAACTATTATACGCCATGGAAATTTAATTGAGATTGATTTTTTTAAACAAATTGCCTACCTACAAAATTCAGTTTACTGCACAATGTGAATTATGCATTAAGTACAAAAATTGAGTATGTATTCATTTGTATAAGCGCATTTCATACTACACGGTGTTCTTATGAGTAAGACTCTTTTCACACGGTCTGGTTTCAATCCGGTCCGGCGCCCGGCCGGCGCCAATGTATGGCGATATTATATTCCGGTACGATACAGGACGAACGCCAAAACATGTGAAAGCTATCCTACATTGCAATACACTTCGCAACGAACCCCCGGGCACCGGTCCGGATGGAAACCGGAACATGTAAAACTTTAACAGTAACGTCCTTTTCACACGTTCCGGCGCCGGATTGATACAGTGTATCCGGCAGCAAATGTGTGGCGACCGGTAACGGACGGACGTCAAACCGTGTGAAAGCTACCATCGCCATACATTCGCTCCGGATAGCCGGTCGCCGGCTACCTGGCGCCGGATTGAAATAATAACATGTAAAAAGGATGTTAAGGTCCTTTTTACATGTTATTATTTCAATCCGGCTTTTAAAAGTAATATATATAATAATAAAAATCTGGATTTTAAAAGTACCTATTGGTATAATCCTTCATACCACCATTCTTCAAAAAGTCGCTTTTAAAAGCTTAATTTGTTTGGATGATGCTTTACCACAAACAGACCAAAAAAGGCTTCGAAAATATTACACCCTCTGTATGCATTAGGGATTTAAAAAATGACACATGCAAAGCAAAATCCCATTCGTTAAACAAAAAGTAATCAGATTAATTCATCTAACGGCGTCAACAGAAACTTTTCCATTAATATTTGAAAAGCAGGTCGTAGGCTAAAAGTGAACCTAACGCGTTCGCCGAGCCATACTGTGTACATAGTCTGATGAACCACCTCTAACTAATCACTAACCGTACTACGTCATAATAAAACGTCCCACGTAATTAAAAGAGAGATATGAACAATGTATTTTTAAACTAAAATAACTTCGGAGCACAGTCTACGCCATATTCAAGATCAATCAAAATATTTTCAACAAACTAGTTAAGTTACTATTTGCTTTTCAAATGTAGATTCAATGTTATTAAGGCTCAAGTGTAAATATCCCAACGGATTCTATCCTATTGAGGACACAACAAGAAGGGTATATTGGAAACGGAACGACCAAAAATTACACAATTTTCCATCGGGGTGACTTTACGAGTACCTACTAGATACATATAACTGTGGCACATACTGTTGAGTGGTAAATAAACATACAAATATATCATGTTCAGTAACACATTTTCTGTGAAACTTTTGTGTAAACCTTAAGTGCAACATACACAATGAGTATAGAAAGAAAGAAATAAAGAAAAGGGCGCAAATCCATATATTTACAATTATCTATATCTTAACATAAAACTAGCCTATCTTAGGAACCTGCGACAGATTGGTCCGTATTCCTGTGTTGCAGTGAACCACATCACAGCGCTGATATTTAGTGTGAACCTTAGGGGTAGCACGGACAGGTTAAGTTATCTTTATAACGAACCTTTGACAGAGATAAATGTGTCCTAACACAAATTAAAAACAAAACCTAAATTAACAAAAAAGGATAACGAAGAAAAACCTAATGTGTACGGTCGTCTTCCTTCCCTCTAATATGGCGAAGGGGAAGACCAATGCGACAAATTCGTGAACGGGTGCTACTTGGAGTGACGGCCTTGTCATATAGGTTTTTTTTTATTTTAATAGTGGTTCATAAATATTTGTATAATAAGTATTTTTCCTAATAATAATCGAAAGCATGTTGCCTTACCTTATAATCGAAAGCATGTTCCCTACCCTCTACTGTAATTTTTGTAAGTTGATGCTCTTATTCACACCATTAATTTAAAACTTGATTATGCATCACAACATGTGCAATACTTGTACCACTGTCGAAATTTGACCACACCTTTCTGTTACACGTTTTGTTAAGTATATAGTTTCTGCTAAGTATATACACAGGCGCGGATTCAGTGTAATGGGCAAGGAGTGGATTCCCACATTCCCAAATGGGTTAATTGGCTAAAGATATGATAATTATATTCAAATCTTCAAGGTGTTATTTTAAAAGAATTGCAAGTAACCATGTGTGAATTGGTATGCATTGGATAAAAGCAGGTGCAATACATTTTCTTGTTATTAAAGATTCGTCAAAATCAAAAGTTTTAGCTTTGGACTGCCGTGCCTACAACCTCAGTTGTGGGCTGGATCCGAACCTTTAGATACCTCCAATACTCCTAATCCGATCCGCATCCATTCTCTGTGTGCCTTACACTTAAATTTATTTTAAAATATATAAAACAATGTTATGTATCGAATACAATATAAATTAGATTAAAGCAAACACTGGTATGAACAAACTTTGTTTGTTCTGCCGTGTGAAACGGCTAATTAATGCATTAAAACAATTAATGAACAAAAGTTGTACAACCCCTACCTGTTGTGAAAGCTTTAATGAAGTGTGTACATGAACAAAAATTACTACGAGTACACGAAACTATTTTGAAAACGAAGGCTAACAATTTGAGTTATTATTCGGATAAAAAGTTAAATACAGTTTTAAGTATTTATGTTATTCAGTTTGAAACTGTTTTTTTTATTTTCTTTCATTATAAATCCTCACCCTAGCAGTTTAAGTTACAGCAAAATTACTTATTAGTCTAAGACTAGATTGTAATCTCAATCAAGAAACCTAAATATGTTCTATCATTTACAAAAAAAAAAAATATATAAATCCTGTTTTAGACGAGTACTATTTGCAAGTGACTATTCACTTGCAAATACACACAACAACAAATATGCTGTCGTACTGGTCGTGGGTTCGATCCCCACCCAGGATAAAACTTTGTGTGATGAGCACGATGGTTTTTTCTGTGTCTGGGTGTTATTTATCTATAATTTGTATGTATTTAGAAATATAATAATAATAATATAATAATATCTTGGAACAACTCACACAACGTCATCTGATCCCAAACTAAGCAGAGCTTGTACTATGGCAACCAGACTACTGATATACATACTTATATATTTCTAAATACATACATATTATAGATAAATTACACCCAGACACAGAATAAACTATCGTGCTCATCACACAAAGTTTTATCCTGGGTGGGGATCGAACCCACGACCTCTTGCGTAGCAGTCGGATACATTCCCACAGCGCCACAGAGGCAGTCTGTGTAAATATACCTATATAAGCTTGTTTATCAGTTGTCTGGTTTCCATAGTACAAGCTCTGCTTATCATGTTATGTTTGGGATCAGATAGCGTTATGTGAATTGTCCCAATATATTATTAAAACAAAACTTTTAACTAGATCATTTTTTTAAGACTGCGGTTTTTTTTGGTGTGTACCTAGTTAGATTTTAGATTTTCTTCATTCATTCATTATGTTTATAGTTCATATTTCATCGAAGAAGAGGTACCCACATAAAATTCTGACATATTTATACCTACGCAGTCATCGAAATAAGCGAAGACATTTCAAACAAAACAAACCAAGTGTCAAATCGACTGTTATATCGAATTACAACAGTAGGTTTGACAGCTTTTAGTTGATGTTTGATTTGACAAGACATTATCCGTTCTTTAACTCTTCGAATATATCACCAACCCTAACTGCCCATTCCATCTTAAAATCAAAGTTAAGAAAGGTATTTTCCAAAAGTTTTCACTTTGTTTTAAGCTTTAGTTCATAGTAAACAAAGTTTAAGTCGACAAACGTTAATACGGAGCGTGACTTATCTGCAAAGTGCACAAAGCACACTTTATAGATTTTAGAGTAAATGTCACTTGCACTATAGACTAACTTTGTTTAAGATGTTTAGCTTTCTAACCGAGTCTAATTAAATATAATTAAGATAATAATTTGGAGGGATTCGTGACTCGGAGATATCTGAGCACAACGAGACATCAATGTTAAACTGTTTATGTATTATAACTGTTTTTGTATTATGTTTTTAAAGGAAATAAACGCGCGTCTTTTACTTTATAACAACCTATTTTATTATAATACGACGATTGTGTCGTGATTGATTCTGAATTATGATCTTTTACTTCTGCACTCTAACATCGTAGTCAATTGTATAACTTATTATCCTACTAATAACTAAGAAAGTTTGTTAGGATAGATCGATGTTTGTAGGTAATTCTTTCACGCGAAAATTACTGAACAAATTTTAACACAACTTTAATGTAATATTGTGTGTATATCAGATTAACACATAAGCTGTAAAATCAAACCTTAAGTGGGCGAAGTAGCGAGGAATAGCTAGTCTCTATATCTATCCATATATTAGTGAATGTTATCAAAAGAATGTCACAACGCTTTGCGTATAGTAGAGCATAATGAAATAGCTGGTCTTGCGTCTAATCCTTTTTAGATCAGCTTACTATCCCAATTAATAGAATGAGGTATGCGCTTATTGCACTTATTTCCTGCTTAGATGATTGAGCTTGGGATTGGTTTACCGTTTTTTGAGACGTGATAACGTCTTATAATTCGATGACCGGGTGCACGTATGAAAAAGTGTCACGTTCCATATGTTGATAGGTTGAAGTAATGTGGCCGTCGTGTGACAGGCATGGTTCTTTATTAAAATGTCGCCAACGTTTTCTTATGACGTTATCACGTAAAATTACCGTCCTTAAACCGACTTTACAGACAACAATTGTTTTTTTTAAATTATAATATGGATGTTAAGACCTAGATTTGTTTTGTCATTGTTAAGAGTGATTTCAAGTCATATAATGTGGTGGGTTTATAATCTCTCTCGATTGCAAGTCTGATTGCCTTAACATCTAGTTTTTTTACTACCACTACTAAGTTGATAATTTGTTCACCGATCAAACCAAAATAATGTCGAAACACTACTGAAATGCGGTCCACACAGACGCTCCAAACATTTTCATTAACGTACATCGAGGCTATTATTATTGTTGCACAAACTAGTTCAATATTCGTCTCGCTCCTCTATCAATGGCTTTGAGCTATTTACCAATCAGCTAATTTTAACAGACAGACAATCCCATTCCAAATATTGCAAAATGATGTCAGGATTTTTAACTGACTTAAAAAAAGGAGGTGGTTGGTGAGGTGAGGAAATGTTTTTTTTGTGCGTTTGTCCGATCATGCGAAGACGACTGAAACGATTTGATATTTTTTCGTGTTTCAAAGTGTATACTTTCAAGTTGGTTCTATTATCATCAGATTAGGATCTGGTGGTGGGATCCTTAAGAAATCGAGGTAACTCTTCAAATATTAACGGCACACGAGTGATTTGGATATATATTACAGTCATTTGTACATTTACTCTCAAAAAGTACCAATTGGTGAGGTAGAACTGATGATGAAGACACAGATGACCAGCGGTAAGATTCAATATTTCACAGTTTGCGATTCAAGTACTTTAATATGATATTGCGTAGCACTTTATACTCGCCTAACTAAAATTACACCATATAATAGAGCTGATGTTGAGGTATTATTTAACGGCCCTGGATCGAAATAAACAATATTTTAAAGAAGGATTTTAGCAGTAGACATCAGGCTATTGTAACTTAAGTGAATTACAAAACAACCACTAAAAAATAACTTCCACATTTTTTTTTTAAGTCGGTTATATTTTTTGTAAAAAAGTTTTCTCGCCGTATGATTGTGAACTTTGTTATTTTATAAACATTTTCGCAATTTTATCAACTGAGGAAAAAATGTGAATAGTACAAGTCGTTTACAATAAAACGCAATCATTTTAGATAGTTAATAATCTATAAATGGTAATAAAGTAAAAATAAAAAAAACAACGGGTTGTACTCCGGGAGTGCCGGCAGAGGGGAAAATTAGAACATTGTATTACATACTGATGAATTTTGAATAATATTTTTAAATCTTTCTGACATAATAATCAAAAAATATGAAATAATAAATCACAAATCAAAAATAAAAAATTGCAAAAAACAATTCGTTACTCAAACTCGAACTGGGGCCTTCTGGTTTCTGGACCGCCCGATTTACCACCTGAGCTATAATGAAATTGTAGATGGTGGCGAAATTTACCTTTGTATTCCAATGTTATTGTAGCAGTTTTTCATTGCTCACTGGGTCTCTCTCAGGTCACGTGTGCTGACGCGAGTTCAACATTTTTACCTACCCCAATAAGTGCACATAGCCGCTAAAGAAGTTTTCACTTCAAAAATTGCAGTTCAAGAGTGCCTCTGTGGCACGGTGGGAGTGTGTTCGACTGCTACGCAAGAGGTCGTGGGTTCGGTTCGATTCCCACACGGGACACCACTTTGTGTGATCCACAAATAGTTGCTCCGAGTCTGGGTGTATTTTGTGTCCGTGACTTGTATGTTTGTAAAGTCCCCCGCGGCACAGGGCTTATACCCTAATGCGGGAGATGTATTTTTTTTTTTTAAATCCACAGTTTAAAATATCGCGTAAATGTTTATAAGCTAACAATATTCACAATCATTCAGTAAAATATGCAACATTAAGAGAAGTACTTACATATTACCTCGATGATATACAAGGTATTGATATAAGGTCCTCTGCCTTTCTTCCTACAGTGTCATGTATTCGCCTCTTAATTCACATAAAGACAAGCTCGAAAATCAGAGGCACGAACTGACCACAGAAGATTAAAAGCTGTAGCAATATACTATGACATACGAATATATAAGTACCATTCAACGCTGCTAAAGCACGTTCCACTTTCCAGTATTATCAAGAAGCATTCTCGGTTGGTTTCACATCACTATATGAACATTATCGATTGAATAAAGGTTGAATACCACCAAAAGCTGAAGCCAGGGGTGCACTATCGTTCACCCATATTCGCCCGTGACGAAATTAGGTTACGTCGGCACGTAATCCGGCATGAAGTTATCGAGTGCAATTCGATCAGGGTTATAATTAGAAAGTTTTGTTTGTGCAGCCGCCACGAAACCAGAAGATAACTTTCGTGAACGAAATGTTAAGTAAGCATCTAATAGGTAGGTGTTTTGATTTTTAAGGTTCCGTAGCAAAAATGGCAAAACGGAACCCTTATAATTTCGCCACGTCCGTCCGTCCGCAACTTAGCTCAGCGACTGTTTGTACTAGAAGGCTGTAATTTTGCATGAATACACATTTTACTTACGCCGACAAAGTGATAGAATAAAATCTTGAAAAACATTTTTTTTGAGGGTACCTCCCCTTAAAGTGGGGATGTGATTTTTATCTCACCTGTGGGGGGGCAACGTGTGGGGTATCATTAGATAGGACTTTTAAAAACGTTTAGATATTGCAAGGACCATTTTTAGATTTAGGGATCCGTTTATGAAGCTTTAAAATGCAAACTTTTGTATGCAATCAAGTGATAAGCGTTTTTAAAAGACCTATCTAACGATATCCCACACAATTGGGTAGGTGATAAAAAACGTATAGGAGAGGTACCCTAAAAATAATGATTTTAAAAAGATTTTATTTTATCGGCGTAAGTAATATGAGTATCCATGCAAATTGACAGCCTTCTAGCACTAACAGTCACTGAGCATAGCTGCAGAGGGACGGACGGACGGACATGGGGAAACTATAAGGGTTCCGTTTTGCCATTTTTGCTACGGAACCCTAAAAAACAACAGAAAAGCCATTACTTAAGCCGCATTATTCGGCTACGGAACCCGACATTGTGCCTGACCCGACATGCACTTGCCCGGTTTTTATATTATTCTAACATCAAGTTTTTTTGCTTAAAGCAGATTGAAACAAAACACATGAGCTATACCTATTTTAAATTCATAATGACAATCACAGACTGTGTTATTTTTCTATCAAAGCATTACAATTTCGCTTTTAAAATTTTGGTTTTTATCTATTACGTAGGTACCTTTTATCAATCGACTTCAAAATCTCAATTGGTTTTTTTTTGTTTGTTACCTAATGACGCGAAGACGGCTGAACGCTTCATAGGATTTCAAACATTTTTATTTTCTTTTAGATTGGTCCCATTGTATATTAAGTTAGAATCTGTTATTAGGATCTTGAGGAAATCGAGGGAAATAATAAAGACACACCTATAATAATAATAGTAAGTCATGCATTTACTCTCAAAAAGCATTTAGTAAAATACTCAATAATAAATATATGGGTTGCGATCTTATTACAATGCACCTGATACTTCGCATCCGTCATTTAATGGACCTGGTAGTCAATTATCAGGTGAACTCCTCGAAAATTAATGGCATCGGGAAAAACAATATTTTTTGAAAGAAAATGAACAGTTCAGATTGAGAAAATTTAAATTAAAAACTAACTAAAAAGGGAGAATAAGAAAAATAAACATATGCCAAATGAGACATAAAACTACTATTTTCTGGGACCAACTTCAAAACTTCATATATTTTTTGTTTATTTTATTTTTTTATAGTAGTAACTTGTATTTATTTTTGAAATCATTAATATTTTTTGTAAAAAATGTGTACTAGTCGATTTTACCTTTTACGGGAAGATTTTCCAAAAACGCTGAAACACGTTATACGCAAACAAACTAGCCAAATACAATATTTCACAGATCAATCATTTAAACTAGCGAAGTTTCATACAAACTAGTAACCCTTATTTTAAGCCGATACGGATTTTCAAAAATAAATTCTCAATGAATGCCTACAATATAAAAGACATCACCTGTGAAAATGTTAGGTTCATAGCCCCAGCGGCTTAGGCTCTGCGACTATGACTTTGTCAGCCAGTCAGTCAAGACAAGTGATTAGGTATATATGTTTTAAAACTTTTGTGATTTTTATACATATTAGATACATTTCGGGACTTAATCGCTTGAATTATTTGAAGGTACAAACCTTTTATTTACCCGACGTTTCGACGTCTAAACGTCGGTTAAATAAAAGGTTCGTACCTTTAAATAATTAACGCGGTTAAGTCCCGAAATATATCTAATAGGTATATATATGTACCTATAGATAGATAATAATCCAATTGTAAACGGCACTATGGAAAATGCAATACTTATGGCAGACATTGTCCGCAGATAAAAATATCTTCCTTTTGTTACACATTGTGTTTATATGGCATGACTTTCACATCCTACATTACGACTAAATCCTTAATTAAATTTTGATTTAAATGTTTAATAGTACGAGTCTCGCGCAATTCAACTTTACCGTCCACCTTATTTTTAAAAATCCATTCTATATATCTCTCACCATGTTTGTATGTGTAACAGTTTTGCCGAGTGCAGTACTCGTGCTCGCTCAAAAGCCGCGTCCTGTACAAACACGTTCATATTTGTAGTCGCTAATGGCTCCGCAATTGAAATACAATTTACACTTTAATTTAATCACACTTTATCCCGCCGTTGGCAATATTTGCCAACGTATAAAGTAACTATTTGATGTATTAATTATATGTAATGAATGCGGGAACTGTTGGAGTAATTTGAAGGATATATCTTAACATAGGATATACTAAAGATCATTTTCACTATTGTTTGTGCATGTGCAACCTAATCCACGCAATGGATTTCGATATAATTATCAATATATTTTTTACAAATATTTATAGTTATATGTTGGAAATATGAAAATATAATATGGGGTTCCTATCCACCTATACGCCTACCTATTTCAAAAGTAGAGAAAATCCCGTGAGAGACCTGACCAACTGGCAAAATTTCTATTGCGCTAGTTTCGTAATTTATTGGAGTAGGTTATGGTAGCAGCTGTTACAAACACTTAACTGCAGATTATGCAACCATTACCATACTTATAACCATTAAACTAGCAATAAGGTAGATGAGTTAAAATAAGCAGTTATCACAGCACATGGGTCTTAACCACTCGACACTCGAAAGTTCCACTGATTTTTCGATCAATAATAATGTTTAATAATATTCTAAAATTTTCGCGAATTTATACGCATCAAACAATTTTGATTCGACTATGGGTATACTTACATATTTTAAGGTTAAATACCTTTCTAAATAGTATTCAATGATTATAATACCTATGCACCTAATTTGGTTTTAAAAATATACTATTAATATATCAATCATATCGCAACGGCTTTGGTAAAGCAAATAGCTTTTACATTTAAATATCTAGTACCTAGTTTAAAAATGCGTATAATAGGTTCAGTGTTTTACCCTGTCTATGTGAATAGCATGACTACTCTGGCGTTGCAAAATGAAGCCCATATAGGTATCGCATATGATCGAGCATCGCCGTATCTGCGGAAACAAGATAAGCCGGTGTAACGCGCAACGTATGCCGGACAGTGCAGCACAATCCGGACACGTACGTCTGTCCGGGATATGGATGCGCTTTTGTAAATCGCTGCATTAGCAGCTTTAAGCAGAGAGTAAATTTGCATATGAGTTAAAGGAAAAATGAACAATGAAGCTTTTACGCTTTAAAGAGCTCTACTATGGTTTTAGGGATTCAAAGACTACTGCCGATTTAAAATACAACACAGTACCTTTACCGCTAGTAGCTAGTTGCTGAGAGGAATTTATAAACTTTCTAATGTACTATTTGAAATTACGGTGATATGTTATTGGTATTTTTAAAAAAAGCCCAGTATGTTATAAATAAAAACAGATTAACTAGATTCAATACGATTTAAAAAGAGACCGACCATCGTCTCGTACCATACATATCTGCATCATAAATATACCTATATTTGGGTTCTTTATTTCAAAATTATTCGGAATATTAAGAGAACAAGCGGAATTTTATATTCACTACAATTAAATCTTCATAAAACATAGCTAAGAACCATCCTCTTAAAACTAATTTCTAACAAAAAAAAAAGAGAGAGGTGTCTTTCACACACCCGTTTGAAACGTAGTTTCTTTTGCTATATCTTTTTTGTGACTAATAATTTAAAAAAATATCTGGAACGGAACAACATAACATTTAAAAAAAAATCCTAATTAAGATTTTTCACACATATATCACACATAGCCAGGTTGACATAAGGAAAATAAACATTACACGTCACCTTTCACAAAAATACAAACAACTTATAAAACACTGCCTACTTTTTCTAGCATCACATTATCATAAATAGTTTTTGATTGATGTCAAAATGTTACGCTTTTTTTAATGTCAAAATGTAACATTTTAATCCGTGTAACCTCTCAGCCCATAAACAAGAAACATCCATAAGAAAATCTATTCACAAACGTAGGCATCTAACTTATCCCACCCCTTTTTCATCAAATGTTGAAAACACCACACAGACAAGAGCCCATTGGTTAAGCTGTCTAACAAAATGTTCCCCAATAAATATTCGCAACGAACGACCTAGTCCCCTTCAATGAAAGGGACTAAAATCTGTGTTTGTGAAACGTAATAGCTATTATAACGTCAAACAGTACTGAAACAGCTGATGTCGGTTTCACTTGTGTATTCAGAGCCAGTTTGACTCCGTCCAACCGTGGCTTAGGAATATCAAACCGTTTGTGATGTTTCAGGTTGGGTGTCTATTATTAAAATAACAATAAACATAAATTATTGATATACCTACCTAATTACCCGACTGCAAGGAATAATGTCATATTCTTTATTACATCATATCTTTCAAACCACTTGTCCGCCAAGTGTAATCATAAATTAGTCAGGTTTAAAAAAACAAACATAGCGGCTGTGAGATGTCAAAAACCAAGTATTTCATTTCAATACTTGGCAACAGCTGTGATAAAAGTTAGTTGTTACATCGGTTACATTCTACAACCACTAAAAAGTATATATTTAAAAAAAAAATTATCCCCCTGCCCAAAAAAATACAAAGAAGATCCACTACATATTTAGGTATATAACCTAATATCATGAAGTCGGAGGTATTATTGAAACTCGATGAATTTAGTATTGTGCCTCCGACAGCATGATATTATTATGATCTTGTTTGCATCTTTTTTGAGAAGGCGGGTTTTTTATTTTTTTACAGAAAGGTGTGGTCAAATTCAATGTATTCGTATTATGCGGTTTACCCTAGTTTTATTGTAACCTAGTTCTTAATCGCACGTTTTTGTTTGCAGATTGACAGGCTAGACGGAGAATACCCGCGCTGCTGTTTGACCACATTTTTCTGTTCAGGAATAAAAAATATATATACTTACATCTAAAGCTACACAAACAAAAAAACATATCGTGCAAATAAACACTAACTTTTCTTACAACATAAAAAAGCCCGCCATAAACATCCTCTTCATGGTAAAACCATTAAATAGTGACAAAAACAGAACATCGCCCGCGAGCATTTATCTTCTACGGAGAGTTATAAAGGGCATAAATAAAGCAAAACCTATAAGGCTTTAAAGCAACAATGAAAAATACGAACCGTTTTGCGTTGGGTGGCTGGGGGAGACTGGGCCGCAGCGAGGAGGGTGCGCATGAACAATGCGGCCCTGCCGAGAGCACCACTGCACAAATAAAAAAAAACACATGAACAACCGTTCCAATTATTGACGTGGGCATGAGATGAGAATCCACAGTACACACCCGTGTAGCTCTAACTTTTACGTACGTTACGCGCTTTGTTCAACTACCCTTCGTGCCACCGGTCGGAAGTTGTGCTACAACTACCTCATGTACAACTGTATTTAATTTTAAACTTTTGTAAGGCAACAATTGAGTACAGTACGTACATGTAATTATGCTTAGATCTATACAGGACAAAGCATAGACTTCACTTTGACAACGTATCTCATAATGTATATATTTAATTGTATAGTTTTATAATGCAACAATCAAATGCATATACAGGAATAATAGGTGAATAAGTGAACATACCTCTATCTAATGCGGATCGGATAAAGCATAGAGTTACATTCGATAGACGACCTGTAGTCCGTATAGTTCTACCGTTCAGTTCTACTAGTAGGAATGAAAGGACGATAGATTGTCAGTTTTGTAATTCAGGTCTCGTAGACCTCTGTTTTCCTGTATCCTATAGACTAAATTATATTCGATCAATTCGTATGGATATTATAGGTCATCAGCAGTTGAAATGTTGAGAATAAAGATCTTGTAGTATGGTGACTCTACGCAGTAAATTGAAAGATCTGTTAGGAAGTAACATTACCGCAGTCAATTCATAGTTAAGTGACCTTGTGAAAACTGTGCTTTGCGCGCCTGTAAGAGCAGGTAATGTCGTCGGTCCTGCACCTAATTTGTTTTCGGTCATGTCAAATTTCAATCGCCACAGACTGTGTGAAACTGAAGGAATCGTGAGTGCATTTATATCTGCACACACATTTGTTCGTTTAATACAATATGTATATTTAATCCCTGTCCGACCCGTTAATATGTTGTAAGCAGTTATATTCTCATTCAATTTATGCCATTTTTTAAATTAATGAAAAAATTTTTTGATAGAAGTCTTATGGGAAAACGTGTCGCCCCCACATGTTTTCCCATAACAATGTAAATAAAAAATCTTGAAAATTTACAAGTTTCGACGATATTTGACAATTTTAACAGTTATATTTTCTTTTATATTTTTTTAGTATTGTAAACAGAATACCTCTTTCGTGTCGGACAGGGATTAATTTACACATTGTATTCACTGAATAGTTAGCTAGTCGATTAGGAAATTATTACAGTTAAAAACATCCGAAGCTCCCTAATATAATATGTATTAGTTGATAATAAAAAGGCTCGATCATATTGTGGAAGTTATATAAACACAAGCATACATATATCGTGTATTCGCACAAGAATTACCCATTCGAAAATAATCTATACTAATATATTAGCGCTATAATGTCGCAGCGCTGTTCACATTATGGTATCTAGATTAAAGCGCTCAAAGAAACAAACTCTTTAGCTTTGTAATAGGTAATATTTGTAGTTGGTACGTAAGTAGTGTCCCTGATTTTGATAATCTATACTAAATTATAAAGCTGAAGAGTTTATTTGTTTGTTTGTTTGTTTAAACGCGATAATTTCAGAAACTTCTGGTTCGAATTGAAAAAATATTTTAGTATTTGTTGGACCAGGAACAGGAACTCTATCTATATAACATCACGCTACGACCAATAGAAGCAGAGCATCAATGTAAAACGATGCCATAATGGGAAAATTGATGCTACGATCACGGGTCAGGTAGTTAATAATAAAATAACAACATATTTTATTACATTTTATGCCAGTTACATTATTTATTGGGCACTGTTCCAGAGCTTAGGAATCAATTAAGAATTTACTGGTAGAAACGATTATCTACCACGCGGTTTCCGCGACATAGTTCCATCAAATAAATTAAAATAACTGCATAAAGCCAACATCAGGCGGGCGGTTAGCTGCTAATAGTGCCAAATAGGTATAAAGCCAAAAACAGCAGACATTAGCCATGGTAAACCCGCCAACATCAGCCACAAGTAAATACTTTAAAACATTCTTGACTTTAAACTGTAAAACTTAGTATTTTAAGTTTAACTTTTGCAAACGGAGTGTACCTAAGTTTTTATTTTGCAATTGAAGTACCTACTTAAATAATCTAAAGTAATCTTTTAGGTTTTTGCTTTAACAAATATTTTAATTGAACCCAACAAATATTTTAATTTGGCTTTAACAATGTCTATCAGTTTTTTTCGTTAACGTTATTCATTATATTGTGACCAAATAATGATAATTTTCAACGATACAGTCATTTTAGGCAGAGGCAGAAAAATATATGTATTTTTTTTTAGAGACCTGTACGTATTCTGTAAGAAAGTGTTTAAGTTAGACATATTATTGTGTATTTATTATAAAATACCACTTATTAAGGATTTTTTTATGTGATGTCATTAATGTTTTGTGTTATATTTGATGATATCATTTTGAAGTAATTTTTATAGGCATTTCTTGCCAGTTACTATACAAATACAATAATTGCATTTTTGAAAGATAGAAAAATTTGAAGTCCAGACCCAGGAATCGAACCCGAGACTTCCGTAGCCAAACCGGGGCCAGAAGGGAAATTTTTCTATACCTTGATGCACGCGAGTTGGGCCCTCGCATGCGCCATCTAGTCAGTAGTTAAAAAACTACCACGGCTTTTGTTATTGCTTCGTTACAGAGACCATTTTAACAAATTATGATGTCGCAGGCCGAATATTGAAGTAATTTTAGTTCAATAGTTAATTTTAGAAAAATGTTTCTATCTTTCAAAAATGCAATTATTGTATTTGTAAAGTAATTGACAAGAAATGCCTATAAAAATTACTTTTAAAAAAACTCACACTAAAAATAATACTATATGTATATCAAACCGTTAGTCTTTCATCTTTACTATCAGCCTATTTTTATAAACATAATTAATATTGGTTTTGAGTAAATTCTGTTTTAATAGACCTCTTTAAAAAGATAGGTGCCTACTGTGACGGATAGTTGCCTTACGATAAAATCGGAGGCGGAGATACTTGCCTCATGCAGGGATAGACTCTTCACAGTGTTTTTTTAAAAGAAATAAAATATAATCAACTTTCTAAAATAGTATACCGTTTTAAGTATTTAAATAAATAAAACATAACAAAAATAGCCTTCCAAATTTTAAGTTAGATACGTCTAGGTGAATTACTAACTTAAACACTGGAATTTAACAAAATAATAATAGCCATTATCCAACTTAACCACATTCAATTGCGCTGCAGCGTTTGCATGAAAACCCTATGTGTTGAGAGACCTTGCTTTATACAATCTCATATATAATCCGCCCATTGTACTCGGACATGTACACCCTTACATTTTTTAAACCAAACATATAACTTTTATTGATTTTCCTTTTATTAACTCTATAATAAAAAACCTTGAACAATAACTTTTATCAACGGTTTATTTTTGGACGTTAATGGGTTAACTCATTTTATTTTTAGTACCTTGATACCGAGCTTCGCTTATTATTTTTGTATAAACGACGTTTTCTAAATATGAAACCTAGTTAAATTAATTTATGGTACCCAAAACCCCCTGCATACTAAATATCATGAACATCGAATCATCGGGTGTTCAGTTACATACACACGTAGTTATACACACACACACACATATATATATGTATATATATATATATATATATATATATATATATATATATATATATATATATATATGTATATATGTACGTGTGTATGTCACTGAACACCTCCTTAACGGTTGGACCCATTTTAATGATATTTTTTACAAAAAAAGAGGTGGTACGAAGTACCTATATACGCCGGGACAGCTAGTGTTTATATATATAAATATTTATATATATATATATATATATATATATATATATATATATATATATATATATATATATAAATGCATACATATCTTACTTATTTTGAAAGACAACTGCCGCACTAGGTTACCTACAACCACAGTACACCCAGGCTCAGATGCAAAATATATGAATCTCAAGAATCTTAGTCCCCGGCGTAATTCGAACCCATGACGTCCGCACTCCCATTGCGCCACCTAACACTGTCGTTCGAAAAGAGACATTACATGAATATGAAAATTTTATTACAGTAAACCTTGATACATTGACATGACTTGACATGTACCAAAAGGGATATGTGCTGAAACAAGATTCCATATCTTACATTAACTCCATTTAATTATAGCCTAATATCATAACTTACAGATAGATGATATACTCATTATTGTCATATTCAAAAGTCATAAAAAGAAAATCAAATTATTGACTTAATTATACATTTTTGAAGCTGATCAGTATTTGAAACAAATAAACATTTTCGAAATAATTTAAATCACAAACCTTCAACAAAGAGTTTTAAATAAAACGTACCTGCCACTCGGATTGGACAGTGACATGTCATTCAGAAGAACACTGATGGACATTTGATACAAAACTATTGTTAAACTGTCAGTCAATCTGACATGACATATTTTACGTGTAGGCCTGTGTTGGGCTGATGGTTAGTGACCCTGACTGGTAACCGGAGGTCTTGGGTTCGATCCTGGATAGCGCCTTGTGTGTAAGCACGATGGTTTATTCTGTGTCTGGGTGTTTAACTAGCTGACGTTCATCTGCTTCAGCTGACGATCGTGTGAGGTGTCGTTGTATAGGTGTTTCAAATATATGAAGGGTATGTTAATATCATTTTCGATTTAGGGATCCGTTAGTGAAATATTACTCTTTAAAGTGCTAATTATATCACCAAAAATTGTAAAATTGTTTAATCTAAAACAAAAAGTTTCTGTATGTGAAATAAATAAGTTTATTATGATTGTCATTACTATAATAACAAAAAAAAAAATTGTAAGGGTCAAGTATCCCCCAAAAAAAAAATCAGACTAGTAATACTACTAGCCTGATTAGTTTCCCATATAATTTCAATATATATACATATAATGAAATTAAATGGGAAACTATCACAGCCATAAAGGCTTTACAAGTATACGAGTAATAGCCGACCAAGTGAGAAGTAACAATTGACATTTGTAAGTAACATTGAACAAAACTCCATTGAAAATTACTTATACTTAAAGTTGTTAATAAGTATAAAACAAAAACAACAGGAAATTCTAGACGGCATTATTGTAATGGGCAACTACGGAACATTGTGCATGGTTTCATATGCATTTGCCCGGTTTTCCTTTTATATCTTGTAAAATGTCTTGAATTTGATGATGTATCATGATTGATGTGTCATTTTTATTCTGTAGTAGGTAAGAATTATCTATACTAATATTATAAAGCTAAGGAGTTTGTTTGTTTGTTTGAACGCGGTTATCTCAGGAACAGAAAAATATTTTTGTGTTGGATAGTGCATTTATTGATCGGATTTATGGAGCGGAGCAACAATAAAAAATGTTACAATTATTATATACTTAATAACGCAACAATTCTTTTGTAGTACAATATAGTTTATATTAAATACTAATATTATAAAGAGGTAAAGTTTGTGAGTTTGTGAGGTTGTAGGGGGTAATCTCTAGATCTATTGAACCGATTAAAAAAAATGTTTTCAAGTTATTGTGAGTGTCATAAGATCAAAGAAGTGGGCACGGGTCAGGTAGTATTTAATAAAATCGTCTATTTAATTCACGTGCATATAATTCAAAACACAATCCATACTAATATTATAAATGTGAAAGTAACTCTGTCTATCTGTCTGTTACGCTTTCGAGTTCAAACAGCTAAACCGATTTAAATGAAATTTGGTATGGAGATAGTTTGAGTCCCGGGGAAGGACATAGGATAGTTTTTTTAGTTAAGTGCAAGCGAAATATCTGCACGATAAACATGCCACACACTTTAGCCCCAAATATCTCGTAGTGTACGCTTGACCTAAATATTGATATCAAAACTCATTTCAATCAAACACGAATCATATAAAAGCTAATGAGAAATTACTCAATATTTTACTGTATGATGAATGAAAGTAGGCCTCTTTCGATCCAATCATAATCAAATACTTTCTATAGGCTCAACCTCCACTCGCTTGGATATAATCTTCCTGTAATATACCTGTCTATCGCACGAAAGAATCGTGTGGATCAATAATATTATTTACTAATGAGACGCTTAAGCTGCTTTCTCGTGGATATCCGACCTGGTACTTGTATATCTATACAGTTTTTGTGCTAGGGTAACAATTAAGCAACGATTACCTTGTTTTAAGGAGCAATTTGAGGAGTAAACCTAGTATCTTACTACTTATCTATGTATATATCTTACCTTCTATAACTTATTATTATCATTTATTTTTTTGAAAAAAAAATAAGTAGCAATGCGGATTGCGTCCCACATTACTAGCAATATTGTTAACCCCTCCAGCAAAGCTCAAAGGCTTGTGTTAGGAGTGGGTTCACATTGGTAGTATAATGAGTAGGATTCGAACCCGGGAACTCACGATTGCGAGACCGATGCTTTAGCCATTGGGCTACCGCCGCTTCAAAAATGTTCCAGTCAGTCATAAATGTGAAAGTTACAACTAACTGCCTCGGAAGCGTGGTGGGAATGAGTCTGTGTGTAAGATTTCGTGAGTTCGATTCCCTCGGAAAAATAATTTGTACCTAGATGTGTGATCCACGATTATTTTTTTCAAATATGAGTGTACTTTGTGCCCATTGATTATATGTTTTTAAAGTCAGACATGGCTGATTCGAAGAAGCAATGACGATACCTATCATTAAGTAAACTTGAAAAGTAGAATTACTACGAACGAATAGAATTCATACGAACAAAATGGTGTGTATAATCCAGTTATTAAAAATCCACAATGTCTAGCACTCCCATTTTCTATTTACTCCATATTTTCCAATAGAATCTCGTTATAAGCTTATGGGGTAAATCTTCCATAGCAGATAATAATACGCGGAAGAAATCTCATGAGTCGATTTCTTTCGGAAATGCAAAGAGTAAGCGGGGTTTTGCTTTCAATATTTCCTTAAAATATTTCATGCACTCGTTTTCTTTATCTAATATTTTATTAGGAAGTATTTATTATTCTTTGCCTGGATATAAAGGTTTTGTAAATGATGATGATGATGATTTGTTATTAAAATAAGCAGGTGAGCTTAGAATGAAAATTTATTGCTGGATTTAATGTAATACTGCAATGATTTATAAGACAGTTGGTAGTCTTTGCAGAAGGTTTACAGGTTAGAAAAAATAGATTAAGTATAATTTATTACATTAGTATTTACTAAGGAAACCACAAGATAAGAAGCTTTTCTTTTAAAAAGAATTCCTTGAATCTGGAAATTGAGCAGAACACATAATATGTATTTTGATGTCGGTTTATGTCTAAAATAAACCCTAATTCTGCAGCTAGATTTAGCACTATGAGAACCATAACTGTCCACACATGTAACACACAGTCCAATTATCTAACTGGAATTGTTTGACATTTCCAAAATGGGAAAAACAGAACCCTCATACTTTCGTCATGTCTGTCCGTATGTCACAGGCATTTTACTCAAATGAGAATCGATGAATATTAATAAAATTTGGTGAAAAGGTGTATTGATAGTAGCCGCTACTTAGTTTGATAGCTAAATAATAAAAATAAATATTTTTAGGGATGGGGAGAGGGGCACTTCATGCATATAACAGAAGCTGAAAACAATTTCTATAGTGATTATTTTTAATAAATTGTGAACCGTATGACCAAAAAATATGAAAAAATCAAAAAGGTAGCGCTTAACAAATACTTTAAATTAAAATTATTTAAAAAATGATCGAATATACCGTCGAACATACGCACTTCAACTGGTTTTATTATTCAAATCGTATTTTTTCTATACAACCCTTCACTGAGCGTGATCCTACATGTTCTTGCCAGGTTTCTATTAGTTAAGTGCAATACATCACAGCTGAAATACTACACAAAAAGGTTTTTCATCAGCTTTACATTATACATACACATTACGGCCACAGTACATACATTCACGGCTCGCAGTGACAGACAACATCCCTAAACCACTGAAGACAGAATCATTTTGAAATATCACGTTCCTCACGAGATATATTGAGAAAGATTTTCGATAATCAAACCCGAAGGCAGGGAATCTGTTCTAAATTATACATGAAAGTAACTCTATCTGTGTCGGCTTGTTTCATTGTTCCGTTTACACGAGAAAACCCCTTAGGAAATTTTGTTTTTGCGTCGCGACTTAGCACTAAATGTAAATTTAAATTGTGTTCTTTGGATATTAGACTACTAATAAAATAAATTATCACACTAATATTATAAAGGTGAAAGTTTGTGAGTATGTGAGTGTGTATGTTTGTTACTTCTTCACATCTAAACGGCTAGAGCGATTTTAACAAAATTTGGTATGGAGTTAGCTGACACCCTAGATTAACACATAGGCTAATAAACCGCGGGTAACACCGCGGGGCACCGCTAGTCCATACTATCCATACTAATATTATAAATGTGAAAGTAACTCTGTCTGTCTCTCTGTCTGTCTGTCTGTCTGTTACGCTTTCACGCTCAAACAGCTAAACCGATTTAGATGAAATTTGGTATGGAGATAGTTTGAGTCCCGGGGAAGGACATAGGATAGTTTTTATCGCGATTACCGACATCCACGCGGGCGGAGCCGCGGGCGAAAGCTAGTTGTATATAAATGTGAAAGTAACTCTGTCTGTCTGTTACGCTTTCACGCTCAAACAGCTAAACCGATTTAGATGAAATTTGGTATGGAGATAGTTTGAGTTCCGGGGAAGGACATAGGATAGTTTTTATCGCGATAACCGACATCCACGCGGGCAGAGCTGCGGGCGAAAGCTAGTATGTCATAAAGTTCTCCGAAAAAATATGTTCATCTATAATTTAACGTGTTTATTAATTACTAAAGTTAAATATTGTTAACTTTGCATTGCAGTAATATTAAGAACTAGCTGTCCCGCGCAACTACGTTTGCGTAACGTTGTCTCCTAAGGACATTTGCACATAGCTGCAATGGTTAGGGTACACACGACAAATTACAAAATTGCAAGAACTAATTAGCCTAAGAAGATTAAATTTGGTAGGCAGATAGGCTGACAAACATCAGCTAAAAACGGATATTTTTAAATTTGAACTACTTAAGTTTGACAAAAAAGAGTAAAAATAAATATTTGATAAACACACAGGAGCAGCCGCAGGGAACGTCTCAGTAAAACATAATAAAATGCTTGTTGAAAAAGCATCGCTAAACATTTTCGTTTTGAAACGCCACCTTCTGGAGTGTGTTTTGTTGAAAACCGTTTGAGCTCGTCTTACAAAGTGCCTCATTAGTAAGAGATTTAAACCGCGAATGGAGCGCGCAATCCGGACCCTTAGCGGTAGGATTCTAAGCTTTACTTTGAACTCGACACTAGGAAATTATAATTTAGTGCAATCCAAATCTTTATACCCTTGAAAATTTAAATTCGTTTATATTTTGTTGTCTTCTTTGTCTGTCCTTGTTTCATAAAGGAAAAATAATAGATACTTCAATATTTCAGCAATATTTACCTACTTATTAATTATTATATATGCGTTACGCATGCATCGATTTTCATCATACACGTCGGCAACGATTTTCATGAAATTTAGTATGCAGGGTTTCAGGTATTCAGGTTCGATAAAATGATCTAAAGGTTTCATAATTAGAAAACGGTTTCGTTTAAAAAAAATAACAAAGCTCTACTAATAAGTACTTTATAAGGAGGTACCGTCGATGTATAACAACTTGATTAAAATTTATCATTACATATTTGAAAACTTATAAATTAACTAGCTGACCCACGCAACGTAGCCTGCGTCGATTTTTACTCGTTAATAAGAAAAATACTTTACGACCTATTCTCATACCTACCAAATAAATAAAAAAACATTCTAATCGAACCGTTCCAGAGGATTTCGGACACAAACACCGTGACACGAGGATTTTTATATTTAAGAAATAATAAAATTGAAAGGCCGTACTCATTCATGCGCATCACCAAACGCTTGATTAGACCTAGAAAGCTGAAATATTACAGAGAAGTTTATTTTATGATGGAGACTAGGGCTAAGAAATGATATCAAGTAAGTCGTGCTCTAATGGGGTGAACAAATTTAACGCCAGAAAAGTGACGGACATAAACTAGTGTAGTAAACTAAGACACAAAAAAAAGGCTTAAGCTTCAATTTGACTGGATATAAATCAAATTGCCTTACGTAATCTTAAAGGTGTATTTCATGACGATCCAGTAATCTGTTATCCACTGCGGTCAATGGTTGTCCCTCGGGAATCGTGCATTTTTCCAGGATAAATTGTAACCCATCTCAAAAACGGACTCCTTGCAAAAAAATAATTTATTCATACCTGCGTGAAGAACAAATTGTGCGGAAACCAGGACGGATCGTAGAAGAATTTGAATTGCATTTTGATTTGATTTAATTATCATAGGCCAACAGATTGCGATTTTGGTGTTTATGGTAGAAAAATCCAGCATTTGCGTTTAAAACTTGTGGCCGCGAATTTTTATTACCCTTGTTCTTTTCTCTGTCTTGAAGCGACGCTAGTGATAAGTCATAACTTAACACTAGCGTCGCTTTTGCATCCCAAGTAATTAAAGAATTATTATTTATATTTATGTATCATTTTTGGTTAATTTTAACTGATTTGTATTTTACGGTCTATATCTCGATAGTAATCAACCGTTTTTAAATTATGTATGGGAGAGAGAGGTGTTACGTCCCTCCAACACCAAGGTAGGATCCTCTGACCAGGCGAGGTGATCGTGGCTTGAGGGCCGCGGCCCAACGGTTAACGTTGGAAACTTGTGTAATATAGCTAGTAGCTGAGAAAACTCCAATATCGCGATTCAAGATTAGAGCACACATGGGTTTGAATTGTTTTTTGTTCAAATTTTTATTTGTATTTAAGCTTAAGCCACTATCGTACTTGTACTGACGAGGCTCCACCCGTGTGTACGTTGGTGATCGCGATAAAAGTAAACTGTGTCCTTTCGCAAGCTTTAGGCTATCACACTATATCAAATTCTAGCTGACCCGCGCAACTTCGTCTGCGTCAATTTTTCCCATTTTTGCAACATTTTTCGTTGCTGCTCCGCTCCTATTTGTTGTAGCGTGATGTTATATAGCCTATAGCCTTCCTCGATAAATCGGTCGGTATCTAACGGTAGAAAAAATCTCAATTCGAACCAGTTGTTTCTGAGATTATCGCGTTCAAACAAATAAACTCTTTAGCTTTATAATATTAGTATAGATTATCAAAATCAGGGACACTGCCTACGTACCAACAATAAGCATTACCTCTTTACCTGATCACATTAAGGTATCAGCTTTGATTATCACATTAAGCTTAGTTGAAGGGGCCAAAAATGAAATATTTAATGAGATGATACACTCACCGGGCTTAAGTACAATGTAAAGAGCGTGTAACTGAACTACTTATACTATATTTGTTAAACAGTTTATCTTATAAATACTTGCTTAAAAGCTTTACTATTTAAAAGAAGTTCATAAGGTCCAACAGTAATGTTTTAAGGGTGTATGTACCTATGTTCATTTCTTTGGAACTCAACAGTCCATAAAGTTTCGCGGATTTCATCATGTGAGTTGTCATTGGGTTCGTCTTAATTCTTAGCATTTATAGTATTTGAGCTTTTAAATTGACGCCCGCAGGCCAGGTGGAGTGATGATTTACGCAAAACGGCTGGCAGGAGCTGGATGCGAGAAGCCGAAGATAGAACAAAGTGGCGTGCAATTGGAGAGGTCTATGTCCAGCAGTGGACTGCGATAGGCTGATGATGATGATGATGTAGAGCTTTTAAAAAGTACACTGCTCGATTCTCTGTGGCGCGGTGGGAATGCGTCCGACTGCTACGCAAGAGGTCGTGGGTTCGATTCCCACCCGGGACACCACTTTGTGTGATCCACAAATTATTGTTCCGAGTCTGGGTGTACTTTGTGTTCGTGACTTGTATGTTTGTAAAGTCCCCCGCGACACAGAGCTTGTACCCTACTGCGGGAGTCGCTATTTAAAAAAAAAATGGTATAATAAAAGGGAAACATTTATCTACCTCCTATATTTGTATTTATATTCGCTATGTCTATGTTTATTTATTGGCAGCGTTTATAATACTCTTCTTAAGAAAATAAGTTTAGTAGTAATAAGCTATAAAAATACTACAGTGCGATACAAAATAAACGCACGACTACATACCTAAGGTACACGGAACGTGCTTTCATTAGCATATAAATGCGTACTTTAAGTTTGAATAAGACGTGTCTAAAGGTCATAGAATTGCTCCTTTCTGCTTCACTACGCTCCACTTAGGGCTAAAATAAGTATTTAATATTCTTGGCTGCATATTTTATGATACACACAGGATAATGATAACAATAATTATTAAGACTAACAGTCTAACTAAGTAATGGAAATTTCAAAAAAGGTTTAGAACGCACACAGAAGCAAAATCTAGGCTTTTCCGATTTTGATTTAAGCGTTTTGACATACTTTGAGTGTTACCTGGAAGCTTCTAGTAGAAATGCTGCTAAAGAAATAGGTACCAGCAATAACAATTTTTTGAAAAATTACAAATACAAAGGTTTTCGTGATGGACGATTGGTGCAGAAACTACATCCGGGAGACAGCCAAAGAAGATTAGAATTCTGTCAGAATATTCAAACAACCCCGCAACCCAAACTTAGACTACATTGTATGATCTGATGAAACAAATTTCAGCAATAATAGAATATATAACAAACAATAATCATTATTGGTACCGTCAGAATCCATTCCGTGTTCGCGACACAAAAAATCAGGTTAAATTTTCCTTTAATGATTGGTGCGGAATCAGAAGCAATATGGTTGTTTTGGTGCACATTTATGAAAGACATCTAAATACGGCAAAATACATTGAAATAATAGACCTTTCACATAATCAATTAAACCGTCTACCGGAGGAGGAATGAAATAATATCATTTTCCACCAAGACGTTTCACCTGCCGACAATAGCAGAATTTCCATGGCTTACCTTAATGAAAATTTAAATGTCTGGATAGATACAATCGGGACGATTATGTCCAGACCTGACGCCTCTGGACTACTTTTTAAGGGGTCATGTAAATGAAATTTACAAAACGTATTATAATACTGTACAAGAACTAAGGGTTGCGGTAGAAAATGTTATTAGGAGCATACACCACAACACTTTGCAGAGGGCTGCACGAAATGAATTTTAACAAATATTAAATTTGTGTATCCGGAACGAGGGGGGTAATTATAACAATTACTTAACTTATCAGTTACACAATTAAAATGCAGTTCTCTTCTTAATATCCGTCTACGTTAAAAACAAATGTTTCATGACGTTCTTCGCATTGATGATAAAACTAAATTAATATTAGTTTTCACTTTTTTTTATTTAATGACCAAATGATTATTTGACAAATTTTATCCTGAACAATAATCCTAACGATTCGTATAATAAAATAGCGAGGGTTTTTTTTATTTTTAGTTTGTTCGATTCATGGGTGAATTTTAGAAGATCTTTAAATGCAGTTTTGATCCTTTTAAATAATAAAGGAATGTTTTCTTTCAGTAAAGGATTAAGGTAGTTCCTCTCCAGAGCCCATTTTTTTTTCCACCCTCTATAATCACTGAATGACTGACTGATACTTCAACGCAGAGAATGAACCGCTGAGGCTACAAACTTGAAATTTTGGCAGTTTATCCTTTTATGTTATGGACATTTATTAAGAAATGATTTCCGGAAATTCATCCCCTATGGGGGTAAAATAGGGGTTACAAGTTTGTATGAAATTCCGTCAATTTTGACGATAGATCTGTGAAATTTCGTATTTGGCTTTGTGGTTTAAAATAAAGAAATACATATTTTAGCATTTTTTTAAAATAAACCCCTAAGGGAATAAAATGGGGGTTGCAAGTTTGTATGGGACTCCTTCAGTTTTGAGTTAAATCTGTAAAATTTCGTACTTGGCTTTTTGGTTTAAAATAAAGAAACAGTATTTTACCCTTTTTGTAAAATCAACTGTAAATTTTCGTATTTAGCACTATAATTTAAAGAAAAGAAAAGAAACACGTGCTTAATCGTTTCAGGAAAATGTAAGGGGTAAAAAATTAAATTTTAATTTACAATGGGGTTGCAAGTTTGTATGAAATTCCTTCTATTTTGAAGTTAGATCTGTAAAATTTCGTATTTCATATTATGGTTCAAAATAAAGAAACAAACGATTCATAGTTTTAAGAAAATCAACCCCTAAGGGGATAAAAAGGCGATGTAAGTTTGTATGAAGGCGTTTTGATCGAAAGCGAAAATTACCCTCATGGGGGTAAAATCAAACGCACGTTTTGGTGGTTCAGCCGTTGCTATGTTTTTATTATAGAGATAGCTAGTTACCTAGATTTAAATTATTATCATTTTTTGTTTTTTTTTTTAAAAAGACGACTCCCGCAGTAGGGTACAAGCCCTGTGTCGCGGGGGACTTTACAAACATACAATTCACGGACACAAATTACACCCAGACTCAGAACAACAATTTGTGGATCACACAAAGTGGTGTCCCGTGTGGGAATCGAACCCACGACCTCTTGCGTAGCAGTCGGACACACTCCCACCGCGCCACAGAGGCAGTCATTTATTCTATGGGGACCCCATGCTACCAGCCTCTGAACGTGCCTTAGAAATTGCATCCCCCTTGCCACCAATTAGGGCGAGCTACTCGCATTAGAGCTTTGGACTTGTAGACACCCCTCAACCAACTTTGATACAGAGCCCATTTTAGGTAAGCTACGCCCCTGGTTATTATCAGACACTATGATTGAAGACGACGTAGGAAGTGTATTCCATTCATCATTATTAGAAGTGTGAGCATATACATCATGTTTACGTCTCTCACAATTAGAACAAAAAATCATAATAACCGACTTGAGAATACATGTCGTGGTAATTTACTTATAGATATCTTAACCCTTGATTATGGTGTGAAGGCAGTGTAAGCATTATAAAATTATTGAAATACTACGATGAATAATTGAAGGTATTGCAATACAGTCGAAACGTCAGGTAATAAACAAGGTATTTACCATATATTGTTCACGCGATTATGACGCTTAGAAAGAAGAATCAGTAACGCAATCCATTGGGATAGTTTTTTAATTAATCAATCATTCTAACAGTCCATATTCTGTTCACAATGTCATATGAAATGTGATTATCAATGATTTTTAAATAATAACCAAAGATTACGTACAACGGGACGCAATGAGCACGATAACGCGAAGAACACAAGACAACTTGAATGGCTTATACTCTGTAAGTTTTCAATATTTTAATTTTTTTATGTGATTCCTTGAAGTAAAAATCTTGTTATGGTGTCTGAGCTTTGCACTATACCAAAAATAACCTTGTATAATTTTATAATGTGTACAAATCGCGAAAGTTATCAACATTTATAGCAATGAAAGCAATTTAAAAATATAGTGCAACGCGAAAGTACAAACATTATTAAGAATCTGGGTATAAGATACCAGTGCTCCTGAAAATCATATATCCTGGCAAAGTCGGCTTACTTACTTCACGCTTATGAGTTTCATATCCTCAATGTGTACACTCTTGATCCTTTACAAGATAAGAAGATTTACTGAAAATCGATTTTTACGAAACATTATGTAAGATCACAGAAGCTTGGCTTCTCAGCATAAAATATGACAGTAGCATTAGATTATTTTTTTATACCTACTAAAAAGTTGAAACAAACATATCTCTTGTTGATTTTTTTTATTTTTTTACTTAATATTAGTGTGAACATGTTTAGCAGATAATTATCTCTAATTGACATGACAAAATATAATGTTAATTGATTGATAGCCTTTGAATGATACTATCTGTCGCGAGTTTCTGTGGAACACCGAGTGGTATGGAGTACGCTCGATTTTTAATTTAACTTTGTTTGCAATTATTTATTTAACTAGCTAACCCACGCAATTTCGTCTGCGTAAATTTTCCTCGTTTTTGCAACATTTTTTATTATTACTCCGCTCCTATTAGTCATAGCGTGTTATGCAGCCTATCCTTTCAGCCTATCCTAACCTTCCTCGATAAATGGGCGATCTAACATTAAAATATTTTTTAAATTCGGATCAGTAGTTCCTGAGATTATCGCGTTCAAATAAACAATCAAACTCTTCAGCTTAATGATACCTATAGATTAATTGGTTTTCAACCAACAACATCAGCAACTATTACTAGTATAAAAACGTCATATGTGGCACTACTAATTAGAGATTATTATTATTATTAATTTGCATCACACTCGTTTTCATAAACCAGACACTGCCGGGCACATGTTGCACGTTTGTGGAGACTTTCATCGTAAATAAAGTAATCATAACATTAAAATGAATGTCCCGACTCATTCAATCACTCATCAACACCCACTCTTAGCCCTTTATTAAACACTTAATCCTAAAAAGCTATAATTTTGATGTAGACCTGGGACAGGAAAGGATTTCAGAAAACTCTAGCTTTAAACGGGTAAGTCCAAGTACGTCAGACAAAATTTAGAATAGAATTAAGTAAAGCTGTGACAAAAATAACTTGGCAATAAAAACTCATAGCCACTTTTTATAAAAGCCAATTATTACAATATATTTGTATATTTAAAGGGTCAATAAGGAGCTACAAAAAACAAACTTAAACGAACTTGCCGTGAGCGAAGCCATGAATTCTTAGCTAAAACCACACGACCCAGGTTATAAATATATTATTAATTAATAAATTTTATACAAAACATTTTAACCTCAATACAAAATTAATATTCATAGATAAGTAATCGAACAAATTACCTTATCAAATATGAAGCCCGTTTCTAAAGTAATTATTTACCAATTTCGAAGTTCGCTGATCTGAAAATGTATTTAGAAAACAAATTGTGTAACAAGTACGTACATAATATGTTTCGCGTGAGTGAGGACAGGAGGGAAAAAACGAATGAGAAATCCATTGGAAATCAGGAGTAGGGGTGGGGGGGGGGGGGTGGGGAACAAAGAGGGTAGGAGGTACCGGAAATACAGTCTGTGCCCGGGATATGGCAACCAATAAACACATTTTATAGTAGCGAGTAAAGATGCTTTGTGATGTTATTAAACTCAAGTGAGAAAAATGTTACATTTATTAGATATAAAACAGCTCTAGAATTTTACATATAAATTGGTACTTATTTCTATCAGAGTTTTATTCTGAATTTATTAATGTCAATATTGACGACCAACGTCCAATATTTTATTTTGGACGTTTTATGTGACGCTGGTCCAATTCGGTTGAACCTACTCATTTCATATAAGTACGGAACATTTGTGAACTTTGAAAGTTATTTCTACATATAACAAACTAGCGGCCCGGTCTTCGTTTTTCTAGATTATTCATTTTTTCTTCAAACGCTAGACCTTAAATTAACTCATTGGTTTGTTGTCCAACGAAAATAACCTCGTTTATCTTTCTTCAAAGTGTAGTATGTATGTGTAGTGTGTATCTTAACTCAAAGTGGTAATCTGTGATTCTTTAGTCTAGTAATATGAAGCACTGGTCTTTTAGCAGACAGTAAATAAGATTATATGTGTGTTTTTTTCTAGAAATTGATGCGATTGTTTTGTCTTAGACAAAAATAGTAATATAAAACGCGATCTCTTAGTTCAGTCCAAACAATGGATAGATAATATCAAACGGCATATAGCGGTGGCATTATTTAAAATCTGTTAAATTCTCATCTGAAGTTATTAGGAGAAATACGAGGGCCTACATTTGTCTGCATGACCCACAGTGAAATCAAAACACTCGTGATAACTCTCCAATACTAGTTTAGAATAAGAATTAGAATTATTTATTTGTCAAACATAGGAAGGATTACATTTCTTTATTTTTTTTTACAATTATATTATGTGCCTTATGTCTTCCGTTAGGTGTACGAATATTAATTAATTAACATGTCAGCCATTAAATAACAAAAAATTAATTAACATTTGACCAAATTAATGTACAGTTAATTTATAAAAAATATATCATTTTTTTTGTTTTTAAAAAAAATTACTAGCAATGTGGGATTTAGTCTCACATTACTAGCAATCTAGTTAACTACTCCAGCTGAGCTCAAAGGCTTGTGTTAGGAATAGGTTCACGTCGGTAGTATAATGGGTAGGATTCGAAACCGCGACCTCACAATTGCGAGACCGATGCCTTAGCCATTAGGCTACCGCCGCAAATGAACTAGAATCTTGAATATTCTTTCTTAACATATTTGCACAAGCACAGATATTAATTAAAACTAAAATAATTTACATAAATAGCGAAAAGTATTATATCACCTTCAACGCTACAATACCGAAAATGAAATTGACCTTATTATAAAAAATGTGAAGGTGATTGAAACAAAATAAGTGCATTTTTGTAATGAGGGTAAGTAATCTAAGCACAATCATCCATCAGATTCCGTGTGGCATGACCACTGTTGACCAGTGTTGTCTGAATTGTAGGCAAAACCATATCAAAATCTTTTTTCGTTGTTTTAATAAGAATTGTCATTATGATAAAGACACAACAATTAAAATCTCGCGGTCATTTAACAATAAAACTTGAGGAATCAAAAGGCGTTGGATAAAAAAGAGCTCATTATTACCATCAGTCTTTATCAGTCCACTGCTGTCTGTACATATAATACTCCCAATACGTCACAACACCCGATCATCTGTCTATAACTCACAATAAGAACTTACGTTACTATAAGTTTCACGTAAATAAGAATCTGCGACGTGCAGCACAAGCTACTTAAATTAGTTGCAGTAAATAGATCAATATGTAAGGTGGAGAACAGAATTCACCCAGACAGTCTGCGACACCTGTCCTAAGACTATTTACGGCCAAGATACCTGCGACAGCTGCATTCCTAACTTTAGATTACGAATGTTCTCAATGTAGCACTAATATGTATACTTATTTTAAATAGATGCATCTTATATGTTCGTAAATTTTCGCGATTTGTACGCATTATATATTTTTTATGCTACGGGTCTTGCAATACGGTTGAAACGTCGGGCAATAAAATAAAGGTATTTACCCTTAAAATATTAACGATTAAGACCCGTAGCTTAAAAAAATCTTTAATAGGCACATCTTGTTTATTATATATCGAATTGACGACCCTTGACCATGATCGGTGCAATTCGATCGATACGTCGGGTAAATAAAAGGTTCGTACCTTTATATAATTCACGCGATTAAGTCCCAAAATATATCTAATAGGTATGTATAAAAATCGCAAAAGTTTTGGTTTATTATAAATATATTGGACTTTAATCTCACTGTATTACAGTTCAATGTCTAATAAGGTTACAAATTCTATGTTTGAATATTTTGACATGGTCCAACTGAAGTATACAGCGACAAACTCTGCACAACAAATACAAAAAAGTCTTAAGTTGAAGTTTTAGGTTGTGTACATTTAACGCTTGTAACTCACAAATAGCCACATGAAATGGGAGAAAGAAAACAATGTCAGTCCACCCTCCTCCCGTCTAAACGAATAAACTACACAATAGTACGTAACGGTTTTTTCATTTTACCAAAATACCTTTACGCCTTCCGTAATTTATTGCCTTAGTTACGTAAATATCAAAACGGGGCAAACAAATTCTGATTGATACTCGTAAATCTTCGATTCAGCCGAACAAACCAATCGAGGGCCGCTCTAACTCAGTTACGTTTTTCCATTGTTCACAATTTCGCGCTTGCCACAGTCTCGTGACATTTAAATCTGATAATATCCTCTATGATTTCAGTTCTCGTGCCAAAAATTTACGAACGTAATATCGTGATTTAATATTCTTGTATCTCATATGTCTTTCATTTGTTTTTCACATCAGTGAAACAAATAGTTCGAAGATCCTACTAGGTTACTTCAAAAGATTTCTCTAGGGGTTAAAACTGAGAGCTACTTAGATGTTATTACAAATTTGGAAGGTTTTTAGACGCACAAAACTTTATATGCTCATACAATATTTTATTACTAAGTGTAATCTTTTGAAACAAATAATAAAATGTCTTTGTCAATCTCTAACTCTCTATTCATTATTAACTCAAATTCAATTGAATCAGTCTAAAGTTACCTTTTTGGTTTCATTAAAGTTTCTGTCTTGTCTGGTTACAAAAATAAATATTTTAAACTCCACAATGTAGGTCGCCTTTATGATATTCTTGTTAAATAATATTAAAAAGAACATAGTCTTTTAATATAGTGAGACGACTCTTTATTATCTTTTTGCTTCCTTAAACCTATTAACTTTCCTTTTGAATCTGTTGCAATTGCACGGTTCGCCTATTTCGATCTATCTTTAACTTTTACGTACTTTTTATGTTCAGTTCGACGTCTGAATGGTAGCATTATAGCAAATACTCATTGAAGTTTGTCGACACCATTAGGGAGAAAAAAGGGCACTTGTGAGTATTCCGTAGTAGGTGAATTCTGAAACAATGGATCGCTCGTCTCTACCCCACGTTCTGTACTCTCAAGTGGCGCATTTTTGTAGCTCAAATGTGAGCTGCTGCACGTTTGCACACTTACAGAATACTGAAATTGTTTCTCTTTGAGTATATAACGTGAACCTTTAACATATTTCTTAATCAAAACCTTTAGAACCCAGTAATTTTATTTTCAACGCTAAAATGTTTTCGGCTAAAAGGAGGAAGCGCCTATAATTGTATTTGTCCTTGAATTGACGTCTCATTTACCTTACAAATTGATTTATTTATTTTTGCATTCATCTATGTACCTAATGCCTAGTGAAAATGTTTTATCTAAATTGATCTAACGAGCTCGTGTCCTCAATTCGATGATTATAATCAAACGTTATTGACTTTTTTATTTTCATCCATGTAAACATTCACATAAAATACCTGTCAGAAAAATTAAGGTTGTTCCATTTTTATTCATAGTATAGCTAGAAATACAGTGTTTTTACATATTGACGTTACCCTCGTCAAACTCACACTAGCCCAACGTTTTGATAACTCACCGTATATTGAAAAAGGCGACCCTGATTATCGGCCTATTGAAAGGTAGCCCAACTTTTTCAAGTTTTTATTTACCAATCGGAGAACAAAATGGCCCCTCGAACATATATCGTCGGTTTACCAAGACCCTCGACTAAAAAAATATTGGAATAAAAAGCCAATACTTAGTAGTATTGGTTGTTGTAGGAAAGAAGTTGATGGCGAGGAGAGATGACATCTGTCTGCGATATGCTGAACTAATTCTAAATTACATTTTTTGCATTATTAGGTGATTTAAATTCTTTGTTCTCTAATGTGACCTAGCTATTTTACAATAATATTATAGATACTATTTAGTTTAGTTTATTACTTTGTGTAAAAAATGCAACACCTTCTAAATTATTTTACACTATCACATTACCCTATTTTGTAACCGCCTTCACAAAAGATTGTTCTGTGTTTGACCCGTATGTACCTATATATGTATGTATGTATGTTCGCGATTTTCTCTAGCAAGTAATTCGATTTAGATGGGGTTTTCGCTATTCGATCGCTTACTTTCTGGGATGGCTTAAGTGTATAAAACGCTGTCCTAGCTTATAAAACACCAAATATATAGACTAAAACATAGGAGTTAGTCAGTGAAATTTGCAGTCGGTGACGTGCTTGATATTTTTTTTCCTAGAAGGCGGTTAATTTTTCTTTAAAAAAATATTTACGTGTTACATCTCTCAAATAGAAAGCCCACAATCATTCACTCATCATTTCCAAGCCCAAACGGATAAGATAAGAATATAAGAAAAAGTTTCAAGAAATTCGAACTCTAGCCATATACGATTAGGTTCCTTTAACTTTAAACAAAGAAAATTATGTCACGTTATATAAGTATTTATATTTTTTCATTATTGCCTTGGTACCAAGTGTTTAAATATAAGGACTCAATTGAATAAGCGTATGTAACTTTTTATACAAATATTGCTTGGTACGAAAACTAATATAACAAACCCACTGACATGGCAAGATAAATATTATTCACAGTCAAATGGTCACTCTGGATTGGACATAACATAAAGTTATGTATGACCGAACAGCTCCAACATAGATCACGACAAAGGCGAATCAAGTTCATTCGTGTATACACCGATTACGTAATAGTACCAATTTTATATTCAGACACAGCCCGAGAAATGGTCGACGTCTACCGTCGGAACTGATGCGAATAGCACTTTTATGAAAGTCCCTAATGATACGTGAAATCCGAAATTGGTAAGATGAAATGGAGTTACCAAACAAACTCTTATCCTGTACATATCCTATGTATAAGTAAGGATGAAATAACCTCAATTTCACCAACAAGATCCTCAGTAATGTGTTGCGAATGGTACGGGTTGATAAGGAAAAACGGGTAAATAAGGAATCGTGAGAGGCTACCACGACCGGAAAGGGTCAGCGGGGGAGGCCGCTCATCCGGCGGATACACCGCAGCCGGCCACCGGACAGCCAATGTATTTCATAGCCCGAGGGTAGGACGACTCGCACTTTTATAAAACATTGAACCCCTACTGTGACCAATACTTTATCATTTGGTGTCAAAGACTAATCAGAATGTAAAACTAGGATAAAATGTAGCGTATTGAATTGTAAATCAAAAACTTGTTTCTAACTAAATCCTCTCTCTGCGAACTCACAAAACGATTTTTGTCCACATCCGCCGCGGTGGCGGAAAAGCGGTTTTATTTAAAAACTCACGAGCCCCTTGCCTTGTGCAGTTTTATGCCGCCGCGATTGCGATTTTCGACCGCAAACCTGACCGGTAAT
Organism: Herminia tarsipennalis; assembly: GCA_945859575.2. NCBI lineage: Eukaryota > Metazoa > Arthropoda > Insecta > Lepidoptera > Erebidae > Herminia > Herminia tarsipennalis. Next base: position 9,920,502 of record OX243851.2, read on the forward strand.
GATGGTAAAACTTGTGGTTATAAGGTTGTTCAGTGAATTTGTACGCCCGCGAACCGCGCGGTTCTACATGTTATCCACCGATGCAGCGGAAGCCGCAAATCACGTCGTGTAATTTATATATCAATATTTTCATATCTTACGTATTAGTACAAGTATTATAAATTACGCAGCCGCGGCGGACGCGGAAGAAAATCGCTCCATAAGTTCTAGCTCTAAATGTTATTTTCAAATTGAAAAACGAAATGCCATTTAAAGTTTGCTTTTAAAAATATATATTATTAAGAATACTTTTTAAGCATTTCATTTGAAAAAATGGCGACTATAATAAAATTTCTTTTGATCCACGAACGACATCCAAATAATGAAATTTTGATATCAATTCGCAACCCACGAAATCCCTGGAGATAGTGCTTTCAAAACAACTTTGATTTCCTCCCGGCATAGTCAAAGAAGCTTACCGAGAAAAAGCGACGAAAGAAAGAGAGAAATAAAAAATGCACAGAAACACGGAGGTCGGAGTTTTTCCTGTCACCGGGCACAAACAATGCCTCTATTGTAGGGCTGCGGCCCGCGCTCCCCCCACACCGGGCCGCCGCCCTCACCGCGGTACAGTCGAGGAAACGAGCATCTTTTGTTTCCATCCCCGCACCCCGCACGGAAACGAGAGCTTTGAACCCACGGTCATCTGTTTACATCACGCCAACTAGAAAAAAAGGACATCCGACTTATTTGTTCTGCAAACGACAATCGTACAGAAGCTATGGATATACCTATCTATTGTCAAAAAACCTGCAATCATTTTACACTCGGTTAAATTGTTTAGCAAAAATTGTTAAAATTGAGTAATAAGTTTATTTAAACTAAATTACATTATTTTGGCATCAATTTTGCGTTGAAATTTAATTAAATTTAATTGTCGTTTTTGACTGAATATGTAGGGTACAATTGCATTATCGTTTCTAGGTCATCGTGTAAAACATTGACACATTACAAACATTGATATATAATAGATAAAGACCCATTTGGTAACAATTTCGAACGAATAAAGGTTGGTTTCGGGCAAGTAAAGTACTTACAACTCACTCTGGGACGGCAAATAATAAATTATATTTTTCCTCAGTCCGCTCATTTAGATATGAAAAAATAACGCGTCGAAACCTGACGACCGTTTCGCAGAGCCTTATTTATTCACAGAGCTCTGTGTCCCACTGACTGCGGGATCAATGTAGTCTAAGCTTTGAACATGATAACGAGAAAAATCTACTTTATTTATGTATAAAGTTCAAGGAAGGAAAAGAATATTGTTTAATAAATCGTAAATTTTCGGTACGTTGGCACTGCTTTTGAAACGCTTTTTTATTCGGATAATTATTTTCCGCATCAAATTTCTAGAAAGTGATAAATAGCTTTTGCCCGCAACCTACATCTGCTTGGAATTTATTAATAAATGCTACTTGTATTAAAAAAATATATATGATGTTTGAATCAATTGAAATGAAATTTAGCACACAAAGAAACCACACGATGGAATTGTCACCATAGTCTATAGCATTATAAAACATTTGACAAATGTTTTATAATGCTATAGACAATTTTACTCCTTAGGGAAATATATAGCATGCATATTACTTTTATAAGGCATTGAATTCCTACCCCGATCAATCAACCCTTCCTGTCAAGGATTTCCCAAAAGACTACAGCATGCTGTTCATGAATAACAACATAACCATAGATTTCAAAACAACCAGTATGATTATATTCTTCTGTTCTTGATAGATTTTTTCGCCCTATTGTGACTAAAGGTCAAATGATCTGTTTACTCTAATACTTTTTATATGCTGTTACGACTGAAAAGGCAAAATATCTTTTACAGATTTCGTTCTTAATAATCACAAAAATAAACGAATAAAATGTCTCCATTTTGGTACATTGAGGACGTTAACTTTCGTGTTCGGTCTTAAAAACTAATGTAGATTGTTTCTGCTTAAAACGATGCGGTTTGGAGACACCGTAGACATAGAGACTGGACTGCAGATATGCAGGTGTGAAGTAAATACAGGCTGCAAAGCGTAAGAGAGAAAAAACGATCGTACGGCCAGTAGTTGTCTGTTACTTGAAATCTGATTGGTCCGCGTCACTTGATTAGAGCCGTACCACACCGCGCCGTACGAGCGTACTGCTGCGGTGTCTTGCATATAAAAATCCATGTTAAGCCACGCGGAGCGGTACCGGAGCGGCACCGCAGCGCATTCTATTAACAGACTGTACATAAAATACACCGCTACGGTGTCGCGACGGCGCCGCACAGCGTTGCGGCACCTCACCGCCAGTGTGAACGCCTGTGCGGCAATTATTTGCGGTGCGGTGCGGTGCCGTACCGCGTCATGTGGTTCGGCTCTTATGTCAATGTCATGTCACTTTAATATTACAGAAACTAGGTATTGGCCGCACAGTCACGTTGTCTCTTTCTGAGAGAGAGAGTGGTCAATTTTGTGAGGTTATTGCACAGTCCAGTCTTTATGTCTGTAGGAGGCACCCACCAGCACTGGAGTCAGTATAAACGACACGAATTTTCTTCTGCAGCTCTTTATTTTATTGCACACCTAAATTGGATTTTCGCTGCGCCATACATATTCCAGCGTCCAAGTGAATTTCATATTTCACTCAATTTTGTTAGGCGAATATATCAACGTAATTTTTAAGTGTAAATTTTCCATATTGTATTTTATATTAATTTTGTTCAATTATCTCTCGCGCTCTGTAATATAGATCTAAATTATATAATGAAAGTTGATCTTTACTACTGAGTATATATTGCTAACTGGCTGTCTCATTTACTGAATGAATTAATAGGTGTATTTGAAAGTGAGAATTTCGAAAAAACATTTGTTTAAGATTTCGGGGAGATGAAATCTCTATTATTAAGTTGAGAAGCATCTGTGTCTGTACATCGAAGATATTTAAATAAAAACGAACCTAAATGAACTACTTTCTGAATTCGAATCTATGCTTGGTTTTTTTTTCGAATCTTTTCATTTGTTGATTCGTAGTTGACGCAAAACTCTGTAGATAGATTTCGATTACTTTGTTGTAATTTTAAAGATAATACGTAGATACATTATCTTAAATAATAGTACAAGTTTCCGTTATACTAGCCGCAACTTGCACTAAAGAGCACAATAGGACAAAGATCGCAATAACCGCGCGGCACCCACATACTCGTAGATGGAGCCGAGTATAATAAATTCCGTTACATACCTAAAGCGGCAAATATTCTAAAAAATTACCCTCTCTTTGTCCCCATCACGATTTATATGCTAGTAGAATAATTGCATATTTGAAAGATAGAAAAATTTCAAGTCAGACCAAGGAATCGAACCCGAGACTTCGGTATGCCTGCACGCGAGTTGGGCTCTCGCTTGCGCCGTCTAGCCGCTAGTTTAAGAACTAGCACAGCTTTTTTTATTGCTATCGCTATCGCAGACCGCATTTTTTATGTTTCAAAAATGCAATTATTGTATTGTTAAAGTAATTGGCAACAAATGCCTTTAAAAATGACTATGATTTATATGCTGTTCTTACCTATTATTTTTATGGCATTTTTCACAAATACAATAACATGTATTTGCTTGAATATAGAACAGAGGTTGTTATGCGGTAGCTTATCATCATTATTTTTTTTAAACATGCGCATATTTAGGAATATTGTAATTTTAATATATAGGTATACATGTAACTTATACACTTAGGTACATCTTAATTAACTTAACGACTAATGTGTTGTTCCAATGTTATCTATATATTGGAGTATTGAGATAAATATTCGTTTAGGGTATAGAAACACTAAATCATCCATACCGATTACCTTTAATCTCAATATAGACCCTTTTCTTGTCACATCTTTCACTAATTCATATATTATTTATGTATCTAAAAGCTGTTTCACAGACCGTCAGACTACATAATATAATATTTCAATACATACAATATGTCGGTCATCGATCAACACAAAATGGTACATTTAATATAAAACATACGTGGCATACATCCTGTGAACACTGACAGGAGATTATCCGTTATGATTGAACGGCGCAGAATACCAAGAATAATCATCTAGTTGAATGAGACTGTACAGTCTTAAGACTAAGTTGGGTTCATTGACCAGCTAAAGGTAGCTAGTCTCATTATGCGAATATATGTGTCGAAATCAAGATATTATCATAAATACAGAGAGTATAGAAGGTTTCTTTCATGTATAGGATGTCCCAAAACTATGCCACGTACAAGAAAAGAACCTTAATACATAATATATATTGTAGATAAAACATTTTACTAAAAGAAAATTTCATTTTGATTTAAAAATAATTCGGTCTGCAAGATTTTTAAATAATTGCCTGTCTGAACCGGGAATCGAACCCACAAAATGTAAAAAGCCCCATCCTGAATTTTTACAACTCCAATCGTAAGGGTCTATCAAAAGAATTATTTTTGACGTGATAACGTCTTATAAATCGGTGACCGGGTGCATGCATGAAAAAGTGTCACAGTCCGTTACCGTCCGTCACGTTCCGCCTGCTGATATGCTAAAGTATTGTGGCCGACGGCTGGTTGCTAAGCAACTCGCAAAACTATCTAACAACCTAAAACTATCGTTCGTAAACCATTTTTTTTCTAAATAACATGGAATGCATCTTGAACTATTTTTAAAATCAAAATGTTCTATCTAAAATATTTAAGGTAATATCCCTCCGTGAGGCATAGTTTTGGGGGTAACCTGTATATTTTGTTAAAAAAAAAGACCTAGTTGAGTATATGCCAGGCTGCTTGACGCTGATTATTTCTCACGTTCCGATTCTAATGTGTAGGAGGTGTCCAACAGGCGCTTTTTACCCGACTGTAAGGAAGGGTTATGTTTTTCGCGCGTATCTTGTATGTATGTATGTAATATTATATATTATCTCACAATCCATTGAACGGATTTTAACAATTAAGACGTCCGTCGTTAGATTCGTCTTGATCGCCCAAGTGTTCTTACATATGTTACGTTTGAAAAAAACAAACATGACGGCTGTGAGATGTCAAAATAAACAGGCACTTCACTAAGTTCATCGAGGTTTATTAATGCCTCCGACTGCATGAAATTATGTAGGGGATCTTGTTCCCATCTTTTTTGCGCAGGCAGGTTTTTTTAATTTTATAATTTATTTTTTATTTGTGAAGTGATAACGGGCTATGAGTCTTGGTGTACAGTGGTGATTTCGGCGTGCACCCGGCAAGCGTGCCGTGTAGATAGCCGTGATATAAGAGGGAATTGACGGTTGTAGATATTTTCTCTGTCTTATATTATACTACTAGCTGACCCGGGCAACTTCGTTTATGTCATTTTTCCCTGTTTTTGCAACATTTTTCATTGATGCTTAGCTCCTATTGGTCGTAGCGTGATGTCATATAGCCTATGACACTCACAAATAACGTGGCTTTCAAATCAAATTTTCAAAATCGGCTTAGTAGATCCAGAGATTATCCCCTACAACCTCAACAAGCTCACAAACGTTATCTCTTTTTAATATTAGCATAGAAGTATAGATTACCCGTCACAGGCGTGCGTGTTATAAATTCGCACATTGTACGAAAGTTTGAAAACTTATTAGAGGCGGTCAGCGTTTATCAAATGCGATAGTTTCAAACTAGACAAAACAACAACTCGTTAAGAAATGTCAAGATGCAGATTTTTTTTTTGGAGATGATGGAGAAAAAACAGTAATGCCACCATTTTTGAAGTGAAAACTTCTTTAGCGTGACCGGTAAGAATCTTACGGACGTGACCGGGTCACATGTTCGTAAGATTCTTAGATACAGAGGTAAATTTTGCTGCAATCTACAATGTTATAATAGTTCAGGTGGGAAATCCGGTGGTCTAGAAACCAGAAGATAACTAGCAATGTGGGATTGAGTCCCACATTACTAGCAATCTTGTTAACCCCTCCAGCTAAGCACAAAGGCTTGTGTTAGGAGTGGGTTCAGGTCTTTAGTATAATGGGTAGGATTTGAAGCCGCGACCTCACGATTGCGAGACCCATGCCTTAGCTATTAGGCATAGTGGAAATGGTACAAATGAATTATTTTTTTTATTTTTGTTTTTTAATTTGTGATTTAATATATGATATTTTTAATTTAATTGTCATGTCGTTTTTTAAACGGTTTGATTTTCCTTTTTAAATTTGTATTTAATATTTCATATTTTTGACTTAATTGTCATGTCGTTGTCATTGTCATTTTTTAAATTGTCATGTTTGTGTACGATAGCGCATAAAATTGTATGTAACCACTTAAATGATAGTACTTTAATACTGAAAAAAAAATGGTTCCCTAGCCTTTCCAAAATATTCAAAAATGCACAACATTAATGTTCAAGTTTTCACTTCTGCCGGCACTCCCGGAGTGCAACCCGTTTTTTTCTAGTCGCTTATTTTTTATGATGATAAAAAATTATATTCAATACAAAATTTAATCGGGACTTTATTGTTGATATGAGTTTTATTTACTAGTTAGTCTTTTGATTTTTTTGTTTACCTAGAACATTAGCCTATTTAATGTAATTCGTATATCTGCGAACCCATTAGCAGATCGGCCTGCATTTGTATATAAATGTCAGTTTACTCATGATTTTTTTCAACAATAACAGGTGTTGAAGATGATTGAGAATATTCGCAAGGTTTGATATCAAACACTACTACAACAGACACTACAAACGTGTGAAAAGTTTTCCACATTTAAATGACAAATGTCATTCTAGATTTCTAGATTATCACACCTGTGCAAATTAACAACATTAGGAGTTAACTTATAGTTAATTTCCTTTCAATAATCAATTTTAAATAAAACTTATTCGTCGTAATAAATTCACAACAACTACTGAATTCTGTTGCTCTGATTTTCAACTATAGACACATATTGAATTTCGTTCACATTCAAGAATCTTAGACCACTTTATTCGGAAGACGTTGCGATATTTCTTGTCCGTGTGTCCACTCTGGGTGCTTTGTAATATTACCTAATTTCTCATGTTCCGATTCTAGTGTGTAGGAGGTGTCCAATCGGCGCTTTTTACCCGACTGTAAGGAAGGGTTTAGTTTTTCGCGCGTATCTTGTATGTATGTATGTAATTTTATTTATTACCTGATATCTCACAATCCACTAAACGGGTTTATACAAATAAAACGTCGTTAGATTCGTCTAGATCGCCCAAGTGTTCTTAGATATGTGACGTTTAAAAAAAACAAACATCGCGGCTGTGAGATGTCAAAATAAACAGGCACTTCACGTTCATCGAGATTATCTCTATTACTTACTATTAACTCATAGTTAATTTCCTTTCAATAATCAATTTTAAATAAAACTTATTCGTCGTAATAAATTCACAACAACTACTGAATTCTGTTGCTTTCAACCACTCTAGACCCAAACCATTAACTTTACTTCAGAACTAAAAAGCGAAACAATGTTTCTATCTAAACAAGCCCTTGATATATCTTTTCCAAGCTGTATAGAAATATCACGGTGGCGATATTAAATGAGCAAAATACAAGGGCCAGTCACTAAACAGTTATTATCTTTCCATTAGGGAGACGGCCGCCTCCAAGCCGCCCATCAACTTAAATGGGATGGATGAGTGCACGAAGACCCACATCGATGTAACATTTTGCTGGAAAAGATTCACTAATATTCCAAATGAAAATTGATAAAGCATGTGAAATTTACGCATAGTACCAATTTGATGTGTCTACGAACTTTCGTAGCTTCGTAGCTTCTGTAGCTTCGTAGTTACTGTGTAGCCAAGTTAGCTCCGTTATAGAATTTTATAAGCTACGGGTCTTAATCGGGTGAACATTTTATTTTAAGGCTAAATACCTTTGTTTTATGGTCTGACGTTTCGATCGTATTGCAACGGCCGTGGTCACGGGTAGACTGATTAGCTCCATACAACTGAACGAAGGTAATTGTTTTTGCCACTAAGGTAGCAAACAATCATCGGCTCGTCTTTACATAGAGAATTACTTAAAGCTTTGGACGCTAAAACACCAATCACACTAAACGATTCGCGGGTTTGTAAAAAAACTGGTTGAAGTGAAAGCTTGAACATTAACGTTGTGCATTTTTGAATATTTTGCAATGGCTAGGATTTTTTTTTTTTTTTGATAATAACTTTTCTATTTTTTATCAGTAAAGTAGCAGTAGTCAATCTGGATCAAGATCACGATGGTGAGATCTCGATCTAGATTGAACGTGTAATGGCTGCCATAGTCGGAGGCAAAAGCTTGTAATGCTAGTATTGCTTGTACAATAAACCAATAAATACATAATAAAAGAGGATACATTTAACCTCAACAACATTAATAAATAATACGTTTGAAGAATACTCAATCTAATACAGTAATATATAAGGTAGTACTCGGAACCAACTGCCCAGGGAATTGGTAGTGAAGAGTAAATTGTAATCTCTTTTGATTACTTTTGCTCTTTGAATGGAAACAAAACATTGGATATCTCGGCTCTACTGTGAGACTCAATTATTTGAGTTGTGAGTACATGTCGGATATTATTTACTTTTGACCTTTTCATACTTCTTACTTGTATCAACATCGGCTGAGTGATTCTATCAATTGTTCATCACGTTTCATTTCTATAATCTTTTTGTCCTACTATTTAACTTAACTCAAACTCAAATATCTTTATTTCGTAAAACCAAAGTAACCAGTGATTTAAAATGTCAAATTAATTTAAACTAAGAATAATAAAATTAGGATATAATTGAAAAAAAAAACAAATGAATTTAAGCGGCAGTTTGAAGTGTAAAGCTTAAAAAAGTTTTTAATAATTTTGTACTACTGTAATACAGTAATGTTGGAAGATGTAGTGGGTTTCATTCCCACACGTGTCAAAACTTTACTTGATTTATAAATATTTGTTCAGTGTTTGGGTGTATGTTGTCTACAAGTAACGTCACGTGTATTTTAGTCAATTCACCCGCGTTTATTTTTATTTCTTTAGATAAAATGTGTCGAAAAGAACAAATAAATATTTTTTGTAAAAGTGTCCGTACTTTGAATCTTAAATGCTGATAAAACGTCCGAGAAAATGATAAAATATTTAACCCAAAGATAATAGATATTTAACCATTATACATTTTTGACAGGATTAACAATTTAACAATACATTAATGACACAGCTGTTAAATTCACGCCTTTGAGTCGAAGAGTTGCAAATTCGATTTCCGAACAATGTAATAAATTGAATGATCTAGACAGTATTCGAGATGTCTTTGTAAAATATTATATGGAGTCTTTTGAACTTTTTACTTGACGTCTTAAGAATAAAGCGATTCAAGATGAAAGAATAAATTTATATCAAAATGATACAATGAATTCGCAGAATTTCAGCATCAGTATCTCCTTCTTTCATGATACGTCTATTGATTGCTGGTGATAGGTTACAACAAGTACAATTTGAAAAGTAGACAGCTAAGTATTCCCCTTTTTCACAGAAGCGGCAACAAAGAGAAAAAAAAAAATTTAGCCCTTTCCTTTTTTGCTAATATTGTAAAAGATAGATAGTTTATCCACTCTCAAAATTATAACGTAATCGACGCCACATTTCTTAAATTGAAATGAAATCATTTAAGGCTGCAGAGCGTGCCAAATAAATAGACAAAATTGCGCACAGTCGCGCTGTAAGACCAGGCAGTACGCAGGAGCGTAGCAAAGCGTATTTTACGCAGTGAAAGAGGAAATTCAGACTTCAAAATTTTCATAGTTTAATATTTACATGGAATTTGCACTGCTTGGAACTCGGTTAGGTCCGCACGTATCCAACTAGCCGACCGGCTGACGTGGCGTGAGAAGTCCGGTCGGCTCTGCTCATACATCGCCGCGCGGGCTCCTGTGTTGATGATTTTTGTTTGTTGTAGCAATACCACATTCATATTCATATTCTACGAGTACCATTATTTTAACAAAAGATAGGTCACATCAATGCCACAGGTAGAAACTTACTGTGATGCAAAAGCATCTCTAGTCGCTAAGAGCAAGCTAGCGGATACGCGTGCATGCGCGTGAATTTGCCCGGGTTCCAGCAGATTGTAGCCGTCGGGTGACTGCCGCGGTCGGCTACTAGCGAGTAAACGCGCGGCGCTTCACTCCTGCATCGCTCGGTTGGTAGAAATTGTACATTACATAGTTTCGAGAGTATGGTGATAATTCGTAGAAATTGGTCACGGCTTCCAATTCCAACAGAGCCCAGCCAACTACACAGAGTGCGATGCAGGAACAGCGGCTTAAGATGCTCAACGAGGCACGGACAAATGTGATATTTTTCGAATACAATTACTCATCTATTGACCGTCGGTGGTAACGAACCTAAACCCGCCGATGTCTCAATCTGCTCAATCGCCACTGAATCAAGGAACCCAGTAATTCTTACTATCTTAATATCTTGGGACAACTAACACAACGCTATCTGATCCCAAACTAAGCTGAGCTTGTACTATGGAAAGCAGACAACTGATAAACATACTTATATATTTCGAAATATATACATATTATAGATAAATAACACCCAGACACAGAATAAATCATCATGCTCATCACACAAAGTTTTATCCTGTGTGGGGACGTCGAACCCACGACCTCTTGCGTAGCAGTCGGATACACTCCCACCGCGCCACAGAGGTAGTCAAAATTATACTCGTAAAGTCTGTTCTTTCGACAGTTACGTAAAAATCTACTACATAAAGACAGTGATAAAGAAAACACAACCAAACGCGATTTCCCACGATACTTAGCGTAACACCTATCATGTCCTTAGGTAATACATTACAAAGTGCTTAAATGTCTGTCTTTGGAGGCTCACATTCACGCGTTACTTGCGTTAGAAACCTTCTTTTGCCTCCTTTCAACCTTTTCCTTAAGTTTTCTGGTATATTACGTCTTTTACTACATATATGGGTTAACCTATTCTATTTAGGTAGCGTTTTATTTCCTTTTAAGAGTATGAGCTCCTTACCCCGTTGTAGTGCTAGTGTGGCTCCAAGTGGGTTAACAAAATAATCTGAAGCTGTAAACGCTAACCTTGGTTTCATTGTAATATTTTTCAAACGTGTCAAGATTCTGAAGTAACCATTTGAATTTAATAAAGCTACGGAGAGATAGTGAGATATAAATACTTCAACTGGTATCACCCAATAATTACTTTCCGTCAAAGGCACAACGTTGTCAAATGTAAGCTGAATTGACATTTTTCGGATCTGATGGTCGGTCTAATATAAAGTGCAAATAAGGGTATCTATTTTTTTATTGTCTTTGCTCCCGTCTAATAATAAAATCGCACAACATTTTAAATCTACCACACATTTCATACAAACCATTTCGCAAGTCGTCTTCAAGCCTTACAACAGACAAAGTACGTTATTTAGTATTCAAGTTAAAAGCAGATTACTTTTCACACGAATACTAAATTAACAACGTCTGCTACGGAAGGAAATACGTTTATTTCAACCTATTAGTCATACAGCACTGGATCTTTTCTATTCAAATTGTTCTAGAATATACACGAGCATGCTCAAGGCTTAAGAAAGCCAATTAGAAATAATTAACGGTCTCATAGCGAAGTTTATCCAAAAGGTGCCAAGCTTGGCAAATTGAAGCGAGTAACGTAATCTCAGCTGTTAGAAGTATACTTGGAAACTCGTTACGTTCCTTTATTACCATTGGTTACGATTCCCGATCGGTAGCGTGTAGCGACAGTAATAACTACAAAGGTCAAGAGTACGCTATGAGATATATACACAAAGTCGCCGCAGTGTAATAAATCTATTAGAGCAAGCAATATAATTCAAAATGATGTTACAAAACTTTTGCCGTACGACAAAAACGCTTACCTAGCAACAGGTTGCACTAAAGATTTTTTTTTGGATTTTTCTCAAAATATCGAATAAACAAAAAAAATTTTTGGGTCTTGGAAAAAAAATCATCTTTCCATCTCATCTTCACATCTCCATACATATGGAGATGTTTACTGGACTCGGCGGCCGCTAGCGCGGCACTTGGGTCTCGTGCGTAGCGGGTCACAGTTCTAACCTAACCTAAATACCTAATTTGATAAAAAAAAAACTTCAAAAAAGCCCTAAACAATTTTTTTTTTGCCAATTTGGTTTTGAAACCCATGTTATTCAATATTTTGAGTAAAAAAAACAAAAAAAAAAATGGAATTTTGGTGCACCCCCTTTGCTACACCCCGACCAACGAATTTTGATGCGGATCATCAATAGATAAATTTATACGTTTAATACAAGTATATCATGTGAATTGGTGGTGGAAAAAGTCTGTGCGAAGCCGGGAGGTATATTACTGCGAATCACTACGCTCAATTTAGGCGCTTCGACTGTAACACACACCGACCTTACTATATATATAGACCATAACACAACATAATTTATATTCTAGAGCACTTAATATTATGTCTTTGTGACTAATAAAACTAAGTAGTGACAGCAGTTGAACTGACAATTTATATCCCCACTGTGTTGTTCGTAGAATAACTTCATTAAGTGATTTAGTTTTAGTGTCGCAGTGTCGATAAATCACGGCTACTGAGTGCCAACATTTAGAAAAGGTGACTCATATACAGTTTTTAGGGTTCCGTAGCCAAAATGCCAAAAAGGAACCATACAATTTCACTTTGTCCGTCCGTGTGTCTGTCCGTCTGCCTGCCCTTAGTTTAATTCAGAGACTCTTAGTACTAAAGCTGTAATTTTGCATAGACATATACATATATTAGTTACGACGACAAAGTGGTAAAATAAAATCTTGAAAAAAAACTATTTTTTATAGTATCTCCCTACACGTAAAGTGGGGATGTGATTTTTTTGTCATCTACTCCATCATGTGGGGTGTCGTTAGATAGGTCTTTTAAAAATATTTTTAAAAGAAGGCTGTTAAGACTATTTTTCGATTTAGAGTTCCATTTGTGAAATATTAAGCTTTAAAGTGTAATTTTTAGTTAAAGTCAAGTGTCCCCCCACCCCTGCCAGCTAGATAGTTGTTTTTGGAGATAATAAAAATTAGGGTTGTAGTATAAAATTAAAAGGAAAAGTATCGCTGCCAAGTTTACGAGTAACAGCAGTCGAAGTGATAAGTAACAACATTTTTGTAAAAATTCTAAAAATATTTATATAACGTAGTTTATTGCAGCTACCTGACATGCATTGGCCGGTTTTTAACATTACGAATTTAATAAAGAGCAAGCGGCCCAACCTTTTACTACAGCAGTTCAACCGCATGTACCCATAGTAGGGGTTCCTTCAGACTCAGGCGTCGAGAACAACAAATGAACAAATAATGGCGTCGCATTTTTGTTGGGACGTAAGTACCACCGCTAATTTGTCACCAGCCAACTTGTTTGTAACTTGTGAGCTATTATTGTTCGTAATTTGACAAATGTATTAGAAAACTTAACCATTTATCATAGGTACCTACTTATTTTGTACTTGGTACCTAGGGAACTCATAAACATTTAACAATAGGTTAAATGTTTGTTGAGCTCCCTAGGTTTTTAAAGATCTTTTAAGGGTTCCGTAGCCAACGTGGCTAAAACGGAACCCTTATAGTTTCGTCGTGTCCCTCTGTTTGTCACAGGTATTTTATTCAAAGACTATTCAATGAATATTGGTTAAATTTGGTGAAAAAGTGTCTTGTAGTAGCCGCTACTTAGTTTGATAGCTCTTCTACTGATGCAAGTATTCAAGGCTGCAGAACCCTACATTGGCAAACGCACAGTGAAACAACTACAGCTATTTACGCGTAGGTACCTATAGCCGGTAAATTAGGCACCATAGTTGCAAAAAAGTGCTACAATTGTCAATTTTGAAATGTTATTTATTTTAAACCAAATCGTGCGCAAAGGAATAGGTGCTCTCTGTATCCCAAGACTTTACAAGTACACCCACTGCTCAGAAACGAAATATCAATTTGTAAATTACATAAAGTGGTATCCTGTACAAAAAGCAAACTCGCAATACTTTAGTTCGACTGTTGCATCCCTTGTGGAATCAGCAATCAACTATCATCTGCCTCTCCAAAACAGTTTTGAAAAGCCAATTCACTAAAGCAAAGAGTACAAACCTTTGATATTTTCTTTATAAAGCTTTATAACAAGGTAATGGCAAGTACCTTGTGCAATACATTTCCCAGTAAATATAGAAGGTTTGCTCTCGATCGCAAGTAATATAAAGTACAAACTTTTGATGTAGATGGATTGTAAATAGGTTCCATGTGATGTATTTTTAAAGTTACTTTTATATACTTTCTATTGGATTTCTTGGGTAATGTATCACCTGCACTAACATTATAGATACTTTACGACTCGGTAGCGGGTGCGTGGTTTTTTGCGTTTCTACTTACCATAAATAAAATACTGATAACTAAACTTGATTGTGATGTAGGTGCGATTAGGTGCAGATGAAATTTGAATGAAGATTATGTATAACCTTTTTAATGCATTTTTCGTAAAACGAACGTAATATCTAAAGGTACATGAAAAGGCCCATGTATAATAATAATAATAATATCTTAGAACAACTCACACAACGCTTACTGATCCCAAGCTAAGCAGAGCTTGTACTATGGAAACCAAACAAAACTTATTTCTAAATAATATATTATAGATAAATAACACCCAGACACAGAATAAACAATAATAATCACACAAAGCTTTATCCCGGGTGGGGATCGAACCCGCAAAAGAGGCAGTACTAATTCCACCACATAATCAAAGAAATTAAGATTTTTAGTTCAGGTAAGGACTGCGTATATTCAATAATTACCACACCGTCTAGCGAGCAGCCTTTGCAATAATTATAAACATGTTTTGTCAATCTAAAGTAAACGCATAGTAATATAAGTGACACTTCACCGATACATAGAAACCCATATGATGTCTCAGTGCTGGGCGCAGGTCTCCTAAGTAGAACTACTTATAATAGATCCTGAGGGTAATTGCCATAACCGCTACGCTTGGCGAGTGGGTTGGTGATCGCAGTAAGGCTTTGAGTACGCAGAGGACGCTGCTGTCCGTCCTCTGGTGTGAAATCCCTTAGTCGCCTTGACGACACCCACGGGAAGAAATGGGGTGGCATTATTCTTAAACCGGTACCACACGGTCCTTCACCGATAGTTAAACTCCAACTAAATTAAACATTATACAGTAAATTTTAACTAATTGCCAACGTCGCGTCGGTGAACTCTGTTCAAATTTACTTATTTAAAAAACCAATGTCTTTAAATTAAACAACCAAACAATAAATTCAAATTACTTAATTCTCGAGACCAAACAAACGGGGGAATGTTCTTACAGTAGTTATGGAAGGGTTAAAATAGGTCGATATCCTTAGGGAGGGTAATAAGTGCGGTCGCCAAGAGAAACAACTATAATTCCTTTGCTCTTTTCTTGGAGACTGCGACTATTGTAATAATGAGACTGTCTCTCCATTTTTTTAAAGAAAGAAAGTACCATTCATTTTGACAAATGCTCGTTTAATACTCGCAATCTTACTAACCCCTCCAACTAGACTTGTATTAATGATATACCTTGCACTGGGAGACGATATAATATATGGACGATATAGGTGGCATTCGCATCTCATAATAACCATTTTAATATAATTAAAATTGCATTATAATAATTTTAATATATGAGAGCTTGACGCCTCGAGATTTCAATCGTCACCTAAAGTGATGGGGGCAATGTGATAAATTGCAGCTATGATTATTTTTACTGGCTGGTAACACCTATCAAACACCATTCCTAAGCATTTTTTGAAATACCTAAAAGTTTTTTTATAATTTGACTCCTTATACATATGGGGTTGCAAAGTTTTGACTTTGCAACCCACAACACTCATCGAATACTCAACAATATTTAATTTATAGCTTTAAAGTTATTCTAATTTTCACTGCAAAATGCCAGTAAACGAATACTAAACTACGTTTTACAATTAAGTTGCAATTGAGTGATATATCGTTTGTCTTGAAAAATCCACGTGCCATTATTGATATACTATGCATCAGTTTAGTTTAAAAAATGACATTCACATTATATAAACCAAAACGTACACTTGTTGTCAAGCTTAATTAATATTCCTCTCATCCTAAAACGAGAAAAAATTCGACATAAAGTCATTCTCGTTGCTAAATTGTTTCCTTGTTCAGAAATATGAAACAGCGCGTACTAGAGAGGCAATTTGTCGTCAGCGATCGCGCCTGGCCCACTCGAGCGCTAGAGCCCTGTGTTTCAATTAATCGTTTAATTGCATTATAACGTAACAAAGCCTTCGTATCCAGATTGATGCGAGAATGACGTGACGTACGTTCGTAAAAAATGTGCCTACACGTGAATGCTATAAAGGGAGTAATGATCTGGTAAATAGTTCCCACGAGACTCGTAGCTTGCGACGTCATAAATTATGTTAAAGGTCAATCTGTATTAGATTATTTTGGAGTTAAAAATTTAATTGCCGTATTTATGAATTAACTAGCTGACCAACTTCGTTTGCATAATTTTTCCCCGTTTTTGCAACATTTTCTGCCGCTCCTATTGGTCGTAGCGTGATGTTATATAGCCTACTAGCTTTCGCCCGCGGTCCGCCCACGTGGATGTCGTTTATCGCGATAAAAACTATCCTATGTCCTTTTTCAGGGCTTAAACTATCTCCATACCAAATTTCATCTAAATCGGTTTAGTCGTTTGAGCGTGTAAGCTTAATAGACAGACACACAGACAGACAGAGTTATTTTCACATTTATAATATCAGTAAGGAGTATGGATGACACACACAAATAACATAGATTTATATTGGTGGTCAAAATCGGTTCCTACAACCTCACAAACTTATAAACTTTACCTCTTTTTTTTATTAGTATAGATATATATCTACGTATCGGATGTAATTGTTGTGTTCACTTAATCAAATTGACTTGGAGGATACAATAAATACTGAAACACTTTGAAATCCAAAAGTGAGACGGCAACCCAATTTGTGATATTCTAGAACTGGCTTTTATATAGACATGACCACAGAAGTGTCTACATTAGAAATACGGTACCATAAGGAGGTAAAGCCACTTCTAACCCGAAAACTACTGCGAATGTATTAACCCAGTAAATTGATTGAAATTCAAAGTAAATCAAAAGGCAATTTAAAAACAACTTTTAGTCTTCAGATTGAATAACTTCTAAGGAAAGAAATCTAAAAATAAATACTCAATTTGTTGTATAATCATAAAAAATGAGGAAGTCGATCAATAAACTTTGATTCGAGAATTACAGACAACAGGCGTAGCCACGGCGTAGCGCATACGTAAATTGAAATTTCAAAATTCCCAGTAATCATATCCAACAGACTCTTCTATGTGAAATTCGAAAGCTCGTTTTATTACAAACTACGTAACTCTCGTATCCTGCACACTGTGTTGTAAAATCGTACGTAAACAGCAAAAGATTAATTCGTATCTTTATAAAGCTTTTTTTTTTGAAGCGCTTCTAATTAAAATTCGTCATTCGGCCACCTGAAAGAGAACGTAGATTCTTTTACGAATTCCATTTGCACTTTAGCCGATGTTCGTACTCACCAGATTTTTTTTAAAGTCCATGAGAACGCCAAGAGCTTTGATTGAATTGTACAAAGTGTAGAAACTCCTACCGCTGCTGTTTACTTGGTGTTCCGTTAAACTAACTAACGAATTTTAGGACAGATCGGGTTGCTTGTGGTTATTCTAGCACCGACTTTCGCGAAATTATTTCGTAGAGCAGGAATATCATATTTTAAAATACTTCACACAAATTAAATAAAGATAAACTTTCTTTCATATAACGTCATAACACATGAAATTGGAAGATCATTGATGTCAACAGAAACTTTTAGTCATATGTTAATATCTTTACACAGGTTATGATAGATTGTGTTAATGTGATACCTCAGCAGTATAAAATACTCGAAACCCAAAATAATAATAATATCTTGGAACAAATCTGATTCCAAACTAAGCAGAGTTTGTACTATGGTAACCAGACAACTGATAAATATACTTATACTAGCTGACCCGCGCAACTTCGTCTGCGTAAATTTTCCCTTTTTTCTTTTTCTTCATTTTTTTTTACAACATTTTTCATTGCTGCTCCGCTCCTATTGGTCGTAGCGTGATGTTATAACCTATAGCCTTCCTCGATAAATGGGCTATCCAACAATAAAATATTTTTTTAGTGCAGCCCAGTAGTTCCTGAGATTATCGCATTCAAACAAACAAACAAACTCTAAGGGGTATGAAAAATAGATGTTGGCCGATTCTCATAGATACCGGATAAGCACAAAAAATTTCATCAAAATCGGTCAAGCCGTTTCGGAGGAGTATGGCAACGAAAACTGTGACACGAGAATTTTATATATTAGATATATACATATTATAGATAAATAACACCCAGACACAGAATAAACCATCGTGTGCTCATCACACAAAGTTTTATCCTGGGTTAGAATCGAATCCACGACCTCTTGCGTAGCAGTCGGACACACTCCCACCGCGCCAGAGAGCCATGTTTGTATTCTTTTAAAAATCGCTCCTACTTTCTTCTCCAGCCGTAAACTGTATCGTACAGTAAAATACTGGCAGGAACCTGCACATGTATCGAGCGTAAGTCATTACTGTGAAAAATTGCCACTCTATGGACCCGCGGTGAGGTACTTTATGATCCTACGTGATGCTCTGCGGTACCAACCGGCTTTATTTATCCTACCTTCTGATTATAAACAAGATACTATCCCAATTTATTACTCGCGTCCTGATAGTTTCGTTCCTATAGTCTTTTGTTTATACTCGGTACGTTTTACACTTTATACGTTAGGGTTTTTTAGTCATATTATGAATGGATTTAGATAAAAAACGTTATAACTCGAAAATCTAAACATTTAAACTTTCGTGTTGCGTGAATAAAATTATTTCAACTGCCTCTGAGGCGCGGTGGGAGTGTGTCCGACTGCTACGCAAGAGGTCGTGGGTTCGATTCCACTTTATGTGATCCACAAATTGTTGTTCCGGGTCTGGGTGTACTTTGTGTCCGTGACTTGTATTTTTGTAAAGTCCCCCGTGACACAGGGCTTGTACCCTACTGCGGGAGTTGTCTTTAAAAAAATATATATATTATACGTGAATTAACGCGCATTATTTACCATAAAATTGCTTGACATTTTGACCAGGTTGCACTGGCTGTGAAACCTAGTTGAAACTACACACCATTTTAAAGTAAATACGAAAATCTAAATATCTCGATAAAGGATTATTTAAGTTTTCTTAAGATTATATTGTGTTGAAAATACTTAACAGTAAGTACAGGTCCTTAATCTATGTAAATGTATTGTTATTTACTTTTTGCTATATATTTTATTTAACATATAAAACATAATATACTGTAGTACTAAAAGGAACTGACTCCTCATTATAAAAGCGGTAACACATTCAGCGAAATTGACAATTAGTGTTTTATTTTAGACTTTTCCTAGACACCTAGCGCACTCATGCTCAGCACATGTAATTACGGTTTGTACACATAGAGCCGTTTTAATGCAAAGTATCTTAATATACAACGTTATTCTTGATATAGTGCAAAACTGAAAGTAGTTTGTTCAGAATCAGTTACACAATCCAATGGGGTAGTTTTTAAACCATGTAAAATATTTCAATGAATTAATTAATCAATAATTAATTGATTTTTCAATCATTCTTACAGTCCAATTCCTGTTCACAATGTGATGAAAAATGTAATCATCACTTATTTTTCAATAATAAAAAATGGATTACGTACTACGGATCGCAATGAGCACGATAGCGCGAAGAACACAAGAAAATTTGAACGGTTTATAACTCTGCAAGTTTTCAATAATAACATTTTCTTTTTTTTTAATGATTTCCTGAAGTAAAATCTTGTTGGGGTGTCTGAGCTTTGCACTATACCAAAAATAACCTTGCACATGTTTTATTAATCTATAAAAAAATATATGTACTCACCAAATATTGCTAATAGCAATATAGGCATCATTTTTCTTGCATCTGAAATTAAAAATAATCACAATTATTTACTAATATTAAAGATCAAAGAGAAAATCTTGTGTGTCATATGTCACAAAGCTTCAATAAATATCGGTTAAAGTACGTTAGTATATCCTAAGTCTATGGGTTAAACAGAGGGACAATAGAACTGTAACTGAAGCTGTGTTTTACAATGAAGATCCTTCAGTAGAACTGCCCGTTGTAAAACCTATTTGGCGCTGTGGCAGTGCGTGTGATGATACGATTGTACTGTGGCGTGTACTCTCGCATTGTAATTGTTCTTTTGTCTAGTCCAAATGTTGTTTTTGAGTGTAGGTATATTTTGAGTAAATAATTTGTAAAGTGCCCAGCAAATGCAATTATTCTGCTTAGTGTGTTATTTTGGAAAAGAATAAAACAATCACATTCCAAAGTTAAAGTTGATGGATTCTTCAAGATTTTTAGAAACACACCAAGGCTTTGTGCGAAATGTACTCTAATCGAGTAAGCGGCCACCACTATCAGTCGCTAAGATAGACCTTAATCCACCCTTGTCAGTCAGCGGATGCGGGAAGAGATCCATAGAACAACGCATAGGTGAATTACACATGATCTGTCAACAGTTTTGTGTTTCTGCCGGTGCGGCCTTTAGATTTATTACCAAGTTACTCGTATTTAAGGTAAAGTAAGTAATCTTCTGCATACAACGTTATTCTTCGTAAAGCACAATCCTTAAAGGAGTTTGCTGAGAATCGACAACATAATTAAAAGGTAAAAAGTAATTTTAAATAATTAAAACGTAAAAAGTAATTTCAAATAATTAAAATGACTTAAATTTAGCTAAAGATAATGAAAAAATACTTTTATGTCCACGAAATCAACCTAATTTTTTTTGAGACCGGAGCCAAAACTCGTAAGATTTGTACTAGTTTTTTTAAATATTTCTTCTTATTATTATTATTATTACACTAAAACCTTCTCATAAAAATATCGACTGCATATATAACGAAAACCTCATCCAAATCGGATCACTAGATACAAACATATACAACGTGTAACAGAAAGGTAGCATAGCCGATTAAATTATTATTAAATAGTTAGGTATTATTTGCATAATCTTATTGTCAAATTTCAGTAACGAAAGGCGTATGGCATAAGTATTATACCTCCCTTAGTGCAAAATTCGATTGGATTATTATGGCATAGAAATTTGAAAAGTCATACTTTTTAACTTTAAATTGATAACTTTTTGCATTCATAAAAATATATCTTGAAGTAAAAATCAAGATTTTGACTGTTAGGATGATAAATGAATCAATTAATGATTGATTAATTAATTAATTAAACAATATTACATGGTCCAAAAACTACCCCATTGCATTGTGTAACTGATTCTGAGCAAACTACTTTCAGGTTTGCACTATACTATTAATAATGTTATATACCGGTCAACAAACAGAGAACTCTTTTGAAGCCCTTTGGCAAAGAAAAAAAAGGAGAAAAATCGAATCCTAATTCGAACCCTAATGGGGGAAACGGGCGTCCTAAACGTCAATCGAAATCAAGCTTAAAGCTTACGAAGCTGCGGTGAAAAGCTAGTTATGCATAAATTTATTTTTTTATATTAAATACAAAATTTATGTATACCTAGTTTATTTCAGTTACGATTTGGACATTTTTTCGCACACTGTGTCATACTAGGTTGTATTCTTTTTAACCCCTGACACAAACAAACTGGAATTTAAAGTTTAAAGTTAGTTACTTCATATAAAAGTTCAAACGCAATTCTAATATATTTATTCGTAATTGTAGTTATTTCCAGATTATGTCTTCATCTACCTAATGTATATAATTTAATATTATACAGTAATAGCATCATCATTTACGTAAGAGAGAAAAATCCAATTACTCGTATCCGGATTGTTTAATAGAAAAATAAACTTGAGTATCTCTTTTAATTAAAATCACTACTGCGTAACAAAGATGCTCGAGGGTTTTTCATTAACCGATACGATAACGTTAATACCGTATTCTATATATTATTGGACCAATGGGTATACTTACTGGCACGAAAAACTATAAACGTTATTGATCCATTTGAATTTGACAGTAGCTTCAAAAGCGCATAATTGGTTAATCAGTCACTACTTTTATATCAATTGGAGACTACTTATGATGTTTGTCTACAATAACACTATTTAATTAGAGAAGTTAAACCTATACTACGATTCGTGCCGGTAACTGGACAGAATCTGATCTGAAACCTACCCTGCAAGACAAGAGAAGTATCAATAGAGTTACGTCTATGCTTGCAAAATACTGACCAGTAACTAATAAAAAGTAATAACTTTTAATAAAACGCGAAAATAAATCAGGTAGCGAAGACTTAATCATTTACATAACATGAGTCTTTGTTTGTTTATAGGAGAAAACATTACACAAGCCGTCTCTCACAGATATAGAATCTCAGAACACCTTAGAATAAAGTGGATTGAGATTCCATATCGGAGCGAGTTCCATGATCGATGCATGTGTGCAAAACTCAAACGCGTGTAAGTATTACATTTCCTTAACACCATCGATGATTTGTTCCTTGCTCGTGCGATTTTTGACTTGGTGTTCCCCATCGAGATATTAGTGTTCCCTAGGTTTCACTGGCTCTTATCCTACATTCACACGCTTTCGTTCAAAGTGACATTCAACGGGCATGAACACGAGCACAAGCACCTTAACGTACTGCTCGGCTATTTGTGAACAGCTTGTTTCACTCGCCGGTCCGGAAAGGGCTACTTACCTAACTGTTTCCGGGCTACGTGTCGCACGTGTGGAAGCGCTACTTAAGTTTTTTAAATGTTCATTAATAAACTTAGGACAACTAGAACCCAGGCCTAAAAGGGCAAAAAATCTAATCTTCTTGAACGACACTTTACCGATGTTGTTAAAGGAAAAACAGATTGCGTCATTAGACAAATTTGACGTGATCTTACTTTCAAAGCAAGTCTTCCAATGCAAAGAAAATGGTAGGCTAGTAGTAGACATTTTACAAGCTTTTATTTAACTTGCAATGTTTGTGTGTTCGTCACGAATCTTGAAAGCTAAATTAGAACCATTTCCCGAAGTCCGATTGGGCTTAAATTTGGCGTACATATGCATGATTGATGACAATACAATATTAAGACACAATAGAGCTATGGATATGGCGCTCATGAACTAATACTCGGGTCCTTGCCAAGGCAGACTCTGCGCCAAGATTGGGGTTCTGCAGGAGTGTAGAAAGGTGGAGCTCTAAGCGCAGGTCTCTATTTACCATACTTAATGACAAGATTTTGACTATTCGCACGGGCTAAAAGGAAAAAAAGTACGTGAATAAGGACATGCACGTATCGTTACCGTGTCGGCCAATGTAAAAGCACTCCAATAAAACTACGCGCCTCCTAAGATATTGTATTTAGAAAATTGAGTTAAATCCGATATCCGTGAGAGAAAAGCGCTCGATGTCAATCCATTTATTAATTTCACTTTCGTTAGTAATAATCTGATTCTGTATCAGTATTATTTACTCTATTGAGGGTACTGGCTTAAAGTAATTAGTTTATTTTCGACTATACAAATGGCTCTTTAGATGGTACTCTAAGTTACTACGACTGTAATTACCCGTCAAGAAAATAAAATGTTGTGTTTTTGACTGCCTCGGCGGTACGGTGGAAGTGTGTCCGGCTGCTACGCAAGAGGTCGTAGGTTCGATTCCCACACGGGACACCACTTTGTGTGATCCACAAATTGTTGTTCCGAGTAGGAGTGTACTTTGTGTCCGTGACTTGTATGTAGTCCCCCGCGACACAGAGCTTGTACCCCTTGGCGGAAGTAATCTTTAAAAAAAAATTTTGTAATAATAATCTGATTCCGTATCCGTATTATTTACTCTATTGAGGATACTGGCATCATATAATTATTTTATTTTCGACTACACAAATGGCGTCTACATGGTACTCCAAGTTACTACACCTGTAATTACCCGTCTAGATAATATGTACTAAATTATCTGCGGTTTGATCCCCAAACGGGACATAACAATTTATGTTCCACAAGTTAATATACTGTGCCTGATTGTACTTTAATACCATTTGAATTCATTGCTTGTAAAATTATTTGCTTGTGAAACTTACACCAAATTTGATGTAGGTAATCGTAAAAGATTATCTCATGTAGAATGACAAATGTCAAAGTTATAAAATTATAAATACTAGGCGTCTTAATCGCGTGAATAAATTAAGGTCAAATACCTTGTTTATTGCCCAACGTTTCGACCCTATTACATCGGCTGTGGTCACTGGTTGAATAATTCACGCGATTAAGACCCGTAGTATATATGTATATAATTGTATAATGTGTACAAATCGCAAAAGTTTATCAACGTTTAGGTATATCAATTGTCAAAGTCTTCTTCTAGCAGCAGTCTCAATTTTTTGATTCGCTTGCTAATGGCCAGTCCTAATAACTTATCTACCGTTTGTCATATAACATAGTTAACTCCAGTATCGAAACTGACATTTGTGCCTTTGATAAAAGAAAACGTTAGTGAACGCTCAATCCACATAAGTCATATGTAATATTGCCTTTGTCCCTTGCATCCGTACGGATACGGGTGGATACGCATATGGTAATAGCATTGCACAGCGACTGTCCCCCCCCCCCGCAGACTCGACTGATTGACTTTTTTGAGAAATTGAAGAATTTTGATACTGGATTGACAGAGTATTTAGGCAGGCAATTGGCACCCCCTCCCCTTCGGTGCTGATGAATGGTGCACCGGTGTGAATCAAATGCACCCCCCCTCGACATGCGAGCGACTCACACTTGACCGGTTGAGTCAAATGTTGCCCCCCTCCAGAACAAAGTTCTTGATCCGCGCCTAAATCAAAGGTAAAACTTTACAAACAGTAAGAGTTTAGTGACAGTAACCTAAGCTTTAATGTAAACAAAGGCTTTTGGGTTTAAAAAAGTTCAAACACTAATATGCCTAAATATGTTTAACAAAGTTTTAAACTAAAATAAAACTAGATTTCAGTTAGCAGTGGATCACAAATGTGGGTCAATTAAACATCGTACAAACACATAATCCCTACAGGCCGTGGAATTCATAATTGGACGGTCAAACTCACACAGAGTTTATAAAATGGCGGAATTATTTGGACTACTGGACTGGCATCTACATTTTTAGATTATGAGATGTTTTCTCTGTGCCAAATTAGACTCCCTTGATTTCTCTCAAAAATATTCAACTGTTTACATTCGTAAAGGAGCTTAATTAGAATAAAAAGGTTTCTTTTTATTTTTTTAGTTATTTTTTGGGTAGAAGTAAGTTTTACTACCAGTAATTACGACTAATATGCAAAGGTTATTTAATTCTTACACAATACAAACTTGGTGTAATCTTTACGCATTTGTTCTGAATCTGGGTATATTCATTTGTATCCGATTGAATAATTTCTTACAACTTAAGGCTTATAAAAGAAAGAAAATTACCGCGCTTATTGCATTATCGGAATCGGTTTTGAACTCTTCCTGCATTGCGTAAGGAGGAAGTAACTCGTGTAAGTGAAATACAATATTTAAAGGCTGATATTTCTCTATCACTAGATAATTTGGCGATGTATTCTACAAGGTTAGTAGATTAGAAGCGAGCAACAATAATGACTTATAGGGCAATGATCAAAAATTTTATTTAAACCGAATCTTTAGTATTCCGAGCCACGACTCACGATTTCCTTCGAAATCTATACTAATATTAGATAGCTGATGAGTTTGTTTGTTTGGTTGAGCGCAATAATCTCTGGAACTACTGGTTTAAATTTAAAAAATATGTAACTGTTGGATAGCCCATTTATCAAGAAAGCCTATAGGTTTTATACAATCAAGCTCCGACCAAAAGAAGCTCAGCATAAATGAAAAATGTTGCAAAATTAGGGGAAAATTACGTATACTAAGTTGCGCGGGCCAGCTAGTAATTTTATAAAAATAAGCAAGGTATTTTGTGTTGTTTCAAATGCCTTCATTATTATGAAGTCAAATAATATAAATTGAATTTACCATTCACTCAGATTTATTCCACTTATTCACGATAATTTAATTTTCAATAACTGAATATTTAATCGTAATCCCAACTGAATATTTCAGAGAAATCTTTTATCAATGAGCATTTAAATGTACTTAATCATAGTTAGGTACTTTTATGTTTTATATGATAGCCATTTTGCGCTTAATGCCCACACATCGCCGATCATGTCATAAACATCAAAAAGAAATTCTCAAATAGGTTCGGAGAAGACTATGCGAATACAACCACTCCTTAAATAAGTGGAAATATTCGTACAATTTTTAATTTAACGTGGTAACAAATTATATAACGCTTTTGCTTACCTGTGATTTTGCCATAGTGAAGCTTTCCGAAATATATAATAGCTTAATTGGACCCCTAAATCTATCTTTGTGTACAAATGCGAAGCGGCGGTAGCCTAATGGCTAAGGCATTGGTCTCGCAATCGTGAGGTCGCAGGTTCGAATCCTACCCATTATGCTACCGACGGACGTGAACCCACTCTTAACACAAGCCATTGAGCTTAGCAGGAGGGGATAACAGAATTGCTAGTAATGTGGGGCGAAAATACCACATTGCTAGTTATCTTTTTTTTTATAAAAATATTATTGATACATTTATTACAAAATACTTTTACGAAATTTGATAAATTATCTTAAAATCGGATGATAGTATCTAGTATTATTTATTAATAACTTTTAAATAACATTACAAATAAATAAAATTGAACTGTCCATTTGCAATGTCAAAATAACAGTTTTTTACCGTTTTTCCGTACCTAAAGGGTAAAACGGGACCCTATTACTAAAACTCCGCTCAGAGTCGTGACCCTATTACTAAAACAACGTCGGTCTATCTGTCACCAGGCTGTATCTCATGAACCGTGATAGTTAGACTGTTGAAATTTGCACAGATGATGCATTTCTTTATACTAAAAAACAAATAAAATCAATATTTAATGGGTCTTCCTTACAACAAACGCCGTTTTTATAGATGGATGGACACGATTTAGAAAAAAACTGTTGTTTTGACATTGCAAATGGTTTATTTGTAATGTCAAAATAACAGTTTTTTACTAAATGCATATGAAAGTATAAAGTACTTATAATAAAAAAAACACAACTTTTAATATATTTTGTCTGTCTGTTTGTTCCGGCTGATCTCTGAAACGGTTTGACGGATTTTGACGAGGCTTTCACTGACAAACAGCTAAGGATGTAAGGAGTAACTGACTACTTGTATCATCACGCTAACGTTTATAGAGAGAGAGCAGCACTGCAACTTCACGTGGACGAAGCTATTAGGTCGGGCACATCTAGTTAGTAATGTTCTTGGTCTTCCCTCCTACATATAACAACAAACACTCAACCCGTCGGAAGGTGACACCGACGCTTTAACTGCTGAGGTATTGTTTCACGGGACGTGGTAGACGGCAATTTAAGCAGGCATAACTTTGCAGTATTCATTACCAACATACGACTACAACTACTGCACCACAATTTCATATATCGGAATCGGTCTCATACTACTAATACCGCATGAAAAAATATTTTTAAAAATTAACTCGACTTAAAAATAAATGAAACAATACTTTATAATTTAGAGGTTGTATATAAAGTATGCGGACTTTTTTGTATTCCTTTAAAAATATTGCCGTCTGCTATCGCGGCATACCTATGCCGTCGCTGTTTGTCCTGTCGTCGTTTGCCGACTGCCGTGTCTCGCAAAACCATGACACAACCGCATAAACAGACCATTTTTTTCACAAATCTACAATCAAGTAATGTTTATTTGTAACACTACAAAAGCTTTATTAAATACTTGTTTCAAGGAACCTCTAAGAGATACTGAAAATTCATGAGAATTCTACTAAAGCTTAATAAAATTATTACAATTTAATTGCTCTATTGCTCGTAGACGGCGTTGCAATAACTTCAGCAGTGCATTGCTGTGCTTAAGCCTCGCAAGTTAGTACTAGGATTCACAAACTTCAGCTTTTACAGCACTTAAAACTGTTAATAGAAATAAAATGTAAGAAGCCACCTGCCCCTCTATACAAGTGGCATAAACGCTAATCAATATCTATTCGATTTGCGTTTTTAGAACTTTTCTAGGGGCTCTGTTGTCCTTAAAAACCGGCCAAGTGCGAGTCGGACTCGCGCACGAAGGGTTCCATACCATCTATAAAAACGGCGTTTGTTGTAAGGAAGACCCCTTAAATATTTATTTTATTCTGTTTTTTAGTACAGAGAAATACATCATCTGTGCAAATTTACAGTCTAACTATCACGGTTCATGAGATACAGCCTGGTGACAGATAGACCGACGGACAGCGGAGTTTTAGTAATAGGGTCCCGTTTTACCCTTTAGGTATGGAACTGTAAAATAGAGCGATTAGTCCAAGAGGGGAGTGCCAAAAATGCAATCACTTTATAACCGCTGGTTTTTTTTTATATTACGTCACATTAGTGTACAGAAATACCCTTTTGTCAGTTAGCTGGATTTCTTAGAGTTTGGCGTAGCGGCAGGTTTATTTTTTAGGAATCAACTAAATATATTGTGAATTTGCTTTCTAAAACTTAAGAATTAGTTATCTAGCAGTATATTCATTCAAAATAGGTTTGACGTTTGTCAGTCATGCGTTAAAGTTGTATTTATTAATGTGCGTGCCATCGAATGCGGGATCTGAAATTTAGAATATCCGGTGAAGAATATTATCAGAATCACATACTAAATAGTCAGTCAGTATAACTCAGTAACAGATGCTGTTAGTAGTCGATTAAAGTCCTGTACACCAAACGCTAGAACAAAGTGGCGTTCAATTGGTGAGGTCCCCTGCTGGACCTATGTCCAGCAGGGGACTGACTACTGCGATAGGCTGATGATGATGATGTTGGTGATGACACCAAAAGCTAAGTAATCCAGCTGACTGACGGAAGGATATTTCTTTACCCCACTAATGTGACGTAATATCAAAAAATTAGCGTAATATATATTTAGCGTTCCTTCCCGGTCTAATATGCTCTACTTCTTTAATGCAACTCAAATATGTAAGTCTAAGATTTATTTCTCATGTCTCTGTTAATTTGAAGTGAATAGTAGACCCAGAAATATATTTGAGACCTACAATAATTGCATTTTTGAAAGATAGAAAAATTTGAAATTTAGACCCAGGAATCGAACTCGAGTTCTTCAACTACCGGCTAGATAACGCATGCGAGGGCCCAACTCGCGTACATGAAAGGATAGAAAAAATTGAAGTCTATTAACATAGTCCAGATAGGTGGCTCGATTCCCGCCTCGGTTTGGCATACGGAAGTCTCGGGTTCGATTCCTGGGTCTGGACTTGAAATTGTTATATCTTTCAAAAATGCAATTATTGAATTAATAAAGTAATTGGCAAGAAATGCCTATACAATTAGTATAACTTTTGAGACGATATTAATATAAATGTTTTTCGCCGGTGTGCCAAGCACCGACCATAATCGATGCATTGGCAAAAGTCAACAATATTTTGGAAAATATCTAGTACTAAGTAAGTATAATATAATCAGCGAAACAAGTAGCACGACATTTGTGCTATTACGATATTTGGTGTTGGTTTATGATTGTGTTTAGATAATTAACACATTCATATTATCTCATAACGCACATATCTGTATAATTGGATCTTTCCATTCAATTTGTAGATTCGATTACATTGTTCCTCTTATCTGAATAATTGCCGTGTGGTGCCGGCTTAAGAATAGTACCACCCCATCTCTTCCCGTGGGTGTTGTCAAGGCGACTAAGGGATTTCACACCGGAGGACGGGCAGCAGCGTCCTCTGCGTACTTAAAGCCTTACTGCGATCACCAACCCGCTCGCCAAGCGTGGTGATTATGGCAATTACCCCCAGGATCTACATACTAGTAGGTTCTACTGGGGAGACCCGTGCCCAGCAGTGGGCCATCATATGGGTTGATATGTACAAATTAAAATCCACATCAGATAGTTTTGTAATTAGGTTTAAAGTAATTTACATACCGATTAAAGTTTTGACAATTCCATAATAATTGCCATAGCAGCAACCCGAAAGAGTCATTTTTTTCAGTCTTTTTTTTATTATTTTCAGTTGGTTACTATTTTACAAAATATCGTTTTGTAGTACTATACCTACATTCAGTACTGTACTACTATACTACTACATTCAGTTTTCTGTGAGCGACTGTAAAGACTTTGCTAACATATGAATTAGGGATACCTACAAAGCACTCCTAGACTCCAAACTTGTGGATTATCTAAAATAGTAGGTGAATCGAACACGCAATTTTTGTATTTTTTAAAGACAATTGGTGCAGTAGGCTCCCTGGCCTGGGACGCAGTGAACTCCACAAACTAACAATTAACGGCATCCAGCGTCAAAATGTATGAATCACAAAAATGTGTTCCGTAAGGGAATCGAACCCACGATATCTTAGAAACTCTTATAGAGTCACAAGACAGTCTCTATTATAAATAAACATTAGCGAAAAATAGTTGCCTAATTGTGTTAAAAACTCCCATAAAATTAATTCGTAACTACCTACCTACCTAAGACTGCTTAGCAAACTAAAACTATACGAAAAAACTCATCAGTTAGTCATGAGTTTAAGACAAATAAATACTTCGTCGGAGAAAAATACATTTTCTTTTGTATCTTCTTTGTTAAATATTTATGAAAATATTAAGCACGTAATTTGTATGTTTTCATCCGATCATTTACGTTTTTCCTGTATTATTTTAATTTTAAATCGGCAACCAAGAGTAATACGCATTAAATACTATTATAACATTCATCTTCCTCTAATACATATGTACTACAAGAGTACCTATATAACTGCAATCCGTGTTTACAATAATTTACCCATAGATATTAAAAAACTTAATTGAAATATGTTTAAAAGAAATTTAAAAATATTGTTACTGGATAATATTTTAACAATTTGCAAGAATTCTTTAACGGTACCTAAATTAAAAGTACTCGTAAGTTTGTGTGAAGGTACTTATTGCATATACGACATGGGTAGGCTGTTCAACCAATGTAATCTAGATATACTTGTAAGACCTCACTTGTACACAGTTAAACAATAAATTCTTCTTTATACTTTTTAAAGTTTTAAATGCTCAAAGTACTGGTAATTAGTGGTAACAGGAAATAAATATGCAGCAAGGAGTATAAAAGTCAGCAAAAACACTACCGAAACTCTGTAACCAAATATGTTTTGTGTCACAAAGAAAAGAAAAACGTTTGCGTATTCTCACATAAAAACCTTACATTTTAGCAATATAAATCTCAGGCTCTGAATTTCGGAAAATACGGGATATAAATTTCCATGGTTTACACTGAAATAAATGTCTAACATTTAAAATTTATGCGCTTGTGTGTACAAAGATTAAGTTTCAACCAAGTTCCGACCGCACAACAATCCCCCGCAATTTCACACGGCAACACAATCTTCCAAAACTCTCTATCTTAATTTAAAAATGTTGATAATATCGCGGGATTTTCGCAACTTAACCCGCTATGTTATTAAAAAAATAGAAGAAGATTTTTTCAAAACATCGCTAAACTTTTCAAGCCAGCGAATCTTAGTCTTTTCATTAAAAAGTTGATTCAATCTGAGCTTAATCGAGAATTTAATATACTTAGTTCGTGTTTAAAAGGCCTGTCTGTTTAATAACACTGTGGCATCGGTAGGGTTGGATGTTACATTTGCGGGGAGGACTAATTTAACTGTCACAGTTTGTGCTGCGGCAAAACAAATGGTTACGAAGCTTGCGCCGCGCCGTTTAATATTTGCCACGACTAATTGTTTAGTTTAAATTCTCGTCAATATTGTCGACCAAAATGTTATTATCGGGAAATGACAACAAAGGTTTTAGTAAATTGAATATAGTAAAATCAATTTAGTTAATATAAAATTATTAATTTTTTTATTAATTTGTCTAAAAGTTTGTTTGTTAAAATTATCAACTTCCGCGTAACTGCAATAAATTGAAATTTATATTTTACGAAACGCCAAACAAAATTCATTCATTAACTTTATTTATTCTTACAAATCTCCAGATGTGGCTGCAATAATTTAGAAGTTGTACAATGTAGAACACAAGTATCTTATTATTCATATTTATCCCCAAAACTTCCCACAACTTCTATAAACACTTACCAAGTTCGGAAAACTTCCGCCCAACCGTCCACAAGAAGTACAAAAACTTAAGTCATAACCCAAAAACACTGTGTTCCAAACAAAATGATTCATAAAAATACTTTGAACATAATTAAAAGCTTGTTTTGCATTGTTTATGAACAAAATACAACTCGCGCCAAAACGAGATGCGTCGCGGCGGGCGGGTTAGAAGTGGTCCTGCCAACGTTCGGCTGCTGCGAGACTCGCGCGCGACTGAGCCGAGCGCAGTCGGCCGCCTGTGCTCTTCCATCTATTTTATATAAACGCCTTTATATACCGATTTATATATTTACCCGCACTCATACATATTTAACTTTTTTCCCATTTCACGTCGTTTATTCCCCGTATGTAAGGCTCGCGGGCAGTGTAGGTGCGATGCGCGTGTGTGCGCTCTGTTGCCGAACGAAACGAACGCTCCACGTTTCTATTTACGTGTTTTTAGAAAGGGTAAAGCTTTTATACCTTTCCTTTCTACTATTTCGCTCTGTAGTTGAGCGCAATGCTCTGAATGCCGACCCACGAAATATTTCGCTTCGATTTATGAGTTTCATTTTTGTGAGTTATATTTTTTTCGGATGAACAATTTCTATCTTTTGCAATTTCGTGTGTGGCTTATGTCCCCAAGCTATGTGCTGGCATGATTTCCGGAGCTTAATGTAATAAAAATGTAAATATATTCACTTAATTGTCAATATAAACAACATTCTTCGGTCTTAATCGTACGTTAAAGCTACGTTGAATTGTGTTTCAAGGGCCAGACAAATTCTGCGAAACGCCGGATAATTTTACATCAATATACAAACGTAATCAAGATCTGCTATTTGCATCTGAAACTGGATATTACACACAAATAATTACATTTCTGTATTCTAATTGCACCACCGTGTAAGCAATATCAGATAAAGAAATTTATGTTTAGCATCCCCAGTTCAATATTGTCAGCGTCGGCGTCATTTTAAATTTATCGGAGTTTGTGGGTTGGTAGTGGTCGATCGCGGTACACAGTGCGCACAGTGGACCACACTGCACACTAGCCAGCCAAAACGCATCGATCACTCTTTATTACTCGATCCAGCGTCGCTTCCGAACATACTGCCAGTAATAGATTGCGCCGTATTTTTTTATTAATTTTACATTTCCTATACATTATACGGAACTTTGGCAGTTTCGTTATGCACGCTCTAACAAATTGGGCAATATTGTTTTATTAAAAGAGATTGGGCACAGTCATAGCTGTATGAGGTACATAAAAACATTGTTCGGAGATTTGTCATTTTATTTTGTTACTGCATTTTATATGACAACGTTTAAAACATTTCGTTGATGTAGACAAAAACTAAAAATTTTTTTCATTATAACTAATAACTTCCTCAATTTTTGTAAAATTTGAAATATATTTAGAACATGATATTTATACCCACGTTTTACGGGAAGGAATAATAATCACACGAGCGAAGGTGCGTCAAGAGCACTTGAATCAAATTCACGCTTCCTCAATTTCTAAGCATATCCCGAAGCCATTCAACTTAAATTAAGGTCGAAGTCATTCTCAGAATATCATACGTGCACTTATAAAGTTATAACAATGAGCGAGACAGCTAATAAAGTAGAAAGCAGTTTGCAATAATCTGTGTTTTATTCTCATCCATTGACGTAGAAACCGCCCTGATATCTATGTCTTAACCTCAAAAAATTTAACACTCTCTAGAAAGAGACAACGCTACTTTGTGGACAATACCTGTCAAAGGCAGCACGAGGTTTTCTCTCTTTCACGCTTTGCAGTCAATATTAACTTCTAATAAGACTTTACCTCCTGAAGGTTTTTAAAAAAATCTACCAGAGGCAACATTAGTAATTTAAATTAGTATTTTTTACATATATTTGGATTTCACTATTGACATTATCAATATACGAGTACGTACCTAGTTATTTAGTAACAATCAAATAAATATGAGTAGAGTATCTGGAGCGAAATTAGGTATTTAGTTACAGATCATTTTTACGTTTGACAACAAATAATGTAAGGATATAACGTTCGCATTCCCATTGAAGTAGTTTTACATACGCTAGTTCTTTTACTAATTCTAGACCCATACGAAATTTCCAAATTCCATAGTTATCTAAAGATGGCACGGTCTAGTCTATACGTCAATGATCACTCTCTGAAAAGGACAGCATTACTGTTGCTATCCGTTTCATATCGTGCGTGACGTCATTGATTTGTCATTTGTTTTTATAAGAATGAATGAATTAGCAGATTTTTTTTTTTTTTTTCAGTCATAGAACCTGCCTTTGAAATAAGTAATTTCTTTGAATATTCGTGTTTAATTGATTAAAACTTTTTATTGTGTTTTAGTTTCAATCGATTACTTTTTGCACATTATTATGTAATAAATAAGTGTGTGTAATGTACACTGACCTCTATTCTACAAGTGTAGTATAGAGATCAGTGGCAAAGTAAGAAAAGACGTACATCATGAAGCAGTAGTTAATTTTTTATTTTTTTATACCTAACTGTGCTGTAAACCTTATATAGAAAATACTTTAATATAAATCGGGCGTTAAAAATACTTAGGTGTGGTTCGTAGTTTTGTAAATTATAGTTAGTAAATATTGTTCCTCATACAATTTTAGCATAATATCTACTTAATCCTACAACAAAATGTGCAACACAATACCGCGAGAACCCAACCCTACCTACCAACGTCTGAAATATCCCGGTCACAGAAAGTTTCAAAAGAACGGACTGAACTTCGGATATTGTCACTGTATCAAAGAGTAAGTAATGACTGTAGTTCGTATCTATTTTTATCTTATACCCCTAACCCGTGACATTTTGGAGATAATAGTTAAAATCTACTTTAGTTTCTAGTAAGAGTAAATAGTTACCAACTTCGTATACGTGGGCCGGTAGAAATCTATATCTATACAAATATTTTATAGAAGGAAGACTTGTTTATTTATATGTAACGAATAAATTTAAAAACTACTGGACCCATTTTAGTAATTATTT
Source organism: Herminia tarsipennalis (assembly GCA_945859575.2). Lineage (NCBI taxonomy): Eukaryota > Metazoa > Arthropoda > Insecta > Lepidoptera > Erebidae > Herminia > Herminia tarsipennalis. The sequence goes on from OX243851.2 coordinate 9,955,953, forward strand.
TACCGTTGGGAAGCTACACTATCTCCGAGTGAAATAGGCTACTTTTTATTCCTGTATTCCCACGGGAACGAGACATACGCGGGTGAAACCGCGAGGCGTCCGCTAGTCACCTACAAAAGTAATAGTAGTAATATTACGAAAGAGTTGTGAACCAAACAGATTCACAATAACAACATAAGTTCATATGAACTGAATGATATAATCTCAAAAACTTCAAAAGTATATTATTTACTTGTAAGTACGAAAATGAGACGAAAATGGCGGCAAACTGAGACGTTATCATTTTCCCTACTCCGAGTTTTACATGTGAAAACTATGACCGAATACCTAAGTTAAAGTGTCCGGTTAAAGTGTACAATATGAACAGAAGAGAATGAGAATGAATGTCTGTAAAGTCGGTTTACGAACGATAATTTTATGTGATAACCTCATAAGAAAACATTGATGACATTATAATAAACAACAATTTGAAAATAAAGACATAACAATTTGAAAATAAAAACTGTCACAGGTCCATGCCTGTGACAGTTTTTATTTTCAAATTGTATAGCATATCGCTGCAATCGCCAAAACAATAATGCCTGTGACAGCTTTAGTGGACCCGGGCGCATGCACCTAACGGCCACAAATCTTCAGCCTATCAGCAGGTGGAATCACCATTCGCATTGCTTAGCAACTAATTAATAACGTGACCGTTGCTACATGATACTTCTTCGTGCGTGTACCTCGTCATCAATTTATAGACGTTATCACGTCAAAAATCTAACTAAAATATAAGACAAAGAAATTCATTCTTGTTTCAAAACGTATTACGACCCAAATAGCACTGCCCAATAAATAAACCGACAACCGTCGAAATTTATAAGACTAGTTAGCATCCAGTACTGACATTACAAAGCAATGTCACAATGTTTAATCTTCTCAGAGACTGGGGCGGGTGGTGTCGTGGTTTTGGCAACCAAGCCTAGCAAAGAAACACGCAAGGATTCCTACTTATTGCGGCATTTAAGAGCTTTTCTCCCTACTGTTTGTTATTTATTGCACAAGTTTATTTAGAAATATGTTTATTGAGTAATTCCATCCATACTATTATTCTAAAGTAACTAAAGTAACTCTGTCTATCTGTCTGTCTGTTACATTTTCACGGTTTTACCGCTAAACCGATTTAGATGAAATTTGGTATGGTAATAGTTTGAGTCCAGAGGAAGGGCATAAGATAGTTTTTATCGTTTTTCTTTGAAATTTATTTCATCGTTTTTATTTAATAACTTATTTATTAAAATAGTAGAGATGACAAAACAATTTTGATGTTTTTGATTGACAGATAAAATCTTTATGACAACAAGTGAACAAGTCATCGGAAATTCTGATATTTTTGGATCATACAACCCGGGCAATTTATATGACTTTGCAAAAAATATTTTAATTAAATTATATCCAAAAACTGGGCAACAACATGTCTGACTATCACTTTCGGGCCAATTATTTCCAAAAATATTGACTCTAAAAAGTTTATTAGAAACCTTGTAATGTTTTTGAAAGACAGACGGACATGACGAAACTATAAGGTTTCCGTTTTTGCCATTTTGGCTACAGAACCCTAAAAATGAATGTAAACTGTAACTAACAATACAGCAGATGTTATTCGTTATTACAATTTTATCAAATAATAGGGTTACTATAGCAACCTATTCTGATCCCTGGGGGCCTTGACAAAGTCACATTCAATAGAAAAGTATTGTGATATAGAATTTAACATTTGCGGTGGAGACCATAGATTTTTTTTTTCGCGAATTTGATCGACGTTAGCGAATTCACCAAGGAACGAATTTACCTTGTCTAAGCCCCCTGGTTTGTGTTGTTAGTGCCTTAAAAAGAGTAGCACTCTAAAAAGAATGTCGTAGTCGAGTGTAAGACTTTGGTCAAACTTCTGCTTCATAGTTTGTTTGTAATGGAGAAACACAAAAACTACCGGACCGATTAAAAAAATCACTCTTTCTTTCTTCTTCCACCTATTAAAATATATTTAACTATATTACAACTATGAAAGTTCGTGAGGATGTATGAATGTATAGATGGATGTATTAATGGATGTATGTTTGTTACTCTTTTATGCGAAAACTACTAAATGGATTGTAATGAAACCTTACAATTATGTAGCTAATGTATTAGAATAACATATATAATAATAATAATAATATATTAACAATCTTGGGACAACTCACGCAACGCTAGTTGATCCCAAACTAAGCAGAGCTTGTACTATGGAAACCAGACAACTGATAAACATACTTATATATTTCTAAATACATACATAATATAGATAGACACAGAATAAACCATCGTGCTCATCACACAAAGTTTTATCCTATATGGGGATCGAACCCACGAACTCTAGTGTAGCAGTTGGATACACTCCCACCGCGCCACAGAGGCAGTCATTTAAACTAATATTATAAATGAGAAAGTTTGGATGTATGGATAAACAGATAGATGTTTGGTATTCAATTACGCCACAACGGGTAAACTAATCCGGATGAATTTTGGCAGAAAGGTCTGGAATAGCATATGGGCTTCTTATTATGGAAAATCTTCCCGTGGGATAAATTTATTCTTCAGCATCTTCACGCGAACGGAGTCTCGGGCAACAGCTAGTAGTGTTATAAATGGTCTATTGTTGAATTTAGCTGGAATTGAGTCGGCATTAGTTTTGGTTGGCAGCACAGATTATGTGCGGTTGACGTAATTGAAATTGTTATTAATTAAATTGTATAACGTAGATTGGTAAATTAATTTGTAGAAAATATTTTTTTATATGTTGCTTGTTGCTAACAACATTTTGACTTTCTGGAAATTATAACAATGTTCCATTTACAGAGACTTAAATTGATTTACTAGCTTTTAATAAATTTAGCAAAAATATAAGGATGAAATAGTAAAAATACAAAGGTTCGTACGAGATTGTTAACTAGGTATTATTAACTATATTATTTCATGCTATAAAAAACTTAATAAAGTAAGACATATAATTAACGTTGAGGCTTAGTCTGCGTCGTGTTTCGCTGCTTGGTGTTGCGGACCCTTTCATGAAAAATTCAGAGTTCTCCTTCATGAAGATTGACAGATGTTCGTTAGGCACTTGCACCATAAACATAGATTTGAAGTTGACGTTATGGCGCTACTGCAACTTCTCTGGGTCCAAATTGGCATTAAATGTAGAATCATTCTATTCCAAATTTTGTCTGACGTTCATAACCGTTGCATTTGTAACCTAAATGAATAAAGTATTTTTGACTTTGGTCTTAATACTAAGGTATTTCCTAAGTTACTCTGCCTTCGTGGTGTGATGCAGATGAAACACATATAGCTGAACTGTTTGTGTTAGGTGCCATCGCACCGGCACCACACTGGTTGCGGCTAGACGGCTTTCACTGCTTCTTTTAATCTTTATGAAGCCCTCTGCATCCATTTGCCCTTTTGCATTACTTCTACTAATTTCCCTAATAATTTTGATATAAATAGTTTACGCCTAATACATTAATAACGGAAGAAAGCCTACACAAAGCAAAAATAGGCGGATCACTAGCAGAGATATAAAACAGAATCATTCAGCAAAATCGAGAAAAGCATCAACAAAAATCTATCCTGTCAGTACTTACACTGTCAAGATGGATTTTAGTATTATCCACAACAGCACATTTATCCATTACTCACAAAAAAATCAGTTCTCTATTTATTTAAGTCACAAAATATCATTACAGGAGGAAGGCCTCTTTCCGCCGACTGATTTTATTCGGGGAGCACTTTAGGTCAAATTGAAACCATTAGAGGGAAACGTGTTAGTTGAAAAGGATAAAGTCCGATCGACTGATGGCTTTCGACCTACTCAGCACTGATTTTTTTTTATTTTTAAGGTAGAAGGTAGAATACTAAGTAATTTATGTAATAGTGTAGATTAGGGGCTATTTTTAACAAGAATTTTTATTTTGGGTTTTAAGGTAAATGATGTAAGGTGTAGTGTTTTAGACTAACAATTTTGAATGGTGTCTGAATCCACAATTTTGGACTGCCTCGGTGTCGCAGCGGGAGTGTAGGTACGACTGTATGTGAGAGGTTGTGTAATACGTTCGATTCCCAGTATTTATGAATCTCATAAAATTCTTTGGTTTGTGAAATTCATAAATGATCGTTCCAAATTTCGATAAACAGTCTGCTTCAAAAGTCACCTAAAGCAACGTTTCAACTAACTAAAATCACATAACAACATTTCAAATCATGGAAGCTCCAAACTATGTCCTTATTCACGATCATTTTTCTGTATCCACGGTAAGCCCATGCGGAACTGTCAAAATTTGTGTGATTAAAACTACATTATGGCGTATTCGCGGCGCTCTTAAAAATATCCGCCGCGCATGCATTTTGATGTATTTCTAAGCACAGCTCTCCATTTACCATTATAACAAGATCTTGACAGTTCCGCATGGGCTTGCCGTGGACACGGATAAAAGATCGTGATTAAGGACCCAGAATGCATCAAACTATAGTGTGCTACTGTTTTTATAATTCTTCGTCGACTATCTTGTTCTAATCTGAAAGTAGGATAAGCGCTGAGTTGGCAAGGATGGTTATATGTATGTCACTTTCGCAGGTCATTGTACTTTGTGTCAGTAGATTGTATAACTGTAAAATCCCTATCGACACTGTGAATTGTCTTTAAATATGTTTAAATAAAACCGTGTGGTACCGGCTTAAGAATAGTACCACCCTATATCTTCCCGTGGGTGTCGTCAAGGCGACTAAGGGCTTTCACACCAGAGGATGGGCAGCAGCGTCCTCTGCGTACATACTTTAAAAACTTACTGCGATCGCCAACCCGCTTGCCATACGTGGCGATTATGGCAATTACCCCCAGGATCTATAATAAGTAGGTTCTACTGAGGAGACTTGTGCCCAGCAGTGGGACATCATATGGGTTGATACGTATACACAATTCCCCCGGTACCTGTTAATTGTTTAATTATTTAGATTCAGACAGTAGAATGGAAAAATGTAATTTCCCCATAACATATATCTATCCTGCTTTAGCGCAGTGGCGCCAACAATTAAAAGTCAAATGACTCAAATTGATAAATGTACAATACGTATAATTCGAACCTGTCAGTTTGTTCAAAATTTTACTTATCACAGAGTTTTTGTTGTTTTGATTCCAGTTTACATTTCAAGTTTATTAACGTAACCAAATTCCAGTCACGGCGGTAAATCTCTTGGGTGACTAGCCAATTATGCAGGAGATATTAGTGCACAAATGTGTACTGACACAGGTGCACTCTCTATCCCCTCCTAGTCCGATGGGACAGACCACAATCCGAATATGGCTAAAGCCATCAGGCACGATACTGACGGTATTACAACTTGTTCCTGATTTATCGCGAGTATTGCTAATTAAATAATTCTAGTTTTACATCGTGGGGTCCTTGATTCAGTGTCACTGTTGTTCAAGATATCTGCGAGGTTAAGTGACGTTGACAAGTTGTCGGTCGGTAGAGACGTGACCGTTTTAGAACATTGTCATACCTCTCTTGCCTCGGAAAACACATTAAAACGTCGGTTTTGCGCCTAATCTCTCTCCGATTGTGTTGGATTTCCGTTCCATCAAACTATGAGAGTGGGGGAATAATAATAATATCTTCTTAATAGTTTCCGACAACTCACACAACGTTATCTGATCCCAAATTAAGCAGAGATTGTACTATAGAAACCAGACAACTGATATACATACTTAGATATTAATAAAAACATACATATTATATATAAATAACACCCAGACACAGAATAAACCATCGTGCTCATCACACAAAGTTTTATCCTGGGTGGGGATCGAACCCACGACCTCCGGCTTAGCAGTCAGGGTCACTAACCACTAGACCAACAGTACAATAGAGAGTGCACTAGTGTCTGCGCATACACTTATTCACTATAATATCTCCTCCGTAACCAACATCGGTTAGGAGATTTTTTTTTTTAATAAAGATAACTAGCAATGTGAGATTGGGTCCCACATTACTAGCAATCTTGTTAACCCCTCCAGCTAAGCTCAATGGCTTGAATTAGGAGTGGGTTCACGTCGTGTCGGTGGTATAATAGGTAGGATTCGAAACAGGTGCCTTAGCCATTATTACATCGTGTGACAAAAAGGCTCAAATAGAAATGCTCAAATTCAAGTATTGTTATGTGTACCTAGTTATGATACATCATTAAGGTGTGGCGATTTTTCTTTGGGTAGTATTTGTAGCTTATAAAACTAATTCAAATACTTGATGTGGTTCACTGATTTTAAATAATCAATTTAAGCTTTTGGTTTGTACGGATTTATTTTTCCACTCTCTTCGAATTCGATCTTTCGAAACTTTCTACTCAACTTTCACTGTAATACTGGAAGGCTGTTTTTTTTATTATTTAAAAAGGTGGGCTACGAAACTTTTTGAAATTTGCCAAAAAGATAACACTAGAACTTTGCCACAATAAAGCAATCATCATATTTCACAAGCTCTTAGACAAGTCGTATAAACGCTAATCGAATAAAATTAGGTCGTTGCCCTTACAACACCGCCAATATCAAAATGTTTAATATGAGATTCGCACTTTACGCACGCAACTACGTCATTTTGACGTCATTTTATTCGATTGTCATTACTGAAATTCGACCACAACTTTCTGTTACACGCTGTTTTATATTATAGTAAACCACTATGTTTTAAGTAAAAAGTGTATATAGGTTATGTAAACAACATTCAATTATAAAAATAATCGTAAAAGTAGGAAAGCATGCTTTAATTATCACGAGCGAAAAAGAGAAAAATGTAATCGGCTGCTTTCATCTGTTAACGTCGGCGATGCGACACTGACATATAAAAACTAAGTCAGTTGTATACATTTTAAGGCGCCGCTTTCTGAGCGCTTGTTACCTATCTACACCTTTATACTTAAAACGTCATTGATAGTAAATTGATAATAAATTACGTAATGGATTTATATTTATGTTGTTTGATCCCGAGTCAATGTTTTTATTTAAATTGCGCTTTTTTGGTTTAGAATTTCTAAAAATTTTGTGTTAGATGACGTCTCCTACTTAAAAACTTGCCTACAGTAATTTATTTTTGAAATTATGTATAAAATCATTGAATAGCACATAACATTTAAATAGATTTGTACAAAAGCTCTCATAAACTTGAATTGTTTTTTCTTTGTGTCAAAAAGTAAAAAGCTTCCTTTACACTGCAATATTTCCTCTTCACTCGAGAGGAAACAAAATTCCATAGTCCTGTACACTGGTACTGGTATTGAATAAAAATATTTCATACAATTTTATAACTCACGAATGTAACACAGACGGTTCCGAGCTCACTCATCCGTAGCTCGTAGCTTCGTAGTCATTGTATCGTAGCACATCCTCGTAGAGTCAATCGTAAATTAGGAGTAAAACAGGATGACTATTGTAACGTTCGTTTATATTATGTTCTACAGTTGTTTCCTAAAACTTGGTACACATTCGTTGACTTTCAAAATGTGTTTAAATATTTACATTTAGATATTTTACACATACTCAAAATAATTTCATATTATGACATTGTACCAAACGTAATGATTTTAGGTAGAAGCTTAAAATCTTTGAATCTGGAGGACTCCATCTATTGGCAGCTCTTACACGTTCAATCTAGATCGAGATCCCTTGATCGTAATCAGTGATCTTGATCCAGATTGTATGTGTAACGTGCTGAATTCACGGATCGCGACATGTTACAACTAGCCTCTCTTGTGTATCAATCTATTGCTATCTGCGACCTTGATCAGATCACGATCTGGATTGAGCGTATAATGGCTGCCTTAGACAAGAGAGGTTTGAACACAACATATATGTTGATTGCACTAGCAGTATACATATTCAAAGTCAAAATATAAAGCACTTTGACTGTGTATACTGAAATAATGACGCCGATAAATGGCGTCAGTAGAAGGTACATATCAATCAATCACTAAAAATTTCACACTTTTTTATTACCTTGCAATTAGTTGCAATATAGCTAACAATTGGGTGACCTGTTAGTCTATTGGTTCATCACCCTGACTGCTAAACCAGTAGCCGTAGGTTTGATTCCACCCAGGATAAATCTGTGTGTGTTAAACTCGGTTGATGATTTCCTGGTCTGGATGTAATTAAACTATAATAAATATTAATATAGTTATTACTAGATTAGATAACCTTATGTCAATTGTCGCATGATATTAAAAAAAAACTTGTTAAGCCCTTCAACTTAGCTAAATTATTTATTCAAGTGACCAATTCTCATTAGGTTAGTAATACTTAAGAACTATGTTAGTAAATTATAAAATTAATAACATATCCCATCAGAGATAGCACTTCAGCGATTCATATAAGCAGTCTAAGTTGCTGGCAATCATGCCCAGAATGCTTTTACCACTGCCCCGCACCCTACTCACCAGAGATGCACATTGCTTTCGCATTATGGTGTAAAAACAATTGACTTTAGAGTCCGCGAACATCTCTGAAGCAGAGTATAATTAGGTTCAAACCGGTAGATTAATCTCCTGATTGCAAATCCAATGTCTTAACCGCTAACGCTACTTCAGATTTTGAATAGGCACAATTTATTAAGTATTAATCCCGCTCATTGATATAAACAATTTAAAACTGAAGATCAACACTTGTTTGTATCCAAAGTACAAGTTAAAGAAATTTCCATAATAAAATCGCAGAAAATAAGATTTCAAGCAGACTACAACAAAGTTTCGTGCAACGTTTGAACTCTTAGAAAACAAATCAGGGGGAAGTTGCTTCTTTTATCATATCTTTAACATAATTTATGTCTGACGAATATCTTTGGATTAGTTTCTTGGTCATTACTGGCGGCAGTAAGGCACAATCGCTGGGAAATTAGGCGTGTGACCGGCGGTATAATGAAGCAGAGACTTTGGCTAATGGGACCTCAGAAGTACTACTTCATTTTTTAATGAAGCTGCTCACTTCGTCGTTACTCGGGTGTACAAGTAAAGAAGACCAAATCTTCCATTTACAGTACGACCATGTAATGAAACAAACATTTTCTTTTTGACACGATTGCTCCAAAAATAGGAGTGTTATGTTTTCAGAGTTTATGTATGTATGTATGTATCTACACCTTTTTACTTAAAATATAATTGTATGTATGTTTGTGAGTTTCTTCATTCCACCATAACTTCTAAACGCCTGAACTTATTTAGACGAATCGGGTGGCATTACAATCGTTATATGACTCCGGGTAACTTAACTCAAAAGCAAAAAACCCGATTAATTGAAAATATGACACGATTAAAGTTGCACTTGATTTTGTTTTTTCTGATCTGGTTAATATTGGTATCAAAATAAAGAATAAATTAATGCAAATTTGAGTATGAAATAATTACTCTGAATACGTTGATATAATTAAAACAGGTAATTCAGGCAAAATAAATTAAAGATTTGAATTGTCTGTTATTATTATTACCCATCACCGTAAATAGATTTATAGATAATAACTACTAGAAAAGCATCTTAATCATATGTATTGTATTGTGATATAATAAAGTTCAGATTTTGTTTATTACTTAGATTGAACGTGCTAATATCCGAAAATATCAGGCTGATTTAGATGAAATTTTGTTAGGATATAGTTGAAGCTGTGGTTTGGCCTTGTAAGAAGTCTGAGTTATAGTAATATTCTAGGGGGTCAAAAAAGTTTTTTTTTTTATGTTTCACTAACAGTAGCGTGTTACACATCACATGAAAGAGCTTGTTGTACTCGTACAAATGCCTAATATATATTTTTTATAATTTAAAATGATTAGTTTAAAAGTAATTCAAGGAAAACCAGGAAAAATTACCCCGACCCCCTCTCCTTTATCTCCGAAGCTTTGGATTTTGGAAAAAATACAAAGACAAGATAGTTCTTAATATATGATTTGTTTCATTAATCTACTCTAAATTGGTGAAGAAAAACATCATCAAGAATGCCTCAACATGTCCTAAAACTAACAATTCGAAGATAACCAATAAGTTTTTTTATTTTACTACAGCACTACCTCTTTTTATATATATCTGACCTTATTTAAAGTATAACCCGATGTCCCTGTGAAATCCTTAAACCATAAAACATAACATAAACTATAAACAAAATTAACTCTAATACGTATAACGGAACTCATAAAATCCTTTATTAGGTAAAGTAGCTTATCATAGATTTTCATATGTTTGGAATAGAAATAAAACAAGATTTACCGTCGACCCCGTGCGGTTTTGCGGCCAGATATTTATTAGCTAGGCAAACAGGGCTGGGAACTAAACTTTATCACGGCTGTAAAAACTGGAGTAAAAGAACTTGTTTTATAGCTTCTAAGATCTGGGTTCTCAACCTGTGAGTATTTCTTGTAACGAGATTCTTTGGAGGTAATTAATATTTTACAGGGTGATTTGATAAACTGATAACTGCTCTTTGTTTCTTTTCATTACAAAAAATAACTTAGTAATACAATTTTTGAAAAAAAATATATCCTCACCACCTACCTACTTTCGTCCCACAACCATTACCACACCTGATAATTTAAAAGTCATTTGTTGTAATGTAAAGAAGCTACGAGCGGGAGGTTATTAGTATATATTCCCCCGCCCCAATAAACAATAGGCAAATTTCCCACTGCTTCCATAATGAATTGTTATCTTGACAATAACAATTCATTTTGGAATGTCAAAACGCAGATCTTATATTAAGATCTCATACAAAGTCAAAGTCAAACAACTTTATTCACTTAGGTTACAAAATGCAACGTCAAAATTTGGAATAGAACGCCAAGTTCGCAAGAGTAAAGCCGTGAGAAAATAACTTGGCAATAAAAACTCATGGCCATTTTTTTATGCCAATTTCTACAAATTAATTATATATAAAGTGCCCGTAAGGTGCTGCAACCATTACACCATGAAACTGTCAAATTATATGACGTCACTATTTTATCTAGACAAATAATTTATTTCTAAGATATGATTAATGATAAAAAATCCTATTTAACACTAAATTTGTTGGTAGTTTATATGCTATTTCACTTTCTTATTTTAAAACTACCCTATTGGAAACTCCTCTCTCCGACCGTCATGCGACCGACCGACTCACAGTTGGCTAATATTGATAGGTACCTATAATTCGACACAGGACTTAACGTGTTTAAACGAAGTAAATATTTTTTCTTGATGTTTCCGTGTTAAATTAAGTACCCTATATTATGCAAAGCATAAATATAAAAGTTATAATGTTGATACTCATTTTAAATCTGTCCTCCGTCCTCAGTCGTCCGATGTTGGAGATAGTATATTTTTATTTGCAAAACTTACAACTATCGTCACAGTAGAACCAAGACGATAGCGTACAGAGCATACCTTTTATTGTATGTAATATTGTTCTTGAAGTAGTAAAAAAGGATAATAATTTAAAAAAGGTTAGGAGCCACTGTTCTGAGAGTAGCCAAACACGTTAGCAAAAGCCTAGGAATTATATATCAACGTCGAGATTTACAAGGAGAACCAAATAAATATGTATGATGAGAAGATGAAAAAATGTTCCGTATTAGGGTAGAATGCTGAATATTTAATGCTAATGTGTTTGCATAATGTGGATAATTTATTATTTATCCAAATGTCTCGTTCTAATAGGTATGTTAGGGAATAATGCTACTGTATCATATGACGATATAGGACGTACTAGTCTGTGTGCAAATTTTCATCCAAATAAAACATAAATTGAATAAATGATAAAGTGCTAAAGAACTGAGATAGATGGCGTTGAACAGCAACAGCAGGGAAAGCAAAGTACAAACTTTAGATTTCTTAATTATTCCGCTGACCTGACTGCGAATTGGATGAAAAAAAAAATCTAGTTGGCTGTCCCGGCTTTGCACGGGAGTATTTTTTTCTAGTCTAGAGGGATATGTGTTTGACGTGTATGTATGTAAGTATCCTTCTATTAATGTTGATAAACTTTCGCGCTTTGTACACATTATAATATGATATATACTACGGGTCTTAATCGCGTGAATAAGTTTCGACCGTATTGCAACGGCCGTGGTCACGGGTAGACTCGATAAACAAGGTATTTTACCTAATATTATTCGCGCGATTAAGACCCGTACTTTATATAATTTTATAATATCTTTCTATTGTCCCTATGTTCGCTCATAACTCCTCAAAGGCTCAATCGATTTTAATAAATGATACGTCATTTAATTCGTCTTGATAACGTGATTGTCACTGGGTACATATTTTATTTTAATAAATCCAAATGGCGGAACTAGTAATGTGGGACTGGGTCCTATATTACTAGCAATCCTATAAATCCTACCAGCTATTCTCAATGTCTTGTGTTAGAAGTAGGAATAATCATGGTACGGACCTCACGATGGCGAGTCGGATGCCTTAGTCATTAGGCTACCGCCGCATAAAATAAATATAATCTATATGTTTAAAAATGTTTGAAGTGGCAAATCATAGAAAAAAACATCAAAACTTAATTTATTATCTTAGAACAACTAAAAACTACTAAATAAAAAAATAAAAAAACTAAAAGATTTATAAATTCTGTTGAACTTATTTCATACATCCAATTGCATTATATTAAAATATGAAGGGTATTTTGTTTCTGTCTTTTTGCAGGCGAGTTTTTGTAGTTTTTTAATTTATTTGATCGTACGATTTCAAAAAAATCTTTTTCACAAATCTTGCCCTGGCAAAAACAAATACAACAAAAAATAATAATCCATTTTTTTTCAGCCGTTCTGAAGTAATGCGCGTAGATACCTACATACATTTCGGTGTTTTTTTTTTTTATATAGAACATAGCTGTCCCCCTGAGCTTTGTACCACCCCGTTTCGTCATTTTCTATTTTTTTTTATGCAAGGACCTTCTACAGAGTATTCGAAAACTAAAAAAATGGTTGTCTGTCGGTTTACGGACGATAATTTTACTTGAAAATGTTATAAGAAAACGTGCTTTTAGCTTTAGTGGGCCCGAGTGCATGCCCCCGACGACGAATACTTCAGGCTATAAGCAGGCGGAACATGACGGAAAATGACACTTTTTTCGTGCGTGTACCCGGTCATCGATTTATAAGAGAATGATTGAAATCAGAAATCGTTCTCTGGTTATCTCATGGCCCAGGGGATATAGGGATTCATTTTTATATATACATATAGATTATAGGTATAAATAGACTAACTTTAGCTTGCAGCTCGGCCCTCGTGACGCTGCCCTTAGAGCTCGAGTTTACAGAAACTTTTATTATCCCTTGTCTTTATTACAAAGTAAATATCTATGCTTTATTTCAGTTTTCTAGGTTCGAGGGGTTAAGTCGGGCTCTTTACGTGAATTATAGAGTCAGGAGTTTTATTTGAGTTGGAGGACTTTTATATATGGTGAAAAAACAACCAAAAATAAAAGATTTACCTATTCCTTAAGTTCTTACTACCCCACTATTTGGTTGGATGAATGTTTGTTGCTTTTTCACGCAATAACTACTGAACGGATTTTGATAAAACTTTACAATAACAATCTATAATAAACCTACACCAAAGTAGCACATAAAAACTATAAATATGAAAACACGTCTGTCTATCTGTTACGTTTTCACGCTTAAGCCGATGGACCGACTTAGATGAAATTTGATATGAAGATAGCTTGAGGCCCGAGAAAGAGAATATAATAGTTTGTATCGCGATAACCGATACCCACGCGGGCAGATACGCGGGCAAAATCTAGTCACACTAATATTATAAAGTCGAAAGTTTGTGAGTGTGTGAGTGTGTATGTTTGTTAATTCGTCACGTCCAAACGGCTGGAGCGATTTTAATAAATTTTGGTATGGAGTCAGCTGACACCCTGGATTAACACATAGGCTAATAAACCGCGGGTAACACTTGTTATAAAAAACAAAAATAACGAGGGAAATGTTAGTGATATATAGGTACTAGTGGATTAAAATCCTTTCCTCTTTGAGTAAGTTGTAAGAACTCTTAGCGATGAACGTATTGAACTTAAAGTTGGCAACATTGCACTGCAGTGATCGACCGCTCTCATCGCTCAGGATGCAACCGACAACTCGTTTACTCCTATTGACGTGAGTTCAACAAACAGAATTTTGGTTTGTGATCACTGTAGCGGCCTGTCGATTCCTATGTTTATTTAATATTTCTTAATTTGTTTCATTCCCACGGGATATAACCGATAACATTCTTTCTTTTGAAAAACATGTATACTTATTCATTAAGTAGCAGTAAATTGGCCAATATTTAAGCACATAAAGTTTTTACATCGTAAGTGGATGCTCCTACTATGTTGTGCCCATTGAGGCTGATGTATCCAATCTCGTGTACTCTTCTAATATTATTTACCTCTGTTTTTGCATCAGTCCTCTAATATGGTGTATAATATAATGGTGGCAGCACCTTACCTGCATATACAGTTTATAAACAGAGAAACATTGTAAATATTGGCAATTTGAAAAGAGTGGCCACGAGTTTTCATTGCCTGTTCTTTTCTAGGGCTTTACCTATTGTTTGCGAACAGGCATTACAAGTAAATGTAGAATCGACTTTTCACAAGTGTAGTATTTTGCTTCCTAAGTGAATAAATCATTTTTATTAATATTATTATTATTAATATTATTATTATTAACATGCGTCACGTATTCACAGGGTTCGACAGTCGCTCACATTACGCCGTCCAATAATGTCTTTTCAAGTATAGGACCGATATTGTGCTATTTTCAAATGTGTTCCTTGTGTAACAGTTTAATAAACTCGAGTGATAGACGTATTTAATGAAGAGTTCCCGGTGCGGCTCCTATTGTTTACCTTCGACGTCAAATGCGCGAAACTGTTGGTAACAATATTTGAAATACTGGCGAGAAACCAATATCAATATTGTTTATATAAACCATCAACGAATTTTTTTTGAAAATTATAAAGTTATATTTACTACGGGTCTTAATCGTGTGAATAATTTAAGGTAAAATACCATGTTTATCGCCCGACGTTTCGACCGTATTGCAACGGCCGTGGTCACGGTTGTATGTAAATATTGAAAAATAGCGTTGTACGATTTTCTTTACAGATTGACAATTGAGTAGATGACTACAATAACAATAAATTATTTAACACTATTCAGGAAATAGCAATTGCAAACATGTTCTGAAAAACAATGTTTCTCCAGAATTTTTCGTGGTCTTGAATTTGTAACCATCAAAACTTGTTCGTTAAACCAATGACGTCTTTCTTTCGTAGGGTTAATTATTTAATTTTAATGTTTTAAAATTAAATGATTGGACCCTACGAAAGAATGACGTCATTGATTTGTTTTTCAAATAAATTAGTATTGGTCGCATCATGTCGACGTTTCATAAAAAGATACTGATTTGACTTGACAGTCATCCACCCTATTATTTAAAAGATAAAACTGTGTCTACAGTACTCCCAAATTAATAATGCACATGCAGATCTTCGCTAATTGTCGTATTCCCGGAAACACTCGAATCATGGAATCGTAAGAGCCCTAAACAAGGCATTTGCATTTTGCACCTTGTTTAAAAGAGATAGGAGTCAATATCATGTGTGCACAATCGAAAACAAATCGGGCGTTCGGCAGCTGTCGCCGGTCAGCGAAATGTCTGTCAGTCGTCTTTATATATTGGTAGTGACTGCACGTGTTCTCTATTTGTGGAAATATATAGAGCTGCTATTACACACCCTTCTTGGTAAATATAATTTCAACATTAATTAGCTTATTCAGATTTAAATAGTATATTTTGAAAAAAGGAAAATAAATAACATATTTCTTTACTTGACTTCGACTACTGTGTTATTCGTAATATGATATACAATTTTCAATTGACGCTGAAAGAACTCCCAACTGTAAATAATTTAAGAATAAAGTTGATCGAAGCTATTAATTTCAAAGGCTGTGCCGAGACTTTAAGGTTGATCTTGAAAG
The DNA here is from genome assembly GCA_945859575.2 of Herminia tarsipennalis. Lineage (NCBI taxonomy): Eukaryota > Metazoa > Arthropoda > Insecta > Lepidoptera > Erebidae > Herminia > Herminia tarsipennalis. The sequence goes on from OX243851.2 coordinate 9,972,014, forward strand.
ACATGGGGTTTAGGTTTCTGAAAACTGATAATAACAGACAATTACTTATGGAAAAACATGATATACGCCTAAAAAGGATCAAATATCTCAGAGAAATACAACAGCTGAGGAGTTCTGGTAGAAACATAGTATTTATGGACGAGTCGTATGTGCACACATCACATACTAAGGGTAAAACTTGGCAAGATAGCAACAAAAAAGGTATCAAACAACCCATTTCCAAAGGAGAGCGAATAATTATTGTACACGCAGGCAATGAAAAAGGCTTCGTCCCAGGGGCTCTAATGTTACATAAATGTGTCGACTCAGAAGGTGACTATCATAAAGAAATAAACGCGGAACGTTATCAAACTTGGCTACGCAATCAATTGATTCCCAACTTGCCTCCTAATAGTGTGTTGGTAATAGACAACGCCCCATATCATAATAAGCTGTCTGTGAAACCACCAAACTCAAACACATCTAAACCACAAATGACAGCTTGGTTACAACAACACAACATTCCGCATGACCCAAAGAAACTGAAACCCGATTTGTATAAAATTATACAAAGATACAAAGAAAATTACACAGAATTTGCCATTGACCGTATAATGGAGGAACATGGGCATAAAATTATACGATTGCCACCATATCATCCCGATTTTAACCCTATTGAAAATATTTGGTCCCAAATAAAGCAACACGTGGCCAAGAGAAATATTGCAATGACTGTGACGTCAGTTAAAGATGCTATATTAGAAAAAATCAATAAAATAGGACCAGAAGAATGGAAAAAAGTTTCTGATCATGCGGTTCAATGCGAAGATGAATATAGAAAATTTGAGCCAAGAATCGATAGTTATTCCGATAAACTGATTATTTACACAGGTGATAGCAGTGAGGAAAGTGTAAATGAACAAGAGCATAATGAAACTTCTGATGAATCTGCGATGTCGGGAATAGAGGTCTTCCTCGATTCTGATTAATTTTTTTATAATTGTATTATTTTTCTGGAATGATTAGTGCTGTAAACAAATTTGAACTGAGATTTTGATTATATTTTATGTAAACCTCTATTTGAAAACGTTTTTTTCTCCTTCTAATAAAACCTTATGTTATTTAAACCTTTTCCTCCATAATTACACCAACTTCGGTAAGACACTTGAAAACTAATCACTCCAACAATGATTGTAGCGTTTTCGCTATTTACTTACATGGAATTATCGAATCAAATTTCGTTACAGGTAAATCAAATCTGTTTTAGCACAAAACACATAATATATAAAATTAGGCATAGAGAAATTGCTCTTAACCACTCTATATAAATATCGTCTTTCGACGCTCGGGTAATACGACCGTTGCCGAACAATGACGAAGATTTCCGAAGATTTCTATGCGCATTATTACTTTTGGAGTACTGTACTTATAAGTATTGTAACGCAAATTGGAATCAACACCACCAACAGACTTAAGTAGAAAAAAAAAACGAAACGGTTAGTTTCGTTTTTTTTTTCTACTTAAGTCTAATAAATAAACACAGAAACATTTGAAAATGGTACAGGCTACTCAACAACTGGGTAAACTCTTTGAAACTGTAAAACACATTACCTACAAGCCATCTTCACAGTGTATTTTTATAAATGTTTTTATTTATTATTAGATTATTAGTGTTGCCTATGGATATCTGAGATAGATTTCTAAACATCGAGAATTGATTTAATTACTTAATTTCAACTGCCATGGTGTTTCAGTAAGAATGAATGCGACTGCTGTGCTAGAGGTTGTGAGTTCGATTCTCACATGAGACATTCTACATTGCCGACCCACAAATTGTTGTTTCGAGTCAAGGCGTAGGTAGGTACTTTATATTCATGATAATTTATGTTTGCAAAGTCCTCCGAAACGCCGAGATTAATGCATAATTCGGAAGTTCTCTTAAAAAGAACAAATATGCATCTCAAAGGCAACAAAACTCTCTTTCACAAAAACCACCTATTGTCATAATATTATACTTTTTCCCATTGTGATTCTATTAAATTGAAAAAGTCTTTTTTGACCTTCGGCTCAATCAGCGGCAGAAGACAATGAAAACGAATAACAAACAGCTAGCCCTAGCACTAATAAACTAAACACAGGGACCAAAAACCAATCACTACATTCATTCAGTCTCGACACGTCCTCTGTTCAAACAATGATGTGGACATAATTAAAAACAAAACGTCGTCCCTAACAGAGATATATACATCGTATATATATATAAATAATATATGGTAGACGGAGAGGTGACGTTCAACCTTTAAAGGGTCAGGATTAAACTGTAATGAAGTGAATAATCCAAACGAAGCGACGCGGAAAATTATACGAAATTTCATTTGTAGCAAAAATGTTGGAATGGGACGTTCCGGCGATCGCCTTTGTAATTAATCTTTCGTTAAATTTAAGCTCTTCTTATTGTTAAATGTTACAAATCGTTGTAATAACATTTTTAAAGTAATAATGGTCTCCTAAAACGTGTCATGTCATAAAAGACTAGACAACTACGCAGAAAATATTAGAATGCCTAAGTGTATGCGCCGACAGAAGTGCACTAGGTATCAATTTCCTGACTACCATACGATGGTACAAAAACTGACAGAACTAGAGAAAGATTAGGCGCAGAACCAAAGGCTTATAGTATTATAAGCCGTTGGTCCTGCAGTCAGTCTCATATATGATATTTTTCGATATTTTTTTTAGCCTCTCTTGATTCACTTGGTTGCCGTTCAGTTATGGGCTCCTCAACATTTATGTATGTACCTCTATGGTTGTAATAAACGTATGCAGCCTGTATGTGTAGATATTGTCGATTGATGGCAAACACTTACAAATACCACAATCTATGGATGCTTGAAACAAAATATGCCAAGCTTGTTTATGGTAAATTACAGTTTATTTACGTCTCAATAAACAGCGCCGTGAAAATTAAGTCTACCTATACAAAACGCAACCTCGAAACGTTTACAGAATGCAATCAAAATCTAATCGCATATCAGGATATTTGTCGATACATAAACCGATTCAGACTTAACAAATGGCAACTCGGAAACTTGCATCAACGCATTCAATTGCCAACTTCTGCTTTCGCTTGTGTAATGTTATAACTTTCTCTCAGTCGTTATGAGAGTGCTTCTTGATTTTATACTTCTTTAAGATTTTTGAGATGTATAGAGACTTATGACAATAGTATTTTAAGGTACATTACCGATTAAATCTACGCAGTTTCAATCGAATAACATCGATCGTGGTCGCAAGTGACATTATCACAAAGACTTTTTTAAGTGCTAAAGTACGTAACATTGAATGTAATTGCTGCCTCTGTGGCGCGGTGGGAGTGTGTACGCAAGAGATCGTGGGTTCGATTCCCACACGGGACGACATTTTGTGTGATACACAAATTGTTGTTCCGAGTCTGTGTGTACTTTGTGTCCGTGATTTGAATGTTTGGAAAGTTCCCCGTCACACAGGGGTTGTAAACTACTGCGGGAGTCGTCAAAAAAAATAAAAAAATAAAATATCATGTCATTACTGTCTTTTGTCTATGAGTGAACAAATAAAAATGATACCTACAACTTTAATTTATTCTACTGTATAGTCCGCGCCTGGTCTGCGCTATCCCTTTTAATTAAATAGTAAATATTGACTGCAAAGCGTGAAAGAGAGAAAAAACTCTTGCAGGCCTGCCTCTTTGACAGGTACGTAACAACCCATATGATGGCCCACTGCTGGACACGGGTCTCCCCAGTAGAACCTACTAGTATGTAGATCCTGGGGGTAATTGCCATAATCACCACGCTTGGCGAGCGGGTTGGTGATCGCAGTAAGGCTTTAAGTACGCAGAGGACGCTGCTGCCCGTCCTCCGGTGTGAAATCCCTTAGTCGCCTTGACGACACCCACGGGAAGAAATGGGGTGGTACTATTCTTAAGCCGGCACCACACGGCACAGGTATTGTCCACAAAGTAGCGTTGTCTCTTTTTAGAGAGTGGTTAATTTTGTGAGGTTATGGCGCAGTCCAGGTATATACGTCAATGGTCGTATAGACCTGGACTGAAACTAAAACTTTCAAAGTGTCTAAAAATCACAAATTCTGCATTTTCTATTCAATTACGTACTTACTTATTTTTTAACATATTTTCAACGCGACTTTCTCAGTGACAATTTTAAAACTGTACAAAAATAAACAAAATAAAATGGTTATAAATCGTGTTTGGCACACTCTAGACTAACTTTAAGTTAAAACTAGAGTACAGTGGCTTTGTAAATATTTCAACGTGTTGTCGTGGTAAGAGTGCACGAGCCAGTGCGCAAACATGTCCATTAGTTGCGAGTTGAGCGCATTTTTCGCAATTTCCTGGTGTGTTGAGATTCGGAGACTAAATATTTCAATGCACCCAAACTAATCTCATATACTTCTGTTAACACTAAACTCACAACACGAGCCGATCTCCTCCATTTCACTTATTGAGTTTTATTCCTGGCTTACGAGTCCGTATATAGCGATACTGGAGCCTCTGTAAAATTCTCTTTTCAATTACATCTTGTCATCATATGATGTTATCGTTTCAGCTCGCTCGAAAATGAAAAAGTTAATAAAGCTATGAAAACACATTGAGTTTTGGTTGTACATTATGATATCGGTGGCAGTAAATAATAATAAATAAAAATAGAAACCGGGAAAGAGCATGTCGGACCATGCTCAGTGTAGGGTTCCAGAGCCATTGCCGTAAGAAATAAAAAACCATTTGAATAATTGCGAGCATGACGAGAAACGCAGTTTTTCTTCAATAACTCAATGACGGTATATTCGATCATGTCCAAAATATTTATGAATTTTAGTTTAAAGTTAGTTTAAGTAGTTAGCACCAATCATTTAATATCAAGTCCTGCTATTTTGTTTTTTTTTTTCATAGTTTTTGCTCACACGGTTCAAAAGTTAAGGGGGAACACAATTTATGTAACTTTCGGAGCGATTATTTCCAAAAATACTCATTTAATCAAAAAAGTTTATTAGAATCCTCAAAATGTTTTTAAAATAACTGTCAAGTCAGTGTACCACACGTTGACATTTGCTCAAAACAATTTAATTTCCTGCTTCTGTTACGTGCATGAAACCCCTCTAAAAATATTTATTTTTATTATTTAGCTATCAAACTAAGTAGCGGCTACTACAAGACACATTTTCACCAAATTTCATCAATATTAACTGTGTATTCTTTGAGTAAAATGCCTGTCACATACGGGCAGACAGACAGACAGACGAACGGACATGACGATATTATAAAAATAAATAGCAAAAATTTGTTTATAATAAAGTTATATACCACAGAACTATATTATACCTTGCTTCTTTAATATGTAAACCATAAAGTTAAAACTATGAATTCACCGACACAATGTCTTTAATTAATTATACACAAATCAACATCAGTAAGAAGTGTTTAATTTTCATGAAAATATTCTACGGGGACACCGCATTGTGGCCTTTCAACCTAATTTATTTCTCGACAGTGCTGACACTGCCAATTTCACTTTTTTATCGCGATAAATCTTCTGTACTCTTTGCTATTGCCAAATTTCAACTAAGGTGCTGGAAATTTTCGCCACGATATAAAGCTTTTATCTTTAAAAAGTCTTATTTTATCCAATCTGGTGAATTTCAAACTGCTTCGTAAAATATCAGTGACGTCACCAAATACGATGCCAAAAAAATCTTTGCTCCCTGCTGACCCAATAAAACATATACACAACAAACCCACCCTCTTTCAAAAATGCTTTTGCTCTCCCTACCCCCATTAATTAGCCTGAACGTCACCTCGGGAGTTTATTACGTGGCAACCCGTCGTGCCCATAAAAGCAGACCCAAGACGGTAGCGTGACATGTAACGAGCTCGCCACTGAACACGAAGGTTATATTCCCCACACATCACGGACAAGACCAATTTTTCGACTCATTCCTCAAGGGACAACCTCAACCACATTCATAAGGAAAAAGACGGAACACCATGAATCAGCCAGTCCATCTCAACGTAAAAAAAAACGGTAGCCTAATGGCTAAGGCATCTATCTCGCAATCGTGAGGTCGTGGGTTCGAATCCTTCTCATTATACTACCGACGTGAACCCTCTCCTAACACAAGCCATAGAACTTAGCTGGAGGGGTTAACAGGATTGCTAGTAATGTGGGCCACAATCCCACATAACTTTAAAAAAAAAAAAATACTTTATAATAATAAAAAGCTGAAGAGTTTGTTTGTTTGTTTGAAACTCAAGAACTACTGGTCCGAATTGAAAAAATATTTTACTGTGAGATAGCCCGGTTATAGAGAAAGGCTATAGGCTATATAACATCATGCTAAGGCCAATAGGAGCGGAGCAGCAATGAAGAATGTTTCAAAAACGGGGAAAATTTAGCAGACGAAGTTGCGCGGGTCAGTACGAAAAAAGCTTGCGAAAATGGTCATTATGTAAGTCCGGAAAGGACAACATACATTAGTTGTAGGAGCTAGACAAATTAAGTAAAGGTGATAAGTTGCCGACAACTTGCAAGAACGAGGCAATAAAAACGTTCCCTGCTGCCCGCCGGCTATAAAAGTAATAAGTGCCTCTCCACCATAGTGGTAATGGCAGAAACTATTAAGCGCAAATAGTTCCTAAATAAACGTAGTATTAAACTTAAGTGAAAGCGTGCTCTTGCCTGTACTTCTATGTCTAGAATATATCGTTGAATCGTTTCTGCTGTAGATTACAATTGAAACATTTAAGTTTTATTAGACCTATTAATTTAAGGTCTTCTAACCCCCTAGACCAATGGCATAAACTCTTATTGAATAGAATGACATCGGAATGACGTAGTTGCGCGTACAAAGGCAGACATAATTCTATTCGATTGTCATTCTACGAATAGATCGAAATCGGAATTTAAGCCACTTGTTTAAAGGTTCTGGTCGTTTGTAATAAATAAAAAAAAATAGACTACTTAATGGCTCTACTTTCATACATCTGAGTTACACTGTCAATAAACCATGCATGATTAGATGAACCGGTCTCAATAATCTTCCTATCGATGGATTTGGCTTCTAGAGGTTTATATTTGACGTAAGCTGCATACAAAATATGTCAAAATTTTCTAATTTTCTAGTAGCCAAATCCATCAATCGGTAGATTATTGAGACCGGTCGTTAGGGACAAGAGAGATAGGTTGGTAACAATGTCAAATATTTAAACTTCAAGTAGGTTTTCAACTACATACACATATCAATCGTCTCCCAAATAGAACCTACTTATTTGATCTTGCGGGTAATCGCCTTAATCGCCACACTTGGCAAGCGGGTTGGTGATCGCAGTAAAGCTTTAAAGTACGCAGAGGACGCTGCTGCCCGTCCTCCGGTGTGAAATTCCATAGTCACCTTGACGACATCCACGGGAAGTGATGGGGTGGCACTATTCTTAATCCAGTACCACATTGCCTATTCATACTATGAACTCTATTAACTTAAATCATTACTATACTGTTCACAAACAGAACATAATGAATACTGAACGGACAACATAACATGGGTCGGACATCACCGTTCCCGCCAGTTTATTATATGACCTTTCACTGTTAAAACTACAGATTTGGAGTAAGCTCGCTTCTAAAACATTACAAATATACATCACAAGTAGCGTGTTATTTTATTGTAAATAATATCACTAGATATAACCCGAGCTGACTTGTAGAATACAAAGTAGGGCGAATCAGACGGCGCTCAGTAAATAAACAAATGCCGGGCCTCAACGACAGGAATACGCCTCAAAATTCTTGCCTCGACCTTATATTACAAGAAGCTTCGATGTACTTTACTTTTCTGTGGGGACAGAATTGTAGCTTGACAATCTAAGAACGTCGCAAATGCCGGCCTCCAGAGAAGTGAAACTTTAAGTAGACGAAATCGATTTGTGTTTCTCGATGTAACCAAATCCATGGGTACACACTAAGTAGATATGGTAAAACATATAGAAACAAAGAAACACTGGCTGATTAACTGACCTATCAGTGCTGAACTCCGATTTAAAATACTCGAATTATCAATAATTCGTGTATTTTAACCCGTAATATAAATAGGTATACCTATTTGAAAATATATATAGTACGGGTCTCTCAATATATATATTTTCATAATGTGTACAAATCGCGAAAGTTTATCAACAATAATACCTTTTTTTTTTTGAATTCCCAGTTTGTTGGTTAACACACACATTACCTTTGTAATCGTTTTTATTGTATTTATAAGACAACATTCGTAGTAGCGTCTTAACCCTGTGTTACCGGGGACTACATAAATGTACAACTCTTGAACCAGCTTTGGAACAACAATTTTCGGAGCACACAAAGTGGCGTCTCCTGTAAGAGTCGAACTCTCACTGCACCAATGAGGCAGCCAAAATGTGACAGCAGTTTTTGATTTCACTCAGATAAATATTTTTTTATGTAATACAAGAAACAAGTAGGTAGTCTGTGTGCTAACCTGGAAAAATGTACGGTTCCTACGGCATAGCCTGTCGACCACAGTCGCCGGCAGTACCAGAATTTAATAAATTGAATTCTGAATTGGAGTTACTCTCTCAGCAAACGTAGCATTGTTGTAACAAAGCGTAGCATTATATATAGTATTAAGTTTCTTTTTAAAATTGATTTTGCCCTGATTAATTAAAACCAGTTTAGAGTTGTGAGTTACAATGCATTGATCTTATGCTTGTTTGACAGCAATCTAATGAGTTAATTGAAAGGACTTAATCAAATTTTAAAACCTACTAAACTTAATAATACGAACATTGAACTGAATTAAAATTTTACTGCCTTACTTCTATGTTTCAGTCTATAGCGCTGGTGTCTTATAATTTAAGACAACGTTTTATACATTAAAACATTTCCAGATAAATATGAAATCGAGTTGCATAAAAATTGAAACCAACCTTTCTAGATAAGTGATATAACCTCTAATCGAATAAAATGACGTCGGAATGACCCGCGCAATCGCGGTTTTGCACGCGCAACGAAGTCATTCTATTCAATTAGCCTTTATGCCACTTGTCTAGGGGCTCAGATCTAAAGTTTTTGTGAAATTCTCGAATATACCAAAATAAGAGACACCTTTATGAAACCGGTTAAAAATGTCACAGTAGACAACAAAGTAGTCACATTAAAAATAAACCGGCACGTTATAACCGTGTGGTTTATTTTAGTTACAATTTCCTAAACATAGCGTGTCTAGAAGCGGGAGTCATTAACCTAACTACCTCTCGGTGCAAACGAGGCAGACAGGCATAACAATCTGCCTGAAATTTGCCTGACTTGTTTGCGGTACTAGCATTGTTTAAATCGAACATTAAACACGTTGTTTCTAAGTTTAGAACGAGCGGTTGGCACTTTATGTCTTTTTAACACCAGTACCTACGTAATACTCTTTTCGTGTTGAGCTATTTGGAACTAGCTGTTGTCCGTGACTTGATGCGTACTGATTTTGAAAAATAAACCCATTAGCTGGAACTATTTTTCCAGGCCAAACACTAGCCTATGTGTGTATGTGTATTCATTTAAATCCATTCAGCCGTTCCGGCGTGATTAAGTTAAAAAAACATTCATCCAAACTTTCGCATTTATAATATTATCATCATAGTATAGATAAGAAAGTACAAGAATGTAACAATTGCTTCTGTACTACATTGTAGGTAGGTACTATTCATACTAAGCTGAACACCAATACTTTTTACAACTTTGACAGAAAATTTAGTGTTAAAAAGTGTATTAGGTACTAGCTGTCGCCTGCGGCTTCGCCCGCGTGGATAACTTTACCCAGTTAAGGATTGATTTTCGCTTTCGAATAAAACGCTAAGATACGTGTTTCTTTATTAACAACCAAAAACAAATTTTCAATACAGCCAATTTTCACGGACTTCAAACTGACGGAGTTTCATATAAACTTCCAACCCCTATTTTACCCCCTTAGTGGTTGATTACTCAAAAATCGAAAAACGCGTGTTTCTTTATTTTAAACCCAAAAGCCAAATACGAAATTTCATAGATCTAACTTCAAAACAGACGGAGTTTTACACAATATTGGGATGGAGTTTCACAAAACTTGCAACTTCAATTTCATCCCTTTGTGTGTTTATTTTCTAAAAACTCTGAAACACATGTTTATTTATTTTAAAGTAAAAAGCCAAATACGATAATTTAACAGATCTAACTTTAAAACTGACGGAGTTTCATACAAATTTGCAAACCCTATTTTATCCCCTTACGAATTTCTAAAAAAACCGTTATTAGTGGATGCGTACAACGTAAAAAGCATCAACAGCCAAAATTTTTAGTTTGTAACCCTAGTGGCTTAGGCTCTACGTTGATGAATCAGCCAGTCAGTCGGGACAAGTGATTATATATGTAAAGATAGGTACTTGCTTATGTACCTAAACCTAATACACTTTTTAACACTCTCAACAGCGCCACTGAACTATGAATGTAATGGAATCTTGCTGTTCCGAAGTTTTTTTTTACACTTTTCGACAAAACATATAAATTAAAAGATAAACAGAAATAAGTATTACGATAAAAAAATTAAAGTTAAAACTAAGTAGAATACAATATTTCACATAGATTGTGATCAGTGGGCAACAACAGACGCAGGTATCAATAATCACTTACTCCGCACAAATTTAAGTGGTTTTATTTATAGCTGAAATCGCAATCCAATATCTGATTCGGCGATAAAACCCGATTTCAGTTCCGGCGTAACGAGAATATCTTTGATCGATACTGCTTACATACTAAAGGTAAGTAAATATTATAGATATTAACAATCATTAATGTACCTACTAATACAACGTCATTCTTGGTCTATACCACACTTAAAAGTAGTTTGGTATAGACCAAGAACACATTTCAATGCGGTAGTTTTTGGACAATGTTATATTTTTCAAATCAATCAATAAATAATAAAATAATCATTCTAACAGTCCAAATCCTATTGACAATATAATATGAAATATAATATCACTTATTTTTCAGCAATAACCATTGATTACGTACTACGGGACGCAATATGGGCTCGATAGCGCGAAGAACACACGGCAACTATATTGGCATAGAACTCTGCAAGTTTTCAAGATATCCATTTTCTTTTTTTATATGATTACTTGAAGTAAATTTCTTGAAGTAGATTTTTACTGTTGAATACATATATAATGGTTATTTTTGATACGGTGTAAACACTATTTCAACAATAACCTTGTATATACCTTGCCAGTTCGAATTATGACACCAACGTCGGAATGCTCCAACAATGCTTAAGTTTGAGTCGCACTCAAAAGTATTTCTGACGCTACTGTTGCACGCGTCTGGATGCACCAATGTTAAACATAATGGTGCATCCAGACGCGTGGCCAGAAGCTCGGCAAGAAGCCCTACGCGAGCTAGCAGTATCTACAAAACCAGGCAAGAGAATGACGGACCATGCTCAGTGTAGGCTTCCGGAGCCGTTGACGTATGAAAAAAAAAACAGATTTGAATAATTGCACCAGCCGAAGAGCGTATGTTCAAGGCATCTAAGACCTTTTATTGAGAAGCGCAGTTTTGCGAAATTTTAGTTTAAAGTATTTGTTAAGTTAAGTCATGTCACAATAACACAACCTTTTTGATTTTTTTCATATTTTTTGGTAATACGGAGTATTTCCAATAATATTCAAACCTTAAAATGTCTTTAAAAGACCTGTCGAATGATATGCCACACGTATATGTTTGCAAAAAAACAAACATACAGACAGACGGACATGTCGAAACTATAAGGGTTCCGTTTTTGCCATTTTGTCTACAGAACCTTGAAAAACTGTTCACAAACAGCCGAGCTATAGATTTACGCCCATTAACACGGTAACGCTCCTGTTCGTGCCCGTTGAATGTGGGTTTGAACGTGAGCGTGTGACCGCACCATAAAACGACAATGACAGTTGAGTCACAACGACGTCTTAAAACTTATAATAAGTTAAAGGATACACATACAAAATCGCCAAAAATGTTCATTTAACAAAGCTGAACTACACTATGATATACACATGAATATTTCAAAATTAAAAACCGTATCTCAGCGGTCGTGTAGACCGTTGTAGTACGACCATCGATCAATAAAAAAGCTATTTAAGCTTACATTTGTATATTGAACCTACGAGTAATATGTACAACTCGCGACAGTCAAACTGAGAAACTAAAAAAAAATCGCGCATTTTACCGTCTAACAATAAAGCTGCCATAGTCAGTTCAAACAAATAGACAAACAAAACATGACTCTTTTGTCGAGGGTTTACATAAAAGCCTGTTTCTGATAGCACAGTTATGTGGTTATAGGCGAGCCAAACCACACCGCATCTCATTCCAAAAATTCGCTTGTACATCGCTCGTGTGCATTTTGTGTGAATCATAGTTCATTACAGATGTCTGCAGCAAAGCGCACTGGTCGTATTGTAGTTTTGTCGATGTTATTCTGCTATATGACCTACCACTGCTGTAATTTACGCGAACCTTTATTAAGTATGGCATTGATAATGTACCCAGTTATCCTTAACCATAATAAGAATAAGTTTCATATTTCTAATCCTTGTTTTTAATATTAGACAGGTATGTCGAAATATTGCTCAGTAGTACATGTCGTATTGCCATATTTTAGAACTTTTTTGTGATGTGACAACGTCACATCACATAACATCGATGGCGGGGTGCACGCACGAAAAAGTGTCACGTAGCAACGGTCACGTTATTGATTGGTTGCAGACATGAGATGCGATACAATTTGAACTAAGGTTTTTGATTGGTTACTAAGCAACGCGAATTTCGATATGTCATCAATGTTTTCATGCCGTTCTCACGTAAAATGATCGTCCGTAAACCGACTTTACAGACAACATTTTTTTTTTAATTATGGCGTAGGTACAAACGTAGAGGTACCTAAAACTATATGAGGCCTACACTTACCCCAATAAATTTTTAGAAGATCCACCAAGCCACTTTTGTAACTTTATTAAAGAACAATTCTCACAAGTATTTTATTTAAATATAGCTATTGTAACTTATTTTAGGAGAAGGTTCTACTAAACAAGAAGTTCTCGCTGAGAACACAAAAGAATGGAGAAGGTTCTATTGGCGTATTGCCAATAGAACCTTCGTATAATAATAATATTTTTGTGAGATATGTGTATTTTCTCCTTAACCTACCCCTCATCTATTCCCATTTGAGAAACTGTCTAATAAGTAAACTGGTGATTAGTGAAATTGACGAGTAAGGAAACTGCTTAATAGTACGCAGACCCATGTACCTAAGCACTAATCTTTATCAAAAACATCCATCTTTTTGAAAACTTTACCGAGAATCCCAATAAAAGAAACATAAAAACAAAAAGAAATCCCTTTAACAGACCCAGAGTGAAAATTAAATCAAAGCTGCTTTCCGGTTTATACTTTACACCTAGGTTTTAATATTGTTGTATAGGAAAAATGAATACCGCACAAGTGCCGGGGGCCATTTGGTCCATAATGCCAAGCGACGGCTGCAGCGTACCTTTTGTTCTACGCTTCAAATCCAGTTTTTGTTCAACGAACAATGATGTTGTTGAGGTTTTGTACATGAATATTGTGCTGGAAGTACTACAAAGTCTTTAATTACGAAGTATAGTATCGTAAAAGTTTTTATGTTCAACATTGTTGTAAGTTGCATGCAGCTCATTATTTATATTCTTTTGTATATTACAACAATGAGGTCTAATCTATAAAGTCTGAAAAAACAAATACTTTGAAAGTCGACCCGTGACCACGATCGGTGCAATTCGATCGAAATGTCGGGTAAATAAAAGGTTCGTACCTTTACATAATTCTAGCGATTAAGTCCCGAAATATACACTGACGGACTCATAAACTGCATCAAAGTTCAGGTTTACTCTAAAAGGATTTTTTATAATAAGTATGCAAACTTTTTACATTAAATTATATAAATATGGAAAGACTGGCTCTTAATCTTAAAAAAAAATTAAATTTAAAAATAGAACTGCGGTAAAACAAATGAATATAGCCGGGAAAAGAAAATTTACTCGTAGTATCAGATTTGCGTGTTATTTATAGCAAAGTTTTAAATTAATTCTCATTGATTTTTTTTGTTTGGTCAATTGAATTATTGTTACCAGCATAATTGTTGGGTTAGTTTTTTAACACATCGAGAGTTTTTGAACCATAATATGGATACTTCGTCCGAACAAGCGGCACAAATTGTAGCATTGGTGCGGGAGGGCTTGGATCAACGAACGATTGGTAGAAATTTAAATTTAAACCAGTCTACGGTTTGTAGAATATACAGAAGGTTTGTAGAGACAGGTTCTTACAGGAGGAGACGTGGTACAGGCAGAACTCGAGCAACCACAGGTCGTGATGACCGATTTATTGTTACAACTTCCCTGCGAAATCGTTTCCTCACGTCAGTTAACATCAAAACCGAGCTTAATGAAGTGCGTGGAAAAAACGTGTGTGCACGAACAATAAGAAGAAGGTTAAAGGAAGCGGCTATCACCCCTTTTAGACCAGCAAATGGTCCAAAGTTGTCTGCAGCTCACAGACAAGCTCGCTTAAGATTTGCGCGTCATCACCTGAATTGGACAGAAGAGCAGTGGGCCTCTGTATTGTTCACGGACGAGTGTAGGACATGTTTATATGGTGCAGATGGTCGCAGAAGAGTCTATCGTCGACGTGGGGAGCGATATGCTCAAAGTTGCATTGAGGAGCGTGTTCCTTTTGGAGGCGGTTCATGTATGGTCTGGGGTGGCATATCGATGAACGGGCGAACAGAACTTGTGTTCATAGACATGGTCCGTCAAAACGGTAATAGAGGGGGTTTGACAGCACATCGCTACATAACAGAGATATTAGAAGATCACGTGGTGCCTTACATGGGATTCATAGGCGAAAATTTTACTTTAATGCAGGATAATGCCCGGCCGCATGCAGCTGCACAAGTTCAACATTATTGCGAAGAGGTTGGGATACGTACAATGAATTGGCCAGCACGCAGCCCGGATCTTAATCCCATCGAGCATGTTTGGGACAATTTAAAAAGAGCTGTATATGCGAGAAACCCTTCGCCTACGACAGTGGCAGCACTAAGAACAGCACTTTCAGAAGAATGGGACAATATTCCGCAAGATCTTTTAAAAACCCTTATAAAATCTATGCGGAACCGATTAGAATCTGTAATAAGGGCACGTGGGGGTAATACACCTTATTAAAACACAAATAAACCCTTGCATAAAGTTTGTGTCTATTGTTAAAACCAATTTTTTAATTAAATAATTTTTCCTTAAACTTCTGTTTTTTCTTCAAAAAAGGTCTTAAGGTCCTTTCCAGTACATAAACTTAAACTTAAAGATATGATCCTACGCTGTTTTAAAGTTCACGAACCAATCTAGAGGTTTCAATTTAAATCTGTATAGAAAGTTTGCATACTTGGTTAAAATATTTATTTCAAAGTCGTCTATTACTTTGATGCAGTTTATAAGTCCGTCAGTGTATCTAATATGTATAAAAATCGCGAAAGTTTAAAAACAATAAATACTTTGAATATTCAATACTTCGAAAAAATAAGAGAAAATAAGTGTAGAATTTGCATTAATTCCAAACAAGCTGGATTTCTGCACAGGGGGTCTAGACAAAGTCACGTTCGAAAAGCTATGTCGATATTAGAAAAGATTTTTTTTATGGAATTTGACATTTGCGGTGGAGACCATAGACATTTTTTTTATTTTTTTGCTAACTATTAGTACGGCGAATTTGCATGGAACGAATGTACCTTGTCTAACCCCCTAGGCCTTAAATGTCGCGATATCTCGAGAATCGTGCTTCGTAGAAAAAAAGAACCATAACCTTTTTTGTAGGGAATTATAACGGCTACAAAATTTGTCTATGCGTTTATCGTTTTTCATGACCTCAAATAAAAACCATCCCACCAGCGCAGCGTGATCACGCAGATCAGCGGGGATTTTTGTTCCCGTTTGTGTATTTAAGGCCTGTACAAAAATCTAGCCTGTTTGGAAAAAATAGGGAAATTATGCGCAAATGAGTCGCCAAAGAAGCCTCGAATAATGTGCTACACGTAGATGTTTGCTCAAAAAAAGTTCTGTTACATGTATGAATAAGAGCCTCCCCTAAAAATATTTATTTTTATTATTTAACTATCAAACTAAGTAGCGGCTACTATATGACACCTTTTCACCAAATTTTATCAATATTTGTCGTGTAGTCTTTCAGTAAAATGCCTGTGATATACAGACGGACATGACAAAACTATAAGGGTTCCGTATTTGCCATTTTGGCTACGGAACCCTAAAAAAGAACGGGACGATACGAAATTGGCCGGGACAGCTAGTTTGTAATATAAATACTCTTTCAGTCGCACGTAGCGAGTGACCGCCACTAAGATGTCAATCGCAGGCACAGAGACGAGAGTGGTCGCCACTAGCTCACCTAACACGTGTCCGGCGTGTGTATACAAAATGTATGAAAAGTCTCGTGAACTGCTTGTCACTAGCACTAGTGGCTGTGTTTGGTCGTTCATTTACGTGAAGCCATAAGTAGGTTATATTAAGTTTCAGTCAACCAAAATAGGTGGCAATAAAATTACCTCACAATAATATTAAGCGATACTATATAAAATTGCCTCACGGTTAAAAATCTAATATTACAAAGCGCCATTCGAGAACCCATCTCTAATGGCGACCACAACTCGGCAGACGCAGTTTAGGCCGACCTCCCGCTGGATGTGCCGACGATCTGGTCAAAGCAGCCGGGACCAAACGGATGACCCAAGATCGAATGGAAACGGTTGGGGCTGAAGAAAAAAAATTATGCACAACATATCCATTCTAATCTTATGAGCACTACAGACTACACAATAATGTTTATTCCTCTCCTAACAGTTTTTCTTTTCAATTTGCTACTTTTGAAAACTACGCTGGAGATTATGTATGTAGCTTTATCCTACACTAGCTGACCGTCGCAACTTCGTCTGCGTACATTTTCTCCGTTTTTGCAACGTTTTTCATTGCTGCTCCGCTCCTATTCGTCGTAGCGTGATGTTATACAGCCTATAACCTTTCTCGAGAAATGGGCTATCTAACAGTAAAATATTTTTTTTAATTTGGACCAGAAGTTCCTGAGATTATCGCGTCCAAACAAACAAACTCTTCAACTTTATAATATTACTATAGGCCGACCGCTTAACTCGTATATCGCCTGCGCGGTGAGAAGGGAGCGCGGGGTGATGTTAACGGGTGGGTGAGCGGGGTGCGCGGGACAATCGGGTCCCGCGCACCCCGCTCACCCACCCGTTAACATCACCCCGCGCTCCCAACTCACCGCGCAGGCGATATACGAGTTAAGCGGTCGGCCTATAGCTGTTCCGCGCAATTTTGTCTGAGTATATTTTCCCCGTTTTTGTAACATTTCTCATTGATGCTCCGCTCCTATTGCTCGTAGCGATGATGATTTTAGCTAGCCTATAGCCTTCCTAGATAAATGGGTTATCCAACAGTAAAATAAATTTTCAATTCGGATCAGTAGTTCCTGAGATTACCGCGTTCAAACAAACAAACAAACTCTTCAGCTTTATAATATTAGTATACACAAATGCACTCTCACAGTTTCAGTTACTGAAATATCAAAATTTTGAATACTGAATCTTGACCGGAGAGAGATTAGCCGCAGGACCAACGGCTTAATATGCTCTCCAAGACAGAGAGTGATGTGATA
Organism: Herminia tarsipennalis; assembly: GCA_945859575.2. Classification (NCBI taxonomy): domain Eukaryota; kingdom Metazoa; phylum Arthropoda; class Insecta; order Lepidoptera; family Erebidae; genus Herminia; species Herminia tarsipennalis. The sequence continues at coordinate 9,989,848 of OX243851.2, forward strand.
TTCTTAGAAATCGGTCACACATCTCTAGTCCTATAGTCAATAGAATGAAACGAATCCCGGAGTACTTAGTTAGCTTTTATGAGTGTGTAAATCATAAGTTTGAAATTGCAAACGTCAGCCAAGTAGGTACCATTACTACTGAACAAATACTCTGAAAGAAAGAACTTACTATCTGCAAGTACTTAGGTGGCAACTTAAACTTAAAACTATTCAAATTTATTCCCCTTAGGAGATAGAAAGTGCACCTTAGAGTAACACCACACAAGTAGATAAAATCTGCATTCACATTTTAATGAAAGATTATAAAGTACTTAGTTCAACTTTAATTTTTTTCAATTTTAATTGTAATTTTTAGCCCTTTTTGCAAGACAATTTAGGCGAAACCAAACACAGTGGGGTATATAATGTGTTGTTTTAATATTCCTGTGGTCAGCTTCGGATTCATATTGAAGAAAGTTTAAAATAAAGTTTTTGTTAAGACTGATAAAATTATATCATTATCAATAATATTTTTTTATTAATTGCTTTGCCTAAATAATAAACAGAGAATAAGTTAAAAAGTTGTAATGGTCACGCGTCTTCATCGTCAAACCAGTTTGGTGGATTACATCAGACGTCAAAATGTTGATAAAGAGATTGTAAGGAGGCATGGACTTACAAAAATGGCAAGATAAATAAAATCTTAAAAAAACCGGCCAAGTACGAGTTGGACTCGCGCATGAAGGGTTCCGTACATTATCTATAAAAAACAGGGCAAGAGCATGTCGGACCATGCTCAGTGTAGGGTTCCACAGCCTTGAACAATTGCATCAGCAGAAGAGCGTATGTTTAGCGTAAAAACGCAGGTTTTCGGTAATAACCTAATGACGGTATATTCGATCTTATCCGAAAAATGTAAGTTTAAAGTATTTATTAAGCGCTATTTTTATGATTTTTCCCATATTTTTTGGTCACACGGTTCAAAAGTTAAGGGCATGAGGTTGCACGCTTTATGCAAATTTCGGAGCGATTATTTCCAAAAATATTCACTCAACCAAAAAAAAATATTAGAAATCCTAAAATGTTTTAAAAGTCCTGTCGAATGACGTGCCACACATTGATGATTGCTGAAAAAAAGAAATTCAACTTCTGTTACATGTATGGAGTGTCCCTCCTAAAAATATTTATTATTATTAATTAGCTAGTAAACTAAGTAGCGGCTACTACAAGACACCTTTTCACTAAATTTCAAGTAGTAAAATCAAGTAGTCTTTGAGTAAAATGTCTGTGACATATGGACGGACAGGCAGACAGACGGACATGACGAAACTATAAGGGTTCCATTTTTGCCATTTTGGCTACGGAACCCGAAAAACGGCAAAAAAATCACATTTGTTGTACGGGAGCTCCTTTATATATTTATTTCATTCTGTTTTTAGTATTTGTTGTTATAGCTGCAACAGAAATACGTCATATGTGAAAGTTTCAATTGTCTAACTGGTGACAGACAGACAGCGAAGTCGTAATAGGGTCCCGTTTTACCCTTTAGGTACGGAACCCTAAAAACCAGAAAAATATCGGCTCTTAATACCGCTGCCCTTGCCTATCTAAGTATTACAATGATCGTAACGAAAACCATTAGTCATCCACCCGTCGTTGATTTTTACTACACCCGTGGGCATTCACTGAGTGATTTATTCGTGCCTATTAATATGGGGTATGTTCCGATATGCACTGAAGCACTGTAAGGTGTGACGTCAATTTACTATACTGAGAAGCTGTACCTGATCGAGATCAAAGTACTGAGAGCACCTTACCTCTAAAACGCCAGTATACAAATGGCGACGATTTAGGACGTCACATATTTCCCAAGGATACTCCGGCAGTATACCTGTCATAACGGAACGTATTTCTACCCAGTAAAAGCACTGAACAGTGTGAGCCTGTCCGTAATTATATGACGCAACAGTTTAATGCAATATTTAGACTCTAGTGGTGTGATGCAGGTATGATATGTGATATCAATTCACAAGTACATATAAAGTGTAGTACAGTCAAAAGTATGTATAATCATAATATAATAATATCCTGGGACAACCCACACAAGGCTATCTGATCCCAAACTAAGCAGAGCTTTTACTATGGAAACCAGACAACTGATAAATATTTCTTCTTATAGATAAATAACACCCAGACACAGAATAAACCGTCGTGCTCATCACACAAAGTTTTATCCTGGGTGGGGATCGAACCCATGACCTCTTGCGGATACACTCCCACCGCGCCACAGAGGCAGTCTAAATGTACGGTTGTATCTTAGACGTACAATATTAAGGCGGTTTCAGGTTAGTGTTTTTTACTCGTGTAAAAGCTGTGTTTTTGAAGGGCATGCAGACTTGCATTGGCGCCTTTTGCCACACGTGCAACTAGTATGAGTGTTGACGCGCTTATAAGCTCGTATGAACACAGCACCACCGGTATGAGTGAACACACCGGAATATGCCCGTGTACACGCATCCGATTTTTTGAAGAGCGAATAGTAGCTCACGTGTAAGTGCGAAACGACCAAATGAACCGACGCGACGCGCTGAAAAAAGGGCTAGTCTAAAATTGCCCTTAGATTAAGTTAAATAATAAAAAAAACATATTAAGAAACAACTTTCACAAAAGCAGTAAATGGTACAGTAGAATAGTAAGTAAAAATAGTAAGTTTAGAATGGCTCAATTTAATTTTATATCGAGGGAAATAGCAATCATACAGCTTGTAGGTAAAATTCACACACTCGCTATTTGGCGATTGGACTATTTAACATCTAACTACTCGGTAAAAAATTTAAAATTTTAATTACCTACACAATGTATTTATTGTACCCTGCCATTCATAGACGTTAGACCCGGCTAACTTAAAAAAAAAATCATCATACCAAAAACGAAACTAATATATTAAATAAATATCTATCAGGGGTATCAATGTGCAGGCCTCAATTAGGTGGTTTCGTGGATAAAGTACGTAAGTAAGTCCTGAGTTGGAGTAAGCCGAGCAAAAGAAATAAATTACAACCTTCGTAAACACGACTTTGCATACGCGTTTTATTTTATAGGACGACTATAATTTTACGACTGGAAAGTAGTCGCCGTATAAAGTCTTAAGTCTGTAGGTATACTTGTCGGCTTAGACCAAAAAAAGCCAATGACAAACATTCAGTTGATCTGATTGTAAGCTGGTCTTTAGGTACCTATGGACATTCCGCAACAGAAGACGTATAATCTTCTAATATGTATATAAAAATCTCCTGTCACGGTGTTTATGTTCGAACTCCTCCGAAACGGCTGGACTGATTTTTATGATTATTTTTGTACATGTAGGTATGAGAATAGGTCGTAAAGATTTTTGTGTAAACTTCTTTAGCGACTTTGTGCACTTTTTGGGATGGGTAAAAAATGTTAAACTCGCGTCAGGGCACGTGACCTGATCGAAAATTCGTAAGACGGAGAGAGAGCAATGGAAAATTGCTACAATATCATTAGAATACGTAAGTAAATTTCGCCACTGTCTATATTGTTATTATAGCTCAGATGAGAAATCGGGCGCTCCAGAAACCAAAAGACCCCAGTTCGAGTCCGAAGAACAATTATTTTTTCCCCTTTTTTATTATAATGTTTATTATTATGTCAGTAAGATCGAAAAATATTATTCAAATTTCATCATTATGTAATATAATATTCAAGTTTTCACTTCTACCCGCACCTCCTGAGTGCGACCCGTTTTTTTATTAAGTTCGAATTGCAAAAACCGGGAAATTAACGAACACGAAGTTGCAAGGGTGAGCTTGGTCACATTGTAAAAGTCACATTTTTAGTAAAATTAGTTCGTTACACAGTATGTTTCCTTTCGAAAATACTTGAACGACAAAGAACATGTTTATATCCAAACCTACTATCCGAAAATACTACACTACTATTTTCATTTGGCAAAACTTAGTAAAGAACTTTTCTTTCAAACTTTGTCATTAACACTCGCAGGCATCCATTTTTGTGGAACATCAACCAGTAGCATTTGGACTTGAGCCCAACGCCCTCAACTTTCATAAATACTAGTCGCGACTTTCCCAGACTTAATCGCATTTCAGCTAAAAGCCTCACGTATGCACAGACCAAGCCAGTCCCCAGTTAAAGAAATATCAGGAAACCCGTCTACTCTTTTACAGCTTGCGTATTTTATAATAGGTACTACACTACCAGTTTTAATTACACTTCATGTAGTTCCAGTGTATGAGTATTTTTACTGAATCAAGGAGCTATGCAATAAGTTTTTCTCAAGAGTTTCTGGAGCTCTTTACAAAAGGAGTCTGTGTATACATGTTTTTGCAATAAAATGTATGGCATTGACTTCATTTGAATGCAGTAATGCAGTCGTGCGTGCACTATATTACATTCACGTACAAAGCTGCACGTTTTAAAATCATGCTGGCTGGACTGTGAGCTCCGTTCAGAACAACATAATATGGATTTTTAAATTGTACGAAATAAAACATTTATTTTTTAATTTATTTATTTTTTTGAAAAACTTAGGTATCTACTAAACAATTCAAGAAAAGATTTACTGTTCTAGTATGTGTTCGGATGCTTCTTATCTAACTCACCCAAATCACAAGAGACCAAGATCACAAACGGCTACATAGACATCATTCACGAACAACAATCTAAGATCACTATGGACACTTTTTCGAAAGACGTTCCGAGACCGGCTGTATCTATCCTGGGCCTCTTGACAAATGGCATTCTATTCGATTAGAGTTTACGCTAATCGAATAGAATGACGTCGTTGCGCTCGCAATGACTAGCAGCAGCGATTAGCAGTTGTGCGCGCGCAACGGCGTCATTCTATTCGATTGACTTAAACTCTTATCGAATAGAATGCCATTTATCTAGGGGCTCCGGACTGTATTACACCCTAGGCAAAATATATGGGATAAGTCAATGTATTAAACAAAAAGTGTTCATGACTATAATATAGAATTTCTAAACAAAACAATCATGTTAAGTCTAACAGGAAGATGCCATGATTCGCCTCGACGTTTAATGGAAATTGTCCATTAGCTGTAACGCGGTGCATCCGACTGTGATACAATACGCGACAATGGTTGTCAACGATGCGTATCTCTCTTGCACACAATTGTGTGTTTTAAATACAAAATGGCCAAAGTTTTCATGTCATATTAATCATGAAATTTGTTATTTGCTGAAGTGAATACAGTTTTATAAAAATATGGCAGTTTCACCAGCTTTCGGCCGCGGCTCGCTGGCGTGGATATATATAACTATCCAATGTACTTTTCGGGACTCAAACTATCACCATACCAAATTTCATATAAATCGGTTTAAGCGTGAAAACGTAACGGACAGACCGACAGAATTACTTTCACATTTATAATATTATAGAAATTTATAAGCCACATGTCTTAATCGCGTAAATATTTTATTTTAAGGCTAAATACCTTTGTTTTCTTGCCCATAGTTTCGACCGTATTGCCACAGCCGTGGTCACAGGTATTCCAGTCTACGTGTGACCATTTACGCGATAAAGTCCCATAGCTTATAAAATTCTATAATGTGTACATAATTGCAAAAGTTTACAATCATATATTTATAATATTAGTTTTGATTACTATTTTTTATTAGTACTAAACTTAAAATCTATGTAATATCTATGTCAAACATGACTAGAAGTATTTTTAATAAAAGCCATATTTATGAAACAAGTAGATAAAGATATACCTTAAAAAGACATACACTTGCTTTATATCTATAAACCTGTGTAAATTTAATGCATATTGATAATACAACTTAACCTACTACCTACAAAATGTGAACGAAATTGAGACGTAACGACATAGAAAATTTATCCCCGAAACCAATATATTTAAACAAAGGAAAAGGCAGAACCTTAATGCAGGATTACAACATTGAAAACCTATAAAAACTGCTAATGCTACGTTACCTGTTAAGTTTTCAAACATATACAAACAATTACTTATTCTCCTTCATCTTGCCTACCTTAAAAGGCCGGGAAAGCAATACATCAAAACTCTGTGCTAAAACACGTAGAAAATTATTCTCATAGCAACATTTGTTTCATATTACAAACACTTAGCAACACACTCTCCATCACACGAAAATTGAGGGGAACGCGAAACAGGCGCACACCATATTTCTCTCTCAAAGTTAGATTTGCATTTGTAAGCATGGAAATTAGATACAGAATACTGAATAGAAAAATGAGACCATGTTGGTGACAGGATACTGTGAAAATGACAACGCAAATCGAACACACTGACTACCAAGCGATTTATCCGGATAAAGAGGACCGTTTTTTGTTGGAAACGAGGTAGAAGGTTTGTTAAACAAGGTTTATTTCCGTAACAAAAGCTGCAACGGGCTCATCCTACTTCACTTTGTGGATTACAATCACTGGATTCAATGCATGAAACAGCGTCCCGCACGCGACTGTCCCTAGACAATCGCAGAATACGCACACGCTTGCTAAACGCGATAAACGCAATCGTTCAATAGACTACTGTGAGTTGTACGACAGTCGCACAATCCCACGATTGTTTTGTCGCAGTTGCGTTGTCGGAACACAGTTTCGTGGTTCATTAACTCGATAATTAGGTAACTAAAACCTTCTGTGCAACGTTGCTAGAGTTAATTTAATCTGAAACATGTATTTTGTTTTCATAATTACCATATTGTGACGTTTTCAAAAGGGTACTTAATTTTATTACTTTGTTATTATTATAAGTTTGCAGCGTTAAAATTAAAGACGATATCTATACTAACATCATAGAATTTAAGTTTATATCGACTGGAATGCACCAATCTACCTACACAATGATTATAAGTAAGATATACTAGAAAGATACTACTTTGGCGTCAAAATGTTGTGCATTCAACACTCACATGAACACAAGTTGTAATTTGTATCAGTGATCCTGAATATTTGTGAAGTGACTGAGCTCTATTAGTGCTTTATATAATTAGTTAGTCGTTGAAGCTGTGACCAAAAGCTAAAAACCAATTTTAGTACTTCCAATAAAAGGCCTTAAAAGTTGATTTACAATTTGCAAAATAAAAATAGGTAAAAAAACTTTTTAAGTTAAACGGTTTTATGTTAAACATACATTGCAATGTTTAAGATAAATGTACTAAAAACCAAAAAATAATAAAATAGATACAGTCGTGGGAATTATAAACATATGCATAGACTAGACTAAAATAAAACCGTGGGGCACGTCAATTGTCTACAAATTATCGACGAATTAAACGATTCTTCTATCGCACATTAAGTCGATAATTTGTAGACAATTGACGTGCCCCACGGTTTTATTTTAGTCTAGTCTATGCATATGTTTATAATTCCCACGACTGTATCTATTTTATTATTTTTTGGTTTTTAGTACATTTATCTTAAACATTGCAATGTATGTTTAACATAAAACCGTTTAACTTAAAAAGTTTTTTTACCTATTTTTATTTTCTAGTTTTTAGTTTTTATTTCGCATTCTGTTTAATTCATTTAGTGCTTCATTATTGCAAGGTTTCTTGCCCGGTAGTTTATTGCAGTCCAACTCCTCTATACGTAGTCCCTGCAAAGATCTTACTCTACTAAGAGCCACGTAGGCTTGACCTTCTTCAAACAGTTTCGTTTTAAGTATACGACTGCGTGATCCACAGTGCTGCCCTGCATTTTATGTATTGTAGAAGCCCATGATAGTATTAAAGGCAACATTCTTCTTTCAGCCGTCCCGTAATTGTACTTAGCTGGAAACTGTATGGCTTTCGGGTGTATAAGATGTACTCCGTCTCTTGCGAAATCAATTCGGACGGAAGGTACATCTGTTGCATACATCTGAGTTCGACGAAATTGAGGCCAAACGATTTCGTTGATGTAGCCTATAGCGCCATTTACTGTTATCAGCCATTTGGTAGCGGCGGCCATCTCAGATTTCAATTTTGCATAGTAAATTGTATTCTACTTGTTGAGACCTTTCATTTGATACCCATGTTGATGGGATTGATAAAACCTAAGTTATCCGCCATTTTGTAGAGGCCGCCATCTTGGATTTTAATTTTATATAGTACATTGTATTCTACTGGTTGAGCACTTTCATTTGATACCCATATTGATGGGATTAATAAAACATAAATTATCCGCCATTTTGTAGCGGCGGCCATCTTGAATTTATAATGATAATAAATAAACATAATTGTATTGTCACCAAAATCCAAAGTGTATACAAAATTTTTGACAGGAAGAGGGTGAAATTTGAATTACTAAATTTGACCCAAGAATAAATAATAAATAAAACAAACGGGGTGAGCTAAATAAAACCGTTTAATAAAAAAAATAGTTACATCGTGTCCTGTATCCCTCAAATTGGTTCCGAATTTGATTCTGCGTAGCTTTTGACATCGAATGTCAACGAACTTAGCTACAAAGCCCTGGACATGATTTTTTTCCATCCATACAAAACTTTTGCTTTGTTTTGTATCAGCCATCGGTCGGTTGATTAAACAGGCTTACATTGATCCTACTGAACTGGAAATTTAGATACATATATTTTGAACTTTATGCTCTTGGAATAGAGGTGAAGATAGTTGGGTTTAAAACGGTCGATCTCTGCTGGTGAACGGTTTGAAAGCTCCATGACTCCCACTTACTGACAGCTCGATAATCCCAGTACGACGAGGGACGTAATGATGGTTTGTGAATGCGGAACATATTCTGTGTACAGCTCAATTTAAAGTACGTATCGACAACGGACAGAAGATAATTTTAGCTACGATATAATCTTGTATTTTACGATAATGTATATCTACTGGTCAATATCGAAGCGCTAGGATTATTTTGTTGAATTTTCATGCACCGACCACTTCAGTACATCATTATACACTCAAACGTGTTACTATATATTGAATAATATATAAAAATTGGACAGTAAGGTCCTTTTCACACGTTCCGGTCGGGTAGCCGGCAATCGCGTACCCGGCACGAAGTGTATATAAGAAGATGCATGGTAGCTTTAACCGTAGCTTTTTTAGTCCGTTCCAATCGCTATAAATTCGCCCCCGGGTAGCCGGAGCCTGATTGAAACGGGAACGTGTGAAAAAGACCTTATTCTATTTGAACCACCATCACCATCATTACCACCATCACCACTATCATCACCACCACTATCACCACCATCAATATCACCATCAACACCACCAGCACCAGCAGTAAAATTTCCGTAAAATCATATTTTGAAATCCATTATTAGTTCATGGACTTTCTTGGCGAGCTCACCCTACTTTCTTGTATTTGTTGTAAAATTACCTAAAAATTAAAATCTATACTAATATTATAAAGCTGAAGCGCTGGAGAGTTTGTTTGTTTGAACGCGGTAACCTCAGGAACTACTGGTCCGAATTGAAAAATTCTTTCACTTTTGGATAGCATATTTATCGAGGAAGGCTATAGGTTTTGTAACATCACGCTACTACCAATGCGAAATGTCCCCAAAAAAAAGGAAAATTTACGCAGACGAAGTTGCGCGGGACAGCTCATTATAAAGTTAATTATTAATTGATCGTTTCGTTTCATATTATTAATTGATCAAGATTAATAATATGAAACGAATGCTTCGTTTCATATTATTAATCTTGATCAATTAATATATATAAAACATGTTAAAACCAAGGAAGTTAAAGTCAAGTCAAAGTACTTTATTCACTTAGGTTACAAAATGCAACGCTTATGAAGGTCAGAAATATTTCACATCGTTCTTTTTTTACCCGACTGTGAAGGAGGCTTATGTGTTTGACGCAAATGTATGTTTTTATGTATCCTTCTAATGTTTTTATGTCGGCTCATAACCCATCAAGCGCTCAACCGATGTTAATAATATAGATTCTTCTTGATGACGCAAATGTCACTGAGTACATTTTTTGTAACCAATTGGCGGATTTTATGCGCGCTAATGTGCGATCTGTTTTTTTTTGTTGGACCCGAGTGACATATTAATTTAAAGGGCTTTAAAAGGTGAGTACGATAATATGTATAGTCTATATATTAAAAAAAAAAATGTGTGTCATAACGTTTATAATAAAACAAATAGTTCTTATTTAAATCTAAAGACTAAATAGATGTGAAAAAAGTAATTTAAAAACAAAAATACCCGCCTGCTAAAATACAGAAAGAAGATACCCGTTTAATATCATGCAGTCGGAGGCATTAATGAATTCTGTTGAACATAATATCGTGTCTCCGACTGCACGATATTATATATGAAGGGTATCTGGTTTCTGTTTTTTAGCAGACAGTTTTTTTTTTCGAGTAAATTTTCAAAAATCCCATAACATAGCGTCAGTCACTTCTACTTAACTATTACTTACTAAACTATAAGGGTTACAAACTTGAAATTTTGCACAGGGGTTCCTTTTATAACATAAGGGAGCACTAAAAAAAGGATTTTTCAAAATTCACCCCCTAAAGGGGTAAAAATAAAAAGTTAGTATGAAATTTGGCTGTTCAAATATTTTGGTAAGAATCTGGCATCCACACGGGCGTAGCCGCGGGCATAATCTAGTAGCTAGCACGGAAGTATATATTGCTGAGTCAAAAATATGTAAAAAGGTGTAGATTTACAAAGCGCTCTGAAAGCGGCGCCTCAAAATCTATACAATTGACTTAGTTTTTATATGTCAATGTCGCATCGCCGACGTTAACAGATGAAAGCAGTGGATTACATTTTTCTCTTTTTCGCTCGTGATAATTAAATCATGCTTTCCTACTTTCACGATTGTTTTTTATAACAGTGTGACATTGCAATATATATTAGTTTTCTGTTTTTAAATATCAAATGTTCTTTAAGTAACTTATTTACACCTTTTTATTTAAAATATTATTGCCAAAATCGCGTTAAAACACCGATACAGTTCCTCAATTACAAGAAGCGAGCAAGTCGGCTGTAGGTGGCAGTCGGAAGGCTTGCTCGTGGCGGAAATTACTCAGCCACTAGACTTGCTTCATTTCGTACTGATGTCTGTCTGTTGGTACGAAGCAATTTGTTACTGCACTAATTACTCTATGAACTTGTTTTTGGTTTGTTCACGTAAACATGTAGATGTTTGCAGTTTCTTAGTTCACCTACGGTTAGCGATCAAGTTTTGGTGTTAATACTTTTTGGTAGAAAATATATAAGTATGGATTACGATGTATCGATTTATTAAAAAATTACAAAGTGAATCTTATTTGGTGATAATTGCGTTTGAGTTAAATAATAAATATAACATTTTTTTTAGGAAAAATTACCCGCCTTATATGTTTTAGTCTATAACTCTAGTGTTTTATAGGCTAAGACAACGTTTTATACACTTAAAGCTCCCAAAAAAATATATAGTCGAATAGTGAAAACCCCATCTAAATCGGATTACTAGCTTTCGAGAAAATCGCGAACATAAATACATACATACGGGTCAAACAGAGAACCACTTTTTTTTAAGGCGGTTAATGAAAGTAAGCCTATACCGGTTATAGGTGTAACGAGGGTAACCTATTTTACTATTTTAATATAATCAAGCAAACTTTTATTGTACAATTTAACACTAAAATTACAAATTAAACATTTACAATCTAATTAAAAATTTAAGTTCAACAAGGATACAACTATGAAAATATATATATTACGGGTCTTAATCGCGTGAATAATTTAAGGTAAAATACCTCGACGTTGCGACCGTGGTCACGGGTAGACTACACAGCCGTTGCTATACGATCTAAACTTCGGGCAATAAACAAGGTATTTTACCATAAATTGTTCACGCGATTAAGGCCCGTAATATATATAAATTCATAATATGTACAAATCGCGAAAGTTTATCAACTTTTAAGGATACAACTACTTTAGGCGTTGTAGAATTCACCCTGTCAATGTCAACTTAAAAAGTTCCCAGAAGGCTGACAGAATTACCAAATTTTTCGAATGATTAAAGAATCGGACTTGCAATCGTGAGGTCGCGGGTTTGACTCTTATAGATTATACTGACGTGAACCCACTCCTAACACAGGCATTTTAGTATAACAGGATTGCTAGTAATGTGGGACCAATAATCCCTCATTGCTAGTTAGGTATCTTTAAAAAATAATTTATAGACTACTTTTATAAACGAACTTTTTATTAAAAGAATGCCAAGTAGTTCAGTCAAAAATAAAACGAAGTAGGTATAACCATAAACTTAAACACTTTGTTTTCTTTGCCCCACACGCTGTGCTATAAATACCATTTATCTTGGAGCAGGGCGCAGATAGAAGCTACATACATACATAATTTCTACTACCGCAAGTTTAAGGTTGTAATACGTGAAATAGGTACAAAGTTAGTGCAGAGAACAAAGTAGGTGAGCTTGCCCCTACCTCCTTATATGTCGATTTACGATCCTTGTTTTTATCGCAAACAACCAACTTGCACAATTTTACAGAGTTAGGGAAGTTTGCGCCCTGTGTTGCTGTTAGAGTAATATTACCCCATCTTTTTCAGAGGTAATTTTGTACACTGGTGGTTAGATATACTAGTTTGGCCATTTTAATTGAACTTGACCTTGGCTGAATAAAATGTCAGTATCTGCATGACAAAACGCTCTGTTATCATGAAGGAATAAGGTATGTCCATTTATTTTGTGATTTTTATAAATGGGCCCATAAGAAAAAGAGCCATAACCGTTGTAGTTACAGTAAAACGTGTTCAGAAGCGTTAGAAGGCTTTCTTTTGGAAAAATAAGAACGATTCAAAGATTTTTGAAAAAAGTAATAAGCAAGAAAATGTTTAATTCTCACATTACCTGTTTTTGATGTTAATTGATCTTGTTTGCTATACAATAATAACCCTCCACCGCAGTCAAGTAAAAGGAATAGGGCTATAGGACCAAATGAGGCGTAGGTATGTACTAAAAATAGTTACTGTTTTCCCCATGCAAAGTGCTCCAAGTGCAGCGTCCCTTGCCATCTAGTGCAAATGTGATAATATAAGAACAAACAAGGGTATATAATAAGTAATAAAGATTGTTTTTACCTTTGCCGTTATAATATTATTTTCTTCATAGCTTTAACCATATTACCAAGTTTCATAGTTAGCCAGATGAGCAGTGTAATTTATGAACTTCATAGAGATTAAATTCCATAGTTTATTCAAGAAAATGTAGCAAACCTGAATTTGTGTTATTTTTGAAACAAAGTGTAGAATGAAGCAGTGACCAATGTCTCCTGTTAAATCGTAGATAAGCTACAACAAAGTGTAACTTTGTCAGCTATCTACTTTATCTCTCTGTATTCTCCGAGGAAATAAAATGGAGACGATGACCAAAATACTACCATCTTAAATTGTACGAAGGTAAAAAAGGTAAGTACAAACTACAAAGAAAAGGACACTCGTACAAATACAGGTACTAGGTGCGATTGCAAGTACTTAGGTACATAGAATTGTACGTGACAATAACAGTCTAATTATATTAGAGGACGGGCAACTTTAAAAAGAAATGAAATCTTTCACCGTCGACATCAGCAGTGAGGAATACCAGATGTTTTAAAAACAATTTTAAAAGGAATAGGGAAAACAGAAGCAAGGTGAGAAATCGAAAATTTTCAAATTAACTTATTCGATAGAATTTGTTTTTCATGTTGCACCAGCAAGGAAGGTCTTCGAGTGGCGACCACGAGCTGGAAAACGCAGTGCAGGACGAACGACCTGATTAAGATAGCCATTGCATGCAAACTGCTTAAAATCGGTCGTTTTGAAAGTCCTAGCAGAGGCCTATTTTCAGCAGTCGACGTTTTTAATTTGTATGCGGTCGAAACCTATTTTACCTATTTAAAGAATAGAAACTAAATGAAACCCGTAGTATATATAATTTTATAGTGTTAATCCATACTAATATTATAAAGCTAAAAAGTTTGTTTGTTTGAACGCGGAAATCTCAGGAACTACTGGTCCCAATTGAAAAATCTTTTATGTTGGGTAGCCCATTTATCGAGGAAGGCTATATAACACCACGCTACGACTAATAGGAGCGGAGCAGCAATGGAAAATGTTGCAAAAAAAGGGAAAATTTACGCATACGAAATTGCACGGTTCAGCTAGTATTATTTAAATACACTATAGCCTAAATAAATTTCTAACGAACTAATGCATTCTATTGGGACAAATCCTTCAAATATCTTCAATCTTCAAGCTGTCAATTTAAAAATGCGTAAAACAAAATCTGCTAAAAAAACAAATCTAGTGAACAGAGTAACTTCTCCATCTATGCCCGATCGATAACCGTATCTAATTCTTATGCAGTCAAAGTAAAGTACAACAGCAGCATGTCTAGCTCATCCTTTATTTACGTTACCTTTCCCAGTACCCCCTGCAACGAAGGACTAGGATCGACAGCTTATAACGTAACTTACGTGACTTCGAGAAATGAGTTTTTAAATGGATTCCGGGCGCGTGCGACGTTGACACAAGATAGTCGGACACTAGCAGAGTTAACAATATTATGATACAACTCCTTGTTTGTTGTGTTTGTTATTTGTATCATTGAATAGAGATGTGCTATTTGGTAGTGGTAGGAAATTATCCCGGCGTTTTATATTACAAAATCGTATTCGTCGTCCGTTTCGTTTCACACGGGAACCACGTAACGTACTTATGTTTTGTTTTTTTAATACTAAGCTTTGTTATCTGACCAAGTTATTAGGATATACCTATATGGTTTAGTAAAGTAACATAAGAAATATTCAGTGATGAAAATATTGAATTAAGACAGAAATTGACAAAGATTTTCTACGATAACCGATATCCAAGAGGCAGTGACCGCGAGCAGACGGTAGTATATATCAATACTAATATTATAAAGAAAAAAAATATATATTTTAACTTAAAAACTAGTGGACCAATTTCGAACAATCTTTCAGTATTAGAAAGTCACAATAACGGGGAGTAACATAAGCTATACTTTATTGTACTCTACGAAAATTACAATAATGTAACTCAAGATATAAAAAACTATGATATTACATCTATGAGAAGCCGGGGCAGAAGTTTGTATGCTGTTACAATTATTACTAGTCATACCTAAACTCATTATTAGATTATTATGTTCCTGATAATACTGGCCCTCTAACTTGTACAGATCCAGATGGCAGGAAAAAGAAGATCAAACCACTGAAATTTCGTTTTATTGGAAGCCGACCCCGATTTAATTAGAAGTAAATGAAAGAAATAAGGATAACGCTGGTAACGCGTTTATTTACAAATTAAAATTAAATACAATATTATTAAAGTCGCACACGACAGTCGTCAACACCACTTACGAAATTAACTTTTAAGAGTTTCACAGAATGTTTGGTCTCATAAAAACAGTATGACGTCTCTTCAATTAGCCTAATTCTATAATTTGCCATCACCTACGTAAGTGTATAGCGAACATCACTCCAAATATTATCTTTGAGGAGTGGTATATAAACTCAACCCTTTTATGCTGTCGTCAAAAAGATAAAACTGTCGAATATCCTCGCCGCGTTAATCCCCGTCAAACGCCAAAAGATCATAAAGAAAATTTGCATAAAATTTAGTCCATTTGAAGAGAATTCGCGGCCGGCGTAGGATTTTTTATGCGCGCACATTAGGGGACATTACGCGATACCGACCTCCCTCACCCACGTTCACTGAAATAATATTTTTCAAGCTGTTGAGTTGCTTTTTATTTCGGGGTTCGCCGGCAAATGAGTTTCTAAGCGTAAATAAATCTTTCACTGGCCTCGGACTGTAAGCGGAAACTTCCATTATTATCATTTTATATAAGGAGGCGTGCCGCGGCGGGCAGCGACCGGACCGCAACGTTATACCGACAGCCCATTCTCTGTTGTCACAAACTGTAACGGCAGTTAAAGTGCAGCTAATCGCAGTTAAAATATGGAATAGTTGGTCCGACTACCGGTAACCGTTTAATTTTCCCAATTGGGCACTTAGTCGATTTCACATAGGTACCAAGATTTTTTTATAAAATTATATTTACTACGGGTCTTAATCGCGTGAACGTCACGGGTAGACTGACGATCCGTAGTATATATCTAATACCTTATTATTGTATATATAAATACCAGTCAGTCATCCAGGTACTAATTTTATAATGTGTACAAATCGCGAAAGTATATCGACAAGATTTTATTAAAATTTATTTTTAAGATTTTGACTTAAACCCAACAAATCTAAGAAATCGTCCACTGAGTTTCCTTAATGTCTGAGAAACTGATAACACTTTGTTCTTCTTCCTCACTTAACACTACACTAACTCAAATGGCTTAGTTCTTCTAAGTCATCATTTTAAGTCCGTACAATCGAGGAGTTGGATAGCCTCAAGATTAGCATGGCGATGAAGTCTTTAGTCATGAGTTTCTGCGATTTTTTCGACAACTTAATCAACGAATTCCACTTGTGGGTCCCGGTGAAGATCGTTATTCATTTTTGTTCAATTCATTTGTGTCTGGATGTAAAAATAATAATAACAAAATAATCATAGTAAAAAAACACAAGAAAGTCGAACATAAAATTAACTTCCGATATATTGAAATTCTGAGTAGGCATGTCAAATTAAAAAGTAATAATATTAATAGAATTAAAAATAAATAGTTGTACACATTAATGTTTAAAAAAAATTACAATAATTTTTTACAATTTTATGCAGTCCCGCGCAACCTCGTCTGCGTAAATTTTCCCGTTTTTGCAATATTTCTCATTGCTGTTACGCTTCTATTGGTCGTAGTGTGTTTGTGATGTTGTGATGTTATATAGCCTGTAGCCTTCCTCGATAAATGGGCTATCCAACAGTGAAACAATTTTTCAATTCGGACCAGTAGTTCCTGAGATTACCGCGTTCAAACAAACTCTTCAGCCTTATAATATTAAGTACAGATTAACACAACCAAATCTATTGAATAATAACACTTCTCCAAAAGAAAAGCATTGAGCCTTTTTTTAAATTCGTTTGTTTTATAAATTTCCGTTAACAATCCAGCAGTTTTTAATTGCTTATGCAATTAAACAATTTTACAGCTTGAAATTACATACAATGTTTCACAATATTTATTTTCGGCTCTATCTTATTACTCAGACACATTCTCCTTGAACTTTCCCTTGCTTTTCTTTCATCTTCTGTTTCAAAATCCGTTATATGTCTAGCCAAATAACTTAGTACTGTCAATATGTATAGACTCGGTACTGTAAGAATTGAAAATCCCACTTATTCCCACTGAGGAATGCGAACAACTTTACGATATACCAAGGTGCATTTACAATGTCTCTTAGCACTATATTTAGAAAGCACATAACAAACTTGTGGCTATGATTTCATTTTCAAATATGTATACTGAGTAGATTCATGTCAATAACATTAAGAATTAAGTATAAAAATATATGGAGTAGTTTATACGATTGCCGTTGAGCGTTTAATTTAATCCATTTGTGTATGGACGTCGATATGCTGTTGTAAATTTCTTATTTCAAAATGTGATCCACTTTTTCACGACTTTTATTCCAGATATACTTGATTTGAGGTTATAGGCGTACTGAAACGAAGCCTTTATGACTGTATTTTTATGTTGATATAAAACGAGGCCAAGCAATATCTAGTGTAGTTATTAAATTGCGACGGAGTAGCTGCTTTCTTTTTTAAACTTTTATAAGTATTCAAATCAACATAAGTCTTTTATTTCCATTCCTGACGTTTAATATTACGTTCATTTATAGTTTTTATTCATAAATTGTTCTAGTTATTTATTAATGTTTTCATAGTTGAACTACCATAAATAAAATTTCATAAACTATTAGAATTGCATCCATGTATGTATGAGATAGCAGGTACGCAATTTAAAATATTACATAACAAAAAATATTACCGACTTCAAAAATAAATACAAGGCAACTAAAAAGCAAAAAATAATATACCTAGAATAACAAAAACAAATTAAACATTTTGAAGTTGGTGCCATGAAATAGTAGTCTTTATGTTTTATTCGGCACCAACTTCAAAATGTTTAATTTGTTTTTGTTATTCTAGGTATATTATTTTTTGCTTTTTAGTTGCCTTGTATTTATTTTTGAAGTCGGTAATATTTTTTGTTAAAAAGTTTTTATTTCTCACTTTTTAGTGGGTTGGTTTATAATTCACTTAAGTTACAATAGGCTTATGTCATCTGCTCAAATCCTTTTACGAAATATTGCTTGCTCCGATGCAGGGCCGTTAATTGTTGAGGAGTTCACTATCAGCTTTATTACATTGTATAATAGTAGTATATCGAGATTAAAGTGCTACTTAATACCATATTAAAGTACTTAATTGAATCGCAAACTGTGAAATATTGATTGGTCTGCTCGTAATTTTTGGTCTTCATCATTAGTTCCACTTCACCAATTGGTGTTTTTTAAGAGTAAATGCACGAATCACTATAAAATATACCTAAATCACTGTAGGGGTGCTTTTAATATTTTAAGAGTTCCCTCGATTTCTCCAGGATCCCATTATCAGATCGTGATCTGATGGCAATTGTACCAACTTGGAAGTATACCCTTTCAAACACAAAAACAATTTTTCAAATCGGTCCAGCCGTCTTTGCGTAATCGGTGAACAAACATACAAAAAAAAAAAAAAAAAAAAAAAAAAAAAAAAACATACAGACGAATTGAGAACCTCCTCCTCTTTGAAGTCGGTTGAAAACTAATACATATAAGGGAAGAACTTGATAGACGGATGCTTAATTTTATTTCCTCACTAGCTTCCGCTCACGGCGGCGCCCGCATTTAGTTTGAATTTAAACTGCCATTTTACACCTTTAAAGATTTTGCTTTAGGCTTTCTAGCGGATGCCTACATCAAAACAACTGTCTGTGTACCAAATTTTAACCCAGCCCATTCAGGAGTGTGAGCAATGTGTTGATAGATCAATCAATCACAGTTTTCTCATATGCATCTTAAATACAAAGATAGCTGATCCTTACAACTTTGCCCGCGTCACATGAGAGGGCACCTACAATACAATTCTAAAGGAGATGAAACTTTTGTTGTTTTATCCACGAACCACTTGAGAACAATTGAACAAAAAATTTTATAACATTTGGTACCTACCTCCAGTGCTAATTTAAAAACACGCGGACGAAACCAGGAGAAATATCGTCTGGAACGGGTAATATTTTTGTTATTATTTACGTTGAAAGTATAACATAGGTTATTTTATTGCGTATTATTTAA
This sequence comes from Herminia tarsipennalis, assembly GCA_945859575.2. NCBI lineage: Eukaryota > Metazoa > Arthropoda > Insecta > Lepidoptera > Erebidae > Herminia > Herminia tarsipennalis. The sequence continues at coordinate 10,009,149 of OX243851.2, forward strand.
AAACTATGATATCTCCTAAGATTTACACTAAAATCAAATGATGGAAGAACAGTTTTATTCAAAATTAAATATTTGTGATGAATAACGTAATTATATGTCATTAATACCATGTTTAAATAGGTTATCCAACACAAAAATATTTTTTCTTTATTCTATGCCTATATTTTATTTTTAAAAGGCCACCGTATCATATGGAATAATATAGGAACGCTGTGTGGGTACCCACACAGCGTTCCTATATTATTCCTGTTTCACTCTTACCAATCATAGCGTGGAAAACCATGTTATCCTTTTAATGTTAAAAACTAAAAATATATTACCCATTACAGACAATGTTTCTCCTGGTTTAATCCGCGTGTTTTTAAATGAGCGCTGTAGGTACCAAACTTTATTAAATTTTGTTCAATTGTTCTCAAGTGGTTCGTGTACCTACTCTTTGAAGCTTGAGGAAGGTCTAAATGTTTAGAACAGCCGGGGGCACATTCGCGCCTACCCACACGCTCGCGCTGTGTGTTCTGTGCTCGCGCTCGTATTCGTGTTCGTAGAATGTCGCATTGAACGCGAGCATGTCAACAAACAATTATGCCAGTGCCTCGGTCAAACGTAAGACAGCCATTTAGAATGAGGTTCGATCTCCACACATGATAAAAATGCGTATGCTCCATAAATTGATGAACCTTTGACATCAAAAAGGAACTGTTACCGGGACATAAAAAATTGATGATGACATTTTATCTGACGAAGTAATTTGTAATCCTGTTATCCTTTCATACATATTAAATTTGGTAGCACTTTACTGCCGATGCCCAATCGATTTTCACTTGACGTTGATATACTGATGATTATTTTTGTGCTGACTGTATCGTTTTAATTTTCAACTTCGGTTCGCGGTCGTTTTGATGTCCGGTTTCGGAAAATTGATTTGAATTTTATTTACATGGAATTTTTGTGGAGGACGACGCATAGTTTGTCGACGCCAACTTATCGTTGAAGATTCGTTTTAGGGTTGATTCGATTTTGTCAAGAAGATGTTCCAATTTTTTTTAGGATTAATGCTCGAAGGGTGATTGGACTCGTCCCATAATTGGTGAAAAATATGACATAATAGCAATTCAAGTATACCAACGCAAGTGTGACATAAAAAGCTGATCCAAGTAAATCAAATTAAAACTTACACTTAGGAAGCAAAATACTACACTTGTGAAAGTCGATTCTACACGTACATGTAATACCTGTTCGCAAACAATAGGTTAAGGCTGAGAAAAGGACGAGACAATAAAAACTTGCGGTCAGTCTTTTCAAATTGTCAATATTTACAATGTTTCTTTGTTTATAAACTGTCTACGTAGGTGCTGCCACCATTACATTATATACCATATTAGAGGACTGCTGCAAAAACAAGAGAAAAAATAATAAAGAAGAAGTGAAATTAAATATTTCAACCTCAATGGCTACAACATATTAGGATTACAATGTAAAAACTAGATGTGCAATACAGTTAAGTTACAATGTAAAACCTAAATACTGGCTAAATAATAAAGAAATGGTTTGCAAAAGAAAGAAAATAATGGCCTTAATTTAACACGCAGAATATTTACGTAACGTAAATCATTTTCTTATCTAATACCTAAGTTAGATTATCAAATGATCTCATAAACAACAAACCATTAACTGTACAATAAAATACATTAATAAGGAGCAAGGAACTATATTAATTTATCTTTATTAATTATTTCCTAGTAGATAATATTTAAACTAATCAGGAATACAAAATTCCATTGGAGCTCAACCTTTTAATAATATCTTGGGACAACTTACACAACGCTATCTGATCCCAAACTAAGCAAAGCTTGTACTATAGAAACCAAACAACTGATAAACATACTTATACATTTATTTTAAATACATACATAATATAGATAAACCACACCCAGACATAGAATAAACCATCGTGCTCATCACACAAAATTTTATCCAGGGTGGAGATCGAACCCAAGACCTCCGGCTTAGCAGTCTGGTTCACTAATCACTAGACTAACTGGCCAGTCAACAATTTTTTATATATATTAAGGATCTAACATAACAACTAAGTGACAATTATGTTATCTTCAAATAATACTCAATATTTCACATCAATGCCATTAGGAGTATTAGTACGAAAGTCATAAAATACGTCGTGAATTCGAAATATAAGGACTCAAGGCTTTCGGTAAAAGCAGATCGTATAAGTACGTCGCAGTAGAAGCTCTCGGCGGGCGTCAAATCCACAAGTTATTCCCAATATCCCAATATCCCAATATTCCCAATATCCGGCGATGGGGCCGCGAATATCCTTGCGTGGATACACGCTGCACTCATAAAATATACTACCAACGACTAGGAGGTAAGAAATACAAAAATTGTTTTCACACATATGCAATATATAAAAATACACGGCAATTTAATTTCAATGCACATTTTGGTATTCACTTAGGTATATTCGTATTTCTATGAATGTAAAAATGCACAATACAGTCTTACGGAGCAATGTATTGTATTATATGTTGACCTTGTCGATACTCTGTTGCAGTAAGTATAGAGTATAGTTTAGGCAAAAACGGAACCCTTATAGTTTCGTCATGTCCGTCTGTCTATCCGTCTGTCCGTCTGTATGTCACAGGCATTTTATTTAAAGACTGCACAATGATTTTGATTAAATTTGGTGAAAAGGTGTCTTGTAGTGGCCGCTACTGTTTGATAGATAAATAATTGAGCAAACATCAACGTGTGGCACATCGTTCGACAGGTCTTTTAAAAACGTTTTAAGGTTTCTAATAAACTTTTTTGATTATAATCGCTCCAAAAGTTGCCTAATTTGTGCCCCTCCCCCTTATTTTTAAACCGTGTGACCAATAAATATGAAAAATATCAAAAAGGTAGCGCTTAACAAATACTTCAAACTATATATCGGGGTCGCAAATCCTCCTCCTCCACAAGCCTTTGAGCTTAGCTGGAGGGATTAACAACATTGCTAGTAATGTGGGACTCAATCCCACTTTGCTAGTTATCTTTTTAAGAAAAATAAGTGCACTATTACTCTCTTACTGCTACAATAATACTACGTCAGCTACTCTCTTACTGCTACAATAATACTACGTCAGCTACGAACAGCTACGAAAGTAAGTCCAATTGAGATTTCAATTTATTAAATTTTGGTATTTCCTGCTATTCTATTGTGGTTGACAGGCAATTCCGTAGGGACTGTACATTTTTCCAGGTTAGCACATAGACTACTTGTATACTGTTTTAAGACATAAGGATAGTGAAATCAATTTTTGGCTACTTCTGTAGTGCAGTGGAAGTGGGTGAGACTGCCGTGCAGTATGAATAGTCACAAATTACTGTTGTGGTTGTGATAATATACTCGTAGGTATGTTTGTAAAGTTCCCCGCGAGCCACGACACAGAGATTATTCTCTACTGCACAGATGCTTTTTTTTGACGTGATAACGTCTTATAAATCGATGGCCGGGTGCAAGCACAAAAAGGTGTACGGTCCGTCACGGCCCATCACGTTCCGCCTGCTGATAAGCTAAAGTATTGCGGCCGTTAAGCGCATGCGCGAGCATAGGCCCGACGGCCGGGTCCACTAAAACTGTCACAGGCATGGTTGTTTATTATAATGTCATCAATGTTTTGGCGATTGCAGCGACATGCGTTACAATTGTTTTATTTAAAAAAAGCTGTCACAGTCATGGTTGTTTATTACAATGTCATCAATGTTTTGGCGATTGCAGCGAGATGCGATACAATTGGAAATTTTAAAAAGAAGCTCTCGCAGACATGGTTATTACAATGTTATCAATGTTTTCTTATGACGTTATCACGTAAAATTATCGTCCGTAAACCGATTTAACCTTTTTTTTAAGTATTTAGGTATAAAATTTAATATTAGTTCTTAAGTGCCTACTTATATATAAGAAAAAGTATGAAGCACCTATCTCGTCAGAATTTAACATGGGTATCTGAGGTGAAATCGAGTTAGACCCTCCGTCGCTCGATATGAAAATCCTTCATTTCGTAAATCTTGGCGACAACATATGTACGAAAATCTGAAGCTTTCCTACCTTCGCACTTACACACCAAGGCAAATCTTATTTGTGCTCGTTTCGAACAAAATTCGTCTCGTTCCTTCGCCACTTTTATTGGCCAGATACCTGCATCGGTATAGGTAGGTATTACACTTTACAATAACCTAGACAGATGGAATATACATTATAAAATATACTGTCGTACGGAACTTTATGTGCCAAGTCTTAGATATAAATTGAAAATATACCAAACTAGCTGCCTGCTTTAAGATATAGCCCATGTTACTCCCCGATAATGTAGCATTCTAATGGTGAAGAAATTTTTAAAATCTGTACAGTAGTTTATAAGTTTATTCGTTACACGCAAATATACAAATCTTTCCACTTTATATTATAATATTAGTGTAGATGTAGATTTTATAAACTAAATAGAATATGTTCTCAAACTTATGTTATAGTCGTAGATCTTAAAATACTCAGAAAATAAGTGTTCTTTTACAATTCAACATGTTTTTGAATGGAACAAGCATGAAAACGAAGTAATGATTTGACAATAGGAACTTATGACGTTATAGATTGCTATTCCATACACATTTTTAAAGAGCTTGTCGTTTTGACATTTTATAAAAAGAGACTGATTTGACTTGACAAGAGTCAACATCCCTGATTTTGTACTAAATTATGCGAAATGTTAATAAACGAAACATTTTTTCGTCTGTCAGTCTGTTCGTGCCAGCTAACCCCCGAAAGATTCTGATAGAACATTCACTGGTAGATGGATGAAATTATAAAGACGGCTACCTTAAAATCCCAAAATACTTTATTTGCTGTCGAAGTCACAGCTATTTAAAATTATATTGGTACACAAGATTGGACTAAGGTTAAATCTTGATTGCAACTTAAGATAACATTCCTTAGCCACAAAAGACATTTTACTAAACAAAATAAACATGAAATGCAAATATAAGTCTATAGATCCTGAAGTATTACCAAAAGAAGCCTACAAGTTTATTGCTCCAATCCAAATTAATTAGGGTCTCGATTTCATAACAACATTTTACAAATACTCCTTATTGCTCAATATACACATCATTAAATATTTGGGATCACGATTAACATCAGATATCCAAAAAATAAAACCTGTTTCATTTCCAAACAAGTACCAACAAATTTGGAAAACACGAAATTCGATGATACACAACGTAGATTTTTACAAAATCACGCTGGATCGCTGGTAGGGTGGTAGGTTGTCTGTAGAATACAAATCCAAGGTGATACCTGACCAATACACAGAGATCTCTCGTATCTTTTCAACATGCTTCCCTACCTTCGACATGATACCAATACAAGGGGGGCAGGGAGGTCTAAAAAGGCTGGATGCACCACCAGGCGGGCAAGCCGACCACCTGAGATTTCAATTTCGCGACGCTGAATAAATTTATTCGTATTTCACCGCCTTCTTTGTTGAACTTATCAACATAAAGCAATACCGGAGTGGGACAGTACTGTGATTCCATTTAAAATTACATTGTGCGGTACATTAATATAATTACAAGCCATTACCACTGATTTATCTTAAATGTAAAGGTTTTAATATTGCGTAGTGGTAAATCTATACTAATAATATAAAGCTGAAGAGTTTGTTTGTTTGTTTGAAAGCGATGATCTCAGGAACTACTAGTTCGAATTGAAAAATTCTTTTATGTCGAATAACCCGTTCATCGAGGAAGGCTTTCACACACATTTCAACATCACGCTACGACCAACAGGAGCGGAGCAGCAATGAAAAATATTGCAAAAACGGGGAAAATGTACGCAGACGAAGTTGCGCGGGTCAGCTAGTGACTTATAAACATTTTGAATAAAATGCACAATAATTAATTAGCTATTGGTTAACGTGTTTTATAAAATCTCAATTATATTATTTTTACAGTTAATTACTGAATAGCAGTTATTGTAGTGAGAATGTTTCCTCGATGCGAAATGTTGGGGGATTACATAATCTCCACTTCAGAATAAGAATTATTTACGATCAGCTTGTTTTTATCTATTAAGGCACCTGACCCACCAACGAGGATAAGCGAGAAGCGAGTTGCGATCTATCGCTCAAGAAATGTACAACCGATGTATTTTGTAGATCCCGTCCGTGTAAACAAAAGAGATGTAGTATAGAGCGAGTTCTCGCCGTTGATCGGACAGGTGCCTAAGCCTATATGAGTACTGTTTAAATCATAATTGAGAAAATTGACTTCATTCAATGTATCAATTATTTAATGTTTATATGTTTGTTACATTTAAGAGGACAAACTTGCATTTCGAAATTGTGTCAAAATTATTTATTATTTTGTTCAGTATACTGAATAATGTGTGATAACGACGTCGGACAGCTGGATAGGTATACAATTGGCAGCAAAAGCTTTTTCCCAACCAACAACAGCCGAATTTAAAATATTGGATTCGAGCTTCACAAAAATAAAGACGAAATATCAGTTGTGGTTTATTTATCATAATCTTTTAATACGTTCTGAAACCAATTCCATATTTAATGTTTGTATATTTTGTTTTAATTTCCACACAGGAAAAGCTTGACACTTTTTATAAATACGAGATATTGTTTGGCACAATGCCAAGTGGCTCTATCTGTTGGCCACATGACATATTCACCGCAGACCATATATCACGAAATATTTAACAACGACATTCCGAAAAAATCTGACTTTATTATATTTTTTTCGGAAAACTTCGAGACATTTCCATTACATTACTCCGTACTCCTTTCTTATCTGAATAATTCAACATTCCAGACGTGGGTGACAGAGAAGGAATGATAAGGCGAAAACCATTAACTTGATTGCAACAAAATATTCTGTTTTCAAATAGAATTCTCTTCACATTTCTTACCTCAGATAATTGTTTTTGAAATAATAACCCTGCGTTTATATAATTATTTGCTTCTAAAGTTACAAAATTACATTTGTCGAATTAATTTTGCTTCTATTTGCATTTATGGGAGCATCATTTTAATTGTGAATTTCACAAACGTTTTAAACATACGTGCGGGATTTGCAATGATTGTCAAAATACAAAGATGTAATAATAGTCGACCAAGAATGTGATCTATCAGTTTTAACAAAGCTTCTTGCGTAACCAAGTGTTAAGTTTTAACTTAGTAAGTAAAATCAATCTTATTGCTTTATATCGTGTAAAAGAACATTTTTGACCGACTGTAAGTACCACAGAGCATTGATACCTACTAAGGATAGGTAGGTAGTTATTAGGTACTAACAACTTGTACCTAGTTACATAGTATGTTAAAATAATTGTATAATTATGTGATTGTGAATTACTATGTTATATAGAAGTTACAGTCAGCATGTAAACACATATATTATACATACGACTTCTTTAGCAATGCATGCCTCTACATAAGTCCTTGAATCGTATCTAATGTTCCGTAGAAGAATTACATTGCGGCTCACGACCATCAGCTCATGGACCTTGCCAAAAGACATCTTAATGATATATTGGGAATTTTGGGTTACATGAATATCGAAACTTTTTAAAAATAAGTGGCGATGACAAGAATAAGGAAAAATATAATGTCTATGCGAACCAGTCGAAGAGCCCAAGATAATCCAGACTCGTATTCCCTCGAGCGAGGCGGCGCTATACGCAAGTGAAATGACTTATTGAGATAAACTATTTGCTGAACGCTCCACACTAAATTTCTTCCCACACTCCAAGGAATCATGGTTCGATTTGATATAAATCGAAATTTTTGCATCCGCTATTTTCTTTTATTTTCTACGCTTGGCCATCGGGTGTACTAAATCAAATGAATGGCCACTATCGAACGAGGCCGGTCATTTGTACGATATTTAAAAATTTATTATCTACATCTGTAGTAAGAGTTTTTCATGCTCTAAATATGAATTTTGCCTTCGATTCAAATAAAAATGTTAGTTGTAGGTAGGTTTAAAGCACTAACTTTTATAGTAGTATCGTTGGCGATGGTGGTTGGTTGATACTATTAATAAATGGAATCACAGGGCAAAGAAATATCACAAGTGTGTGTGCTTCGTTTATTTGATAGACTGATGATTGTCTTATATCAATCTTAGAACTACTTTACGTCTACGACTGATACACGTCGTGTGCATCTACGACTGATGCTCGTCTTCAACTGTCGACTTAAAACTAACTTATAATTAAAACATCTGAATGTTACTGACTACCTGGGCCTCTCACCCTACTTAACGATACCCTTACTTTAACAACTTAAATCAGTTCTATACACCATATCTATTCTAAATTTAGTACTAAATCTTATCGGTTCACCACAAAAACTATTTGGCGCCATACTTACAAATCGTTATAATACTTAAGGACGCCATTAAATCACCATTGTCTGACATAGGCACCAAGAATTCTTTAGAAATCTCTTTCGCTTACATCTGGTACACATTACGGCCTTAACTATTTAAACTATACATCGTCATTACAAAAAATAAACCCTACATCTGGCATACATAATATAACTATTTAAAACGACATGACATGGATACAAAAATTAAACTCTTAAATCTAAAATACCACAGTACTAGTATAGTGGATAGGCTACCGCCCTACCGGCTATCCATTTGACAAAATAAAATGGAAGTCTATACTTTATGTAACAAGGATATTAACAACGGCCATTTGTAATAGATGTCTAAAAAGTTCACAGAACGGTCATTCGATTCGGTATTTGTTTTTTTTATATAAATAAATAACTAGCAATGTGGAATGGCTTAAAGGCTTGTGTTAGGAGTGGGTTAACGTCAGTAGTATAATGGGTAGGGTTCGAAATTCTTTTCAAATAATCATTGGTTTAGTTTTACGAAATAAAGATATTTGAGTTTGAGTTTGAACCGGCGATCTCACGATTGCGAGAACAGCGTACTAGTACTATGGAGATTAAGACCATTTTGCCTAGAAACATCTGGAAATCACCCAAAGCTTGATTCACAGTAACTTGATACTATAATCTATACTATCTATACTAATAATATAAAGAGGCAACGTTTGGGAGTTTGTGAAGTTTGTAGGGGTAATCTCTGAATCGACTGAACCGATATACCGTATAGAAAGTCACTTATTTATGAGTGTCATAGGCCAACGAAGTGAGCACGAGTCAGCTAGTGTTGGTATATACCTATGCCTACAACTATCCTAAAATATATAAGCGGCGGTAGCCCAATGTCGCAGGTTCGAATCCTACCCATTATACTACCAACGTAAACCCACTTCTAACACAAGCCATTGAGCTTAGCTCCGGTTAACAGGATTGCTAGTAATGTGGGACTCACAATCCCACATTGCTAGTCATCTTTATAAAAAAGCGTCTCACTAAAACAACTGCAGGCATGTTTCAATTATTCATAAACCCAAGAGCCAGAACCCAAATATTACACGTCATTCCATTCGAAAACGTCAGTCGGTTGCTGTAGAGTATGCCCTCAGTTGTTTTTCTCGGACGTCGTCGGCGTCGTGGAGGGATCTAAACTTTTTCTTTTGTATTTTTAACGAAAGTATCCATTTCGTAATTATATTCAGGTTCATTAAAATAACACTGTATAAAGTTTGCAGGTACTGTTGTTTATTCAGGTGCTTTATATCATTTGTATACCTAATGCTATGTCCAGTACATTTCGTATTAGGTATAGATACTCAAGTCATTATCCTTCCTGTTTTCATATGGTTCCAGGATTTTGTTCCATTAATGGGACTACAGTGGAAACAGTTCTCCCCTCTCTCGTAGTCTCATTGCTTTTTGTGTACTTCCTATTTAAGGACGTGCTTTGTTAGAAATGTAAATATTGGAAACATATATCAACTTTATTCAATAAATAAAAAACGGGCAAGAGCATGTTTGACTGCCTCTGTGGCGCGGTGGGAGTGTATCCGACTGCAACGCAAGAGGTCGTGGGTTCGATCCCCACCCGGGATAAAACTTTGTGTGATGAGCACGATGGTTTATTCTGTGTCTGGGTGTTATTTATCTATAATATGTATGTATTTAGAAATATATAAGTATGTTTATCAGTTGTCTGGTTTTCATAGTACAAGCTCTGCTTAGTTTGGGATCAGATAGCGTTGTGTGAGTTGTCCCAAGATATTATTATTATATTTATTATTTATTTATGTTGGACCATGCTCAGTGTAGGGGAACTCTACACTGTGCATGGTCCGACCGTCCGTGCAGCCTTGAATAATTGCATCAGCAGAAGAGCGTATGTTCATGGCACTTACGCCCTTTTGTTGAGAAACGCAGTTTTTCGGCAATAACTCAATGATGGTAAATCCGATCATGTCTGAAATAATTTTAGTTTAAAATAATTTATTAAGCGCTATCTTTGTGATTTTTATTTTTATTTTTTATGTGTATGGAGCGCCTCCCTAAAAAAAGTAGCGGCTACTACAAGATACGTTTTCACCAAATTTCATCAATATTCATTAGATAGCCGTTGAGTAAATTGCCTGTGACATACGGACGGACAGACAGACATGACGAAACCATAAAGGTTCCGTTTTTGCCATTTTGGCTACGGAACTCTAAAAACCAGTATTGCGTTCTGGACCCTTGTTACCCATGCAGTGCCCTCCTTATTTTGTCGTCTTTTAGGTACTACTAGCTAAATGTAAGGATAAAGCGAATCGGACAAAGATAGTAAAATAATGTGTTTCCTCTTTACAGAATTCACGAAATACTTTTCGTTTATTTTTACTCTCAAAATTGATAAAGACTAGATAGAGTTCGATACGATCTTTCTTACTTATTTAATCTGGCAGTGAAGTCATCGAAGGCCATCCAGATGTTTTAGTTAGACATAAGTATCGGGACTTAGTAGTCGCGTATTTTTTTTAAAAGTACGATTTTTTTATCCGACTTGAAGTGGCGGTAGTCTAATGGCTAAGGCATCGGTGTCGCAATCGTGAGGTTTCGAATACTATCCATTATACTACCGACGTGAACCCACTCCTAACACAAGTCTTTGAGCTTAGTTGGGGGGTTAACATGATTGCTAGTAATGTGGCACTCAATCCCACATTGCTGGTTAATTTAAAAAAAACGTCTAAAATTCAATTGCGTAGATCATTGTCACGGGTCGACTGTCATTAGTAATCCATTTTTTTGCCTGTATTATTCGAAACATACAGACTAGTATTTGCCCATAATGTTTTCGTCGTTTTCTATGTCCTATCCTAGACTTTCGATCTTCATAAACTGAGTGAAAGAAGTCCATGAACATATTGCAGATCTCAATTGGGTTACTGGACATGGGATTATTTTATGTCATTGAAGATCTCATATAGTAGGGGAGACGTGGAACATCGATAATATTCCATTAACGGATTTTTGTAGCCTTTATTTTTATTTTCGTAATTTAATTATCTTTCTTTCGATACCAGCCTTTATTGGTTATCAGATCAGTGTAGTCACCTATATTGACTTAGGTACCTGTTCATACGTACCCAGGAAGCCATGAAGAAACCTGTTCATACCTTTCCAGGAAACCATATTAATAAGTTGGCAAACCTACCAAAATATAACCTCCATGTTAAACACTATCTTTTTTAGATAGGCAAGCCGTTATAAGCATGTTTATAAATCAATACAATTTGATACAAAATTTGTCTCATTTGGTTATCAGATAGGTAAAAGTCAATGTTCAGCGTCTCTTAGGCCAATATAAAGTGATTTCAAATTAAAATATAAGTTCAATTGACCTATTATACCCTACTTCACACAAAAGTTTGAAAACAATACCTATGTGATTATAACGCAGGAAAGTATCTACATTACTTAATCTTAACTCTAACATCATCAAATGCCACTTATCCACGCTTTAAGCTCAAATTTCATTAAGTTAAACCAGCGCAATGAGATACTCATCGTGAAATAAGTGATTGGAAGAGTCATGATTGTGTCTCAGAGTAAACACCTTGAGCCCTCCGTGATTACGGGCGTGGGTGGGTGGCCTGGGGGCACAAATTAGATAGGTACAGATAGCCAGCTATATACAACTAGCGAAAACAGGCTCACACAGACAAATATGTACACGTACTCAGATCTGAGTCGAAATCAGTCGAATTATTAACCGAAACAGCAATCGTCCTACACGCGCGTCGCTGTGTGGGTGGATTATTTGTTGAGCTGTGAGTCAGTTCTGTACCTACGTATTTTCTACCGGGGGTGTGAGCCGAAGCACGTTACGCCAGAATGCAGAAAATGTGTTCTGTTTTATTAGAGAGGCCAATAAATTCAGTACGTGAGCCGACGCTATGGATCACTACTGGGATCACGTGAAAAAATATTCTCTTTGTAACGTTGCGATGTGCTGTTGTTGGTATTCCTTTAATTCACTCGATACCAGGTAACAGGATTGAGTTATGAAAATAAATAATAGGCAGTTTTGTTTGATGTTTTGATTGTATTTTAGTCGTATCACAACAGTCGAAGAGTAATAGTCTGAAGAAAACTCACTTTGTAGAAGTAGTCTAGTTATGGCAATGAGACTTCGTTCCGGTCATATTCCATCGAATAAGTTTGGCTTTTTGATGAAAAAACTAACTCACCAAATTGTGCAGAATGTAGAGTAGTTGAAGATTTCAAGCATATCTTGATGGAGGGTGTATGGAACGAAGTTATGAGAAACAGCTTGCTGGGCCCAACAAACTCGATCATGTCTTGTCCTTTAACTGGCTACGAAATTGTATAGATTGACATTTGTAATATTAAGTAAATAGTTTGTAATAATTATAAGACGTGCTTACAGGATGACGTTATCGCTAAACGATAAAGCCTTAAAGGGCTTAAAAAAGAGTAATAGTCTGTCGTCAACAGTATAACTATCAAAACACGCTATATAAATGTGTAAAGTGGAATTCGTAGATTTAGTAACGTAAAGTTTTTAGGTAAAGGTTTTTACTAATAAAATTGTCGCTTTTTAATTGCTAGTCGTTGGAATTATTTTTCTATGCTATGGCATTTGTTTTTAAAAAACAGCTGTAATTTGTTTGATTCTTATAAATGTTGTTCTGACAAACATTGCTCAAAACGTAAGTTCCGTCGTCGCGGCAACAACGCATCACAAACAGCTCGCGGTGACCAAGTTCCGCAGTTGTACACACTGTGCGTTTTTTGTTTAGATCGCTTTCATTTTGGAAATTTTGATATCCACAACGAGGACGTGTCCGACCAAAGACGAAACTCAATAGCGATGAATTGAAAGCCATAATGGAAGCAGGTTCATCGCAAACCACGTCAGGATTAGCAGCATACCGATAGCCTTCGACGTAAGTAGCCTGTCCTGCGTTGCATTCCTGGGTAGTTTTACAAAACTTAATACCTAATAATAGTAATAACAAATATTTATTTAAGTACTTAAAAGAAATTGTAGGTTTACACAGTGATCTTAATTATGTTAGGCTTATGGTACTACTAGCTGTGCCCCGCGGTGTTACCTGCGGTTTATTAGCATATATGTTCACTCACATACTCACAAACTTTCGCCTTTATAATATTAGTGCCATTTTAAAATCTACAATAGTGATGTGGTTGAGTACTGTTCTGTAACGTAAGAAACACTGAAGATGTAACGTATAAAACAACGAGGCTAACTTTCACATTTAAATTATTAGCTACTATGGTAGATAATGTGTCAAGGAATCGAACATCTTACATGATAGATATTAGTTAGATTGTGAATACATGAATATCGTCTGGGAAGTTGTCGTTTAATTTCTCACAAAGGAAATACGATCCCGTTATTCAGACCTGGTATCAGTTCTACATGTGGGCCAGTTTTATGTGGGCCTGCTCTACCTATCAACTAAACAATCTTGCCCAAAGGCTCACGCAAGTCAACCATGACTTTCAGAAACGTGACATTAGCCAACAATCTTTAACGTTTGCAAATGTACTCAAAGCTTTCATTTATTTCTGCGAAAATATACGTGAAGTTTTCTGACAGATGGACGACAATGTTATACTATCAAAATCCACAATATAAATAGGCGTACAACGAAGTAGTCTGAAGCAGACACGTTCACTCCATCTCGGGGACATATTTTGCAATTTCATTTCCCCTGAGAGGGCACAGACACGGTTTACGCGACACCTTATTCTTTACCAACTTTAATATTTCTGCTCCGTAATCTTCGGACCCGTCCGACGACGCATAATAAATGGTGATGTTTTATAATAAATATCACACATGCTTTATAGAGTTAAAAGTTGAGATTGCCTTTTCGGACTACTTTTTATAACCCGTTCGCACCAGGGTACAAGAAGCCAACAGACACCAATAAATACAATTAATAGATGCAAAGTCTTTAACAATTGGGATTGTCGATTAACTCGCATGTTGACGACCCCTAATTATGACGTACCTAGATCATTTTATAATTATTTATACACATGTTTTTCAGATAAATATATGCATAAGCCTATCAAAAGAATGAAGTTACTGTTAAATAAAAAGAGAGAGTAGTTTCTTCTGCTATATCTTTTTAGTGTTTGTAATAATTGACTGCCTCTGTGGCGCGGTGGGTTCGATCCCCACCCAGGATAAAACTTTGTGTGATGAGCACGATGGTATATTCTGTGTCTGGGTGTTATTTATCTATAATATGTATGTATTTAGAAATATATAAGTATGTTTATCAGTTGTCTAGTTTCCATAGTACAAGCTCTGCTTAGTTTATGATCAGATAGCGTTGTGTGAGTTGTCCCAAGATATTATTATATTATTATTAATGTTTTAAAAATATCTAGATGAATATAATATTTTAAAAACTGTCCTATTTGATTTTTTTTTTTTACACACACGTTACACAGAGCCCGTCTGACATAGATAAAATAAACATTAGGTATAACTTTTTACAAAACACAAACAACCTACATAATACAACCTCTTTAAAGCTTCTAAACATAATCATAAATAATATATTTTTGTTTGATATCAAAATATAACACTTTTTTCCGTTTAGCCTTTCAGCCCACAAACAAAAACTACGTTTCAAAAATTGACGTTTGACACTGGCATAATGAACCGTTAAAAACTTTTACCAGGTTTGGCAGAAAAACAGTTTCAATTTAAGATGGCGGATTAGATTTAAGATTTAAAGTTACTTATGATATAAGTTAGTCTAAGATCACGTACCTAATCTTTGCGATAAATATCACAAACTACTTTAACGCTGATATATGTATTACCAAACTGTGGAAAATATCCAAGGTACTTATTTTAGCCGTCTCAGCTCTAACAGCGAGTACCTAAACTATCAACACATTCGTAGTTACTGTAATGGAATAAGTTCGCGGGAAATAACAATGCCGACCAAGTTTATAATTACAATATAGTAACACTCAAATAACTTTAAACAGAAGAAGATATTGAAATACTCTGTAGAAAAGTACAGGTTAATAATAATATTATTCCTTACTTAGGTAGTATTTAAAATAATCTTATCTACTTATATATTAATACGTGAAGCAAAAAGGTTGTACCCCTTTTAACGAGAATTACGCGGACGTAGGAGTATGAAATTTTGCACACTTAGACACACAGATTATATAGAGACGCAATTCATATATACAGGCTGTAACAGAAAAGTGTGGTTATATACAAGGGTTGGTATGTGCCCATGATACCTAATTTTATCAAAATCGGAGTACACTAAAAACCCTATTTATTATTTTTTCATTTCATTCATATTTGAAACATTTTTATGCATAGGTACTCATTATTACAAATTAGCGACTTGCCCCAGCATCCCATGGGTGTAATTTACAAAAGACAAATTGTCTAACTGAACGTGACATTCTTTTAGAGACTTCATACGAACTTCAACCATGTATATTTCCCGAAAATTTTTAAATTTTATTAACATAAAATGAGCATTCGAATAGGTCGAGTTGATCATGAATAAGTAAGAAGGAAAACTTGTTTTTTGTTGAGTTCTGATTTGTATTTAAGATAGAAAAACATGTCATAGATAGAAATTAAGTATTTTTTCACAACCTAAATTTCATTTTCCATTTTAAACATCGCAAATATACTCATATTCCGACAAAATAGATGATATTTTCTTCTTTAAAATTCTATAAGTAAAACTCTCATGTGACCCGACAATTCAATTTACAGCTTGCATAATTCTTTGTGCCGTTTCAAAGCCAAGAAAATTCGACCAAAAAATGTACTGCGTTTAAAATTCCCTAAGGCAATTTACATCTATATGTACCGGACATTAATTCTGTCTATGAAGGCTTTAAGTCCGTTGCAGCAAGCACTCTAGCCGACCGCCACCACGTTTTTTTCAAGAACCCATTACATTTAATTAAATCCTCACTGTTTTAATTTGACTTGGTAACGCAGAAATTACTACCGACTCTACTGAGCTTCACACCGTACCGCAAAAATGAGTAAAGAGATGAATTAATGGCTCACGAATTGTTTCATAATCGTTTCGTGATTTATTCTCATTGTTTTATAGTTTGAGTAACAGTGGAATTGTAATTGTGTGAAAAACCTTGTTATTATTTAAATTTAAATACGTGGTTTTCATTTGTAAAGGACGAAACGAAGGGCGGGATATACGGAACGCCTGAAACTGCAGTCGACCGCTTCAGGCTGCGACTGCACCTTATATCTTTAAACGAGCAATTCTTGTATATAATCTGAATCTCGGCAACGGCTCCAGGGATTTTCAGGAAATTTAATATGCAGGGGTTTTCAGGGGCGATAAATCGATATAGGTAATATCACACAACGCTATCTGATCCTAATCTAAGCAGAGCTTGTACTATGGAAACCAGACAACTGATAAACATACTTATATATTTCTAAATACATACATAGTATACATAAATAACACCCAGGTGGGTTTTATTTTTAGAAAACGTCGTTAAAAAAAACTCGGTCATCCAGTTACTAATAATAATAGAGATTAGAGATGATGTTCACGTTCGTGCCATTCATCTATACTAATATTAAAAAGCTGAAGAGTTTGTTTGTCTGTTTGTTTGAACGCGGTAATCTCAGGAAGTACGGGTCCGAATTGATAAATTCTTTCACGGTTGGATAGCCCATTTATCGAGGAAAGCTAAAGGATATATAACATCACGCTACAACCAATAAGATCGGAGCAGCAATGAGAAATGTTGCAAAAACGGGGAAAATTTACGCATATGAAGTTGCGCGAGACAGCTAGTATTTTATAAAATGTCTCTAGTATTGGTGTGTCTCTTGGCATAAGCCTCCTCCAACAATGTCCACTGTGGTCTATCCTGAGTTACCCGTCTCCACCTTGGGCCAGCAGTCATTTTGATGTCATCCTCCCATCTTATACATTTTCCATGGCTTCTCTTTCCATCTCTTGGGTACCACACTGAAACACCATTTTCCTTGTTTGTCATGCATCATACGTCCGGTCCACCTACGACTGCATGGTAACCTACAAATCTTTTAATCGTTGGAATATAAAAAACCGCATACCCCTCCCAGTTCATGAAATCTCAGCCTGAAGCAGTCTACTGTTGCTGCTATAAGCTGCCTGCTACCTTTTAAAACGATCCTTTAAACGAAAAAGGTTTCACGTTTAAACTTGTCCTGCAAGCGAATACCAGCTAACTTTACTATCCGTAGCTACTAATATTATAAAGAGGTAAAGTTCGTGACTTTGTGAGCTTGTAGGGGGTAATCTCTGGATCTACTAAACCAATTTAAAAAATCTTTTACCAACAGAAAGCCACGTTGTTTGTGAGTGTCATGGGCTATATAACATCACGCTACGACCAACAGGAGCGGAGCATCAATGAAAAATGTTACAACAACGAGGAAAAATTACGACAACGAAGTTGCGCGGGTCAGCTAGTAATATATATACATATACAACGTACATTCATGACGCATTCCGTTACCCAGAAAACCGAAATACAGCTGTTTACGCGGCGAGTTGACCCTTACATTGTAGCATGTATGTGACAAGCTGAACCAACGCGCTCAAATGAATTTGATTTTTAGAAAAAATGTTGAAACAAACTGACGCTACTGTTGTAACATAAAATAAAAGGGTATTGCGAATGCTCCCAAAACGATTTCATTCTTTTTAAATCTTTTCTCGATTACTGTTATAAATTGTTATAAATGTTTAATAATACTTACAATAGCCAATATTTTAAACAAACTTATTTTTATTGACTGGCCTGTTGGTCCAGTGGTTAGTGACCCTGACTGCTAAGCTAAGTCGTGGGTTCGATACCTACCTAGGCTAAAACTTTGTGTGATGATTACGATTGTTTATCCTGTGTCTGGGTGTCATTTATTTATAATATGTATGTATTTAGAAATATAAATATACGTTTATCAGTTGCCTGGTTGGCATAGCACAAGCTCTGCTTAGTTTGGGTATCAGGTGACGTTGTGTGAGTTTTCCCAAGATATTTTTATTTATACGACTATGTAATAATATGCAATACATTAACTTACCTACTTCTTTGTTCTGCTAAAAGTCAATGCAGTGGCCTATCAAAGAAAATGCTATTCGTAGATTTTGTATCTGATAATACTTATGATTTTCAAAATTGGTTCCAGGTAGTATTTGAATTTAGTCACAAGTCATTTTAATAATACAAAAACAGTAATGATTTCTAAACGAGTTCAATTATGCTAACCTTTTGACTTACCCACGTAACCCTACAAAAGTACTTAGAATATTCACGAGAATATTCAATAGCAGATATAAAATAATTCCGCTCCGTTTTTCTTACTCAAGAATTTTTAAATTAGGCATGCCAGTTGAGTATTCCAGTTTTTATTTCGAACGGGAATTATTTTATTTGAAAACTAATTTAAAGTAAGAGCTATCAAAAGGTACCTACGTACATCTGGCCATTGAGAGCCATGAAAACGTTCTAAATTCAAAAACGCAATGGAAAATGCAGCCACAATTTTTTTTCGCTGGCAACCAACTTTTTATCTGTGTATGTTAACGCTGCATGGAGGCTATACAGTGCGGTATCTATCTGCTAGTTGAGTTCAGAAGAATAATTTTAGGGAGTATATTTTTTGCTGTGGCCAGTGGCCGGTCGGCGCTCGCGTTTTATTGCACACTATTCCGGCGAATAAACGCGCCGGGGGGTTTAATGGACCGGTAGGTGGGGGTTGGGGGTTAACTCACCCTCCACCCGACACCCCCGGCTGTCCAGTGTATTGGCTGCGAATATTGAATATTTTTGCCGTGCACGAAGCTAGGCTAGCTGCGGGTAGCCGCTAATCAGTGGCCTGTGATGTATGACTGTTGATTACCGCAAACTTTACATAGTTGGTGTGTTTATAAAGCTCGTGCGGTCATTTCATAACTGGTTAGCGTTTTACTGTATTTTTAACGCAATAATACCTGCTTACGTTATAAAGTTAAGGTGTAATATTATGGGCACAATTTGTTGCGGATAGTCACGTAAGTGTAATCAATAGTGCCGCGAACCAAAGGTAACCATTACCGTCAGTCATTGTTACTATTGGTTAGCAAACCTAAACAATGGTATTATCTTAGTTGCAATGAGATTATATCTTTAGTACTTCTACTTATCTATGGAATAAATTAAACAATTGTTGGGAAGTGAAACACAAATAAGAAAAATGGTTATCTGTAAAGTCGGTTTGCGGATGACAATTTACGGTGATGTCGTTAGAAAACTTTGATGACATATCGCCATTCGCTGTTGCTTAGCAACCAATCAATAACATGACTGCTTAGCAACCAATCAGTCACGTGACCGTTGCTACGTGACACTTTTTCGTACGTGCACCACATTATCACACAAGTTATCACGTCAAAAACTACTGGTACCGCTGCTTGTACAACTGAAGGCACATCTAATAGTTTGAGGGGGCAGAAGAATAAATTAGATAAGGCAACGCCTTCGAAAGTTTTTTATGGAGAGGTTGCTGAAAAACATCACATCTGTATTTGATCCAATATCAAGAACCCCACGTAGAAATAAACAATATTACTTGAAGAAACAATTGTATATGCCCGAAATATTATTTAAAGATGTATTCCATTTTATCCTTATATAAGTGATACCCATTACATTCATACAACATAAACATTTTTAGTGTTATTTACTCGTGTTTACATAAAAAAACACAAAAGTAATAGAAAGGTATGGTCAAATTGCATACTGTGTGTATGTATGTAAAAATAAAAGTATATATTTTTATCAAATTAACAGTTGGTAATTTTAAAAAAACATTAATTAAATGGTTATTGGATGTTTTTTTTTTAAATTATCAACTTTTTAATTGATAGTAATATATACTTATGTTTTGACTGTACCTATTGTGTTTTTTTATGTGTTTCTATTACTTATAGTGTTACAAGGTATAATGGATCCATATCCATTATACCTTGCAACACTATCGAATATCTGCATCGAGAATATTTTCGTGCGATTATTTTCTACGAATTTAAATGTGGTTTAAAACCTGATGAGTCATTTGATACACTTCAAATGGCTTTTATGGATGAAGGACCTTCAAAAGCAACCATGTATCGTGGGCATAGCAAGTTCCAACGCGATCGCCTTACTTTGGGGGATGAACAAAGGAGTATTCGTCCTACGAGCTACGACGGCTGTAGCGGAAGAAAGTGTGCCGGCAGTAGAAAAAAAAACACAAGAAAAGAGGAGAATTACCTACGAAGAGATTCAGCATACACGGCAGTGGTGAAGTGAGTAATGGAAATTTGAAGCATGCTCGTCTCGGCGCTTTTACGAGATTGTGACAGGTGACGAATCCTGAATTGAGCAATACCATCAAGAAACAAAGCATCAGTCGACAGTTTGGCTGTTTCAAAAGAACCAACACCTACGAAAGTGAAGCGATCGAGAAGCGCAGGGGAATTTTTCATCGTTTGTTTCTTCCTTTTGACGGGATATCTGGTTTCAATTCTAATACGAGACCAAATCAGCATCAACGCCAAATGGCTTACTACAAAATGCCTGCCGCATCGGGCTCCGCGGGGTACTTCATCATTATGCCAACGCGCCCGTGCACTCAGCGCTCAATCGAGGAGCTGCCTGGACGCCACACCGGTCAGAGTCTTGGGTCACCCTCCTTACAGTCCTGATCTGGTACCGTGTAACTTCTCTTTATTCCCTAAAATAAAAAAAAACAGCTAAAAGGGATACAGTATCATCGCCGATAGACGCGCTAGCAGCGCTCGAGAAGGCCGTGGAAGTGGTGTCTGCGGCGGACTGGAAAAAATGTTTCGCAAATTGGTTCAGACGCGTAAAACTTTATATTAGAGGCTAGTGGGAGAGTTCTTTGAAAAAATTAAAAAAAAATATTTTTTCCATAGAAGTTAGTTTTCTAGTTTCTCAAAAGATTCTGAGTGTCCCACGTATTTGTGACTATATCATAATAGCGCAATGAAATTGGATATCATGGCAGATGTAATATTTATGGCATACTATCTGTTGCCGGCGACTACGCATCGAAATTTTGGAAAAATAAATCTATCCCACGGGTAACATACATTTTCTAGGATATTCTATGTGTTATTCCAGACTTTTTTCGATCTCTTTGCCAATTGTTATACAATCCGCCCTGTTTTTGTGCTAAGGTATTTATACGAAACATTCATCAACCAAATTTTAACATTTATAATAAGTCACATAGAGGATTTGCGTCTTTTGGGCGAATTTAGGCCTTCGGGCTTTGGGCGTTAAATAAATGCAAGGGGCTAGTCTCCTAGGTAAACAAAAAAAAATCAAAAGACTAATTAGTAAATAACTGAATAAAAGTAACATTTAAATCAATTACAATTAATTCCCGATGAAATGTTGTGTCAAATAGGTTTTTTTATCATCAATCATATCATAATAACTTATTAAGAAAAATGAACCGCCTTTAAGGAAAAAAAAATCGGTTGTCTGTAAAGTCGGTTTACTAACGATAGTTGAACGTGACAACGTCATAAGAAAATACTGATGGAATAGTTTCATTTTTCAAAAGAATTGTGCCTCTTTGTCGCTCGTTCCGCGCTATCGCTTGCTCTTAAATGGAACGCCTCAGAGCGAGGTAACGCCTCATGAGTCATGTTTTTTCGTTCGTTCAACCGGCTCCATCGAATTATAAGACGTTGTCACGTCAAAAAATCAAGCACATCACCGAATGCAAATTTTGCTGACTCACTCCTATATTTTAGTCTATATCTCTAGCGTTTTATAAGCAAGGACAGCGTTTTATAACTAACCTTCCCAGAGAAATATGCAATCGAATAGTGAAAAGCGCACCAAAATCGGTTCAGTAGTTTCTGTCAAAATAAAGAACCACCATTTTTGAAGGCGGTTAAAAATACATTATTTTGCTAAAAAAATGGTGACATGGACCGGTATTTTTAGATCTTCATTTAAAATCTTAAAGAGTTGTTGTTTTGACTAGGAAACTAACCTATTCCTCCAAAGACCCCATTCTCCTAGGTGACCTAGTAGCAAAATACAATCCACTGCAAAATTTGACCACACCTTTCTATAACATGTTGTATAAATATAAGTAAACACTCATCCTTTTCTCGATACGTGTGCATGACAGGGTTTTAGCAATCTGTTCTCGTAACAACCCTTAAAGGATGAGTCGGCGAGCTTAGGGTTAAGTAAATAACGCAACATTATGTGTAGCTCTTCGCCCAAATGTAACCATTTTGTTTTAGTACTAGCTATGACATTAGGTCTAATACAAACGGCCTACTTGAGTATTGATTAGGCTTTAACCTTATATGACTATAATGCTTATATAAATTTCACACCGGAGGACGGGCAGTAGCGTCCTCTGCGTATTTTAAGACTCACTGCTATCGCCAACCTGCATGCCAAGCGTGGCGATTATGGTAATTACCCCCAGAACCACAGAATAAGTAATAGTACTACGTACGAGAACCTATAATAAGTAGGCTCCCCTGGGGATACCCGTGCCCAGCAGTGGAACATCATAACTTTAATGCATTTTTAATTTTGCAAGCAGTAATAAAATAATTTGTCTATATTCCTAATCTCATATTCAAGCCGTTTAGCTGTCATAATTTCACCAAATTTGGTGTAAATTTTAATGATGAATCATTACACAAATCTTACAGTGATTTCTTTTTTTCTATCTAAGGCAACGCTCCATCTAGATATTTTTTATATGTGATTAATTTAATCAAAGATAACAAAACTATTTATTACTAGCTATCGAACGCGGCTCCGCCTGCGTGGTTGTCGGTTATCGCGTTAAAACTATCCTATATCCTTCCCGGGGACTCGAGCTATATCCATACCAAATTTCATCTGGATTGGTTCAGCGGCTTAAATATGAAAACGAAACAAGACACACAGACAGAGCTGCATGTTATACTTCCGACTACAAAGTTATTTTTCTTATATTTCTTTATTTCGGCATTTTAGTCGATTTTCAGGTAATTTTGGCCATTATCAAGTTGATATTCATTGCAAATGCTATAAATAGCTTTAATAGAAACTCAGTTTTGCCCGTATTTTTAAAATTTCACAATGTTAAACACGGGGCAGTGAAAATATTGACAGCTCAGATTGCCGCCATTTGTCAAGCTTAGGTACTTATACGAAACAGTCTGAAAAGTTTTATTGCAGACTTGATATAACGAAAAAATCGGTAAGTAAGGTACCTACTATACTTATGCAAAAGCAAAATGAAATAATGAGGACTTGCCTACAATTTTAGAGCTGGAAAAAATAAAATATTTATAGAATAAAAATATAAAAGTCTAAAATATTTATTTTTATTATTTAGCTATTTAACTAACGACTACTACAAGACACCTTTTCACCAAATATTCGTTGAGGAAAATGCCTGTGACATACGAACGGACAGACCGACAGACAGACTGACAGGCGGACATGACGAAACTGTAAGGGTTCCGTTTTTGCCATTTTAGCTACGGAACCCTAAAAAGCGTACAATAATTTTACTACTACATTTAGGTAACTATGTACACAACGCTGATTGTGAATGCATACTTACAGCGTGCGGTAAATTGTGCGGTATTCCAAGTCTAATACTGACCGCTTTTTGCGTTCTGTTTAAGCGGACAACGATTTATTCCCTACGAGAACAAAAAATAAGAAGCTTTTTCTTAAATATATTAAGTGAGCTTGTATTCTTTATTTTATTCGGTTATTGATAATTAAATTCGAATTAGATGTCTCTGTATGAATGCAATCATTCATACATAGGCATCTGTCCCACCAAACAGCGAAAGAGCGAGTAGCGAATAGCGATTTTCTCGCCCAAGAGTGTAAATAAAAGAGATACAGTTAATAATAGTTGATCGCTGACCGTTCACACTACTGGTACTCGCTCTATACTGCATCTCTTTAGTTTACACAGTCGGGATCTACAATATACGTTATTGTACGTTTTTTGAGAGATTATTTTAAAGTGAAAGTTTGTTTCGTTGAATGCGATAATCTCAGGAAGCACTTGTTCGAATTGAAAAATTGTTTTAGAATTGAATTGCTCATTAATTAAGGAAGGCTATAAGCTATGTATCATCAAACTACGGCTAATAGGAGCTGAGCATGAACGAAAAAAGTTGCAAAAACGGGGGAGGAATGACGTAGACGAAGTAGCGCAAGTCAGCTAGTTATCTGTATGTATGTAGGCATCGCATCAAATCATCATGTCAAATACAGAAACTCGTATTCTTTGAGAACAGCACGGCTGATTTGGAAGGAAGAGAATGTAATAATCAGAAATCATTAGTAATTAATACCCACATTAGCACGCAGCGGAGGGTTATGTGAATAAAATATGTGTTTCCTCCATATTAACCCGTATCACGCTCGTTTAGTCACATTAACAGGTATTTAGTAGCAGTAGAAGGGAACCTTCCCGCACCTGCAGTTGCCAATCGCTACGGAAATACCCACGGCTATATTCGCCGAAAACTCGATTACTTACCAGAGTTACCGCGCAAAACACCGATTGAATGGTAGGTTTTTTTTAATTTAATATTACGTCAACGGTTACCAAAACCGCCTGTAAGTCCTGTAAGAATACCTCCCTAACCAACTTTAAACACAATTGTAGACATATTAGTAGATTGTAAACAAATTAGGAAATCTGTTTTTACCCAATATTGTATGTTATGTTTTTCGCGCGATTTTGTATGTATGTATGTAATATTCTTTATTACCTTATATTTCACAAACCACTGAATGGATTTATACAAATAGGACGTTGTTAGATTCTCTGACCGCTTAAGTGTTCTCAGATGTGACGTTTGAAAAGAAACAAACATGGCGGCTGACAGATGTCAAAATAAAGAGTTGTGAAAAAGGAAATTGTTTCGAATACTGCAATATGGGTATCAATTTAAAGGGCTCATCTTAAACATTTCAAAAAGGTATAACATGATCATGACTGTAATACTAAAAAAGTTAGTTAGCAACCATTATTTTTTCAATTTTCATTATATGACAATAGCTGTGATAAAAGTTAGTTGTTACATCCTACAACTACTCAAAAGTATTAAATAAAAAAATATAAAAATTAAAAAACCTGCCTGCATAAACAAGATGGAAACAAGATCCCCTACTTAATTATATAATTTCATGCAGTCGGAGGCAATTTAGTAAATTCATCGAGATTCATTAATGCCTCCGACTGCATGAAATTATATAATTATGTAGGGTATCTTGTTTCCATCTTTTTTGTGCAACGGGTTTTTAAATTATTAACTTTTCTTTTTGTTGGTGACTAATTTCAGACCTCAGCAATATGAAGCTGAAGCACATGCTTTTTTGTCACTAACGTCACAAAATCATACCACCTACATACAATTAAAATAAACTTTAAAGAAACCATAAAAAAATATTTCATTCGATTCTTATTTCTCTGAAGCAGACTACATAGACATCGTTAATGGACGTGGAATCTCAAGATGAGTATTTATTTCTTTATTTATTTATCTGGCTCGCACAGACTAATAACATAATGTAAAATAAAATAAATAACTGAATTACTTATTACAAGCCTACACATATTAATGTTCAAAACAATAACAATACTAGGAATATACGAATTACGTTTTGTAAAAAATGGAAGTTTAATTAAAAATAAAGTATAAATCATTGACGTAAAGACCTGGACCGTGCCATCCCTTTCAATTATAAAGCAATTAATGACTGCAAAGCGTGAAAGAGAGAAAAAACTCGTGCGGCCTTTGACAGGTATTGTTCACAAAAAGCGTTGTCTCTTTCTAGAGTGGTCAACTTGGTGAGGTTATGGCGCAGTCCTGGTCTCTACGTCAATGGTATAAATAATATGTATATTTTTAATTTGCTGCTTGGGTGGCCCAGGTCGCTTTTTTAAATGTGAACACAATTTATACGTAATTGACTGATCTTTAGAAGTCGACAAACATACGTCTTTTAATTGTGTTTGTGTGTGGAACAAAACAAATGAAAATTAATTATATGCCTTCAATGCGAGATGAGATATATAAACTTGATATTACGAGTTCCACACTTGAGACGCATACTCGAGGTGTACGACGTGTACGAGCAATAAAGAATTTCGACAGTCTTTAGCGAACGAAAATATGCTGACGTACGCATTATCAACCTTAGGTGCTATGTTTGTCAAAAATAAATTTACAATTATACTAGTGCTATACTACTTTATTAAAGACTAGAGAATTTACTAGTGACAGAACATCGAGCATTCGCTGTTTTAAATGTACTCGAACCACAATTCGAACATGACGCTCAATGTTTTATTATAACTTGATTTTAAAAACCAACAAGCGTTTTGGTGTAAAGTTTTATCGAGCAAAGGCAAGAGCGCAGATGACGGGACGGGAATTTTACATCATTTCGTGATGTGGCCAACCATATCATTAAATGGCGGTAGTTAATTAAATGCTCAACTAAAACCGACCATATCGTTTAGACGTCAACGTTTAATGACATGTTCATCGACGTTTGGCCATATCGTTGATGTAGGGTGTCCATAATATAAAAGGAGTAATAAAAAATCTCAATATTGAGAAAAATTATCTTGTGACTGCAACAATTAATTTTCTCAATTCTACGCAAAAGTCGAGTTCTGACTGACTTTAAGATCGTCATTATACCACGTTCACTGGATGAACTAAGTGGCGTAGACGATGTGATGTGATGATAGTGGTGATGATAGTGGTGGTGGTGGTGGTGCCGTTGGTGATGATGGCGGTGGTGGGGGTGGTGATGTTGATGGTGGCGGTGATAGCATTGCTGGTTGTGGTGGACATCATCATTAAAATCATCACCACCATCATCGTCACCATCACCACCACCATCACCGTCACCGTTTTCTGAAAACGGTCACCCATCTATTAACCAGCAATGGCAGATATCTCGATCTGTTCGATTGCAGTTTCCATTTCCCACTGTGAAATCTAATAATAGTCCATCTGGTCAGGCCACATCATAATCTGACTAGCGCTTATTGTGCTATATCAGGAAATGCCACCATTTAATGATATGGTTAACCATATCACGAAATGATTAATTCCACAATCCAACCATAACATATACAAAACAGAAATGAATGTCACAGGTAAATGTTCACTTGCCTTACAGCATTTACCTGTAATTATGTCAAACACAGCAACGAACATTCCCAAGAATGCTACATCACATGGAAATACTTTAGAAAACTGAGCATTTGCCAGTATTGTATCATTCGTAAGAACGTTACATTACATTGTAATGCTCTAGCAAGTGCTCAAGTATAAACTCACCTTCAGATTACATTATTCGGAAGGCATTCGGAGATTCCGTATCTGTGGACAATGCCTATGTGTGCTAGCTTCGAGCGTGGTAATGCGCTGAATAATATAAATAGCGTAAAAAATCTTCCAATCGGCGCCTTCAATCATCCAATTTTGAATCGACGGTATCCTAAAGGTTAAGACATGAAGCGGCGGTAAGGACCGGACTTGCAATCGTGAGGTCGCTGATACGAATCCTACTCAGTATACTACCGACTTGAACCCACTGCTAACAACAATCCATTGAGCTTAGCTGGAGGGGTTAACATGATTGCTAGTAATGTGGGACCCACAATCAAAATGTCAGATATAAATCTGACATTTAAAGTGACATTTACTAATTGTCTTTTGGTTTTTTTTTGGTTACCTAGGAAACAAGTCTATTTTCCATGGTTTTTTTTTTACTTTTCACATTGCCAATGTTACCATTATAATAATGTGTTGGCCTTAATTAATTTATTCGTAAACCTAATTACCCATTGCAATCAATTTGCCGAAGCAGGCCGTTCAATTAAACCGTAACGAGGTAAAATCAATCATTCAAACAATGGTATTAATATCGCGGATATGAAATCGAACGATTTACTAAAATGTGATTTTGTACTCATATTGCTTCGTTATAACGTCATCCAAAGATCAACTAAAAAGAAAATGGTTGTCTGTTAACTCGGTATACGGACATTGAATAAACAACCATTCCTGTGATATCTGTTTTTTTTTAATTTCCAATTGAGTCGCATTACGCTACAATCGCCAAAACATTGATGACATTGTAATAAACAACCATACCTATCAAACCTTTGAGCACATATTCCATAAATTTGTGCGTCGTCTTCAGCACCTGTCATTATTGCAAGATCACGCGCAGATTTACAAATAAATTCAACACTTGTTTGATGTAACCGTGACCCGATACCTACCTAACATTCGGACATTCTACGAATGTTTATACGCATGTGTGTGACCGAGGTAACCCTAACCGGTGGAATCTACCTATGGCATTCGTGTATTATCCATGACATGGCAGTTTGTTCACCAATATAATGAACTGGCCTGTTGGTCTAGTGGTTAGTGAACCTGACTGCTTATCCGGAGATCGTGGGTTTGATCCCCACCGAGGATAAAACTTTGTGTGATGAGCACGATGGTTTATTCTGTGTCTTGGTGTATTTTATCTAGAACACGTATGCAGTTAGAAATTTATAAGTATGTTTATTTACCCGACGTTTCGATCGAATTGCATCGATCGTGGTAACGGGCTCTACCTAGTTTGGGATCATATGGCATTGTGTGAGTTATCCCAAGATATTATTATTATAACTCTATCCAAATTGTCTTTTATTGATTTGACGATATTTCAAAGACTTACGACAAGCAAGAATCTGTTTACCTACAACCTCTGAAGAAAGTTTATTTTTTAATAATATAAATCTAAGTTATTTTTAGGCACAATCCATCTAATACCTACTTTATTTGCCGAAACAAAAATAATTTTACCTTCTTTCCTCGCTACTCGCCGACGCTTAAGAGATAACGCTAATAATCCTTTGTATTTCTTTTCTTTTTGCCGTCCCAAAGAAAGGTCTAGATCAGTCCCCAAATACCTACCTAATTGAAGCCTAAAGAAACAGGTTCGGTCAATGACCTTGACCCAAAGACGACCCTAACCAATGACTACTCGATGGCAGACAATATCATCGTAAATAACAAGACAAGTTTTAAAATCTGTAGTGTGCCTTTTACGTTACTGGCCGGTGAATATTTAATTTAGAAATAAACTGAAGTTTTTTTTTTAATGATATTAATTTAATTATTGTCAAAAATATTCTTACCCGAGTGAAGATAAAACTTTTTAATCAACCAACCAATAACCAAGAAACTACTTATGTACATACTTATTAAAGTCTAGTATTTGCCGCGGCTCCGCCTGTTATAGCGATATAAATGTTATCCTATGTTCCTCAGGGCTCAAACTATCCCTATACCAAATTTCATTTAAATCAATTCAACTGTTTAAGCGTAAAATCGTTACTTTCACATGTATAATATATAGATTAGTTGGGATTTGGCAGCAAGACTAAAACGTTTCAATGGATCATATTTTAAGAAATAAACGATGTCAATCCATACTAATATTATAAATGTGAAAGTAACTCTGTCTGTCTGTCTGTCTGTCTGTCTGTCTGTCTGTTACGCTTTCACGCTCAAACAGCTAAACCGATTTAGATGAAATTTTGTATGGAGATAGTTTGAGTCCCGAGGAAGGACATAGGATAGTTTTTATCGCGATAACCGACATCCACGCGGGCGGAGCCGCGAGCGAAAGCTAGTTACTTATAAACCCTTTTTACAATGGAATATTGTCAAAGCTTAATTCTTAAATCGAACCAAACAACATCAAAGAAACTTTGTAAAGAATAAATGCGATCAAAATTAAATTTATATTTTCTGACATGTTATAAATCGGAAATACTCCCACGGCTACGATTCAAACATTCAATAGTTCTAAAGTGAGTTAAAAATCAAGCGAACTTTCTGCATAAGTAATATGAAATACTCGTGTAGGTAGTCGCATAACTATGGTATAAAGTATTTAGTTGGTAAAACTTAGAGCTAACGACTCTGTAGCTAGGCTACATATTAATATATGTGTTATAATATCCCGTTAGTGGTGTGTAGAACCCCGTTATGTTATAAAAGCATCTAATAAGTCAGTTTTAATATAGATTTGTGAAATGTCATATTCAACTTTTTAACAATAAAGAAAACATGTTTTGTTATCAATTCCTAAGGGGGTAAAATAGTGGTCGCAAGTTTGTATGAAACTCCGTCAGTTTTAAAGTTGGATTTGTGAACTTTCGTATTTGGCTTTTGGGTTTAAAATAAAGATACGTTTTTTACTGTTTTAGGAAAATAAACCCCAAATGAGGTAAAATAGGGGTTACAAATTTATATGAAACTCCGTGAGTTTTGAAATTAGATCTATAAAAAAATGTATTTCGCTTTTTGGTTTAAAATAAAGAAACATGTACATATTTTTGCATTTTTGAAATACAACCCCTAAAGACGTAAAATAGGGATTCCAGGATTGCATAAAATCCGGATCCCCCCCCCCCCCCCCCACCGCTTAGCATACGACATAATTAAATATTGCGGATTGAGCACGCGTCGCGACAATTAGTCTCTTTAAAAAGTGCTTCTTCAGCAGTCTTCGAATACGTCATTTGATTCGCAATAGAATATAGATGATTTTTGAAAAAAAATAAGTTCCACTCGCAAAATATGCAAAAATTACAGACATTCAACTAACAAATAAAAAACCGGGAAAGAGCATTTCGGACCATGTCAGTGTAGGGTTCTGCAGCCTTCAATAATCAGCAGAAGTGCGTATGTTCATGGCACTTACGCCCTTTTGTTGAATAATGTAGTTTATCAGCAACAACTCAAACACGGTTAATGAATGCATGTTCATAGCACTTACGCCCTTTTGTTGAGTAACATAGTTTATCAGCAATAACTCAATGACGGTATATCCGATCATGTCGAAGATAATTTTAGTTTAAAGTATTTATTAAGCTTTGTGATTTTTTTTTCATTATTTTTGGTCACACGGTTCAAAAGTTAAGGCACAATATGGGGGTGTGGGACACAATTTATGCAACTTTCTAGTATTTATTATTATCATTTAGCTATCAAACTAAGTAGGTGCTACTACAAGACACCTTTTCACTAAATTTCATCAATATTCATTGAGTAGTTTTTGAGTAAAATGCCTGACAGACATGATGAAACTATAAAGGTTCTGTTTTTTGCCATTTTGGCTACAGAACCCTAAAAAGGGGTTTGCTTTTTTGCAAATGTCTTAATAACCACTTAAGATTTCTAAAATTAAAAAAAGATTAAAACAAGGGAAAATTCCTAAAAAAAAATCTGTCTCTGGAACTGTATAATTTTAATAAACCGAAAAATATTTTATTTTTAAATATCAGTACTACAGTTCTTATTGAATCGTTTGTCAAATTTGAAAAATCTCAAGAAGACATTTGAAGGCATAAATTCAAACTTTGTCATTTTTGCGAACAGAACTTGATTTTTAAAAAAATCATCTACATTCTATTCCGAATCAAATGACCTTGTTTATAGTTTTTGGGGGACTGCTGAAGAAAATTGAGCTAAAAAGTACTTGTTAACCAGACTAAATGAAACAATAGAAGGGATTCAAATGCTGCCTGAAAAGATCAATAAGGACTCCTGGATAAACGAAAGGCTTAAAAAAATAGCTTTTTTTACTGAGGCAAAAAAAAATTAAGTAAGTATTAATAATATTACGTCATATTATTGGAGTCGTCCCTTCCGTCAGTCAGCTGGATTCCTTAGTGTTTACCGCAGATGCAGGTTCATATTTTTTGAATGAACAAATATATCGAGAAACTGCATTCTAAAACCTAAAATTTGGTTTTCTAGCCGTTAATAAGTATTACATTCGTCAGTCATGCAGAATCTCGTAACCAGTCACGCGTTAAAGTTGTATTCATTATTCGTGTTCGATCTGCGCGTGCTAAAAAATGCGTGATCTAAAATTTAGTATAACCGGTAATAATAATAACTTAGTATATCAGTAATATTAGTAAGTAATAGTAATATTAATATCAGAATCACATAACACAATTAGTCAGTTTATCTCTGTAACCGATGCTGTCAGTTGATGATAAAATTCCTGCACTCTAAACGCTAAGGAATTCTGACGGAAAGTTATTTCTATATTTCACTAAATATATTAAATTAAAAAGCATTTTATAAAGGCTGAATTTTAGATATTGCGACACGTAATATCTAAAACAGCCTTTATAAAATGCTTGCATTTTTTGACGCTCTCCCCCCGGTCTATACGAACCTAGACCATGCTATGTATGTTTATATGATGCAATGAACCAAATAGATTGCTACTACAAAATACATTTTAATTACCAGATCAAAATATTAAAATGCTACTCGCGAAGTACCTAATTGAATTAAACATGGACCTCGTACAAAGAAATATTTTTACTTTCCACACAATCTCTCTCAATTTACAAAGCAACAAAGTTTTATTGCTTTAATACGGAGGAACGTTTTTATTAGCGGTGTTGTAAATATAAAATTGCATTTCGTTTCTAGCTATTACCCAATTCGGCACTGTAATGACTACTGAAATTAAAAATTGAAGTAGTTTATACAAGACCGCGATTTACCTACTTTTAATGCTACGTTTAAATGCTTGGCAAGTCTCGACAAATTCTAGACATGACATGAAGGGGATGTACAGATCGTACCTAATGTTTCTATCATGAGTATGGAGCAAAGATACATAACAATATTACAATGTAAAGTTTCAATTTGTTTTATAAACACATTAAGTATAAATTAATACATTAATAGAATAAGATATATATATAAAAATATAGAAATAATATAAATATATTTTATTATTTTTAGTATGAGTAGTTTTTTGTCGCTGCATATTTTTATATAAGAACTAAAAAAAATACATGCATAATCCTCTAATTACAGAACGTATTACAGCATTGTTCGTAATTTTTACTGACTTTAAAATATACACTTCACGTTAAAAATATCGAAACATCTCATGAGTTAAGGATTTGTAAAGATATCAAAAAAAGTGTATATTTTGGAATACACTATAAATGTCATTTAATAGTAGATAGTACATAATTATAAGGTTTTCAATTATATATTATATATTCATAAGTTATTTTTTTAAAGACCGCGTAGTTTTAGCGTATAAGAATTTTGTAATGTGTACAAATCGTCAAAGTTTACGAACATAAATATATTGCAAATTATGTTCCAAATTCAAATATTTTTTTCATAAATTTCATATTTTGTTTTACGGAGTCTTTTTTATCCTGTATGGCCATATAAAGGAAATGAGAAAATCAATACGCGTAAATGAAAAAAGCTAGGAAACAGTTTATTTAACAACTGGTATTCCCTCCACGGTCGAACTTCCGGTTGGATCGTTGGATAGTACAAACGTCACAAATTGTTCTCCAAGAATATAAAAACATAACTGTTGAAATACGAAACAACTTTTTAAACTGTGCAAGTGAATATAACAATACGGACTAATAGTGCAAAAAAAAATGATAAAAAACTTGTGTTGACAAAAACTCAATAATAACATAACCTCTAAATAATAGTTGGCTTTGACATTTTATAACAGCGTTACCAACATCAGAGATAAGAACATTACGTTTCGTTACACGCAATCTATGGTTCCGGTGTTGCCACTTTTACATGTAAAATTCTACCAAAGTATTCTTGTATTACCATTTAAAAAAATAAAAATCGGAATTCATAAATTCAAAAATGGACGAACAAATGCAATTACTACTTTCAAAGATAAAACAAGAAATGGATAAACAAACAACCACTCTAACCGATTCAATCACAAAAGCGGTATTAAAAGAAATGGATGACAAGTTAACACCAATTTTAGAAGAAAATAGGTTTCTAGAGAAGGAAGTAGAGAAATTAAATGAGAAAGTAAAAGGCCTAGAACTTGGAAAGAAGGAGAATAATTTAATACTCTATGGCTTCGATGAACCGAATGAAAATATTAACATAGTGGAAATGGTGTCAAAAACTCTAAACGATTCGGGTATCGAAGTGCATAAAACAGATATTAACAAAGCATTTAGAATTGGTAAAGTAAAAGACCAAGCACGCCCAATTTTAATTAATATGCTAAATGCATGGAAGAAAGATGAGATTTTGCAAAATAAGAAAAAGCTGCCGAAAAATATTAACGTTAAAGAGGATTTCAGTAAAGAAGTTTTAGAAAGAAGGAAAGAACTAATACCTCAGTTAAAGGAAGAACGAAAAAAGGGACGTATAGCATACATAAAATACGACAAACTGGTTGTTAAGGGTGAAGCAAGTGGAATGCGAGATAAAAGGAAGAGAGAACAATCAGACTCACCAAAGACAACGAATGACACTGAGAACGCCCCGACAAAAATAAACAAAATAAATGCCTTCGAAAAGATGTACAAGAGCAGGGCTCACTCAGCACCCCATATAAATAAAGAATAGCAATCAACACCCATCGGAAACCGGAAGATCAGAACAAATGAACGAAAAATTACTAACAAGACAAACAAAACAATAACACCTCTCCCAAGCCGGCTGGTCACCGTGGGGGATATTGACCAATCCCTTCCAGCTCTAATAATAGAAAATACCAATAACACCAAAACACTAAAAACAAAAGAAAATAAGAAACTATATATTTGTACATTGAACTGCTTAACACTAAGAACACAAGAGAGACTTACCGAATTAGAATTAGCTCTTTCAAAAATAAAATGGGACATAATAGATTTAAGTGAAGTAAGAAGATTAGGTGAAAGCATTGAAGATAGAAATGAATATGTCTTATACTATAAAGGGGAAACAAAGGGAAGTTACGGTGTCGGCTTTATGATTAAAAAATACTTGGAAAAAAATATAGAAGAATTTATAGGTATATCAGAAAGAATAGCTGTACTCAATATGCGTCTGCCGGGCTACAAACACAAATGGTCGATTATTCAAGTATATGCTCCCACTGAACAACAAGACGAACGGGTTAAAGACATCTTCTATGACCAGCTGTCGTCAGTCTTACAAGATGCACACAAAAACATTATGGTTATGGGAGATTTTAATGGTAGAATAGGGTCTCAACGAACTGGTGAAGAAAATATACTAGGTAAATATGGCTACGGTAGAAGAAGTAAAAATGGAGAAAGAATGATTAAAATGGCACTGGAAAACAATCTTGCATTCATGAACAGTTTTTTTAGAAAAAGTCCGAAGAAAAAGTGGACCTGGTTATCCCCAGATGGATCTTACAGAAACGAAATAGACTACATAGCAACGAACAATAAAATGTATTTTCATGATATAAACATTTTAAATCAATTTAACTTCAATACCAACCACCGGATAGTGAGAGCAGTAATAAATATCGCTGAACCTAAAAAGAGTAGAAAAAAATACAGTGCAAAGACTAACTTTATAAATACAGAACAACAATGTCTCATAAATACATCTAAAAACGAAATAGAAGATAAATATAACATTGTGATAAAAGAAATATATGGTCCACTGTTCAACAAATCCGCAAAGCCTGAGACAACCCATACAGAAAATGACACTAAAACATTAATAGAAGAAAGAAGAAAACTCTTAAAACTTGGAAGAGACAAAGATAATCTAAAGGCCATATCAGAAATAAGTAAAAAAATAAGTAACAGCATAAAAAAAGACAGAACTAAAAAAAGAACGAGTATACTTTATTACCATATACATAAACAAGACCGGAGGAGTTAAAAAAGCTTTGAAAGAACTGATAGAGGCGAAAAAATGGATCCCAAATATTAAAAATAAAGTAGGAACACAGCAAACGACAAGAAAAGCTATAATACAGACAGCAACTGACTTCTATAGAAAACTTTATGCAAAAGAACGAAATACTAGAGACTTAACTATAAATCTCGATAATGACGACATGGACGAAAGCATACCAGTTTTCCTACAATCAGAGATAGAAAAAGCTGTCAACAGTCAAAAGAACAACAAAGCTCCTGGACTAGATCACATTTCAAACGAAATGATCAAAACGTTAATTAGAGGACCGGAAAAGCTAAGAAAACTCATAGAAATATACAATTATATTTTAAGCTCAGAATGTATACCATCGCAATGGACCAAGAGCACAATTATATTATTACATAAAAAAGGGGATAGGAACATTATAGAAAACTACAGGCCTATAAGCCTCATGTCAAATATTTATAAAGTGTTCTCCAAATTAATATTGAACAGAATAACAGGAGTAATGGACGAACAACAACCTATAGAACAAGCTGGTTTCAGAGCGGGGTTTTCAACTACTGATCACATGCATGTCATCAAACAGCTAATAGAAAAATGTCAAGAATACGGTAAAGCCTTGTACATCGCATTTGTGGACTACAGTAAAGCATTTGATTCTATAGAACACGACTCGCTTTGGAGGGCTCTAATCCAGCAGGGAGTACCAAAAAAATACATACGTATAATTAAAAATATATATGCAAATAGCACAGCGCAAATAAAACTGGAATCAACAGGTGAAGAGTTCCCAATAACCAGAGGTGTGAGGCAAGGAGATCCGCTATCGCCAAAACTTTTCTCAGCAGTCTTAGAAAGCATATTCAGAGATCTTGAATGGGACAATTTTGGCATTAATATCAACGGCAGACAACTTAGCCACTTAAGATTCGCTGATGATTTAGTCCTAATAACTGACAACGCGAAGACCCTTCAACATATGCTACAACAGCTGACTGAGGCAAGCAGAGTAGTTGGCCTTACTATAAATAAATCAAAAACAAAATTAATGACAAACAGAGAAGAAATATTCATAAAAGTGGACAATGAAGTTATTGAATATGTTAAAAACTATACATACTTAGGGCAATTACTATCTTTTAAAAACCGGACGGACATAGAAATAGAAAGCCGAGTAGCCTGTGCTTGGAAAAGATACTGGTCCCTTAAAGAGGTATTTAAAAGCAAATACTTTCCTGTGGCAGCTAAGAAAAAAGTGTTTAATTCTTACATCTTGCCATCCCTTACGTATGGGTGCCAAACATGGGCATTGACTCAAAAACATCTTGAGAGTCATCTAAGATCGTGTCAAAGGGAAATGGAAAGGAGTATGTTGGGCGTGACGCTAAAAGACCGCAAAAGAGCAGTAGACATTAGATCTACAACAAAGGTGGAAGACATAATAGAGAAAATAAGACGGTTAAAATGGCGATGGACAGGGCATATGACAAGGGAAAGCAGACTGAAATGGACAAAAATTATAACAGAATGGCAGCCACGTGATGGCAAAAGAAATAGAGGTAGGCAAGCTAGAAGATGGACAGATGATATCAAGATGATTGGAGGAACAATCTGGTCCAGAAAAGCTAACAATAGAAAAGAATGGAAGCAGCTGGAAGAGGCCTATGTGTCACAGGACACGCTGATCACTGAACTGGGAAACCCGATATATTAGATTTAAGTTAAAACACTTTGTTACATGTTAAGTTATTGTTTAGTATCAGCAATAAAGGCTAATAATTCCCTCCACGGGCTCGTATTACTAAGCATACCATACGGTGACTCATTGAACGGATGAGAGCCACGATCACATGTTGAGAAATGTTCTCCAGTTCTTCTTGGATTGCATGTTGCAGCTGACTAAGTCTTTGAGCCAGGATCTCTTGCTCGAATTCGTCTTTTTAAATCATTCCATACATGTTCTATGGGATACATGTTCTATGGGATTCATGCCAAGGCCTCTTGCTGGCCATTCCTGAGATACCAACTTTTGTAAGATAATCTCGTACTGTAGCCGCAGTGTGAGCCCTAGCATTATCGTGCATGAATATAAATTCGTCGCCAATAAAATGTGAAAAGGACATCACATGAGGCTCGAGACATTGTTCGACATAACGATGAGAGTTTAATGTAGCCAGACGAGGTCCAGATATGAAGACAAAATCTGTCCGTTGTGAAAGGGGGCTAGACGGAAAAAAATCTCACGAAAAATTGTAACGACACTTTTTGACACACACAAGCCGTGCGGCGTGCGCTTAAGATATGAACATCTAATTTGACGAAGAAGTCACCTGTCGATTTGGTCTAGAGGCATAAATTCGGTACACAGTATTGGTGACAATTGTGTAGTTGTGGGTTCGAGCCTTCGGTATACAATCGTTTTTTTGTAAGTTATTTTCGTTTCGTCTTTCTATTTCGCATTGAACAGTGAAGATTATAAAAAAAAAAAATAAGATAAGAACTTCGTCCCATCCGGGTGTCCCTTGACACCTCTCAAGTTTTTGCTCAATGCAGCAATGTGCACAGCATTCGTCTATATACCTTGTTCCTTCCGTCATTACCATGTAGCA
This sequence comes from Herminia tarsipennalis, assembly GCA_945859575.2. Taxonomy (NCBI): domain Eukaryota; kingdom Metazoa; phylum Arthropoda; class Insecta; order Lepidoptera; family Erebidae; genus Herminia; species Herminia tarsipennalis. The sequence goes on from OX243851.2 coordinate 10,048,089, forward strand.
TAATTTTATACTAATCTGAAAAGAGAACGTTGCTCCACTGTAGGTACCTATGACAAATTGAGGTGCTCACGTGTAAAATTAAGGCGAGATCTTTGGTCTGCTGTTAATTTCGCTCCATTTGCTGGCTTGTGCGGTACCAGTCCACGTTCCTTCAACCTTATTTTAATCATAGAGTCATTTACAGCTATACTCTGTACAATACGGAGCTGTTAAGCATTAAGACGTCGATTTCGCAAAGAAACTGTCGCGATATATCGACCATCTCGCTCAGCAGTAACACGATTCCTACCAGATCCTGGACAGCGCGTGAACCCAGACTCCCGATAGCGTTAGTAGACTCTTTGAATAAATGACAAGCTTAAATTTAATCTTGCAGCCACTACACGCTGACTATGCCCAGAATCCAGCTACGCTACCACTTGAGCGGCTTCTGAGGCCGAAGTAACCATGTGTTTTAGAAAAAAAACTATTAATCAGACGTATTAAAAGGACAGTTAAAAATGAAAAGAAAAAGTTAAGCTTTATTTTTTAGTTTTTTCGCGAAAAAGGTACTCTATCTCTAAACACACTTTTATCTCGAAATAATGTTTTAGTTAATAAAGGACAAACAATTAAAAATATAATTTTAAATTTGGAATTTTCCATTGTAAAGGCCAAACTGCCAGCTTTAAAATTATGTTATTTTTTATAGAATTAAATCTCTTTTGTGGTAAATTGTAACAAAAACATTTAAAAAGAAGTGTTTCGATGTTTTTGATGAGAAGTGTATAACAACATTCGGCCTCTTTATTGCCACTTTACAACTTAGGTCAGTCGGTAGATAGGTATGTAGGTACTAAAGAGGATATAAAACTTGTAAGAAAACTGACACACATTCTTGTTGTGTTTTTATTTTATTTTAATATGGCTTTGGAGGTCACAATGTCATAAAATTTGATCAAATATCCATCGACACTGCCTGTAACGTGATATTCTTTGACGCATACTGTCGCATACCTATATAAAAGTCAACGAGTTCCGATCAGATTACATTTTCCTTATAGTACTAGCTGACCCAGGCAACTTCGTCTGCATATTTTTTTTTGCAACATTTTTCATTGGTGCTCCCGTCCTATTGGTCGTAGGGTGATGTTATATAGCCTATAGTCTTCCTTGATTAATGGGCTATCCAACAGTAAAAGATTTTTTAAATTTGGACCACTAGTTCGAAGGTTCGGAGTATTAATACTGTACATACATAGGTACACCATATTAACTTGCATATACATATAGACATCGAAGTAGCTCATGGCTCACCGACAACTGTGCCTCATTCTCGTTATTTCTCGTATTCAATGTTCCAGAATGTTCACAGGTTTCCAGTTCACGATTCGTTTTCAATGCACAGCAGCATCGTCCCGTTTTATGCAACGTTTTCACTGTAGAATACGCTACGAAGCATTTTTATGATAGAAATATTTCGATACACCTGTTACTGAGTGCTATTCTGAATTTTCGAAACAGTTTTATGCGTACGTGGCCCGTATTTCCATTTGCCAAATTACGTGAGCTAGTCTGAATTCTATTTGCGGTATTTGTTAATGCAATTGGTAATTCTGTGATTCCGGAAATGTAGGTATGCGGTGTAGCTCCAATTATAAATTATTAGGTAGGATACCTCAGCTGTTCTACGTGAAACCAGATATGTAAGTTTATGATATTCTGTGTAGGAAAAATGAGAGAAGATTAGGTTCATTTTTAATTCTATAACGTATTTTTTTTTACTAGCAATTTCATATTTACTTTCTTATCTTATTTGTGTAACTTAGCTTTAAAGATACCGAGTGACCCGATGTCTTTACCAGGCTCTAAAACCGTTAATATATTCTCCGTTAAAGACACATTGCCGCTATTATAATACCAACGTGGAACGTTGAAGAGTCGGTTGGTGTCGGTTAGCTCGCTATTTATACTATAACCTATTTGATAGTTTACTTATCTGTATGCACACATTTTTTGTAATTTTTCTTTTCTCAGTCGTGCTTTTCAAAAAGAGCACGTTTATTCCCTACCTAATGCAAGCCGTGGTAGCCTATAATTAAGGCAGCACCTCTGGATGTATCCAATATTATGTAAATTTGTAAAGTTTAAGTGTGTATGCTTTGTTGGTTGCCCTTAAATAAATATTCTAAAAATATCTAAGTATGTTTAAATATGTATCTTAAACGTAGGTAGGTGTCCGTACCTATCTGCCTGTATTATGATGATTAGATGCCGAGTTAGGGTTCTTAAAATAGGTACCTACCTACTTATATCTACCTACATATAAACAATGCGTAAGTAATAAATGTCTTTCAATTATGTTTACTTTTATTAGTTCAGTTTTTAGGGTTCCGTAGCCAAAATGTCAATACAGAACCCTTATAATTTCGCCATGCCCCGTCCGTCCGTTCGCAGCTTAGCTCAGAGACTTCAAGTGCTAGAAGGCTGTAATTTTACAAGGATACCTAGACATATTTACGCCAAAAAGTGAAAGAATAAAATTTGGAATCATTTTATAGGGTGATATTTTTATGTAAGATCGGGATGTGAATTTTGTAAAGACTGTTTTTCGATTTAGAGATCGTTTGTGACATATTAAGCTTTAAAGTGCACATTTTTGTTAGAGTCAAGTGCCCCCCGCCCCCTCCTTACCAGCTAAATGGTTGATATTGGGTATGTGAAAAAAAAGGTAGTAGTATATATATAGTGAAATTAAATGGAAAACTATAAGAGCTAAGTAGGCTTTTTTTTAAGTTTACGAGTAACAGCTAATCAAATGAGAAGTAACAAAATTTTCGTATAAATTCCATTGAACATTATTATTAAGTGTAACTTTGTTAGTAGTAAACCGAAAACCTACTTCATAAGCTGCATTAGTCAGATGGAGGGTTACGGAACCCTATATTGTGCATGGCCCAACGTGCACTTGCCCGGTTTTTTATATTTATTCCTGCACGATAAAATAAAAACTTAATCTTAATAAATACAAACTTAATCTCAAACAGTTATACCTAATAAGGGATTATCCCCTATAAGTTCCGGACGTGTACCTAAGTAGCACTATTTGACAAACCGCATTATTAAGAAGGCCCTTCAAACACAACCTAAAATTACCTTCCTAAGAACATAACTAACTCATATAATAATATATATATGTATATAATATAATATATCTTGGGATAAATAACACCCAGGTACAGAATAAACCATCGTGCTCATCACACAAAATTTTATCCTAGGTGGGGATCGAACCAACGACCTCTTGCGTAGCAGTCGGATACACTCCCACCGCGCCACAGAGGCAGTCAAAGGTCGATATATCAACGCGTAGCTCAAACTACTTATTGGATTCAGTTAAAATTTGGTACACAGACACAAAACCTAGTTTTTACCCGACCGCGCATGAAGGAGGGTTATGTTTTCCGTGGCAGTTCCAGGATTGTCGTTTGGGGGGGGCTTGAACCAGAGGGCCGTTGTTGCACCACTTACACGAATCGAATGGGAGAATGATGAAAGGTTTATTTTATTTTGCATTTTTCAGTTCACGAATCTTAAATAAAACTTTGTTAATAACTGAAAACCATATCTACCCCCCTAACCCGCCACTGCACTAAGAACACATATTTTAATATTCGACCCTCAAAGGGATAAAACTTGATGGGACCAAAGCAGCGAGCAAAACCTAGTACCTACCTTAAATAAGATACCTACACTATTACAAATACAATAATTGCATTTTTGAAAGAAAGCCAAACCGGGTCCAGAAGCGAACCACCTATATAGTCCAGATAGGTGGTTCGCTTCTGGCCCCGGTTTGGCTACGGAAGTCTCGGGTTCGATTCGAGTCTGGATATCAAATTTTTCTATCTTTCAAAACTGCAATTATTGTATTTGTAAAGTAATTGGCAAGAAATGCCTATAAAAATTACTACCTATACTATGTAGGTATTGGGCAAGTATGATACCTATAGGTACCTACCTACCTATTTTACACAGCAAGTGCATACATTGCGGCAGTTTTAATAACAGGTGTAGTACAAAAGCGGGACGTGTTCATTGTTTGTTCTTTATCCAAACGACTGCAACACTCATTTTCAGCTTCAGCCACCCGAGACCGGAGATGAAACCTCCAAATATTTCCCTACAAATTCGTTGACTAGTTTGTAACTGGCAGTGTTCCAAACAAAACGTATTTTGTCCTAGATTTTGGGTATTTATTTGGACTTAGGATATTTTCGATAAATGTTTTTAAACGTCAAATGTTTACACATATTAGAATATTATCGAGACTTCATCGCGTGAAATATTTAAAGGTACCTACGAACCCCGAAGCTTAGCGATATATCCGTGAGGCGCGATGTTTTTCAACTTCACCTGCGGGTCAATTCACGTATTTATAGCAGTGCAGTTGCAGTTCAGTTATAGTCTTGACCAAAACCAGGGTAGTTGAAGAGCCCGCACCTCACGGAGACATCGCTAAGCTGCCATCAGTCGACCCGTGACCACAATCGATGCAATTCGCCTACGCCTTTAAATATTTCACGCGATTAAGTCCCGATAATCTTCTAATTTTTGATACTTATGTTTAAAGTGAAAATATTTTTGAAGCTACGGTAGCCTTGTGGTTAAGGCTTTAGATTGTCAATATAGTGGATGCGGGTTCGAATCCCACTCAATATAACTCCAACGTGCACCCGGTACTAACACAAGAAATGTAACTTAACTGGAGAGGTTAACAATATTGCTAGTAACATGCAACCCACGCTGTTATTTGCTTGTAGGTACCTAATCTTAGAAATAACCGGGCAACTACATGTCGGGCCACGCACAATGTAGGGTTCCGTAGTCCCCCATCCGAATAATACGGCTTAAGAAGTGGATTTCCTGTTGTTTTTGTTTCATACTTACAATGTTTACCTATAGTAATTTTTATAGGCATTTCTTGCCAATTACTTTATAAATACAATAATTGCATTTTAGAAAGATAAAAAAATATGAAGTCGATTGAATGGTTCGATATCGGCTCCGGATTGGCATACGGAAGTCTGAACTTAAATTTTTTCTATCTTTAAAAAATGCGATTATTGTATTTATAAAGTAACTGGCAAGAAAATGCTATAAAAATTACTATAATATTCGGCCTGTGACATCATAATTCGTTACAATGCTCTCTGTAACGAAGCAATAACAAAAGCCGTGATAGTTCTTCAACTACCGGCTATGCGAGGGCACAACTCGCGAGCATGAAAGAATAGAATAATTCAAAAATGCAATTATTGTATTTATAATGTTATGCCTACTTATTAATAATTTTCAAATAAAGAAAATTTTGTTCCTGCTCATTTGATCAGCTGTTACTCGTAATCTTGTAAAACCTACTTAGCTGTGATAGTTTTCCTTTTAATTTTACTATTAGTGCGGCTATTAGATTGCTGTCCGTTTTTAATTTCAGTGTTGTGTTTGTTTTGAGAATTTGTAAGGTAAGTAGATAAATATTCGTTTATAAGTGTTTATTGCAACTTTGTAGATAATTGATTGAATGAAATAATATCCTAGACTTGTTTTTTGACTCAACAAACTTTACCTAGTTTCGAGTTCGTCAAAGTCCCCATTGTTATTATATTATACTGTCGATTGTTCAATGAATAAGTGTCTATATAAACAAAAAATTTACTCCATTATTTATGAACAAAACTTTTTACCAAATGTGAATAGAGGTAAATAGGAGTAATAGGAACCTAGATATAAGATATTTATAAACGCTATCATTTTACTTGACGATAACGCGCGCGCTGCCGGACGTCACGGAGTTTCGTAATAGTAATCACCGGGGCTGAAAGGTTAAACTACTACCATGATTTTTATCACATACCCAACATCAACCATTTAGCTGGCAAGGAGGGGAGACACTTGACTCTAGCAAAAATTTGCATTTTAAAGCTTAATATTTCACAAACAGATCTCTTAATCTAAAAATGGTCTTCACAACTCCTAAACGTTTTTAAAAGACCTATCTAATGATACCCCACACGAAGGGGTATCGTTTTGCAATTATGGCAACGGAACCCTAAAATAAAACCAACGGTACACCGCAGTGTAAAAAATACTTCCGTGATCTGTGTGGTCCAATGATAATATCTAATATTCGGCAATCAGTAGAATGAGTTAAGAGTAAGAGGTCAGGACTTTCATTTCGGTTTAGGTATCTAAGCTCCAAAAACTAAACTTATTCTCCCAAAAACTAAAGAGAATCTGTAATTTATAAGCAACAACCCTGTGAACAGGAATTGTCCTTTCTGTCATGAATGATAATGAGCATGAATGGAAAGAGGAGTCGGAAAGTAGTATCTATATTCAAGTTACCACAATATACCGTGAGAACAGAAGGTAACCTTTACACAACGCGGACACAAAAAGTGGTCTGTAATCTATAGTCTATACTAATATCAAAGCTGGAGAGTTTATTTGTTTGAACGCGGTAATCTCAGGAACTACTAGTCCGAATAAATAACAAATGTGTTTCTGATGAGTAGCCTATTTAGGCTATATACCATCACATTACGGCCAATAAGAGCAGCAATGAAAAATGTTGCAAGAACGGGAAAAATTAACGCATATGGAGTTGCGCGAGTTAGCTAGTTAGTAAATAAAGCGGCCGTAGCCTAATGGTTAAAACATCGTGAGGTCGCGGGTTCGAATCCTATCCATTGTACCGACGTGAACCCACTCCTAACTCGAACTTGCGCAGAGCCACCTCGAGACCCAGTCGCCGGATTCGGTTAACAACCGTCGCAACCCCACATGCCATCGCTGCGGCCGCAGCTGGGTACAACCTCCCTGCACTAATATTCTGACAGTTACTAATTTCAACCTTAACGCTATTTTGGTTACAAATGAATCTTTGTCAAAACTGCCAGACCACTTTTTGGCCGACGATGAGGATTGCCTTCTGTATCTACTCTTAGTATTTTGTGTAGTTAGGTACTATGGTTCCACGGAACTATGAAATTGGACAGAACTAAATGTTTATGTAGAAAATGTATTCAGTTGAATCTATTTCCCGTGAGATACATAATATAGGTATTGTTTCGATTCGCACTAATACAGAATAGTTACTAACTTAGAATAGTTTGGAAAGAAAATTAGTCAAAGGTTCGTGATCTTCCAGGTCTGGACTTACGTCCAAGCAAGTTCATAAATCCATTTTAAAGAAATTTTGAAAGGAAGAGACTCATGTCATCAACAAAAAGAACAATTTCTAACCAAGTCCTAGGTTCCTATTACTTGTCCTGGGTGACTGACTGACTGATTCATCAACGCATAACCTAAACTGCTAGGTTACAAATCTGAAATTTTCGTATGACGCTTAAGTAGTTAAGTATATTTAATTTATGGTTGACGCCTTTGATGTTATAGGCATCCACTAAGAGATTTTTTTGGAAATTAGACCCCTGAGAATTACCTCTTTAGGGGAATAATTTCCAAAAAATAGAGGTTGCAGGTATGTATAAAACTCCGACAGTTTTGAAGATAGATCAATGATTTTTTTTTTGTTTTACTAATAAAATACGTTTTTGAAAAATTATTCCTTATGGGGGTGAAATCATCCGATTTTATTCCCTTAAGGGTTGATTTTTCAAGGCGAAGCCAGGAGCAATAGCGAGTTGCTTAAAATGATAATAAGCTAGCCATCAACAAAACGACGTGTAAGTAGGTACAATGAAACCACAATCACACTAATGCCATAAGAAATCCTCTTTTAAAGAGACCGGTGATGAGATCTAATAACAAAATACATGTAAAGATAAGCAAACAAATAAGCGAGTAATGTGGCTGGAAAGATGTCGGTTTTTTCCCCAAGCTAGGGGAAGAAAGCGTTTAATAATGAGACCGCCTATAAACGCCTCCGTTTCTTTTTATTTTGCTTCTCGGCCTTTGTCTCGGGTTTTGCATTTAACATGACCCTGCCTATCTAGATGTACAATTGTAGCAACTGTTATTCCGCGAAAGAATTTTAGACAGTTTTTGAATCGTCTCTTTATCTAGTAGTACCGAAACTTAAATAAATGCCAAATAAAACACAAATAAATGGAATTTGTGTCTTTATTTTATAATTAAAGTAAAATTAGGAATTTTTAAATTATATTACTCAAACATTAATCTATATTTATATTATAAAGCTGAAGAGTTTGTTTGTTTGTTTGAACGCGGTAATCTCAGGAACTACGGATCCGAATTGAAAAATGTACTGTTAAATACCCTATTTAACGAGGAAGGCTATAGGCTATATAACATCATGCTACGACCAGTAGGAGCGGAGCAGCAATGAGAAATGTTGCAAAAACGGGAAAAAATTACGCAGACGAAGTTGCGCGGGACAGCTAGTAATAAATATTAATTTTTTCAATCAAATATTCTGAGAATCAAATTTCTCTGAATCATTTGGTCTTATTTTTTGGCATTACAAAAAACGGCGAGTAGCACCGCACACATTATTAAATGGTGGCCTAACACTAACCGTTTTTTGACTTTAAAAATATAATTCCTGGCACTGAATCCCATCTTCTTCAAATGTTACGCCGCATTAATTCTCTTTCTCATTCTTCTTTTCTTTCACTAATTCTACTGTTGAAAATTTGGCATATTTGAAGTCTTTTTGCAACAACAGTGACAACATTTTAAGATACCTACTTTCCATAAATTAACAGAATTATACCTAAACAATGTGAATTTCTAAAACAATCTCCGATACCCGACATTGTCGTGCCTAATTACCCGAGAGCGTTATCTTGCAACATTTTTAAGACAGCTAGCTCTTGAATTGCAGAACAATTAGGTATTACAAATATTACGAGCACCTTTACATATATATCTATGTGTAAATTTTCTAAATTAATGAATACTAAATACAAATTTATGCACGTTACATATTGTACTCACTTGATAACCTTCAATGAAGTTTAACAGGAACAATGAACATTTTTCAGCGGGAACTAATCACACATTCACTACTGACTTGGTGCCCACGCTACAACTGAACTGCATGTTTCTATTTTTTAGGACACATTTATAATAACCCTTTAAATAGAGTGAATTTTAATATATTAACAACCTTCCGCTCTTGGCTTCTTTACATTACACCAAATGACTTTATATTTTTTTTAACAAAAAACGTACCTAATTTACGTAATGAATTACGTACCACCACTTTGTCACACAACCATTTACCACACATCTGAAAGACCTCGGAGTAAAATCGATGTTACTCTGTCAGGATTAGGGCCTAAACCTCTCATTAAGCAACGCTTTTACCCCAGTAAAACAGCCTGTAGGTAGTTAAGGTCATAACTCCAATAACAAGAGATTGAGGGTTAATATATTAAATATTTTCCAAATCTGATATTACAAAGTGTTATGTAAAGATGCATCAAGCGATAGGTTATTGTGGTTATTAGTAGGTATATTACACATCACCCTGTTAAGCAATGCTAAACGCATAACGCAACGCAGTTTAATAAAAATAATAATGACTACAACTATTACAAAACTTATTCATTATCCCGTACATTTCTCTAATTTCTAAAAAATAATTAAAAATAATATAAATGTACGGGGCTACCCGAATTTCCCATGAAAGTTTTAGCCTTCAACCTTTATTTAGTATTATGTTGGCATGCCGCATAACAATGTCACAGATCCTGTGGGAGAGGGTAGTTTAAGCCTCCCTTCCTCAAGTATCTGAACCCGCTTACATTTGCTTCAAGGTGGAGGAAGGTTAAACACATCTCCCCAACTAAACCAAAAACCCCATAAGAAATAGGCATGTTCGTACCCAGGATCACTTTTCAGAGGGGGAGGGGGGAGTGCATCGGCCAAGTGTATGTCACTCGAAAGGAATGCAATTGACTAACACCGGACAATACACACAAACGTCATACCTAGGTAGGTACTTAAATTCATCAACACCTAAAGAAAAAAAAAATTGAATTTTATACGTGTATATGTATATTTCGAGGTATATGTATATTTCGATTCCCACGAAATTATAACTGAACCGCCTTCAAGGAAAAAATATCAAGCACCAAATGCAACATTCGCTGACTCACTCCAGGAGGCCTACTCCAATTCAATGAAAACGAAGTTTCGATCAAAAAGGAGGTGGTAAAATACAGCGCCAGAAACATCTATTTAATCCACTCGTTCCATTAAATTGTCCATGAGTTAGAACTTGTTCTGCTTTTCCCAAGATTAATTAGAGTAGTCACGGTAAACTTTAGAAAAATAAGTAAACGAAAATTCATGAATTTCGTTTTAAAGAAAGAAAGTAGGGCTACTGTTTTAGTCTATATCTCACTTGTTTTATAACCTAGGACAACATTTTATATACTAAAATGTTTGCAGAAAAATATGCAGTCGAATAGCGTACCCCAGCTAAATCGGATTACTTGCTTTCGAAAATTGCGAACATACATTCATACATAGATGCGGGTCTAACAGAGAATCACCTTATTTGAAGACAGTTCATGAGGAGCGCGGTGCGGTGATCAGATCCTTGCCAAACAAAGATTGGGTGACAACGATCGATGATACTGTTATGTGATAGCGTGATGCTTATTATGCATTACAGCTATTGTTGCTGTGGGGTTTCTTCTTATGATAACTAACGGACGCAGGCGCGATTCCAGAACTTTGTTTAGGGGGGGGCAACATGTGACCCAATCGGGCAAGACGGGGACAGACACCACAGCCGAGTTCAGTCGAGTCTGGCGGCTATGGCCCCCTCCTCCCTGGATCCACGCCTGAACAGCCGGTCTCAATTCCTTAACTGTTTGTTAGATAACATGATAAATTTCGTAGGGAAACTGACACTTGCGCGTTTTGATATCCGACGATAAATAGAATAGATTTTCAATTTATCGACGGCATACAGAGTCAAAATTCTCAAAATCCCCCAAACAAAAGGTGTTTGAGTCAAGTCTGAGAGGGGGGAAGGCAATTGCCCCTGTTGCCCCCTCTTCCTTGGATCCGCGTGAAATGTCAGTTGCACTACTAGAGTTAGCTATTTTAACAGACAGTTAAAAGTTATTGAGACCGGACGTAAATAACGCTTTCAGGCTTATTTAAAATGAAAAAGTATAACTTTATTTATTAAAACAACCACTTCAATGAAAATATAATTATTCTATCACAATATAGTTTTTTCACTTATTTACATCATAAATAACTCCATAGCCATCAATATAACTAATAAAATAACATAAATTCGTCACTCCAATAATTCATTTAATACAAGCATTTACCTTAAAAATTATGCAAAAACTCTGATTCTATTATGAAAAGAGTTCATAACCTCATGCAGTACCGCTGTCTGCTTTCAGCTGTAGGTATTGTAGAAATTTAAAAAAGTGCTTCTAGACTATTTTAACATTTTCCATAAATCTTAATATTATTGATTATGCTATCTCAAAGCCCAAGTGTTTTTCTTCAACAGAACACGCGACTTTCACAACAGACCCGAGATACAAAACTTAATTTTCGGTGGCTATCGTTGCTTAATTAGACTTCAAAACGTAGCCCTTGTGGAAGAAATTGGTAGCACCTACCTCAAAGACTTATTAGTTCTGTTTTTACTGGAAAAACTGTCTACTATAGTTGTCATCGAGATCCATGACTCGGAAAGCAAGTTAGACTGTCGGTCCTGTGCTTAATCTCACTCTGGTCGTGTCGGATTTCCATTCCGTCAGACTATGAGATTGAGAGAATAGAATATCTTCTGTGTTGGCTAGTCTCAATTAGATTGACCGCTGTTACTATCGGTGAGGAGATCATTATTATTATTATAATCTTACTGGCCAGTTTCAACTTTCAAATGAGCTTAATTTTCCTTGTTACATCGACGCTATTGGTATTCACACCTCACAATATTCTCAAATGGGACAAAGCTAGACTACATTTGAAAGAATCTTGTTAAGAAATCAATCAACGGCCATGCAATATGTCTCCTTGTTTGATTGTCAATCACTATGGATCTTCAAGGGGTCTGTAAACTGTGCTGTTAATATGTAGAACAATGCAGGCGCGGGCACTAAAGATAAGTACCATAGTTCTCTGAATCCAGTTAGAGATATGATGCCATATGCGTGAACCAACCAATGGCCAATTAATATGACTAGGTTTCTTGGACGCAACGATGATATGAGTAGTGCAGGCGCTGTCTGCTCGATTTTAACGGAAAAGTGAGATGCCGACGTCATCATTGATATTATAATTATGATGTATGGGAAGGAACAATCTGAAAAATAAATTAGCATTTGTGACTGTCTATCACCCCAAATACACATAACAAAAGTTGGGCACTATGTTCTTCTTTCTCTTCTCTTTGTGTGGTCGGATGAATAATTTCGACTATCGCAAGCAAAAATCCATTAAAAAGTGTGTCTTATGAGGTACTATAGTACCTTTAATGTCTCCTGAAAATTGCTAAGACCACCATTGCACAAATCTAATCTATACTAATAATATAAAGCTGAAGAGTTTTTTTGTTTGTATGTTTGTTTGTACGCGATAATCTCAGGAACTACTGGTCCCAATTGAAAAAATATTTTACTGTTGGATAGCCCATTTATCGAGGAAGGTTATAGGCTATATAACGTCACGCTACGACCAATAAGAGCGGAGCAACAATGAAAAATGTTGTAAAACTTTTTTTTTAAATGATAAAGTATCTATAACTTATAGATTACAATCTAGCCTAAAGACTAATTTGATTATGACTTAAATTGCTATAGGGACTTAAATTTAAGAATGTGTCCAATAACACTTATGTTATTGTCTCTATTACATATATGTGAAGTCACATTGTTCATGTGAAAAAATCACGGGAATAATTGACGCAAACTATGTTGCACAGGTCAGGTAGTGATTTTATATTTTAAAATATAAAAGTTAAGTGTCTTTACAATTCATCAGGTATTCTATATTATTTACTAGCTGACCCGCGCAACTTCGTCTGCATACATTTTCCCCGTTTTTGCAACATTTCTTATTGCTGCTCCGCTCCTTATTTCTCCACTATTTAATGGATGTTATTATACATATAAACCTTCCTCTTCAATCACTCTATCTATTAAAAAAAACCGCATCAAAATCCTTTGCGTAGTTTTAAAGATTTAAGCATATATAGGGATATAGGGACAGAGAAAGCGACTTTGTTTTATACTATGTAGTGATTGTGATCTAACATAATACTTACATATCAATCCAGCTGCAACAGTATGTATGAGTACCAATATAGGATAGAAGTACAGTGCACTGTATATTGCCTTTTTTCCAGGATTGGACGAATCCCATGTCAAAATCCAGGGCCTCACCGTAACTGTCATCAGAAGACTGAATGCATAGATCAGCAGTACTACAGTGTACCTGAAAAAGTTAAAGTAGTAATTAGCACACATTAAAAATCCCCTGACCAATGACTCTAGAGGAAAATATTCCGAAGGAGGTCCAAGCTTACGGGGTGTGCAACCTCAGAACCCGTGTGTGTGGATTGCATACCTTTTATTGAAGGTTGCAATTCACTCACACAGTGTGGAGGGTATACATACATAAAATCATACAAACTCTGCTAAAAACATGTATCTATATCATACCCAGAGGGGGGTGTTTTGGGGGTTGAAACCCCCCTCGAAATGGGGAAAAAGGTACATAGAATAACTTTGGCTGGTGTTTAGTCAATTGTACCAACTAAATCTCTTCCCCCCCACCTGAAATTACATAATCCCTCCCCAAAAAATGGCCATTATCTAAAATGCGCAAAAGTGATATGAAACTACCTTCAATCCGGCCGAGTTACATTGAGATAACTGTAATAAAGGACAACTCACATGGCTATCTGATCCCAAACTAGGCAGAGGCTGTACAATGGCAACCAGATAACTGACAAACATACTTATTAGTATGTTTAGATATGGATAGCCATGTTAGTTATCATCAGAAAATATTCAACTTACAATGGGTATACAGCCTCTTGTGTACAATGCAGTGTCTCTTTATAATCAGGTTGAGGATTGTGCAGCAATGTGTACCAATCTGACAGAGCCTTTGGAGAGCAAACATGTAGTGCAATACTGCCAGTAGGTGGCAGCACTAGCAACGCTGCCAGAGTGCCCGATGCTACTTCCACAAATGCACAAAGGTGCTGGACTAGTATGTTTTTGGAACTGTAAATGGAAAAAAGGTTACTATTAGAAATGGAATTGGTAACTTAAAGATGGGAAGAATTAATTTGTTACTGCACTAAGTAAAGTGATGGCCAAGGTAAAAGCTTGATATTTGTAGCACAAATTTAATTTATTTATTTATTAATTTAATATTTATTTTGGTTCAAGATAATTCACATATTCAAGACTCCTGGGTTGTAGGAAATCTTTCTTCTAACAAAATTCTTTGCTTCTAACATATATTTTTGTCTTCTCACTGAGTCATGCAAAAAATATAAGTGACATATATTTCTTTAGTCTGTTCTTAGAATTTATGTAACATTTTCTAGGTAATTAACTTGACTCAAATATAATAATTAAAAATCCGAATAGTAACTACAGCTTCTGAAACCCATGTTTTTCCTTCCTTCATAAATTTATTACACTAACACAGGTTAATGCCGAGAACTATAGTAAACCAACAGTGGTTTACGATAGTTCTCAGTATTAACTATTGTTTAATAAAGCTCAAAATCAAAATACAAACCCTTTTCCAACAGCAACCATGTCTATAAAAGACCAGTGTAGAACCATGGGCAGGAGTACCATGAAACCAAGGTACAGTCCATCATAGAGTGTCGGTTCGTCAGTGCAAGGCATGCAGTAGCTTGAAGTATTCGTTCGGAACCCTCTAGGACAGGCACCGCAGTCGCCCCACGAACCATCTTCAAGTTCTGTACGGCCGCAGTATAAACCTGGACATGTTCTCACCGCAGTCATATTGACAAAATATTAAATAATATCATGTATAATTATCCTATTATCAAATAGTGTTGTATAATTCTTTCCTTTTCAAGAAATTATATGTAAATTTTTAATTTAAGGATACGCATGCAAATCGATCAACATTTGTTTTGACTTTTGACGTTTCTTTGACATACGTTATGACAGTTGACAGTGTCATCAACCCAGTTCGGAAACATATGTGTCGATAGATATCAAACTCGCGTAAGTCCAGTACCGATCATTTTGAGTTTTTTATATTTATTCGATTCAGCGAAAAATAACGTTTATTTTCGTTTTAGATCAATCCAACCTAAGTCATCGGCTTCCCATAGAAATTAAGGTCGAAAATGAATACATTTTTTCAATCTCACCTAAGTCACACAACCGTTTCAAATCATAGGAGCCCAAGTCCAATATAGCCAATCACACGTCGTCTTTCCTCTGTCATGGCCGCCATTCCTGTCTAAACCACGTGCTAGTAATAATCGCGCTCCGCTAATTTATTGTGATTATGGATAATTTAATAAAAGTGATGCCTCCAGAATTAGCCAAAAAGAAGCCAAAAAAGGTTACAAGTGATAAGACAAAGAAGAATCGACGAAATCGGTAAGTTTGAGCGTGATTTAAAGATGTTTTTCAACAAGATAGTACCTGAGACAGAGCGTCATCATAACATTGAATAGGGCCGGACTGTATTGTGATCGTTCGAACTTTTAACGTGTTATTTTAAATTTGTAAAATTTTATATTCCTGCGTATAAATCTATTAACTAGCAAAATTTAAACAATGTTCATAATAATTTTAGGGATAAGTATATACATACTTGATATCTTCGTAAAATTTATTGTCAATCGGTTTATTCGTTTAGTCGTAAAAGAGTAATACACGTAATAGATAGACAAATAGATTTTCGTATTCATATATTTTTTCTTGGCTTTTATTTATTTATTCTATTCACGTTCAACTCACGGACTAATATAAAATTTAATACTGGGGTAGCGCATTACTCAAGTATAAACTGTTTACTTTACCAGTTAATTACTTTTTGCATAAGTAGGTTATTGAGTAATCAAATAATATGTAGTAGAAATAAAAAAATATATCAGGACTTTCTTGTAATAATCACATTTTATTTATTTTTCTTACAGGTATATCGCGAACTCTTTACCGAAAAAGCCCACGTGTAAGCACGCCAAGAAAAGCAAGTACAAATGTGAATCTTTAACTTCTAATACAATGTTTTACATCCATGAGAAGTTTTATAGCAGTCACAAAAAAATTGATCAAGATAATTTTATTCTTAAATATACATCTATAACGCCAGTACAACGAAAACGATCTAGAACAAATACCAGGACCCCGAAATCTTTTTCTAATCATTTTTTTATTCCCGACCACAAGTCTAAGAAACTTTTTCCAGTTTGCCTTAAAGCTTTTTGTGATGTTTTAAATGTAAAACAAGGAAGAATAAAAGGTGTCACTAAAAGGTTCGCAGAAAATGGGACAAGTGCATCAGAGAGAAGAGGTGGTGATCGAAAAGAGTTTGCATTTAGATCAAAATTGGAAGCAGTCCAGAAATTTATTATGAAATTTAAACCTTTAGATTCTCATTACTGTAGGGGCAAGATAAAACAAAGAATTTATTTAGACCCAAGTCTTAACATTACTAAGATGTACAAAATGTATGAGGATCAAGTCATACCCGGATTTTCGGTAACCAAATCTTATTTTAGGAAGGTGTTTAATACATCTTTTAACATAGGATTTGGTACACCACGAAAGGATGTGTGCTCCGATTGTCTTCAATTTTTAGAAAAACTGAAAAGATGTCCAAACGGCATTGAAAAGGAAAACATACGTGCACAATACAGAATTCATAAGATGAGAGCGAAATGTTTTTTTCAGCTTTTGAAAGATGAAGATCCCGATATACTTATCCTTTCATTTGATTGTCAAAAAAATTTACCCATGCCCAGGGTACCAGATCAATCAACATATTATTCGAGGCAGCTATATATTTATAATTTTACAGTTGTAGTGGGCAACTCAAAGACAAATTTAACACCTGAAAATGTCTTCTCCTATGTTTGGACTGAGGACAAGGCACCAAAAGGCTCCAACGAAATAGCATCCTGCGTCTATCACTGCTTAAAAATGTTAAATATGGAGGGGAAAAAAATTGTCAGACTTGTGGCTGATGGCTGTGGTGGCCAAAACAAAAACTCCACTTTAATCGGGATGGTTTCAAAATGGCTTTATGAGACTCAAAATGATATATATAAAGTTGAGATTATTTTTCCAGTAACAGGTCATAGCTTCATTCCTCCTGACCGAGTGTTTGCGATTACCGAAAAAAAGATTCGGCGCTTAGAAAATATTTTAAATCCAAATGACTATATTAATTTGATGTCATCTAATGCTACCATCTACCATGTTGTTGATCAAGTGCCTATATTTGATTGGAAAGAAGCATGTAAGAATGTGCTTAAAAATACACAGAGCCTGCACTTCCATATTAGTAAATGCAAGCGTATAATTATTGATAAGGTGAATCGGAAAATTCTGGTACGTGGTGAATTGTCGTACAGAAATGATATAAGTCAACTTTTACCCATTACAAAAAGAGGTAAAAAAATATCACAAATATTACCTGACAGAATGAATCACAGGGTCACCATCAAAAAAGAGAAGCTTGACGATGTTAATAAACTACTAAAAAAACACTTTGGAGAGCAGTGGCCAGAAATTCAGGAATTATTTTAAAAACGTTCTAGCTCTACCCAGCCATGATGCTGAAACTGCGGTGCAAAATGCGGACGGCGAAGAGGATGACTGTATTCCTGAAGAGATTTTTGATTTTGTTTAGTTTATTGTTCTTGCTATCATTTTTATATTTTCATGATTCGTATGTAAGGCAAAACTGTGACTCTATTCTGATTTATATAATAATCTAAATAAGCGGAAAACGATAAATATGTAACTTCATATTTTTAAGGATAAAAATATTATTATGAAATTATTGCATATTCATTTTCCCAAGTCCGTACCCTAATCATTATGCTATATCAAACCCAGCCAAGTCCTATTGCAATATTTCAAATTCTCCCAAGTCCAGTGGCTTATTTTTCAATGTTGACCAAGTCCATAAGTGTTATATCATATGCGCTTAAGTCCTCATAAAACTCATTGAAAAAATATATTTACGTTGTGAATTTATTTTGCTTTTTATTTTGTCAGTGTTGCTAGGCTTTATATTCAGAGTACAAAATAATAATCTCAGCTTTTTACTATTTAAAAGTTAAAACTAGAAAAAAATGTCATTATCCAAAAAATGTTTAAACGTGACTTAGGCGTTTTTGATATTTATCGACACATATATATTTACATACTTTGCCCTCAAAATAATTACTAAAGCACTTATCTAAAATAATTGTACTGTTTCGGGTATGGAATACGGTACACACTCTTGGTCACAGCGCCATAAGAATCAATCAGCCACCAGGTAATTCGTTTCACGAAATGGGAAAAAATTCTGGGAGAGAACATTGACCTACCTACTGTAATCCACACTGTCACACACTGCCCCCTATAGTTAAAGAATAATAATTTTATAATTCTTTGATTGTGAGCTCATGCCACGTCTTTGAATTACTGTTCTTTTTTTTAGCCATTGTGTTAATTTTCTCACTATGTTTTTATAATCTTACACAACTGTACCTACCACCACTACCACTGCCCACTATAATATTGATAAGTTAGTTACTATTACCATTTAGAAACACAAAATTCGTTCACTTCCTAGTGAACCAAAACCTCGACGAGGTATATGTTTAGTATGTTTTCTCTTATTGCTGAACCTGGCATAAGTATTTGACATTGTATCAATACCAATTCTCTTAATGGTAAGGAACATGAAATGGTTTTCGGTCTTCCTCAAAGCTGCATTTAAGGCCCCACGCTTTTTCTCATTTATATCAATAAACCAAGTTAATAAACTATGCTGACAATTACACAATTTTATTATTTTTGCTGAA
Source organism: Herminia tarsipennalis (assembly GCA_945859575.2). NCBI lineage: Eukaryota > Metazoa > Arthropoda > Insecta > Lepidoptera > Erebidae > Herminia > Herminia tarsipennalis. The sequence continues at coordinate 10,067,128 of OX243851.2, forward strand.
AAATTATGGGAGAAAGCTATATGAGCAGCAAATATAGGTCTAGGACAAGTGTGGAGATGGTTCGATAATAATTTGTTTGTATTTTATTTTGTTAATTATGTGTTCTAGATCCTAAGACCTACCCCATTTTTAATATTTAAATAAAAGAAAACATAATGGTTTCTTTTATATATATATTAACATTGTTTAAAAATACTTCCATGTAGATAAGTAGATACATACTCATATTAGAAACTGTAGATAACTAATAATGAGGAGTTATTACTTAGTATGTAGGTCTTAATATTGTTTGAAACCATTATCCTATAGCTACTTACTGTATGTAGGTATAGGTCATTGGTTTCAAACAATAATAAGGTAATGTGTTTTGTATTTTTTCCTGGAAATAAACTTATTATCATTAACGAGTTCGATAGAATTTGGACTGCTGAATTAACGCCAACTGGCACATGGCACGTGTGTGAATGAATCGGTCGTTAAAATAAAACTAAGTAATATCATAGAATATTATAATTTATTTGCCACATAAAACAATTACATCACAAAATCCATACATTAAAAATAGCAAAACCTACATTAATAACTTTAATCACAATGCCTTAAACTTCGAGGCCGATTCGGCAGCTACATCACGACTCCCAAGAAAACGACGACGCAAACGCCTAACAATAGCACGTACCATAACAAATGAAAGATATAATGCTATGAGAGTTATAATCGACAAATAACAAATTACATCTATCATGTAGCACCTAATTAGACTGACGCCGACTGCCGACGAGCAAAGGTGACGAGCTCTGCGGTGATGCAGGAGATACTCAGTCCACCATACCGCATTTTCTGGACCAGATATAAGAGAATCGAATATAGTCTGTTTTAGTTTTGATATAGCCAGTTTATATCTGAAAAGAAAAGTTCACGTAATTGTGTATGTTCACTTCATTGCATTAAGTAACAAACCTACAAGAACTTAAAATAAAGGCAATATCATCCGTTCAGTTCAAAATTGAAAAAGGTTTTATATTATTTCACACCGGAGGACGGGCAGCAACGTCCTCTGCGTACATAAAGTCTTACTGCGATCGCCAACCCCCTCGCCAAGAGTTGCGATTTTGGCAATTACCTTCAGGATCTATAGTGAGTAGGCTATACTAGGGAGACCCGTGCCCAGCAGTGGGACATCATATGGTGGGTTGATATATTATATTTTGGCCGTGATCACATCAGCTAACATGCAAAGACCAAGAAATATATATACCTATCGCTGGCCGGGGGGAGGGTAGGTACAATTGCTAACGACGCTTGGGGCTACGTTATTATTACGAATGATGCGGCGGTAGCTACGCTTCTAGTTAGTAGGTAGTTAGGTAGGTACTTACTTCTCGTTAGTGGCTACATCAGTTATCACAGCCTTGACATTTTCTTTATCCAAATAATACGGGTCAAGAATCTCGCCGGCTCCATATTTCGTAACTTCTCTTATGAAAACTTTCCTTGACTTCACATTCGGGAATCCGATAATTGGGACTTCATAGAAAACTGCTTCTTCCAAAGAGCGTGCTCCACCATGGGTCATAAAAGCTTTGACGTTTGGATGAGCTGCAAAAACGAGATTTAGTACACAACGATTAAATAAGTACATTTATTTAATGGTAAGTTAGATAGCATAACTAAAAGCTGCGAACATGTAAAAAAACAAAGCCGGTCAAGTGTGTTATGTAACCTATAAAGGGGTTTACGCAGACACGGTATATTGCATAAGTGGCTGTACTGAGCTATCATAACTATGGCATAGCAATCTCTCAATGCACAAGTTCTACATATTCTTGCTCTTTTCTTACCATGGTCGATATCGGTTTCCCAAGGGTCGACAAACGAAAACTGATTTTGAGGGTCGACGAGGTCTCAAAATCGACCCCTACCTATACTTGTTATGAGAATAACTAATATTTTAGTAGGAAGTATCATTGCTGTACTTTTAAAAAGCTCATCAAGTTGATAAGCTTTCTCTGTTGAGGTAGCAGTCATCAGGTGTTCAGCAGGGGTCTGTTGCCCAAAATGGTTTGGGCATCCTTCATCTTATTCTTTATGCTTACCTTTTGGAGCCCGCGCTATGTAACCAGTATCGTACTAAGAATATTTTTATCTTTCTGCGAAACTAGTTCTGCACTTTTATTTTTTATACCAAATCTATGCCCGTGACCACTAATAGATGCTCTTCTTACCTAAAACTTGTTGCTGTGGGAACCACGTTCGATCAATCACATTATCAGGTTTGTTGAACGTGGTCGTGTTTCCAATCTTCCAGAGCACTGTGAATGGCAGCTCACGGAATGCTGCCGCAAGAGTTTCCAATATATTTGTAGAAAGCTGTTCTGATTCTTGTACAGCTCCTAAGCTGAAGTAGACAACTCCATTAGTTGCCGCATCTAAGATGGATAATAAATCCTGCAAAATATAACAAAATCTATATAATCATAGGTATCTTTGGAGATACCTCATGGGCGTACCCAGGGGAGGGTTTGGGGGTTGAAAAAGTAGGTAGGTAAGTGTCTACACATTTCCCCCCCTCATGGTTTTCATCCAAGGACACCGTCGAAAAGGTTGCCTTTCACGCAAAGTCATACAGGCTGCATGGTTAAACTTGAGATTTCTGAATTTTCAGAAAATAGGTAAATTTACCAAATAGGTAATTGTACCAATTTGTACCTACTACTTTTTAGAAAAAAATATTTACCTGTGGCAGACTAAGCCCCGGTTTGATTTGCAAACGATCGACATATCTAACAGCTGGAACACTCGGTCTATTACCAATCAAGGTAGGATGGTTTGCAATGAACAACAGGTCTATGTCATTTTCCACCTCCTGAAGCGGTCTTTTCAGGCCAAACAGTCTTTTCGCAGCCAATTCACAAAGAGGTAGATAATTGTTATAATATTCACTCTTTGTTTGGATATGCCTATAAAATTCGACAATTTTTTCCCAGCTGGTCATATTTCCATGGCTCAGAGCATTTACATCCGGATAGAACAGAGGATTAATAGGATTTCCCTTTGCTTCATGTTGATGTAGCTTGCCACTTGAAGTTGTAATCGAAATATGGGGAGCCCGATATTTTTCCGCAATCGCGTAAAGTAGTGGGACATCTGCTTCTGTGATAACCAGGTCGAAGCTTATATTCGGGTTGATGAGTAGTGCCACCATCTGCTTCGATTTCAATTGCGCAATAGCTAACCTCACCGAAAATTCATTCATAGCCCGTAATCTAGGGTAATGATCATCTGTGTTTGTCATCAGCTTTTTATACTCATCCCAAAAAGGTGCAGACGCTTGACCGACATCTAGTTCAACAATTTTCTCCACTTCAGGATACGCGAAGTGTCCTGGGTATGGGGTCATGACTATCACTGAATGACCCCTTTGAGCAAGCAATGACAAATATCCTCTAAAAACCAAATGGTCTGTAAAAGATAAGGAAGAGAAAATTGCAAGAATGGTCGCACCTTGTACTGCATGGCAGAAATATGCTAAAATGAACACTGCACAAATAAGTTTTAATCCCATAATCATGGATCTATATAACTGAGACGCACATTAAAATATGACCGTTCACACAGAATGGTGTTTTAAATAAAGAACTTTGGAGAGAACACTGACTTAATAAAAGTGAATCAGCAGCTGTACAAACATAAAACCGATATAACTATTGTGTACAAACGACATTGTGACAACGACCTAACGATAAATTGATTGCAATGAAGATTATTTTACTTCGAACGCATTCATTGTTTATTACTCAAATAGAAGACATCTAAGATTTTAAAGACAGACAAGATTATATGTTAAGAGATGTTCTTCAACCAATTGTTCTATGTATTAGATACTACTTAAGTCTACCTAACAAAGTCTAGCATACACAATAATGTCATTATTATAAGACAATAATATAATAATATCTACAACTAACACTTGGGACTTTAAATAACACCCAGAGACAGAATAAACCATCGTGCTCATCACACAATTTTTATCCTAGGTGGAGATCGAACCCACGACCTCCGGCTTAGCAATCAGGGTCACTAACAACTAGATCAACAGGCCAGTTAAATAATTTACAAAAAGTGCCCAAATGCCTACATAAAGGATAACATGTCGGGGACACCACTAACAGCATCACCTCTAATTCTTTAAAACGAAACTCATAAACTTTCGTTTACTTAGATTTCATAAGTTTACGTGAACTATTTTATTTAGTTTTTGGTTATGCACAAGAAGTTCAAACCCATAGTCAATTTTCAGGAACAAGTGAATTGAATTGAAGTTACTGGCTCTGTATAAAATACGAAGTTTTATATTCTCTTTGCTGTATATTACTACCTCATTTTTGATCGAAACTTCGTTTTTTTAGAACTAGAGTGGGACTCGGTTATTTTCCGTTCGTTTTAGGGCACTTCATCATAGCGGCGCAACCGCCTCTACTTAGAATTAGATCTAGCTAGATATGTACAAAATGAATGTAGGTAACATTTGTAGCATATGAAAAATAATTGACTTGATGAGGCCGTTACATTTTGGTTTACTTTTTTTATATAAAAATAAAACCTCTCAATTAAATCAATATTTCTGCTGGAAGCAAAAGGTGTTAGAAACAAAGAAGAAGAAGTCCTTGGACTGTAACCGTAATTAAAGGGGGGGTACTTTGATCTACTATGATCAAATGAAGATAAACACCAATTGCCGTCGGAAGTTTATACTTTATTTCAACGATAAATGAATGCTTATATCATCACGCTTTATCAACGAACGTAAATAGCAATAATATAAATAAATAATAGTTTAAGCTCAATGCCGAAACTGAAATTTCCATAAAAGGAACTCATATCAATTATTATTGCTCTGAGTTTCCATAGTACCTATTAGTTTATTCTTTGGCTCTGAGTTATAGAAGCACCGAGTAGTAGCAGAACGGAAACGGCTGAACATGGCTTCTTTCTTCTTTATTACATGGAGGGTAGAGTTATGCGGAAATATATTTATGTATACAAAAGTGACAGTCGAAATGCGTACGCTCCGTGGCTGGCACTACAGTAGCATCGTAGTCCATACCAATTTCTCTCCAATTCTGCAATATGCACACTTCAATCCGTCTACAACTGCTACATTCGTAGATTAATTTTGATACCATAGCATACCTTTAACATCTACTCTCACTCATGGTTAAGACCTGTTATTTACAGCTGAAGACTTTTTCAATTTGTCCCTTGTTTATCTGCTTACGTCTATCCTCCATCCTTTACCAGGCACTTGTCAATTCTGTTGCCATGGAAACGAAATTAAAATAAACATACCCAGTTAGTTGGCAATTTGTTGTTTTAGAAAGTTGTTCTATTATTAATTTAATAATTAACTAAAAATTGTTTAAAACATAATGGATTCCGATGTAACTAATTATTCAGTGGTCGGGCGTATTGGTGAAGGGGCCCATGGATTGGTATTCAAAGCAAGGCATATTCCAACGGGCCGAGAAGTGGCACTGAAGAAAATTCTTATTAAAAACTTGGAAGATGGAATACCAGTAAATGTAATGAGGGAGATAAAGGCGCTACAGCTATTGAGATGTAAATATGTAAGTTGTGGGAATTAATATAGGTAGGCATAACATGGTTAGGTACATAATCTCTGCAACATCTACTGGTTACATAAATATAATCAGTAAATGCTTTATCCATCTTTGAAGTACCTACATAGTTCTAAGATAGATAACAGATCATAAAACTCTACGACATGTTCCCCCGCGGCATGAGTCTAGTTCTCGTGTTAGAATACATGTGTTCCGAGCTGTGGGACATGCTGCATCATAATCAACAGGAACTAACACTGCCAAAAAATATTGTATGATTACCACTACAGTCTCCTAACCGATTTCAATCACGGCGGCCAATGATAGCATCGCAGGAGGTATTATATTGCACCAATGTGTGATCAGACACAAGTTTAGTGCACTCTCTATTCCCCGACTGACATAGTTCGCTGAAACGGAAATCCGACCCGACTATAGAAAAATTAGGCGCAGGACCGGTGGCATAACGTGCTTTCCGCGGCAAGGAGAGAGGTCACCATTTTTTTTAACTTTTGTGTTTATCCGACAGTGGTAACATTGCTTATCTTCGCTGCTAACTCACACTCTTAGTACCAACTTCTTTCCTTTAGCTTTTGTTGTATAAGTTCTTCGTTTCCAACCCTTGTTCTCCATGATACTAATTAACCCTATAAACATACATTTGTACTTATTTATCCACAGATCATAAAACTTTACGACATGTTCCCCCGCGGCATGAGCCTAGTTCTCGTGCTAGAATACATGTGCTCCGGACTGTGGGACATGCTGCATCACAATCAACAGGAACTGACACTGCCAAGAGTGAAGACCTACGCTCAAATGCTTCTCAAAGGGACGCGGTATATGCACGCACATTATGTTATGCATAGGGTATGTAACTAGAAACTACGAAATAATAACTGCACACAGAAGCATTCGATAAATAGGTAGTTAGCAAAAAAGAGAGTGGGGGAGGTGACTCTTACGTATAAAATCGGCGTTAAACCATTTCGGAGAGAGGCATGCAGTGGAACCCCTAAATTCTGCCTCTGGGTAGAACTATCTAGATTTCTAAAATACCGCCTAAAGTTGCCTCCAAATTCAGCGCAGACAATCGGACATAAGTTTTTATACTTCAGTTTCACTGTCTTTGATGGCATATACCTCCCACACCTAAATAACAAGGATCCACCTCTCTAAAAATTATACATGTGTGTTTTTTCTTAAAGGACTTGAAGCCAGCAAACCTACTAATCAATCACGAGGGTATATTGAAAATTGCTGATTTAGGTCTCGCTCGACTTTACTGGCCGGATGGTGGAAGACCGTACTCACACCAAGTCGCTACAAGGTAACGTCGCAAAAAATTAAAAGCTCCCAAGGGCGTCATAGTTAAAAAAAGTCTGGAAAGTCCTGGCCTAGCTATAGAAGATTCGACAAATAGTAACGATCGATGATTTATTTTCTATTACATCTGATGGCAAAATATAAATATTTTAAAATTTTAAATGTCATAATTTTTACAGTGTATAACTATTTATAATAAACAACCGTCGTGATCCCACTCCTAACACAAGCCATTGGGCTTGGCTGGAGGTGGTAACAGGATTGCTAGTAATGTGGGACCACAACCCGACATTGATAGTTAACTTTTTTTAACTTATAAAAAAATGTTGGTGACCGGCGTTTTCGGTACAACCCATTGACGTTTAGACCAGGACTGCGCCATAACCTCACAAAATTGACCACTCTCTAGAAAGAGACAAGGCTACTTTGCAGCGGCGAAGGGTTAACATTTTCCTAAGGGAACTCAATAATAGTTGGACACGATTCTTCATACGTACCTAAATAAAGTAGGTAACTAGAATTCAAAGGGAAACCGAAAAGAATAATATTCTATGGACTCCCCGCCACTGCTACTTTGTGGTCAATGCCTGTCAAAGGCCGCATGAGCTTTTTCTCTCTTTCACGCTTTGCAGACAATATTTACTTTTTAATTAAAAGGGATGACACGGTCTACGTATATACGTCAATGGTACTACCGAACTACTGTGGCTTCGTCAAGGAAAGCTGTGGAAGGGAAATTTCGCATTCCCCTTGATTAGATAATTTTATTTTAGGTGCACGGTATTATAACATTTACTAATAACCTTATCTTTTTTTAGGTGGTACCGAGCTCCTGAATTATTATACGGAGCCAGATATTACTCAGAGAAAGTGGATTTGTGGGCGGTTGGCTGCATCTTAGCTGAGTTAATCACGAAACAACCTTTGTTTGCAGTTAGTATATTTTTAAGTGACGTCACAAATTGCGTAACGCGGTAGAGAAGGGAATTTATGTAACATCTGTTATGTACGAAGTGTCTTTCAAAATGAGTTAGGAGCTCTACAGTAGCAACAGCTTAAAAATAATCCAATTGGCACACATTAATCGGGTGTATCCCACTATTACCATGGAAGTTGTGGGACATGCGTTTTTTCCTAATTATATCCGACTAGCTGACCCGCGCAAATTTTCCCTGTTTTTGCAACGTTTTTTATTGCTGCACCGCTCCTATGGGTTGTAGCGTGATGTTAAATATAGCCTTCCTAGATAAATGGGCTATCCAACAGTAAGAGAGTTTTTCAATTCGGATCAGTAGCTCCTGAGATTTTCGCGTTCAAACAAACAAACAAACTCTTCAGCTTTATAATATTAGTATAGATTATATAACAAAATGACTGGAGTTAAAAAAAAACATAGTGAGGGCGGGTCGCTCGGGTTGCTAGTTTTGCATAAAAAAATAAATAAATATAATCACTAATAGTGATTTTATCTAAAGAGTAACGAATAAATCATTTCTGTGTGGTCGTAGAGTTACGAATTCAAGCGCGTTAAACGCCTCGCGAAACCGCGATGGAAATAATAGGATACACCACTTCAATCCGTCTACAACTGTTACATTCTTAGTCTAATTTTTTTACAGCTGGACATTTTGCTGCTCAGAATGTCTTTTCCCTCCAAAGTCTAGTACTAAATGCCTGATTGCTGTTTTAGGGTGAATCCGATATCGAGCAACTAGCAATAGTACTTCAGAATCTGGGAACACCGACTGAAGAAAGTTGGCCCGGCCACACTGAGTTGCCAGACTTCCATAAGATAACCTTTCCGGAGTCGACACCAACGCCCTGGCCACAATTACTGCCCGGAGTTGATGAAGACGCTGTCAATCTTGTCAACTCTTTCGTTATGTACGATGCTGATAAAAGAATATCAGCTAAGGAGGTACTTTTCCTAGATAATAATAATTATAATTGATCCTTCATTCTTGATGCAGGGTAAATCGAAATCGAACGGGTAGTTCCTATATTTTCTATGGAACATGACGTCATAGGACAAAACAACACAATAGTTTACCTTTTTATTCCATAGAATTACATACTAACTCTCCACTCGAGTCTACCGCCACATCGTAGACTCTGGTAAAGAGTTGAAATTCTAAGGAATATTTTTTTTTCATATGACGTCATGTTCCATAGAGCATAAGGGAACTACCCAATCCAACAGACAATGGTTAATGCAAACTGCTAATGATTTTGAATATTATGATTCTATGGGGACAAGTTTCAAAAATAATACTGGCCTATCTCGGCAGAGCAGTGGGAATCTTGTGTTATACAAGAGGCTGTGGATTCGATTCCCACACAACAGAAAACTGTGATCCATCAATATTTCTTTTCACTCTGAACCGATTCATTGTAAAATACTTTTCATTTTCTTTCAGGCGTTGAGGCACCAATGGTTCCAAAACAAACCCCAGCCAGCATCTTTACAAAACATGCCAAAACCAATAAACAAACTTAAGTAACTTGAGGAACATTAAATGATACAAACATTTTAAAATGTATTTTATTATTTAATTAAATTATAAATCAGTAATATAATATTACAATATCAAGTTGTACTTTATATCTTATGTACATTTGAGCCAGAACAGTGAATGCACAGAAATACCCTAAAACATCTACAAATAATATCCTAATGATGACAGGTAGATAAAATTATTAGTAAAACCGTCTTCCTTTCCTGGCAACACATTAAAAACGACCCATAAAATACGACAAACATGGTAAAATTCCACATTCAAATTGCTTAGATATTTATTGCAAGAATATTTTTAGACATGTACAAATTGTACAAGAAATACCACAAAGTCCAATATGTATACTTACATAACCATAATTGATGGTTCACAAAAATAGTAAGCCACATAAACCATCTACAATCAGAAACATTAACTTTAAAACTAACCATACTTTTTGGAATCATTCAGAGACACCTAGTTCTGTTAATAAATAAACTCTATTTTAAATAATAATAAAATGCTGATAAACAAATTACATTAGAGAGATCAAATTATACCGTTCCATCCATACTATAATAAAAAAAACATCGGAAGAGTTTCATAATACAATTACAATTTGTCTTTATAAACACTAATGTATTTAGGAGACTGCCTTGCTCCAATGTAGAATATATTTGAATAATATTTAAAAACTAGCACAGCCATTGTTACAACTAATAAAAAGTTAAGTAACATTGGACTTCGATGTACAATAATGTAAACCTATAAAACACTTGCAGTCGGTATTCAATATTATTGTTTGCGCGACACGAATGTATGCGTATGGCTCAGGAATGTTTTAAGATGCTACTCCGAATGATACAGCCAATTGCAAATATTTTTTTCCCTCTTTTTTACATTTTAACTTGATGGTAAACTAGATAATTTTTCAGCTATATCTGCCAGCACACTGTGATGATTGTAGACATAACTGGATAAAGATTCGGTCCAAAAACTTGGAATAATAAACGCTTGGTATAAAATTTGCAGTTGCCGTCGTAGCGTTCTTTGGAATAGTACCTTTATTGCTAAATGTCACAAGCTAGTTATAATGGTATCACCGACGTGAATTTACCGAAATTAACGTCGCCTTTACAGTCACGTCGGTTACAGTTCGCAAATGATTATCAGGCCTTATATACAAGAGATTCTTATTAAATGAATAGCCAACATTCGTGTCGCGCAATACTTTAAAACAGACTAATCTAAGATGATGTTACTACAATAAGTCTTGAATTGGGGCTAGTGTTATACCGAAGTGTTTCAAAGGAATTAATTAAAACTTAATACTACTTTGGTTCAGTGCCGTGAGGAAACATCAGGTACCTCCCCTATGCAGCTTATAGGCTCGAACACATCGAATGAGTTCGCACGGATGAGTATGCGTAACGGTCTGCGTTCGTGCACTGGCGAATCCAGGGTTAGGGCTAAAGAAATCAAGCCTCCCCCCCTCCTTCCCACTCCCCATGTGTGTATGTGTGCTTTTCCTTACATAAACTTATCTTCCAGCTAAGGAAAGTCTTCCCCTCACCAAATGAAACTCTTGAATTTAACTTTCTCCCATCCTAAATTAAAATCATGGTTTTTCCAGCGGGATTGAGTCCGCCCCCCCCCCCCACTTTAGTTTTAGAGGGGGGAGAATTTTTCCGTTTGTGTTCTCGAAAAAATCCCCCCCCCTCTCCCCTCTAAAACAAAATCCTGTATTCGTCAATGCGTTCGTGCACCTGTCACGCAAGTGATGTTTCATACAGTACCGTCTACGTATACGCATCCGTTGTATGTATTCGAGCCATAAATAATGGAATACTAATTCGTATTGTGCAGTAACCGTTCATAATTTAGCTACTATATCTAGGAATTAGCTAACATGTATGGAACCTACGGATCCATACCAACTTTTAGTTGCATTAGCAACATAAATTAATGACGTATACATTCTAAGACAGATAATTTATACAACTGTCTTTTTTAAGACACATACAATCAAAAGTTACGAATATTTAAGAATGTGTGATGTCTGCTCTATTATATAATAGTCAAGCAGAAAGTATGTGAACTACTCCATGATTATTTTTTCTATAGACAATTCTAAATAAATAGTTGACTATAATAGTTTTTATTAGTCTTTCATAATGTTCAATGTATTTTAGGCCGGCGACAGACCAGAGCATTCTTATTCGCATAGTTATTGAACAACAAATCATTCAAATATTCGTATACTTGCGGCCCTTTTATTAATTAAACTATGTTAAACTAATACCAAAATGACAGGTACGAAAAGTACTAACACTATTTGCGGTATCGAAAGGAGCTTAAAGTAGAAATGATTTTTGCTAGAATATAACACGTTACCTTTTATTCCAAAGGAATGTACCGTTTCTTTGATAATACCTAATATTATGTTACCATTATCATACCCTGTAGTCTGTCACCGGTTTAATATACAATAGCGTAAACATTCTGAAACAAGCTTTTTAATACTAAATTGTCAACTACTAATACGAAATCTGTGTCCTATCATGCAAATATTAATGTCACTCGAGATTACATACTTAATTGTTTTTAACTTTTCAACATTTGTACGTTACTTGATGAAGCCTAATTTGGCTATCAAAGTAAGCAGATGCTCATCATTTATGATAAAAATTACATTATTATAAAGTGATGATTCTTCACGAATAATAACCGATTTTGAATGTCGAGCAAAAAAATAATAAAAAACCAAAAACAGGGATTCGTATTGTAGTAATGGCCACTGTGGAAAATAAATAATTGGGTTTTTCATATTCTCTTAGAAAATCAGTCGACTTAAATTGGCCAATATTGGTGAAAACACTTTGTCACGGAATAGACGGACAGCGAAGCTTTTACAAAGTTACGTCTCAAAATATCTCCCGAATACCTAAAGCTACTAAACGTTAAGTTATCAAAGTATTTCAGTCCCTTTCGGTTTTATAATGACAGTGAGAGTAGAGTAGAGCAGAGTAGAGTCTTAACATGCAGAGCAGAGTGTTAACCAAATATAAATTATTATAAGTGAAGTGGCCTTAAATAATTACACGAATGAATCGGTAATCTATAAAAGTTTTGAAAAAAAATTATCTCAGTATTCATAAAAAGAATAGCTCCGTCGCCCCTCTTTCTGAACAATGTGTTTTCTTTAGATTTTAAAAAGTCTTTGAATGGAGTTCCAAATGCTAACATAATTCGGATATCGAATAAACAACGCTATTTACAAATCGCCGTCCACATATTTACAATACTCTATAAGAGCAGTATGACAAGTGAGGTTAACTTCGTGCTCAACTATAAACCGACCTGAATATAGTCAATAAATATAACTAAAGACCGCTGTTTTATTAAACAGACGAGAGAAAAGCACCTAAGACCTGCATTTACTAGGAATAAAATAATTATTGCATTACTTTTTAACCTCTTGAATGCCTATCTAATACAAGTACCTATAAATTAAAATAACCTAACTATGACGTACGATTTAGAATTCAATCTATAGGCTAAATCCAATATGGGATCTAAGCTTAATATTTACCGAGAAATCAAATATTCCTCGATTAATACACTAGACTATCCCATTTGAGAAATAGAAATACCTTTTTGAAACAATGAGTTAACTCGTCATTATTATTTGAGGAACTAATGACCGGCTGAACAAATAATCATTTTCGTTTCATTCAAAACGTTGGTATTCAAAGGGTTAAACAATAATACTTATATGAAATATGTTAACAAAGATTTAGATACAGTTTTAAACAATAATAGCTTTATGTTTGATATAAATAGAAGTCCTGTTTCACAACCGTCATATGGACAATAGTTATTTACATTTTATACATTTGTACCATAAAAGATATTGATTGGAACGCTGTCAAATACATGTTTTTTTTAATTATACTAGTAGCTAGTCCATGTGGTAGAATAGTACTACTGGAAATAGTAATAGGTGGGTTTTTTCAAAGAAATGTATTCGACAACGCTATGTTAAGGTGTTCGTCGATCAACAAGGCGCCATGTGACGTGATGAAGCGAGAATTATAGTGTCCATATTATAGCCCAGGGCTATATTTTCCCCCGAAAAGAGATTTTTCGTAAGCTTTCGAAGACATAAGGAGATTGGATCCATAGGAAATATTCACGAAAGATTTACTGCAAATGACTGCTAATCCAGAGGTTGTGAGTTCAATTCCCATCCAGAATATTTATTTGTGAAAAAGCACGATTATTTAATTTATGTCTGGATGTAATTTATCTTCAATATATATTAAGTACCTATAGTACAAATTTTGCCTAGGAACAGATAATCGTGCGTAAGTTAAAAATGGACTGAATTGATATTGCTAGGCTCTGGATTTTTACCATCCCACTTTATTTTCGGTCGAGACTCTTTGAATTAGAGTAGGCGCCCTGGTCACATGTCTCCAATCAGTTAGGAAACCAGCTCTCACAGGCATAAGACGGTGTTGAAACAGGTAAACGTTCTAGTTACGTATCCACCCGGCGGAGTGCAGGTAGTGGCGGACCGCCACGTCCACGTCGCAGTCCGGCGCCGGCGCCCGGCGGAGCAGCACTCCCTTCAGCGTCACGTACTGAGCCGCGGGGAGTGATAGCGCCGCGCATAACTGCACAAATTAATTATTGTTATTGTTTGATATTTCACTAAAATCAAATCGTTGTTTTTAGGTAACGCCAAAACGACGCGCTACGTACAATTTTGTATGATATATAAACATGTGACGTCACATTTTCAATGATCAAATAATTTGTTTTTGTTTATTTTTTGATAAATAAACTTATACACTAATCAGATAATTAAATCAACGACCTAGTAATTAAATTAAAGACCGATAGCTTCAATGCACATGCTTCGTCAAATTTTCTCTCGGTGTATAATGACACGTTCTAAAAATGTCACATTGTCAAAATGTATCTATATTCACTTGCATAATATCACACTCTCACTATAGCATATTCGCATAATGTCACTCCCACTATAGCACTTTCGCATAATATCACATACTCGCACAATGTCACTCTCACTATAGCACACTTGCATAATATCACACTCTCACTATAGCATACTCGCATAATGTCCCATTCGCACAATGTCACACTCGCAAAACATCACCGCCCAAGAAGCCCCTAGATTTGGCCCTCCGGAACCATCATGGTCATGCAAATGGTCTACTTTCACCATCGGTCCACTTACATTAAAACTCATTTGATTATTTTCCAACCCTTACGCCTCACGTGTTAGTTTAGCCTGAGCTTGAGATACGCCTAAGCACACTATAAAAAATACAAAAAATGCAACAGAATGACAAGAAGTCTGTCAAATTTCTCTTTACGAAAATTCTAATCGCCGCTGTACAGAGATTTGTAAAAAATATACTGTCGTCATATCATTTACCTTTTTATTGTCATTATAGTCGACTATCCAATCAGAGCAGAAATCATAGTAGTTAAACAATTACCTGTATCTCATTATTGGTCAGCAGATGCCTCGAGCATGCGCCGCTGTTGTTGCATGAGCTCTTTTTGGAGCATCCACATGCGGTACTTCCGTCCCGTGTGCACCTTGGGCTGGTGGAATTTGAGCCGCTTTCTCCTTCTCTGTTTGACAATTTATATAATATCATGGTTATGTATTTATTAACCAACATATACCAATTGTCACTGGTAAAACCTGTGTGAACGGGAAGTCAACGGGAAAAGTACATGATGATCAAAAACGGAAGGCAAAACTATTTAATAATATTTGTACCAAATCTAAACTAAAGTTAAATCTGAAAATCATAACTTGATGAAATTCTCATTTTAGTATTAAGTCCTTTATTTTTGTACTCTTTCGCGAATTGCAAGTGACATTCAAAAGTAAATCGTAGTCATAATCATAAGTATAAGAAATCGACAAAGAAAACTTAAAATACAGGATTTCATAAAGTTATAATTTTCAATACTACAATTTACTTTTGTATGTCAGGTTGCAATTCGTCAAAGGCCGAAATCAAGTTTTGGAGACAGTACAATCAGTCAATTTATTGATAACTTATTAAATCACTTACTTTAGAAATATTGTAGCAGTAGCTTGTACTAATTGTTTGTTTCTTATTTATTACATGTATTAGCTGTTAGTTTGTTATAATCAAAATTAGTCGCTTTTTAACTGTGAAAACTTGTAATTGGCCGTAATTTATTACCAGTATTAGCTGCAAGTTCTCTTAATTATAAAATAAAATAAAAAAATAGCAAGATTTGCCACATATATCATTCTATTAATAGTTTGACATTGCGTTTTTATCATGTTCTTTTGCCATTGACTCTACTAAATTGGAATGATAAAAGTCCCAAAAATGTCGGTAAATACTAACATTTTCTTTTAATTGTAAAACCTAAGAGTAACCAATATACTTATTGTCTTTTACAGTAACATTTTGTAACTAACTGTTACAAGCTGATTTACCCCTTAAAATGTCTTTAAAAAAAAAAACTCGTCTAAGAAAAAATATCCAGAGGTTAGCCGTGGTGGTCCGCTTTAATGGGCAGGTAGCCCTATTCTTTCTTTATACCTTTAGACACCTGTCCCACTCGCCGTTGAGATAGCGAGTAGCGCACAAGAAACGTACATACTTATGTAGATCCCGTGTAAACAAAAGATATACAGATATTAACAGTTGATCGCTGTACACACTGCGAGAACTGAGAACTCGCTCTATACTCTATAGCGATTTTATCGCTCCAGTAACGTTAGATACGTATGTAGATCATTGGATCTAATCACTGGTAAACAAAAGAGGTACAAATATTAATAGCTGATCGCTGACCGTTTACACTGCTGGCGAGTACTCGCTCTATATTGCATCTCTTTTGTTTACACGGACAGGATCTACAATATACATCTATTGTACGTTTTTTGATCGATATAATCGCTACACGCCACTCGCTACTCGACGGCGGTGGCACAAGTGTCTAATGGCTTTTATAAACTTGTAGGGAAATTTATAAAGGGTAATTTAAGCCACAGTGGCGGACCCTGGCAGGCCTCCAAAATGTAATAAGTCAGCTCATGTGTGTGTACTTTGTGTTTATACTGATTAAAATTACCCTCAGCAGGGTCTGGGGGGGTTTAATTGAATCCCTAATCTCCTCCCCTTTACGCCTTTATATTACTAATAGCTGGACAGGCTACCCCCGACAATAGCAAGACTTCCATTTCATTTTGACATTTTGACGGTCATTTTATAAAATCAAATGGAAGTCTATACTTGTGAAACAAGGATAACAACAACGGCCATTTCCCATAAGTGTCAAATAGTTCAAATGACGGAAATTCGATTCGGCATTTGAAATTGCTGTCACTTTGTACGGAGTAGGCAGTCAGTAGCCTATGGGTTACGGAATCCTGAAACTAAATGAATCGTTACTATATAATACTAACCTTTTTCTTAGCTGCTGCGTGTTGCTCAGCGTTTGTTCTTTTGTCAGATTGGTTTCCAGGCACCCACTGCTGCCCTGGCGAATACAATAGTTATACGGGATCAAACCCAAAACCACACGACACAATTTTATCACGCAGTAGTTAGTACTCACACCAATATTACGACACATATAGGTATAGGTAGGTACAGTAAACTCCTTATTTATAATGCTTTTATGACTGTATTTTGTCTAGCGAATGTTTTGTCTGATTCTATCCCTGGGTTCCCAACCATTGGGTGTGTGGAGGTAAAACAGTTGTTCTTTGGGAGTAATGAAGGTAAGAAAAACCTCCCCCGCCCCTCGTCCTAGAGCCTAAACGTAAGGGCAGTGGCGGAGGGTCCTTAGAACACCATTACTTTTGGTTTCCCTTTGAATTGTAGTTACTATTGTAGTACTGTATTTGTAAATTGGCAAGAAATGCCTATAAAAATTACTTCAATATTCGGCCTGCGATATCACAATTTGTTAAAATGCTCTCTGTAACGAAGCAATAACAAAAGCCGTGATAGTTCTTTAACTACCGACTAGATGGCGCATGCGAGGGCCCAAATTTGCGAGCATCAAGGGATAGAGAAATTTGAGGTCTAGTAACATAGTCCAGATAGGTGGTTCGCTTCTGGCCCCGGTTTGGCTACGGAAGTCTCGGGTTCGGTCCTGGGTCTGGACATCAAATTTTTCAATCTTACAAAAATGCAATTATTGTATTTGTAAAGTAATTGGCAAGAAATGCCTATAAAAATTACTTCAATTTTGTATCGGTTTACCTCTGAAAAATCTTAACCCTTCGCCTCTGCTAGGGGCCATTCAAGTATTAGGTAAACACTAAAAAGGAATGAGGAGTTTATTGATTTGCTTATTTTCATAACACATATATCATTAGAAATATAGTCAGCCAGTTTAAGGTCCCTGACTCAGTGGCGACCGAGCAGATCGAGATATCTGCGAGGTTAAGCAACGTTACCACTGTCAGTCCATAGATGGGTGATCGTTTTAGAACATTGTCAAACACCTCGGTGCCTCAGAGAGCACGTTGAGCCGTGGGTCCTGCGCCTAATCTCTCTCCGGTCGTGTCGGATTTCCGTACCATCGGACTATGAGAGTGAGGGAATAGAGTGCAGTTGTGTCTACGCATACACTCGTGCACTATAATATTTCCTGCGCAGTTGGATAGTCTCTACTGAGATTGGCTGCTGGAACCGAAATCGGTTAGGAGACCACGTCAATAGTCAGCAATATTTGTGTAAAATATTGTAGATCGGTCGTGTGTTCAGAGATGAAAGGGTGTGAGCATTATTTACTTCCAATGGGGAGGGTGGCGTTGAAAATGACTAAAAGCTTACGTAATACGTGAATGACTCGTCGTCCGAGCGACTCACACTTGGCCGATTTTGAAAATATTTTTTTTTATTTTTTTTTTGTACAACAAACTGTCGCCACTATAGGGGCTTATGTTGCAGTTTAGACTGGGCTAATAAGAGCCTTGTTCATGAACGTGACCTGTGTCTCGTCCTGAATGCTTCCTATGCGCTTTTATTGAAGCACATCTTGTGAATGATTTTAAAGTACTCAAAGTGGGTAACGAGATCAAAAAGATAAGGAACCACTGTTCAATTATATTTTGAAAATAGAATGAAAAACAAAGACAAAACATTCGCTAGTTAAAATACCTACTGTTAAAAAAGTATTATGAATAAGGCGGTAAGACTATTTTACTCTGTGATCACGATAATGAGACTACCGTGCTCGGTGCAATTCGATCGAAACGTCTCGAGTAAATAAAAGGTTCGCACCTTTAAATATTTCACGCGATTAAGTCATAATATTCTATTATAAGTAAAAATCGCAAAAGTTTAAAAATAATTAAAGCGATTTGTATCTTTACCGAAAGAGTTAAGGTACATATTTGATTGTTACTGCAAATATACTTGTGATCGTGACGTGAAATATATTTTATTATTACGGTGGCTCACCTTCTGAAATAATTAATGAAATTCTAAACCAAGTGTCAAAAAATTATTTTACTGTTGGATAGCCCATTTATCGAGGAAGGCTAGCGGCTATATAACATCACGCTAGGACCAATAGGAGCAAAGCAGTAATAAAAAATGTTGCAATAACGGGGGAAATTTACGCAGACGTAGTTGCGCGGGTCAGCTACTTATACATAATTGTTTAGTCAATCAAAAACAAAAATATGATTTTTATATAAAATATCTAATATCTAGTATTTGTAATATATAAGCCTTTGCTCAAAGATGCCAATAAACGGGTTATTAAATACTAACTCTCTAAAAAAAAAGGTTTGACTCATTAAAGTGATCAAAGAAGTGATAAGTTACATACATTCTCTGTCTCGCTCATTATCGTATCAGATCGTTGCGAAGAAATGAGACAAAGTATGTATCCAAACAGCCACATATTCGTCTACATAGTTGTATATATATAGTCATGCAAACCAAGGGTCTACACACTACGACAAAACCGCTCAAAGCATAAGCATGAATTCATGAAGCATGAATTTTCATGCAAGAAATGTCATGAGCATGATTACATAAAATAAAAACTTTAAAATAAATCAAAAGGTTTACAAGAAACAGCCCATATACCTTCATTCAAAATAAAAATAAAATTTGTAATGATTGGTGTGATTATATGTAAAAAATAAACTTTTTAAATAATAAAATGAATAATGCCAATGAAAACACTCCACGTAGCGCCAAAATATTACCTTCTCTTTGGTTGCCTATATTTTTATTACTACCTATCATAAGTTTAACTGGAAATATTCTGTGTATGAATATCTTTAAAACAGTTGAGGTAGAGTAAGAATCGATAGACCATTGCGCCCCTTGCGCTATTTAAACGTTCCTTGTTTTTTTTCGACTATTCCTATACGATAGATGACCCCCCCCCCCCCCTCCCCTCTTAACATTAAAGCCTAGTTTCCTAGGTACAATTTGAAAGACTAATCACACTAATATTGTAAAGTTGAAAGTTTGTGAGTATGTGAGTGTGCATGTTTGTTACTTCTTCACGTCTTAACGGCAGGAGCGATTTTAATAAAATTTGGTATGGAGTTAGCTGACACCCTGGATTAACACATAGGGCTAATAAACCGGGTAACACCGCAGGGCACAGCTAGTTAGTAAATAAAAGTAACATTTAAACTACCAACGATTAATTAATACCTAGGTCATAATAGCTTAAAAAAAAACTAAAAAACACGGCACAACCTAGGTATATAAAAACCGGGCAAGAGCATGGCAGGCCACGCTCAGTGTAGGGCTCCGAAGCCGTTGCCGTATGAAAAAATCCGATTTGAATAATTGCACCCGCATAAAGGCGTATGTTCATGACACTTAAACCCTTTTGTTGAGAAACGCAGTTTTTCGGCAATAACTCAATGACGGTCATCCGAGATATCATGTCCGAAATAATTTTTAATTTTAAGTATTTCTTTACTACTTTTTTATTTTTTTCCATTCTTCTGGCTACTGAACCCTAAAAACGCTCTAAAATTAATAAAATATTAAATAAGCGTGAATAGCTATCCAGTCCTGATTTAATTGTATGTTAAAAAGGATTTTTTATCATTAATCATAAAAAGAAGTGATTCGACTAGAAAAAAAATAGTGACGTCATAATCCGGCATTTTTATGAGATCTGTATATAAAATCTGCGTTTTGACATTTCTTAAAGACTCGTTATTTTCACTAGTTCTTCTTATCGAGAGGTAATATAATTGGCGCTATAACCGTGTGTGCAACATGCGTCGCTAGGCAGTACCAGGAGGCGAGCTCTCACGTCGACGTGCGGAGCGGCGGGGTGTCTTCTATGAGCCGCGTGTTGGTCGTAGTGCGCGCACTCTTCCAGCCTAGTGACCCCCGCTAGACGGTACCGGTGTAACTCGGCCAGTCGTACGCGAAGTTCGCGCTCGCGCCATAACCCGGCGACTACACCCGCTTGTTCCCCTCGCCCGTAGAACTGGGCCGTCCAGCGGAGACGCTCTGTGAACTCCCTATAAGGGTGATCATTATATTAGTGTTGAGCAGTGGCTAGCTATCTGTGAACCTATCTATGCTATTGGACCCCTGAATCGAACTGAATCTATACAGTTTAGTACCTAAAATAATAACAATCCATACTAATATTGTAAATGTGAAAGTAACTCTGTCTGTCTGTTACGCTTTCACGCTCAAACAGCTCAACCGATTTAAATGAAATTTGGTATGGAGATAGTTTGAGTCGCGGGGAAGGACATGGGATAGTTTTCATCGCGATAACCGACATTCACGCGGGCGGAGCCGCGGGCAAAAGCTAGTAATTAATAAAATTCTACTTCATCATCAAAAAATTTGGTTATATAAACGCGCAAATTTCTGAAGATTTAGAATCGGATTTACTAAAGGTGTCGCCGATATTAATGCGCGCGTTGAACAATCTTAACCTTTTTGCCAATCAAATTGACCTATTTTGTTGCACATTATGTGAATTCACAAAAGTAGCAATGTTTAGATTGTGTTACTTATAGATACATATTTAAGTAGGTGTATTTGTGATGAACCACTAAATCGTATTGCAACAAGGTGTCCCCGTAAAGATTTTGTGAGTGAGAAATAATTAAATAAAGTTACACATTTAAAAAAACAGTAAATTGGCATCGCATAAAGTGTATATCTACTATCATAATACTATTAGGTACATAATATTTTAAGCTAATATAAATAAAACATAACATACTTCTTCTCTTTGGCAAGTTTTCCTAGTGTCTTCTGCTTATTCCTCTGGTTGTTGAAAAATACAGACACAAGTTGATAGTCTCTCACTAGTCTCTTTCTTCTCGTTCTCTCGCGCAATCGCCGCGTGTATATGTCTACTTGGGATAGTTTCAGGGCTGAAACAAAACATTTTATTTATTTAACTATATGTAGGTATGGTATAAAGCTAGAATAAATCGTTTCCTGAATAAAAAACGGACATAACAATAACAGTACTACTCTCTTTCTTTAAGAGTAGATTACGCGAAACAGGGTTTGGCTCTCTCAAAAATGTATATAGTAAACCTAAATATTAGGACACGAAAAAAATTGTGTCACTAGTCAAAGAGTTTTTCTAGTAGATGAAATAAAGAAATTTAAGGATATGTCTTAAAATTATCCCCCAAATAAATCTTGAAGTTGCGTGCATTTTCGTATTGTCATAGTCATGGCGTTCGTAATCGCCTAAATATTCGTTCGTACATACGTTATGTACGAACGAATATTCTACTTTATTTTGACCTGCGCTCCTGCGCACTGTGAAGTAATGGTTGTGTGCGTTAGAGCGAGGCCGGCGATCGTATCGCTGTATAAATAGCGCTAAATAAATAATTATCTCAGTGTAATGCCCCCTTAAAACGATTTCTTTTACTTAAATTTCTTAAGTCGCTAAGCTCGTAAGGCACTATTCTAATTATTTTTGGATAAGCACAAGAAGTTAGAACCCATGGACGTTTTTCTGGAACGTGTGAATTAAATAGATGTTCGATATGACCGAAACTTCGTTTTCATTGAATTAGAGTAGGTCTCCAGAGACTTAGACCCCCCCAGTGATGGCTGATATGTCGGTAGTTATTGCACCCCATTCGAGACAGCCTGAGCCTAAAACGGAACGTGCGTAGCAATTGCACCCACCCTCCCCCTCTGCAAACTTATATCTTATGATGTCCCACTGCTGGGCACGAATCTCCCTAATAGAACCTACTTATTACAGATCTTGGAGCTATTTGCCATATTTGCCACGCTTGGCGAGCGAGAGGCTTTGAAGTACGCAGAGGACACTGCCTGTTAAATCCCTTAGTCGCCTTGACGACACTCATGGTAAGAAATAGGGTGGTACGATGCTTAAGCTGGTGTACCACACGGCCTCCTTATGCCAGTGACAAATTTGTGCGAGGGACTATCACTAGTCCTTCGACCGTCTGGGCCTTCGAACACCAGTCCCCCCAACAAACTCTAAGCCAATTTACAACCGTGAATAACCAATACATTGAATTTATTATGTAATTAGATATTAATTTACTCGATATCTCAACTCTACTGTTATAAAATTATAAAATAGCTGTGTGTAAAAAGACTAACCTAGAACAACTACTTAATTAAAACCTTAATAGAACAATGCTTTGTTGTTTTTCAAGTCTGTTTGGGTTCAGGGTTGACACAAAAATCCGTCAATAGATTTTGATTCTTTTATTACCGTAGTCCCCACCATCCGAATAATGTGGCTTAAAAAGTGGGTTTTGTGCGAGAGACTCTCACTAGTCCTTCGACCGTCTCAGACGGTCCGTCTGGGCCTTCGAACACCAGGCCCCGCAAAAAACTAAGTCAAGCTACGACCCTGAATAACCAATACATTGAATTTATTATGTAATTAGATATTAATTTACTCAATATCTCTACCTAACAATGCATTGTTGTTTTTCAAGTCTGTTTGGGTTCAGGGTTGTCACAAAAATCCGTCAATAGATGTTGATTCTTTTATTACAGTTTTGAAGGTAATATTCTAACTTTAATACTATGCGTACTACTGTACAAATTACATCAAAATCGGTGAAGTATAAAGATTAATACAGCATGTTCTCCGTTTCACCAGCAGGCGCGGATCCAGCGTAGTTGGCACTGTGGGCACATCCATAACCCCATTATAAATCTTTAAGGTCATTTTTAGGGTTCCGTACCCAAGGGGTAAAACGGAATCCTATTACTAAGACTTTGCTGTCCGTCTGTCACCAGTTGACTTTTTTACAAATGATGTATTTCTGTTGCCGCTATAACAAAAAATACTAAAACACAGAATAAAATAAATATTTAAGGGATAATTTTCCCATACAAAAAAAAAACGTGATTTTTTGCCGTTTTTATAGATAATGGTACGGAACCCTTCGTGCGCGAGTCCGACTCGCATTTGGCCGATTTTTTAAAGAATTATAAGAAAGCATGTATGAATTGCTACACATTAGATACGAGAAGATGCAATACATTAGCCGAAAATCTAAATTTACGGTAGCCGAAAGCAATTTTAGGCTTACGGCTTTCGTGTCCACTACTTTATTTGTTGGCTGGATCCAAGCCTATTTACTACCCACACTATACATTAAAGAGCTTAAGTCACTGTATAAATATAAAAATATTTATTTTTATAATGCGCGACAATACTTCTTATAGGTATGTGTTATCGCTCGCCATTGATTTCATAACAGACTGCAACATTCTCAAAGCTAGTTGAGCATTGCTGTTGTTATAACTTGCTTTTCTCTGCGGCTTCGCCCGGGTTTTGTTTGATTTTTGTAGCCTCTGTGCTATTCTGTTGAGCCGTTATTTTTTGTTTTTGTTAATTATTCACTTTATCAGTCACCCATTTTGGGACATTCAGCAGTGTGTTGGACTATTCAAATGGACTTGCTCAGTGTGTATTTAGAATTACAACTCAAGCCGCGTATTGTCTTGCGGTGTCGCGCGCTTCAGACGACATCTATTTGGTTGTTCTTGCATGGTCATGTGCCAGTAGGTTTAAATGGTTAGAGACTCGATCTTTGTGTGCTCTTGTAAATCATACAATTTCCTGCCGGTCGAGCCATTTGGGCTGCAGAATGTGTCCCTCTAACTTAAACATTGGTGGCGGTGGGAGTGTGTTCGACTGGTATGCAAGAGGCCATGGGTTTCACACGGGACACTTCTTTGTGTGATCCACAAATTGTTGTTCAAAGTCTGGGTGTACTTTGTGTCCGTGACTTGTATGTTTGTAAAGGCCCCGCGACACAGGCCTTGTATCCAACAGCGGGAGTAGTCTTTAAAAAAAAATGATTTAGAAATAAATAAGACTTACCAACATCCAGCTCGTCATCTTCAGGATTTAGAGATAGTGTTGATATTAACTGTTCAGCTTCATGATCATGCTCCTGCAAAATAAATACAACAATCAATTCATACTTCAAAACTTTTTTTACAAATAATCATCTAACCGACTTCAATCACAGTTGATTTGCTGGAATTTATTGAGGAGTTTTGTTGTCTGTCTTCGAAACTCATCATCAGATCTTTACGTAATTTATATAGGACCTTTTAGGAATAAATAATTTTCGAACAAAGAGCAAATTTTGAAAATTTACAATGTGTGTTTTCAGTAGAATTTCTACGAAAAGTTTGTTACTCGTAAACTTGTAAAGCCTACTCAGTTGTGATTGTTTCTTTTTAATTTCACTATTTATATACTATACTACCGTGATTTTTTTTCACCTACCCAACATCATCCATTTAGCCGGAAGGGGGGTACACTTGACCAAAAATTGCACTTTAAAGCTAATACCCCACACGATGGGGTGGGTGAGAAAAAAAAATTACATCTCCACTTTACCTATACCTAGGGTAGGAACTCTCAAAAAACTCTTTTACTTTGTTGGCGCAAGTAATATGTGTACTAACAGTCTCTCAGCTAAGCTGCGGACGGACATGGTGAAACTATAAGGGTGCTTTCTGCCATTTTGGCTACGGAACTCTATCACCAAAATACAATCATCCAAATTAAGAATCTTCTCCTTTTTAAAGTCGGTTCAAATAATAAAAATTATATCAGACAGTTAGGTAACAAACAATGTTATACCTACAATATCTTATATTTATTTAAAGGCCTCCTTATGTAGGTATGTATCACTATGTGGTTAGGTTGTAAGGTATTCAACACAGATAGTTTATACAGAAAAATAAGGAAAATAAGAATATAGGTCAAGCAGTCCAACAAAGTCTCTACAGTCTGGTAGTCATGGATAAACTACTGAGTCAGTTTTGATGAAATTTAACTGTAAACTAATAGTACTTCTAACTAATTTGGTAGAAGTATGGTTTATAATAAGAGTAAACTTCTTTTTTATTTGAATGTTTTAACAGGGCTTCAGTCACTTTTGGTGACTATGCCAGCCCCGTAGAAGCCATCAAGTTAACCTGACATTTATTCTCCATTCATACTATACTTCTTTCATGCACACCTACATATTCATATTATTTATTGGTAAGATAAGATTCTCACATGTCAAAAAAAAAACAGTTTAAGAATAATTACATACAATTCATGTCAATAACAATTCCAGGATCAATCATCCGATATAACAATAAAAACACTAATATAAAAAAAATTGGATGTAAGATTTACATAGATTAACTTGTTAATAATAATGTTCCAAAATGAATTAAGAGAAAAATAATAATAACAGTCAATAACATTTTTACTAAAAAACATTAAGGGAAACTTAAAATCAGTTTCAGATTTAAGAGAATCCCTAATAAATTTCTGATTTATATTATTAGTACAATAATTACACCCTTAAATTCTTTGTTGATCTTTGACACAAAGCCTACTAAACAAATTTAGATGGAACTACTACAGTAACATGGTTCATTTGTACACGAGAATACCAGAGACGCCATTCAAATCAAAGATAATGTCAGTGAAGCCATAGAGAATAGTTAGTAATAAAATAAACGTATAACTCTTCTCACCCTTTCAAAATCATCTCTATTTGGCATATAACCAAGTTGTGTAGCTTCATCTGATGTGACAGCGAGGTGTGGAAGACGGGACACAGCGCTGGGTCCTAATGGACCTTCATCTCTATCAGCGCAGTGTAGGGATGGACGACTTGTGCTCTCAACATTGCCCCATGTTGCCCTACCAATACTGCCTTCTAAGTACCTGTTGATGTATTCATCTTTGGCCTCTGAAAATGTAACAAGTGATCATCATCTAATGAAAAAAATCTGTTTATTCATTTGAGTGCTACAATGACTCAAACAGACATATACATAATAAACTTATAACACCCATTTGTTTGTGTTAGGAGTTAACAATAACTCCAAAAGTAGATGTTCTAACAATAATAATATAATATTTACTTCTTCTTCTTCTACTCTTCGACTTACACAGTCAACTGATCCCAAACTAGGCAGAACCTGTACTATGGCAACCAGACTTATAAACATATTTTGAAATACAAATCTTTTTTTAAATGTAGTATTGTTGGCCCCACATTACTAGCAATCCTGTTAACCCCTGCTAAGCTCAATGGCTTGTGTAAGGAGTGGGTTCACATCAGTATTGTAGGGGAAGTTTACCGCCAACCTCACAATTACAAATCCAATGCCTAAGCCATTCGGCTACCACTGCTTCACATACATAAATTACACCCAGACACAAAACAAACCATAATGCCTATCACACACAGTTTCATCCTGGGTGGGGATCAAACCCAAAACCTCTGGCTTAGCAGTCGGACTTACTAACCACTAGACCAAC
Organism: Herminia tarsipennalis; assembly: GCA_945859575.2. Taxonomy (NCBI): domain Eukaryota; kingdom Metazoa; phylum Arthropoda; class Insecta; order Lepidoptera; family Erebidae; genus Herminia; species Herminia tarsipennalis. The sequence goes on from OX243851.2 coordinate 10,094,429, forward strand.
AGTTCAGGCAACGAGTAATTTAGCTTCACTTGTTTCAATGTTTTGTAGAAGGGTTACCTAGTATTCTATTTAATAGAATAAGACATATTTTCACTATACTAGATGATAACAAATTCTTACCGTCGGGAGTCCGAGTTTCTATGTGTTTGGATATATCTTCCCAATTTCCAAATCCAAACTGTTCTATGGCATCCAATAATCTAACTTCTTCGTTAGCGGTCCAACTACTGCGGCCTAAAAATATTCCAAATGCCCCAGAGTCCTGGAATACATTATTTTGATAGAAAATATATTTCAAAACTTGCTATCTTAATTAAGCAAATGATAAGTATTACTAACCATGTATTGATAGGAGTGGTCATTTTTATGTGATCCAATTTCAGCACCGAGTGAAAAGCACTGAAATAACAGAATTCAAATTAAACTTTACACCTTGACAATTTAAAAATTTGCGCCAAAACTATAAACAAAAATGGCATCGGAGCTACTTTACCTGCAAACAAATCTCAAAGTCTATACATTCCGCACATTTTACGCGAACACCAGTTATTTCTTCTTGACAATAAGTACAATTATATTTTACATATAAATCTGAAAACGACATGACGATAAATACTATAAAACAAACAACTAAATACGAACGTTGGCAGAGCTCGCTTCACTACTCACCAGCCATTTTTTTAATACCATAAACAACAGAGACTAAATTGCCACATGAAAAAACATAGACTCATAAGTCTATGTGAAAAAATATATTTCCAGATAGAGTTATCTTTGGTTAAATTTTATTTCTTTCAAAAATGAAGCTGCGACGAGGGTTCAATAAAAATATCCAAGAATTTAAATTATAGGTTTTTATAGTTTATTATTAAGTCAATTCTTAAAGTCTTAGATTGTTGGGTACATATTATTGAAATGTTTATATCGATCGCGAATAAATAGTAATAAACAAACAGCGTCTCGTGTCAGCATTTTACAAAGCTAAAACCATTTTAAAAAATGCCGAACGCAAATTGTCGATGAATTTTAGTGTATTTGTCACAGGCTTAAAGCTTAACAAATATTTTATTTTTATGTATTGCTATGGCAGTCCGCTGTGAAAGAAATTATTTGAATGATAGTAAAAACCGAATTAAAATCCGTTTAGTACTTTTTGAGACACACAGACAAACGCGGTGAGAGAGTTCGTTTTATATTTAGTATAGACAAGTGGCCCGCTCCGGCTTTGCATGGAATACGTTTATAGGATGGGGCATTATGCTGATAATACGTGTAAGTCTGGAAGAAATTATCTAACTGGTGTTGAAAACCGCATCTAAATCCGGTCAGTAGTTATTGAAATTATCAAGACAAACAGTCGCGGTGAAAATTTTATTTAATAGTATGAATAGAATTGAATGTAGGTATTTCAAAAAATATAAAATAGATAGATTTCTAGTACTTAACGACTGATGCAAATTCCGCGGATATCAGTTTTCATGGCCCTTTGTAAACGGCGGTACGTGAAGGGGCGTTTAAACGGGCCATTTTTTACAATATATATGGCAATATATCTACAATTGTATGGAGCATGATTCAGTCTGCTAAACGGCCTACACAACTTGCCAACAATAAAATAGAGAGCGACTGAAACAACAACAAAATTGGCCGGGCAACATTGATGAAAATCAATCGCTCTGCGATCGTCTGGCAACCATCAAATCAATATTGGAGAGTACTGCCATGTTGCCAGCCACAGCATTGCCGCCACAGATTGCCATAAAAAATGGCCTGTTTAGACGCCCCATAATATCTAGTAGTGTTAAACAAAATGACGACAGTTTAGATTTTGTGAAACGTATAAAACGACGACAGCTTTTATGTAAAGCCGACATATATTTCGATGTTTTGTTAGGGTTATCATGATAATCAAGTTCTTGCATATTTTTTGTTTTGATTTATTATTTCTAGCACTTGCTGGTTGGTTACCATAACATTTTTTCTATGCCTCAAAATCGCCATTTTGAAAATTGCACTGTCAATGGCGGTAACTGGTAATTTACATGTTCTTTGGTAACTAATATTAATATGGGGCGTCTAAACGGGCAATTTTTTACGGTATTTTGTGGCGGCAATTCTGTGGCCAGCAACCTGGCAATACTCTCCAATATTGATTTGATGGTTGATGGTTGCCGGACTATATTCGCGCGATCTATAGAGCGCGATTTATAGCGATCTATATTCCGGAATGTGCCCGGCCAATTTTGTTGTTGTTTCAGTCGCCCTCTATTTTATTGTTGCCGGGTTGTGTAGCCCGTTTAGGAGACAGGATCATGCGCCATACCATTGTAGACATATTGTCATTATTGGCCAAGGAATTACTTGCCAATAGTGCCGCCACCGATTGCCGTAAAAATGTCCCGTTTAGACGCCCCATGAAGTTAACCAAAGATGTCAACCACGGCACAGAACAAACAGTGGAAGTGCGAAATGCGTGGCACGCCTGCCATAAATAATTATGCGTTGCTATGCTAACTTGGTCCACGTCGTGTTCACAAAGTACCTTTGTGTACGCGTTGATTGGTAGTCTCGCAACAAATTTGTTTTTCCATTTTGGAGTGCAAAAATGATAGCAGGTGAAAAAATATTAAAAATGGAGGTGTTTCGTACCATCGTTAAGTACGATTTTACTTGTTTTCTTCTAGTTCATTTCATTTTACTTATAATTTAAAGGAACGCTTAGTTAAAATCAACCGTATGCCATTAAAGTAAAGTTTAATTTGGATTGATTGTATTCACTATTTCGTTCTCGAAAGTTCTTCGCTACTCCATTGATGATGTATGTTGGTTTTATCGATGGGTATCGATATAATAAAATAACCTCGATATAATAAAGCTCCCGCCTCAATGGCAGCACAACAAACTCAACGTTTTAGGAACTCAACATTCTGCAAATTCAACTTTTTACAAATTCAACATTTTCGGAATTCAACTTTCTGTTCCTGGAGGCATTTCCCTAATGCCACTCTAGTGCCACTCGCCAATTCACCGTTTTCGTTAATTTCAAATTAACTTTATAAATAAATAAAGTTAATTTATACTAATATTATAAAGCGGAAGAGTTTGTTTGTTTGTTTATTTGTTTGTTTGTTTAAACGCGCTAATCTCAAGAAGTACTGGTCCGATTTGAAAAATTCTTTTTTTGTTGGATAGCCCATTTATCGAGGGAGGCTATAGGCTATATAACATCGCGCTACGACTAATAGGCGCGGAGTAGCGATGAGAAATGTTGCAAAAACTGGAAAAATTTACGCATACGAAGTTGCGCGGGACAGCTAGATAAACATATTTAGGTTTTCCCTTTGTATGGCATCTTTACCACATCTTAAATTAAACTTTATAAAAAAAGTGTTTTATTTCAAGAGCAATAAATAAAATGTCAAAATATTTTTAATTTAAAACCCAAGTAAGTTAGCATTTTGTGAAACATAAGTAAAACCTATTAATTTGTCTTTTTAAAATGCCGAAGTCGTTTGTTTAATGCCGAGAAGCTATTTCCCTTCGACATACAAAATATACAGCATATCCATATTTTCTGTAATTAATAACAATTGGTTTTCTCAAATTGATAGGTAACAAGAAGTTGGTTAATCCACAGCAGTTTTAGATTTTCAAAAGTCGGCTCTAGAGCAACCTTGATATTCCTCAAAAATGTACTCTGTGGAGGGCAGCCCTGAAGAAAAAATACTTTGTTGTAATAGCAACACATGAATTAATGTCAAACTTACGATTACTGTTTCTCGTTGTCCATTATTTTGATTGTATTTCTTTCTAATTTTTCGGTTTTCTAGTCTCGTTAAAACATTTCGTGATAACGAAATACTCAGTGAAAAGTGGAGGAAGTGTGTAAGATACAATTTTATGTGTAAACTGTTCACATGTGCCGCGTTGTGATGTGAACTGTGAACAGCACTTTGGTGTGCAATCTGTTACCGATGATGAACATGAAATCCAGCAAACGAAGACTTCAGGCCCTGACGGAAGGCTCCGATGGAATGCCTAATTACCTGAAGATGGAAGATTCGGAAACATCAATTCCACCTGTGTTTAGATCTCGCTTACACGAGTTATTTTCTCAAATAGAAAAAGAATTTGACCTTCTGTACACAGAAAATATAAATCGTAAGTCAATATCGAACGTACTTGAAATCGTTTGTTTAAATTTTGTATTCGTTAGTCACTGGGAGATAAGCAACTATTTTGTGTTATTAAACATTGTAAATTATCTAAGATACAAACATGTAGACAAAGATAATAACTGTAATCACTTTATACAGTCATAAATGTATTAATTTTATTAGTAATGTACTTATTGTGGTATAATATTACTGTTCAGTACTGTAGTGGTAACATTATCATTTCTTCACCATGTCTAATATATTTTTAAAAATTGTAGTTCAAGAAAAAGTAGATCTCCTGAGTGAGAGATTAGAACGAGAGAGTTATGTTGGTGACAAACAGAATTTGGATTACATTGAATTTGATGGCACTGGCAAGAATTCTAAAGTAAAATGTGAGTATGTTTTGTAATTGAATTAAAAGCATTTCTAGCTAAGGTAAATTGGAAATATATGAAAGACCAAATGTTCGACCACTTTGGTCTTTCATACATTTCTAATTTATCAAAGAGTAATACATATTTAAAACTGTGTCCATACTTGCGAAATATTTTTTCAAGTGTATTTGAGATGTTCATTCCCCAAATACACTGCCCAGGTGCATCAATATTTAAAAAAAAAAAACTTTTATGTGTGGAATATAGCTCTAATCTAAATCACAATAACTAGCACTAACTTTTGTCTTCCTCTCTATCCTTGAACCACAGTAAATTCATTGCTAAGTGATAGGTTCAGCTTGTTGGTCCAGCTAAGAGAGCCAGAATCCCAAATGTTGGTTTGATTCCCATGTTATGTTCAATTTGTCATTTATTTATTTGTAAAATGTGAGTAATCTTTGAGTAAAAAACAGTTTACTATCTACAAGAAAAAATAATCTTATCTATGAGAAGTATTGATATGAAACGAATTGATATCATTGTCTGTCATTTAAATCTGTTGTACTAAAAGTTAAGTAATTTATACAGTATTTACTAAGCAGTGTAAACACACAGTTACATTTTAAAAGAAAACAAATAATTACAAGTGATAAAAATGTGATATTACACAAGGAGGTTGCACCAGCTTGGTATATAAACTTGTTGGTTTCTTAAGTTAATAACCTTGAAGTAAACATGACCAAGTTCAGCAAACCTAATTTATGCATACATAATTGTATTATTGACATTTTAACTAAAGTTGATAGATCCAATGATATTGTGCAATGTAAGTATTACATCAATATACCTCAATGATATATTCATTTTATTGTGTAATGTTGTTCACATCAAAATGCTTGTACACACTTGGAAATAACCTTTGTGTGTTGACCATGTTGGAAAGCCCTCCAAGTCCTCTTATAAGCATTCTAAGGGATTGGCAATCTTCTATAAAATGAATTTTCATAACAAATGTTATTATTATGTTGGATACAAAACAACCTCTGCTGTAATTAAACACAGACATTGTCATAAAATAGATCTACTTATTAGAAGACAAAGCTTACAGATGCCCTTAAACAAGCTTTGAAACTGAGAGGCGGGCTATATAACATGATACACCAACAAAAGGTGGACCTAATAGTAGACAAAGTGGTCTGGCCCACTGGTAAAAAGAAAAGTTAGAAGACCACAGAAACGGTGGCTAGACAAAATAATAGAAGTTGCAGGCACAAACTGGTGGAGTCTCACTGCAGAAAGGGAGGACTGAAGGAAGATGGAGGAGGCTTTCACCCAAAAAGGGATCCATTGCAAAAACAGAAAACATAGAAATACATAACTAATATAACTATCAAAACTACTACTATTACTTTGTAATTAAATAAAATAAGCTTTATTATTATTAGAGTATTGATGGGACTTAATCACATAGAATAAGGTCTCAATGCATTTAAACAAACAATGAGGACTTAATTATATTACTAAAGCTGTAATTAAGCAGTAGTAGCCTAATATCTAATGGTTTGAATTCTATCCATTATACTACCGATGTGAACCCACTCCTAACCTAAGCCATTGAGCTTAGCTGGAGGGGTTAATAGGATTGCTAGTAATGTGGAACCCACAATCCCACTTTCTTGATTTTTTTACTTTATAAAAAAATTAAAAAATAATCAGTCAAGAATTAATAAATCGGAAACATTTTCTTTTTTTTTCATTAGACATTTAGACCTTGGCTATTTGGCAAGGTCTGGATATTCCTTCTTTTTTGTTTTTTATTCTATTTAATACTGTAGGGTGTTCTTACTTAAATATGCTACAATATTGAGTATATTAAATGTATACCTACACTATACCTAAACCATCTCTAGAATACATAGACTGATAAACACATTACCCTCCTTTGCGTCGCGCGGTCGGGTAAAAACAAAGTGCTGAATAAGATTTAAACATGTACTAATTTATAATTTATTTCTACAGTAACCCAAAGCAACTCACAGAAAGTTAAAGCAAGCCACAAGCTAAGAGTTCAGACCAGCAAGATAGTGTCAAGTTTTAAAGCACCCACTTACAACTGCCAGTTAGTAAGGGAGTTCACGGGACACAAGGATGGCATCTGGGATGTGACATCTGCACGCCCTGGACAGGCACTCATTGGGACCGCTTCTGCTGGTAATTATTATTTGAAATGTCTATATGAAAATAAATTATAAGTCCAGAGTCATTCATACACTTGGCAAGAGTCAGCCTGGATCCGCCACTAGTCAAACTCTTGGACCAGTAGCGAATCCAAAATTATCGTTAGGGGGAGGCTATGATTGTCGTGTGGGGGCTTGAACCAGATAGAAACACTGTTGCACCACTTACACGAATCGAATGCTGAAAGATTTTGTGGGGGTCTTAAGCCCCATAGCCCCACTGCCTTGGACCTAGAAAGTTGAAACTTTGACATTTTGTAGAGGTTTTTGTAATGTAGGCAGGATTTTAGATACTCGAGTTCCAAGGAAGTCAAGAGGCAAGTTAAAGTTTATATAATGTGTGAGAGAAGTGTATTTTATTTATTAAAAATATCTATGCACCAATGAATGAATTTATCTACTAATAAAAAGTTTTGTTATATTGAATGCAGAACAATGGAATATAGAATTTAAGGACTATAATATACAATACATATAAGGACAAGGACAATTAGACTGGCCTGTTGATCTTCTACTGGTTAGTGATCCTAAGTGCTAAGCTGGAGATCATGGCTTGTTCCATGACTTCTGGCTTAGCACTTAGGAAACCCCACCTAGCATAAATCTTTGTGTGATGATCGCAATGTCTAGGTGTATTCTTCTTCTATCTTTTGTGTCTAGGTGTATTTAAATTATAGTACATATGTACATGTTTCGCTGTGTGGTACCGGCTTAAGAATACCGCCCCATCTCTTCCCGTGGGTGTCATCAAGGCGACTAAGGGATGTCACACCAGAGGATGGGTAGCAGCGTCCTCTGAGTATTTTAAAGCCTTACTTCAAACGCCAACCCGCTCTCCAAGCGTGGCGATTATGGCAATTACCCCCAGGATCTGTAATGAGTAGGTTCTACTAGGGAGACATGTGCCCAACAGTGGGACATCATATTGATTGATAAAAAAAAAATGTACATATTTATCAGTTGTCTGGTTGCCATAGTGCAGGCTCTGCCTAGTTTGGAATCAGATAGTCATGTATGAGTTGTCCCAAGAATTCAATGGTATATAGATGATTGTACATATCTACAATGTCATAAATATAACTTATATTTACTTATAATTGTCACTTTTATTTTTTCTCTAGATCATACAGCATGTGTATGGAGTGTTGACTGGGGCAAATGTCTCCTCCAATACACGGGCCACTCTGGATCCGTCAACTCCATCAGATTCCACCCCAACAGGGATATAGCACTCACCAGCAGCGGAGATAATACTGCGCATGTTTGGCAGGCCGCTGTCAACTGGGATTTACCTGTTAGTATTCATTCAGTCTTTATACAGAAAAAATAATTTTTACTTTTTTGTATTGGATATTTTTATCGTTGGCGCTCGTTTGTTTGTTTGTTTTAACGGGGCAGCAATGTCGCACTTAGCCTCTTAATTGGGCCATTGTGCGTACATTGTAATGTGTCAGTTCTTTTCACTCCAGCCAGCCCAAACACCCCCAGAAGTCCAGCATTCCCCGCAGGTTGCTGCAGGCTTTAGGGAGGGATCGTTGGCGCTCACTTCGAGATTTAGTCAAAAGAACAATACAGATTAATATCGCGTTGGAGATCTGTAACATGAGAGCTTTCAACTGCATTGAAAGCACTAAACACACTTAAGTCCTAATATGGTAAAACCTCGAAGTTTATCGTCGCATGATAAAAAACCGTAAAGCTCGCCTTAGCCATAACATATATTTAAATAAAAATTTAAGACAAAAAAAAAAACATATTAATCATAACATTCATAACACGGTTGAACTTTGCACCCATTACTTTGCATACCTACTTGCAACTCATATATTTTTGCATGCCAAGGCCATTTTTAGCATTCTGTTTCGTAATAAAAATACCAGTTCTACAAATAAAAAAATTGTTTGTGTACTGAATCTTATTGCCGTAATCTACGTAAATATGATAATAAAATCTACTATGTAAAACTGAGAAAGATAAAACGAGTTAATCTTCCGGCCTATTATCGGAATTTGTGAGTTGTTGTTATTTGCGTTAATCATGCATAGCAATTATACAGTTAATGATTTCTACACATTTGTAAATCGAAACAGTTGTAGTAAGTAGTAGAAGCGAGGTTATAGGAGGGAATAAATTATGTGTAACGGTTGTAGTGAGGGACCTTTAAGGCCCCTACACATTACCAGTCCGCCTGCAGTCTGTCACCCTTTCGGGCCGCTTGTCGTCCTGGGTTTGTATAGTCCACACACTTTAGCGATTATTGCCTTTCGGCAATGATTGAAAACCGGCTCTAGGACTATACACTAGTAGTCGACAGCAGGCAGTTTCATACCACAAGATCATGTGCCGGCAGCGGCCTGTGACGTCTTCATATTAGTTAAACGTTTGCTAGCCGGCTACTTGCTAGTGCGTGTTTTATTGTCGCGGACTGTCCGGTCGATACTTGACGACACTGATCGCACCTGCGGCGAGCGCACACACTATGGGTTGGATTGGCCGTCAGTCCAAAACCTGTACCTAATAGAAAACTATTAGTCTGTGCTCTGTTGCGATTGACTGGTATTCGCTGGCGCCCTGGTAGAGTGTGGGAGCCTTAAGCCTTAGTTAGTAAATAAGTTGCTCTAGAGCAGAGTACATTCAAACAGATAGAGTGTCTTAAGTCCCTTTGAAAAGTGATTCTAGTCCTCAATATTTTAATAATTATTAACGTGATAACGTCTTCTAAATCAATGACTGGGTCCACTAAAGCTGTCACTGACATGGTTCGTTATTACAATGTCATCAACGTTTTGGCGATCGCAGCGACATTGGAAATTACAATTGGAAATTTAAAAAAAAGAACTGGAAGCCTGATTACCAATTGTTTATAAATACTCTTTTCCCTGACTCAAAAATACACTCACTTCTGCACTCAAAAAAATTTTAAACCCCTTTGGATCCGCCACCGAATCAGAACTCTAGATTAGGATCAGTTTATGTATTTTTTAAAAATATCATTGGTTCCAGCGTGGTCAATCCTCCGAAGAAGAATTAGAAGGTGGCGGCGAAGAAAGCCTCGGTGAAGGCGGCGACAGACCCGAGGTCCTTCGTACTCCTCTCACTGAGCTGTCAGGTCACACAGGTGTGGTAGTGGCCGCTGATTGGCTTACTGGAGGTGACCATGTGATAACTGCATCCTGGGACCGGACTGCTAACTTGTATGATGTGGAGACTGGAGACTGCTTGCAAGTTCTCACAGGTTTGTTTTTGTGTTTAATGTCAATATTTGTTTGATTATAATGTAGGCAATAGGGGAGAGGACCAACTGCATATAAGGGGACCAGTTTCCATAGGGCACAAGCCCTGTGTCGCTGGGGACTTTACAAACACAAGTCACGGACACAAAGTACATCACGGATTCAACAACTTGTGGATCACACCCACGACCTCTTGCGTAGCAGTCGGATACATTCCCACCGCGCTTCGCATAGTAAAAATGGCGTCAACTATAGTCCTCTAATTTCTTTCTTAGTGTACTAAGGAGCTAATATGTGTAGGTGGTGTGGTTCCTCCCCCTCCTCCCGTAAATGCGAAAAGGTAGTTATCCAGTTCACTTCTGGCCCGTGTTTAGTCAATTATTCCACCTTTTTATTTTGTTGGTGTAGCAATTCTGAAAAAAATCTACTTTCTGTTTCACATTTGGGTTTTTGTTTAACTTTAAATAACATTACTTTGTTGTGTTACTAGGTCACGATCATGAACTGACGCATGCGTCGGCTCACCACGCGTCCCGGCTGGTGGTCACCGCGTCCAGAGACACGACCTTCCGTCTGTGGGACTTCCGCGAGCCGATACACTCTGTATCGGTGTTCCAAGGACATACTGAGTGAGTATCGTTATTGTATGGTGTGAAAGTTCAACTTTTGACGTTGTTCAAACGTACGTACTAAATTCGTTATGCCATTATATAGTTGTAGGTATATTACATTATTGGATATACTATAGCTTATGCTCGCGGTTCGCCCGCGTGTGTGCCAGATTGTTACCAAAATATTTGAACGTCAAAGTTTAAAACTAACTTTGCACCTCCGTTTTACCCCCTCAGGGGGGTGAATTTTCAAAAATCCTTTCTTATGCTCCCCCACGTTATGAAAGGAACCCAAAATTTCAAGTTTCTAATCTCTCTAGTTTAGGCCCTGCGTTGATATGTCAGTCAGTCAGTCAGCTTGTCGTTTTATATACAACGATTGGTATAGTGCAATCTTGAAAGTAGTTTGCTCAGAATTATAACCGCAATCTATTGGGGTAGTTTTTGGTCCATCTTATATTTTCCGTTAATTAATCAATCATTAAGTAATTTATTAATCATCCTAACAGTCCAAATCCTGTTCACAGTGTGATGTGAAATGTGATCATCATTTATTTTTTAATATTAACCATGGAATACGTACTTCGGGGCGCAATGAGTGAAGAATCCAAGACAACTTGAATGGCTTTTAACACTGCAAGTTTTCAATTTTCCATTTTCTTTTTTTATGTGATTTCTTGAAGTAAAAATCTTGTTGGGGTATCTGAGCTTTGCACTATACCAAAAATAAACTAGTATATGTATATCGGGACTTAATAGCGATAGTTAATTAGGTATATTACACAGCTACATTTTTTTTTGAGGTCAATAGTAGCCTGCACGGTAGTACATAATATATTTGTATGTTATGTCTGTGTCAATATTGCGATTTTTTTATATACAGTGTGATTTGTAATACACTAATAACCTCCCGCTCGTAGCTTCTTATATAACACGAAATAACTTTGTAATATCAGTTTTAGAATTTTTTTAATGTAAAGAAACCTCGATCGGGGATCGGGTTATTAGTATATTAAAAATCAGCCTGTATATTCCACAGATTCTTTCATAGGCGACTTGAAATAATATTGTAGGTCACAAATTTATTTTGTAGCTTTTTGAAACAATAATAATATAAAACGTGTGTTCATTTTGCAGGAGTGTTACATCTGCAGTATTTACACGTGAAGATAAAGTTGTGTCTGGATCTGACGACCGTTCTGTAAAGGTAAGCGTCGGTGTTTTTTTTTAACTTTTTTTTTAGAATGGCCGCATAGCTTAGACAAGCAAAATAATCGACTATACTTACAACAGTGTTAGACATACTTACAATTTGTTTAAGAATCTTCTGCGCAAATAATATAGTTATTCACTTTAAAGGCGCGGTGGGAGTGTGTCCGACTGCTACGCAAGAGGTCGTGGGTTCGATTCCCACACGGGAATCCACTTTGTGTTTTCCACAAATTGTTGTTCCGAGTCTGGGTGTACTTTGTGTCCGTGACTTGTATGTTTGTAAAGTCCCCCGCGACACAGGGCTTGTATGCTACTGCGGAGTCGCCTTTAAAAAATAAAATAAGTTATAATTTTGACCTTTTTTTCAACCCTGGTCTGACATGTTTGCGTATCGGTGTAGTGATGCGTTTTTTAATTAAGAAACTAGTTTAATCGCTTTTTTGGATGAAAATCCGCTACGCCGGCCGTTGTAAATCCCGAAAAGCGGCGGTAGCCTAATGGTTAAGGCATCGAATTCGCAATCATGTGATCGGGGGTTCGAATCCTACCTATTATATTACCGACGTTAATTAACCCACTCCTAACACAAGCTAGTGAGCTTATCGGGAGACAATGTGGGACCTACAATGCCACATTCCTAGTTATCTTAAAAAAAAACACTTTTTTTTTAATTTTCAATAATACGCATTATCTTGTTAAGATTGATGAACATAAATGTTGTCATAGGTTTGGGACGTCCGCAACATGCGATCAGCACTCGCCACGATCAGGTCCGACTCGTCAGTGAACCGCGTGGGTGTGAGCGGCAATGGTCTGATCGCGATCCCTCACGACAACCGGCAGGTGCGACTGTTCGATCTGCAGGGACAACGGCTTGCACGTCTGCCGAGGTCCAGTCGACAGGTGAGTCATCAGGTCACAGGCAATTTCATTTTAGAAATTACCAGTGGCGGATCTAGGATTTAGTTTTGGAGGGGCAAGGTGGACCTTGCTAAGAACCCAAGGTTTTGATTAGGGTGGGGTTGCCCCCGCTGAGGTACGGGAGGACTCAAATACCTTTGGAGAAGGAGGAAGAGACTTAAGCCTGTAACATTCCTTCTAAAATCAGCCACTGGTGATTGTGTGTTGTTTATCACATTGTTATCCTAATAGGGTATTTGACTATAATCAAATCAGCCTCTTTTGAAGAAACGTCAAAAACGAGCCGCTCTGAACAAATTTGTATGGAATGCTAGCATATGACGTCACGTTTTCTATGGTCAAATTATTTACTTTCAGTGTTTCTCTTTATGATTATAAATTAAGTAACACATTAAATTAATAAATGAACATATTTTTTAGAACACTTCATGATATATTTTTACCTGGTTATTTTAAAATATTTTATTTTGATAGTAGTCAAATACCCAATTGTTCCTAAAATTCTTAATCTTCTAAAGTCCTCGTGTCATGAAAATGTATGGTACCGTGACTTTCGGCAGATAGCCGTTGCATTGGTCTAAGCTTTAAAGGACTTATCTATAGTGATCAATAGACCATTACCACATATCAATAGGCTTGTTTCCTGGATAAACAAAAAATCCAACAGTCTAATTAGTAAATGAAATTACCAACGATTAATTCCTGAAAATGAGGCATGTGTGTAATAAAAATAGGTTCAGAGATAGATATATAAATGAAATTAATAAGTATATTATATCAATACATACCAATTCACATCTATGCCATAATTTGTAAGATCTCTTCAGTGTCATCGTAAGTTAGTGTATATAACCAGTTTGTTATGATTGTCTTTGCTTCATATGATGTTTTATCTTTTAAGTTACAATACTTGAGGACAGTATTATATACACGTACCCTTGCAAACAACCCAAACCGTTGAGCAAAAACTGTATTAACTGATGGTTTTGGTAGACGAAAAGTCCTACGCTTTATTAGTGCTGTGTACTCATTCGATGATAACACAGATTTATGCGTCGAAACAGATAATTTTAGAATATATAATCGTCTGACGCTGAGGACGTTGCTTTCTCTGTAAACTTGGGTTGTTGGATAACGGAACGGCTTTATAAGCATCACTTTTAAAACAGACCTTTGTGCTCTTTCAATTTGGAGTAGCGCAATCTTGGCTGCTCCACCCCAGCATGTGACACAATACGTTAAAATGGATTGGCATATAGCAAAATATACAATTTTAAGGGTTTCCGTACCAGTTTTGCTTCGTAGATGTTTGAAAACCCCAATAAGCTTCCGAACTCGGGCCGATAATGCCTCGATGTGCTTTTTAAATGATAATTTCGCATCTATGAAAACCCCAAGATATTTAACAAAAACGGCTCTACTTAGTGATTCGCAAGTGCAGGTATTACCATCACAATAATGTGTTTTTATTACTGTTTGTGTTGGAGGGGCTGATGCGCCAGTTTTGTGAAAGCATATATATTGAGTCTTGGAGGTGTTCAGAGTGAGAAGGTTGTTTTGCAGCCATTTATGAATCTTTGCCATGCCATGTTCAGCGAAAGATAGGGCCTCAGTCCACGAGTTTCCGTGAAAAATTATTGCGGTGTCATCTGCATAGCATACTATTTCGGCATTTTCAATTTGTGCATTGTGTATATCGTTAATGTAGAGAGTGAATAAAGTGGGACCCAATATGCTGCCTTGTGGCACACCAAATATCATAGGTTTTGGTGTACTCAGAGACCCGCCAATCCTCACACACTGACTCCGCTCCGTCAGATAGCTTTTAAACCACTCGGAGGATAAACCTCTTATTCCCATATTAGACATTTTCTTTTGGAGTATCGGAACGGAGACTGTGTCAAAGGCTTTAGCCAGGTCAAGGAACACACCGATACAACATTGTTTATTATCAAGCCTAGAAGCCACTATTGATGTAAGCAGGGCTACCGCATCTTCAGTACTTTTACCTTTCCGAAAACCGAATTGTCGCGAGGATAATATGTTTCTACTTTCTAAGAATTTGTTTAGCCTCTTGTTTACTATTTTTTCTAGCATTTTCGAGAAAACGTTCAGTAATGAAATTGGTCTGTAGTTTTCAATACAGTTTTTAGGTCCACTTTTATGAATGCAAACAGACGCAACTTTCCAAGTTGTCGGAAATATACCACTCGAGAGGCTTAGATTATATATATGTGTAAGGGGTGTTACTACAGTATCTTTAATATATTTAATTAAGGAATTCGTTAAGCCATCAATACCGGGTGCTTTTTCAACCTGTAGGCTTTCAATCATGCTTTCAATTTCTTCGGGGTCTGTAGGAGTCATGAAAAAAGAATCCGTGGGTGTACTATCAACTATGATTGAATTAGCGAGTTCGTTTTCGGTGGTGTTAGTTTTGGTGAGAATGTTATTTGCAAGGCGTTGTCCTACGGTAGAGAAATGTTCGTTGCAGAGGTCAAGAGATGATTCCACATTATCAGGTGTCAGTAATTCAGTTGGGTCTTTGTTACTGCTAGCGAGGTTACAAAATCTTTTTATGGATTGCCAAAGCTTCTTAGGGTTTTCTTGATTTAGTTTAATTTTCTGGGTTTCATACTGTAGTTTAAGTTTTCGTAGGAGATTCACAAAAAAGTTCTGGTATCTTGTGTAAGACAGCCTTAATATATGATTGTCGAGCTCAAGTTTTGCTCTTTGATGAAGTCGATTCCTATGTTTCATACATCTAATGAGACCTGGGGTGATCCAGGGTTTCAGATTATGTTGCGTTCTGCTGAGCCTGACATCATGGGTATTTTCGCCTACTATATTTGTCAAAATGTCCATAAATTTATTAGTTGCTTCATTGGCATTATTATGGTTAAGAACATTTAACCAGTCAACTTTAGTGAGCTCTATTTTAATAGCTTCTAAATTTATTTTTGATATAGTTCGGCTTAATCTATTAAGTGGCTTGTTTTTATTGAGATCAAGGCCAACTATAACAGGATAATGATCAGTGATATCAGATTGACAAATAATACCTTTTGGAGTAATGTTTCCTAAAAACCCTGATATATAAATATGGTCGAGGCACGAATCATTTCGTGTGGGTTCTGTTATTACTGGTACCATACCATGTTCAGACAAGAAGCACTGGTATTCTAACGATTGAGTATTTGTGTTCATGATATTGATGTTAATGTCACCAGCGAGTATCGTAGGTAACCCATTTTTATTTCCGAAAAGTGTTTCTAGAGACAATAAGAAATTATCAATGTTTTGGGTAGACGGTGATCGATATATGGCAAATATATTAACAGTTTTATGGATTTTGATCCATAGACAGTTCGCATCATCGACTGTGGGCTCTGATACCGCCGCATTCAAGATATCCTTTACGTAAACTACTACGCCGCTATTTTGGTTACTAATAATGTTAGTTTTGAACACATCATATCCATTCAATATAAGGATAGTGGTAGTATTATTAAGCCAACATTCAGTTAGAATTATTACGTCGTAAATAATATCTAAACGTTTCAAAGCGACTAGAAAATTATCGAAATTTTTATGAATGCTTCTAATATTGAAGGCAATTAATTTAAAATTATGATCGTTGCTAATGTAATCCTTGCATTTACCTATTTCAGTTACAACATAACAGTTTATTTTTAAAGAGTCTAAATCATTTTGTAATAAAATAATTATTATAAAATAGAAAAAAGAAGTGATTTGACTAGAAAAAATAATGACGTCATAGTCCGGTATTTGTATGAGATCTCCATATAAAATCGGCGTTTTGACATTTCTTAAAGAGTTGTTGTTTTGACTAGTTGGAAACAAGCCCATTACTATATAGTTCTACTAGCGACACCTCTTGGCTTCAAACGGGTTATATACTAAAACTATCAAACTGAACATATGCTACTATCGATGCATGCGTTGAGTTTGAATTTTCAAAGAAAAATACACGCCAAGTTTCCGATTTATATTTTGAAATAAGCATGCAAGATGCACAAGATTAATTCTATGCTATGTGATTGTTACAGGGGCACCGTCGCATGGTGACGTCAGTATCATGGGCTGATGACATATCGTCCAATATTAACTTCTTCAGTTGCGGCTTCGATCGACGTATCCTCGGTTGGTCCATACAACCCTCTAAGGAAAACTAAATAAGACTTACAGGTACATGTCCGTTCGATAATATAACGATTTTAATCATAGAATATCGAATTGTTATCAATACACACGCAACTATGCTCTTTAAACAACATGTCTTAAAGTTCATAATTGCTTAGTAATATTGAGAATTACTGTCGTCAAGATTATTTATTCATAATTATTGTAAGTTTTAAATCTTTGATTTCGATGTAAGAAATTAATATTGATTGGTGATATTTGGAAATGTAGAAAGTAATTTTACTGCTAATATTCAGAACTTTTGTATTCAATTGGTTTATTGGTAGGTACATTCCTCTGAATGAAAATATGGTATTAGAGATTTCAAAGTATTTAAATCTGGAGATTGAGTGTCTTGACTAGGAATTATCTATACTAATAGCTGAAGAGTTTGTTTGTTTGACCGCGATAATATTAGGAACTACAGGTTCGAATTGAAAAATCTTTTAGTGTTGGATAGCCCATTTATCGAAGAAGGCTATATAACATCACGCTATGACCAATAGGAGCGGAGTATCAAAGAAAAATGTTGCAATTGACGCAGACGAAGTTCTGTGGGTCAGCATACATATAACTGAACTAGAGGTCTAAAAAAAATCTTTATCTGCAACTCTAAAAAAAACACTGTTGTATGCATGTGTTTTCCTTGTTGATATAAAACTGAAGTTTGTAGAGAACACTTTTATGACATTTCAAGCACAAATGTTAGATGATTATTGTATATTTTAAGAGTCCATTCACATTAGCTACTTTGTTCTCCTACGGCTAGACATTAGACTAATCAATAGTTCTTATCTTTTAATTTTTATGACCGATTGTAATATCGATATACGTTAGATTGGCAACCAAGCAGATTGAGAGATTAGGTAAAGTTAAGCATCGTTGCCACTATAAACACTATTGGTATGCGACCTTTTCCTACCCGTCGTCGTTTTTGTAACCCGTCGATCTAGTGCTTTATCTCCACGGTAGTGTAGGAGTTCATGTTGGTCTAGTGGTTATTAACCCTGACTGCTAAGCTGGAGATCGTGGGTTCGATTCCCACCCAGGATAAAACTTTGTGTGATGAGCAGAGGCGAGCGGTTTAATTTTTTCAGAGGTAACTCAATACAAAAATATATCTTGCTGGACATGGTTCTTTATACCATAATACTAAGTAACTACAATCCAAAGGGAAACCGAAAGTAATGGTTCTCCGCCACTGGTTTATTCTGAGTCTGGGTGTTATTTATCTATAATATGTATGTATTTAGAAAATATATAAGTATGTATATCAGTTGTCTGGTTTCCATAGTACAAGCTCTGCTTAGTTTGGGATCAGATGGCGTTGTGTGGATTGTCCCAAGATATTATTATAGCTCAGTCACATCGGACTATTACCCTACGTTCTTACCAAGCGCTTATTGGCTTTGACCAGCATTTCGCTGATGCTCGCTCACAACGAATGAAAGAAGTTGTGAACGTGCTCGTTTGAACGTAAGTTGAATGCACGTCTCCACTATGTCGCGTAACATATAAAGCGTGCAAATAAATATGTGAAAATTGATTGATTTTTTAAAGACGACTCCCGCTGTTGGTTATAAGCCCTGTGTCGGGGGACTTTATAAACATACAATTCACGGACACATAGTACACCCAGACTCGGAACAACAATTTGTGGATCACACAAAGTGGTGTCCCGTGTGGGACGACCTCTTGCGTAGCAGTCGGAAACACTTCCACCGCGCCACAGAGGCAGTCATATGTGAACACTTTCATTTAAATACACTAGCCGACGATTACGATACGACCTTTAAACGACACGATAATATGTCGTCATGACATAGTAGGAACGCGCCCTTAGAAGCAATAGAGACAGCAGGCAATGGTTTAAAATCTTCATGATGTAACTTGAACGTATCAAAGTATATCTTACTGGACACAGTTCTTTATGCCTATAATATTACGTATATAACTGGAATTCAAAGGAAATTCGAAAACAATGGTGTTCTCTCTCTCTCCACTACTACTGCACTTGTCTTCTCTTATCTTCATTGAGATTGCAAAAACACTCCATTACAATGATGAAGTGAAATCGTCGTTAAAGTAGCTAATGTGTATAGGTCTTCAGCTGTTGTTGATTTTTGTAATAAGGTTTTGTAATAGTCCATTTATGGTTTTAGTAACTATGGTTGTTGGTGACTTGTAACCATATTGTAGCTTATGTAATTAATGGGCCAAGGACATTAGTTGATTAATTTAACACTTGCATTAGTTTATTTACTATGGCTTTAACACTGGGCTTAATGTATCGATATTCTTAAAAGTAATATAAAGGTATATCGGTTTTTATTCGTGTGACCAATAAATAAGAAGGAAAACAAATATCGTCGTCTTGTCTGGTGTAATCTGTTGTAACCTCCTAAGCATAAACTCATATGTATGCCTCATGATATACGTCGAAAAGAGAATGATTTCTCAAATGGAAGACTTTATACTCTTTCGTAGAGTTCCCTATGACAAAAAAAGCAGTTTACAAGGGTGTGGAAAATATATTGATGTCTAATTATGATAACATTTGAACCGTTTGAGGTCCAAATCTAAGTAATGGAATAAAATAGCAGTTCTTAGTTCTTCTTCTTTATTAGTCAGTATTCAGATTACTTGCATAATATTTCCATGACTTTATAAAAGTATGTAGAGTCTCTGGTTTTGGGTCTGAAAACTGTTCCGAGATGATAAATGTGAAAGTGTGATAGATGCGATTCTTTGGTTGCGATAAGTGTAAGAATGTCACTAGAATTGTTTGGTCTTCTAACTGTTTAATTAACCCTCGGCCAAGAAAGTGGTCTACCAGTTTTGACAAAGCTTCCATTGTATCCAAAATAGCGATAAGGTTCAAATTAGTAACTGACAGTATGATTTTACAAGAGAAAATCAACCTTATTGTTTATGACGTGCAAATGAATTTCAACCTTAGGGTGATAGGGTGATATACCATATTTTTGGCCGACTGTACCTATATTGCTTACCTATTTTGTTTGATTTATATCGTCACACTAATATAACAGTCACAATTTTTAATATTATAGTTTTCTCTGTCTCTCCAGTCGCTTAACAGTTTTTAAACAGAGTCCGCCAGTACTACGATGTTTAATGGCGCCAATGCCAGATTTTTTTTTAAAGTAGTCATGTGAAAGGTCTTCGCGCGGCAACCTTTAATGGCAGGATGTTTATGAGTAGTAAAAATGTAGATGAAAGAGATTTTATAGATTTTCTGACACGTTGCTAGTATGTCTCACGAGACTGTTGGCAGGGCCTGGCTGTCCTAGGCTTCACTATGGCTAAACGCTCTTTACACTGCTTCTAGTGCCTGCGGGCGTGGACGAACCTTGGCCTGACCTACCATATAGAATTGAGCTAGTTAACTGAAGTCCAGGGAGCAGGGTGAGGCCAATCAACACGCACGGCGTTTCAATTGAGTGCTTTTAGAAGTAGTACCAACCCCAGCCCAGGGTCCACCCCCCTACTCTCCCCGTCTCTCGCATATCGACTCCTGGAAGTAATAGTCACAGTTAAGCCTAGGACAAAGCTAGTACGAAGACGTTAATGTCTGT
The DNA here is from genome assembly GCA_945859575.2 of Herminia tarsipennalis. NCBI lineage: Eukaryota > Metazoa > Arthropoda > Insecta > Lepidoptera > Erebidae > Herminia > Herminia tarsipennalis. The sequence goes on from OX243851.2 coordinate 10,114,976, forward strand.
GTTGCAAAACAATAATTTTTCTCACATATCGAGGTACTAAAATGTTTAAAAAAAAAAAAAAAAAACGCTTGATGCCTATCAACATTATTTGACGTTATAAATGTTAGTTGTAATAAATTTAACATGTAATGTGACATATCTTTAGGTATACCGTTGTAATAACGTTTAAAAGAACAGCAATTCGCTAGTCAGTAATAACAAAATGAACCAAAGATCAACGAACTAAGTAACACTTAGAATCAGAACATTTTCAGTGGGAAAAACGAATTTTATGTGTAATATTTGTCATTGCATTTTGAACTTTGTATTTGTTACGTAAAACACAAAATTAAACTTAAAAAAAGGTAAACCTATTCTATAGAAATCAATATGAAATGGCGCGATTTAATCAATCTGCGAGTTCCCTCAATACCAATGTAAAAAGTTCAAAATACAAAGGAACAAATTCACTTTTATGCCAATGTGTCGAGAGAGGACCTTTGTTAGATTGGTGACGATAGCTTAATTACGTTACTATCAATCATAAGTTTGCATTGATAAATATTTGTTTGCATGCCTATATGTTGTAATTTGACGATTAACAAAATGGAGTGTTGTTGTAGGCATCTTTGTATTAATAGTTGGTGCGACAACGTACTTCGACTAATTAGTTACTTTTACGGAGCAATAATACCGCACATAGCCTCATGATTGGGCCATTGTGGGCTACTTGCAAGTAGCTTTTTACTTGTATGAATCGCGGCGTGCTGCGTGGTCATGGTCGTTATTCACACAATGGTAAATAGAGAGCTGCGCATAGAAATGCATCAACGCGCATGCGTGGCCATTATGACATTATTTTGACAGTTCCGTATGGGCTTGCCGTGGACACGGAAAAAAGATCGTTTATAAGGACCCAGGTCATACAAGCTGCAGTCCAGCTAGCTCATATGTATAATACATTCTAATAGTAAGGTAACTCTCACGCTAGGCTGAGCAACGATGAGGTGTTTGTATATTTAATATGACTCGTCGCTGGGCGCCATTTGTGCTGTTTCAAAGGAGGATTTTAATTCCTTTGATGCAGTTCCACCATCCATCCTCCCGTCCCTGATCTCGTTATTCGGAGTCGGGTCTTCTCACATTTGCACCAAGACAGTTGCATCAGTAATTAGATATTCTTCTAGTCTCTTTCTATATTTGACCACCAGTCACTGACCTCGTATAGTACTAGTAGCCGGACAGGCTACCGCGGACAACAAGACTGCTATTTGATTTTGACATTTGCACGTATATGCTTGTGTAACAAGGACAAGAACAATGATCAAAAAAGTTAACAGGACGGTATTTGAAGTAATTTTTATAGGCATTTCTTGCCAATTACTTTACAAATACAATAATTGCATTTTTGAAAGATAGAAAAATTTGAAATCCAGACTCAGGAATCGAACCCGAGACTTCCGTAGCCAAACTGGGGCCAAAAGCGAACCATATATCTGGACTATGTTACTAGATCTCAAATTTTTCGAGGGCCCAACTCGCGAGCATTAAGGGATAGAAAAATTTGATATCTAGTAACATAGTCCAGATAGGTGGTTCGCTTCTGGCCCCGGTTTGGCTACGGAAGTCTCGGGTTCGATTCCTGAGTCTGGATTTCAAATTTTTCTATCTTTCAAAAAAGGACGGTATTTGTTTCGGCATTTAAAATTTCAGTCATTTTGTACGGGGGTACCCAATCCAGCGCTCTAGTACCTATTAGAGCTCAGTGCCACTAGATCATTGGCGTGCGACCTCTTCCTTCCTACCTTTATCACAGTTATGGTTAGCCAAAGTGCATTGTCGCGCTAGAAACTTTTTGTATGATTGTTTCTCATTGTAAAACTTAAAATACAATTATTTAAGTGTAGTACCAATTGAACAATATAACTATAAACAGAAATATTATATTATCTCCTAAGTTATGTACTTAAGTAACATATCAATCAACACAGTCATATAATGTTTTCTATGAAAGACATCTTGAAAACAGTAATTTATAAAAGATTATATATATTTTTGAACGCTTGCATTAGCCGAATTTATACTTATTTACATTATGAGAACAATAATATGTCTGCAATACTTTAAGAGTTAGGCCATACATGACATGTTGGGTCATTGTTGAGCTAATCTAACGTACGAACAATATCTATTTAATCAGTAGTGTAATGCGGTTTATAGTTGCTTAGTAACACCACAAAATATCGACAGTACAGAAGTTAACCTTTATACGTAACTCGCTCAAGCCACACACACACACACACACACACTCTTGCGCACGTATCCAGGATCATATTTCGTTGTGGGGGAGGGGGGGTTTCCAACTTTCATAATTTCGGTTTCGGTGTTACGATTGACTAAAGTGGCCATGTGTATACTGTATACCTTTTTGGTACCGAAATATCAAAAGAAGTATTTAAACAGTTGGTATACATATGTGGGTTTAGGGGTTGTAAGCCTCAAATTCCACTCTTGGTACACGTATGGCGCGTTGTCTGTAGGTTACCTTCTATACTCTCAATATTTTGTGATAAAATGTAGTGGTACGTATCTGTGTCATGTCATGCTTGCACGTAGCCGAAATTCTACCATGACAATACTATGTAAATAAATTAGTATAACGGTACTCCATGCGAAAGAACATTGTGAAGAATCTGTTCATCAATTCGAATAGTTCTAACGAGCAACATTTCTCGGCCACTATCACGATGTAAATTTGAATTATTTTTTCATATCTAGTGACAAAATATTTATTTTTGTTAGTACTATGAATACTACTAGAATATTTATGTATCTAGGTATATGTTATGAAATGGTTGTGCCAAAGTCCTCTGTTGGAACACTCGAAACATTGAGGCTAGGCTCACAGAAAATAAATAAAGCAGAGATGGTCTGGTATTATTAAAACACTATGTTTTAATAATACCAGACAATACAATACACAGTGTTTTTGGTTTACTTTCTTACCATTTGCGTATCGGTATTTGCGGAGAAAATGGGAGGGGAGGGTCTTTTCAAATTTCTGTTAATAGAAGTGTATGGATCACAAAACTAAGGAAAAACTTGTGCCGCGTTGTTGACTTAAATTGACCATGTAGCATTAATAATACCTGCTCTTTTTTATTTATACTCTGTGGTTAGGCCATATAAAACTGATTTGGTGAAATAATAGTTATATTTTATCATACTGTAACTAAAATTCATTTTAAGCTTATTTCTAGTCGAATAGTGCACTTTATTTATCTTCTATATTATATTTTAATGGCTGAACTTTTACGTGTTAATATTTCTCTAGTTGTGATGTCTGGATGTACTTGATATTCAAATCAAGAAATGTAATATGAGTATTACTATTATTGTATTATTATAAAGTTATCAGTTGTTAAAAATATCGTCTATAAATGATCTGAATATTTTTGTTATGCCAAATACGGTATGAATACATAATATATAAATAAATCTTGGTGTTTTTATTTCTACCAAAGCGCGCGTGTACTGTCAATAGGGTTGCCAACCGTACTCTAAAATACAGTATTGTACTCTATATCATGTAGGCGTACTCTATAATATAAAACACTAATAGAGTGCGCTAAAATACTCTTTTTTTGTACAATGTTTACTATATTAGTCCTGATCCATATAAACTTAGATTTAAAATGTTTGGAGTCGCACAATTCTTTTAAAAACAATGAAATATTGTTATGTGCTGCAAAAAGCACCAAAATATACTTTATTTTAAATTTGAAATAAATGATACATTTTTTATCAGCCCATACTCTTTATTTCCCCCCTTTGAAATCAGATATTCTCTATTTCTTCTAATAAAAGTTAGCAACCCTAACTCAACGATACCACTGGGGTGTCGTTTACTTTTTTTTGGGAATAACATCACTGCTAACGGGCAGCAGCGTCCTCTGCGTACCGCTCGCCAAGCGTGGCGATTATGGCAAATAGGTACCCCCAGGACCTGTGTACAAGTAAGTTCTACTGAAGAGACCTGTGCCCAGTAGTGGGACATCATATGGGTTGACATGACAATTTGGCAACTGTCACCTATGATTGTTCCGATTAATTTAAATAGAGAGTTATAGCCCGTTCCCACTTGTCGTGTGTCGAATCTGACTCGCGACAATTTAAACATCGGCTGTTGGCCGATGTATAAATTGTCGACACAATATTAGTTAAAAAAACAGAGTGTCCTGACCCATTAAAAGCAGGGTCCTCTAGTCAATGATCTGCCAAGAGAGCACCCGATTTTTAAATAAATATGGTAAGTAGGCGTTCCCCAAGGCTCTATCCTAGTACCGTTTGGGTACTAGGATAGAGCCTTGGGGAACGCCTGATAGGACAGTTTTCATGTAGACATGTACCCACGGAAAACTACAAACTGTGTATGATATATGACGAAAAGCAACGGAACAAATCACCATGTATTCCAGCTAATTGAAGCTTGAAGCTTCTGAAGAGATACACGGTGATCTATACGATCAAAAAATTAGGGGTAAGGTAGTAGTGTATTGGTGTATATCACGTCAATCTGGCTCCCATTAGCCATCCCAGCGATTATTATATCGTTCGATAGTTTTAGGTTGGATGCTGTAGAACGTTTTCTGAGGAAAACATTCTGCTCGTTGGCAAATTATCGTTGCATAGCTGAGTAAACTTCAGTAAGTATGTTCAAATTGTTCCAGTTTCTTTGAGAAAAGGCATAATATAGAAATGAGGCGGTAGAAAATTAGTGTAATAAACGCAGATGTCCAAATTGTAGGGACTATACGGAGGCCCTCAGAACTCTGGTTACGCCACTGTTATCAAGTTACAATGAAACTATAACGTAAGAACATCGAATCTAAACAACGAAAACGCTTATCCCTTTTTACTAAAATATTAATAAGAATATTTATCAACTTTATCGATTTTTTTTTTCAACTATCAATCCATTCAGTTTTGAAACGTGAATTGGTTATGGGAAATTCTCCTCAAAATGTTATTTTTCGCAAAAAAATATATAAACCTTGATACTGCAAATTATAAGTGAATACCTTGATACTGAGAATAATTACAATGAAGTGTACTGAGAAGAATGATAACAAAAACAATGATGATCTCATTAAAAGTTGAATCCATCATCAGCGTATCGCAGTCCACTGCTGGACATAGGCATCTCCTATTGCACGCCACTTTATTCTATCTTCAGCTTCTCGCATCCAGCTCCTGCCAGCCGTTTTGTGTAAATCATGTCTTTACTGGCCTGCGGGCGTCCTAAACTACATTTGCTGAGACGCGATCTCCACTCAAGAACCCCAACGGTTGTCGGTTCTTCGGCTAATATGGCCAGCACACTGTCACACTTCAGTTTGCTAATCCGGTGGGCTATGTCGATAACTTTGGTTCTCTGCCGAATCACCTCATTTCTGATTTTGTCCCTAAATGAAACTTTGAGTTAGTCTGAGAAAATTGGATTCTGTTACTATATTTAGGCAATAAAATGCATATTAATTTGTTAATACTTAATTTTGAGGCTTCGGCTCCATTCCAGAATACCGTGTTAAAGGGCTCTCCTCTTATCAGGTAAGCCCACAGCCCTCTCGCACATAATTTTACTGTACATGATTTAGTTCTCTATTAGGTATCTAGTGAAACACATTTGTCACAACACCAGGTGCAGATGTTTACCATAAAAAAGCAAGTAGGCTGCCAAGGTTATGATGAAGCTAAAAACGAACGCATATCATACAAATCCATACCCTTTGAGAGCCGATTAGGGTTTAAAAAGGGAGGGTAAAAAACGAATACAGGCTTGACCAGATACCTACAGGGGTTCGAGCCGAAGCTACTTAGCGGAGAAGATACTGACATCCGTGTCAGTATCTTTTCTGCTCATTATCTCTAAAGGTTCATTTCCGTGCATCGCGGCCGATCGCGAGCCGCTCGCGGCTTACGACAAGCGGTTAGAACCTTAACACAGTTGAGTGGATCGGTTGTCATAATATGACGACGCGCCAAGGCGATTCGGCAGCGAGCCGATTTTATACCTTGGCCTGTGCCGGCTAGTTCCGTTCTGAGGGTAGATTAGGCCGCTCACACACCTTTTTGGGCCTTATAGCCTTGATGTTCTCAAGGCGCGTCTGCCCTCGGAGCCGAACTGTCGGCTCTCACCCGTGGCATCTAGATCCAAACCCTCTGGAAGCCACTGACGGCACTTCAGAACATAAGAAAGTAGTCAATGATGTTTTAAGTATTATGTTACTTAGACCACATTCGATCTTTAAAAACGGCAAACTAATGCACACAGATAACGTAATAGTAATTGCTATGCCACATTATTATAAAAGAGTCGTAAAAGTAGGAAAGCATTATTTAATCATCACGAGTGAAAAAGAGAAAAATGTAATCCGCTGCTTTCATCTGTTGTTCACGCCGGCGATGCGACACTGACATATAAAAACAAAGATGGGTGCCGCTTTCTGAGTGCTTCTTTTTTATAAACGACTCCCGCAGTAGGGTACAAGCCCTGTATCGCGGGAGACTTTACAAACATACAAGTCACGGACACAAAGCACACCCAGACTCGGAACAACAATTGTGTGTTAGAATCGAACCCGACGACGTCTTACGTAGCAGTCGGACACACTCCCACCGCTCCACAGAGGCAGTCAAAAGTGCTTGTAACCTATCTAAGTACACCTATAAAGTTAAAACATCTTTGAAAATAGTTAATAATGTTCTGTGGATGGCACCCCCAACAGCGCTACCTCGTACAAGGTCTATTGAGTCTTTTTCTGCGGCGCACAGTGGGACAGAAGGCAATGATTGATGGCATCAAATAAACTAAAGCTGTTAGACTTTCTAAAAATAATTATTGTATGTTATAGATTATTGTAATTTATCAACTATAGTTTAATATTGCTTAGAACCTAAACAAAACATCAATTATTGTTTATTTTTCCTTTTATTTGGCTACCTTATTGTATTTGACCTGGTTACCAATTGTACAATCACTGCTCCCCTCTAGTGAGGAATCAGAAAAAAGAAGAATACCGCTGCTGCCCTCGCTGTTCAGGCGGTCCCACCTGACAAACGAAAACTGAAGCTGTGTCCCCGAAAACGCCATCATGATGACGGTGTCGCGTATAACGCCGTATAACGGCGGTGTTGAGATTGGTAACTTTCTTGTATGTCAATACTCAAAACTTTATTGCATTTCACAATAGGCGTAATTTTTTGTCAAGTTATTAATAAAAAAATATGAAATCAAGAGAATCCTACATAAACGTGTGCGTTACCCCAGCAGAATGTTGTCTCCTTTCAGGATATGAATGATACAGATTTTCAGTACAACTTGCCGTTGAAATGTGCGCAACTTTTTAAATTTGTGCATCCAGTCCTTTTTGAGTTATTGAATAAAAATAGGATATCTGCTGGAGTAACGTTAGGTACTCCAGCAGTATTTATTTTTCCCAATGGTCCTTCTACAAATTAGCACCTACTCATGTTAAAAAAAATATAATGTTTCAATATGTAGTATGCGAGATCTAGCCATCAGCCAAAACTCAAATAGCACGAAAACATACGATGCACAAATTTAGCATTTGCTTGCACATTTTGCACAAATTAAAAGCCATCTTTATAACTATTTTATACCCAGATAGGTCTATTGCGAAATGTAACATTACCTACGTTTCGCAATGAACCGTTACAGTAACGTTACTCCAGCAGAATCAATGTATATTATCTCAGAAACGACTCCATACACAATTTTTTTCAAAATCCAACACGTGTAATATTTCTTACGCCAGCAAGTCAAATGAGATACTAAGCAGCCAATTGCTGATGATTTTGTTTTAAATTCAATTTTTCACTAACTTCTGGTAAATATTTTTACTATAAACGCTTGTTTCTACCTTTAACTATACTTTTTATATTAATCTATTCTAATAATAAAGAGCTGAAGAGTTTAATTGTTTGTTTAGTTCGAATTGAAAAATTATTTTAGTGTCGGATAGCCCATTTAACGAGGAAGGCAGTAGGCCTAAAGGGGCGTCTGAACGGGCCAATTTTTACGGCAATTTGTGGTGGCAATGCTGTGGCCGGCAACTTGGCAGTACTCTCCAATATTGATTTAATGGTTGCCGGACGATCGCTGAGCGATTTATTTACCGCAATGTTGCCCGGCCAATTTTGTTGTTATTTCAGTCGCCCTCTATTTTATTTTATCTTAGAAATGTCTAAGATAAATTAAAGTCACACAATGGTCTTCAAAAAATTCCCCAGTCTGAACTTCGTGAGTGTAGTTATATTTTGTAGTTCCCATATTACATTTTATTTATGGTACATCAATAATTATCGGAAATAAATTAGGGCGCAATATACAAACTTAGACGAGTTTAGTTTGTCCAAAGAAAATCTGTTTTGTCAAGATGGACAAGTGGTATTCTTTGTACTACTATAGCGTAGACAGAGAAAAATACTTAGTCAATGTACTATAGTATTATAATATATTATCTGTGGTACTACCAAGGTACAACAACTGTATTTATCTGTCATCAACTGCCATCGACTGACTGATTGACTGTCTTATTTTGTGGTTGTGACTGTTGTGAGTTGTGCGGCTGAGAGATTTTGTTTGTTTGAAAATATCGCCGATTTGCAATTTTCTTTTTTATTGTGTCCATTGAATTAAGCGAGGCTATCATAGCGACTTTTAATTTACTTTGCATTGGCTCATAGTGTGCCAATTTGAAAACATGGACGAACTACGAGCATTTATGAATAATCCTATGCCGTCGAAGGCCCAAGTTACAAAACTTCGGGGTCCAGTTACCGGCGGAATGCGCATAACTCGTGATAGTAAAATACATGAATTGGATCGAAGAGAGGAACATCGTCATTCTGATTTGCCCAGTGGAACAGGATATGCCCGCGCTGTCAAAGAAAAGGAAACCAATATGTATTTGCGGGTATGATATAAATAAACTTTACCTTATCTTTATCTATACTTCTAATAGGTACAGTACGATCAACGTAACTTGACCGGATTGAAGTTAGGTTTTTATCACTTTCGCGCATGTCATAGAGATGTAACCCTAAAATTACTTACGAAAACGACTAAATATGTTTAATCGATTAAAAATACTGACAACATAAAAACACTATAAAATTCAACAATATAAAAACACTATTTAAATGAGTTCATAAAAGTTTCTAATTAGAACACTTACAGTAAATACTAAAGACACTTTGAAAAACAATTTCTTTACGAAAATAAAACATTAGTTAGTAATACTAATTATGACAATGTAATGCGTAATTGCATCTCTAATTCTCTTGGTTTAGTTACCGCCCCTGCTCCCCGCTTCCTGTCACCATTTACTTCCAAAAAATGCATGCACATCCACTTGTCGCCTACTTCAGTCCGGCCTAGTTACGTTGATCCAACTGTATGGATATCCGACATAAAAACGGGCAGAGCTGCATAAAAAAATAATATCCAAATTATTGGTTGGAGATATTGGACAATTAACTATGGAATGAATGGGTATAACTACTATGCAGCAGGTTGTGTGTTTGATTCTTATTTGGGACTGCTTTTTGAGATACTTAAATAGTTGTTTCAAGTCTGGGTCCTTAGTAGGGGTTCACATTTTGAAGCAATGCCGATATCTTTATCACAGAAATACATAACACAAAAATACATTTTTTGTGTTATGTATTTGTGTTGATATATGTATTGGACTGATTCCTGCAGACCAGTATTTAAATAATAATAATATCTTGGGACAACTCACACAACGCTATCTGAGACCCAGACTACTGATAAACATACTTATAAATTTCTAAATACATTCATAATTTAGATAAATAACACCCAGACACAAAATAAACCATCATGCTCATCACACACAGTCAGAGTTCAGCCCTCGCAGGAAACACCCGCATTCGTTTTACTTATTTTTCTCGAGCTAAGCGCTGGCGCAGCGAATAACTCCGTCGCGAGTAACCTTCGTCGGCCGCCGCGATGACCTAGTTATTAATATTGTGCAGTGTTACGTGAATTATTATGACTAATTATGTGTAAACATTAAATAATAAAGTGTAATTATCTTTTAAACATGACTTCGGTATCTATCAAAACCGAAACGGAACGTTTGTTATTCAAACACCTAACGGAAGAAAAGGCTCAACGTAAACAGTTGGAAGTCCTGGTTAATGACTTAAAAGGTCAAATAGCAGAACTTCAGCAACAGCTGAATAAGGTCCAGGAGCATAATGTAACTCCAGCTACAACGTCCAACAATCAGGTTCTCGCTAAGCCAGTCCAGTATGAGACTGATGAAGAAGAACTCGCTAATGAGACTCAGTGGATTCGTCAGCAGCATAGGAAGAAAAGGAAGCTGAATCGATCGTTGACCCCACACAAACAACAAGGAGAGTGCTCCGATGATGACATTGATAAGGCGCCGAAAACTAAAAAGGCTCCTCAACCACCACCTATAATCGTGGAAAACATAAAAAACTACCAAAAATTCTACGACTTTCTGTTGGCAAATGTTTCTGGTGAGTCCTTTTTAATTAAAATGAGGGCCGGAGATAGCGTAAAAATAAATGCAAGTAATGGTGAGTCCTACAGGCAGATTTCTAAGATATTACTAGAAAATAACTGTATTTGGCATTCTTATGAAAATAAGCAAGAAAGGCCAATCAGAGTGATGGCTAAAAATCTGCATTCTTCATGCACCTCTGATAGAATAGTAGAAAATTTAAAGTCTAAAGGTTATAACATCCAAGACGCCGTTAACAAGCTGAACTGGAGGACCAAGGAACCTCTGAACATGTTCATGCTTTCATTCGACAAAAATGAAGATATCAATAAAATTTACAGCATCAAGGCTATTCTTGGATGCAAAGTAGAGATCGAACCATTAAAAACCTCTAGATTAATCCCGCAGTGCAAAAGGTGTCAAGCTTATGGGCACACACAAAAGTATTGCGCCAAAGAGCCGCGTTGTGTCAAATGTACAGGTAAACATTTAAGTAAAGACTGCAAAAAACCTGCGGACGTTAAACCTAAATGTGTTCACTGTGGAGAACCGCACCCTGCCAGCTACCGAGGGTGTATGGTAGCCAAAGAGTTGCAAAACATTAAAAATAAAGCTACTAAAAAGGTACAATCAGCCTCTTCCAACCAAACACTGAAGGGCAACCCTGCAAAGAAAACAATAGGCAATCAAATGGTCACTAAAACCCAGTCTTTCGCACAAATAACCAAAGGTACACAAGCGCAAACAAAACCTCAACCAGGTGAGGAAACAACATCGTCTGTAGATGCAAAATTGAATAAAATATTAAGCATAATTACATCATTTGACGAACGTATAAGGAAATTAGAAAATAGCAATAAAACAGCTATATCCAAAAAGCACAATGAATAATTCTTTACAAATTATGGCATGGAATGCTAATGGACTTCTTCGACATCAATGTGAGTTACAAGCTGTCCTAAATATAAAAAACATAGATGTGTGCCTTATATCCGAAACACATTTTACCAACGAATCTTACATCCAAATGAAAGGTTATACAATTTACCATGCATTGCACCCACATAATAAAGCTAGGGGAGGTAGTGCAATTATAATAAAAGATAACATCTGCCATTACGAGAAATTTAAACATGAAGAGGTCGAAATACAAGCTGTCGCTATATGTGTTAAAACCAATCGTTATACTGTCACGCTGTCTTCAATTTACAGTCCGCCAAGGTACTCATTGAAAGCTACATACTACAAAAAATTTCTAAAGCAACTCGGAAATAGATTTATTCTTGGAGAGGACTTTAACGCTAAGAACACATACTGGGGGTCGAGACTAACCACTACAAAAGGAAAAGAATTGTTAAACGCAATCAGAGAAATCAAATGTGACGTTATATCAACAGGCGAGCCGACATACTGGCCTACTGATCCACACAAAATTCCTGATTTAATAGATTTTTTTATATACAAAAACTTGCCATTAGATCTTCTTAACATAGATGGCAATTTTGATATGAATTCCGATCATTCACCGATAACATTGACCTTAAGTCAGCAAATATTGCAAAAAGAGAATTATCCCACCTTATTTAATACTTTTACTGACTGGATAAGCTTTAGACATGATTTAGAGTCGCTCATAAACCTAAAGGTAGCTTTAAAGCACCCTGAACAACTGGATATGGAAGTGAGAAAATTCATCACAGATATTCAACAATGCGCCTGGAATAATACACCCGAAATGAAAAAAAAAGTTAGAAGTATCAACTACCCACTCGAAATTCGGAATCTAATAGCTGAAAAAAGAAAACAGAGGCAAAAATGGCAGCAAAGCAGATTTCCCGCTGACAAAACACTCTTAAATAACCTTTCAAAAAGACTCAGTAGACAAATTAAAAAATATCACGACGAATCTATGTGCACCTACTTAAGTCAGTTATCTGGTGATCGTACCACAGATTACTCATTATGGAAAGCTACTAAAAGCTTTAAAAAACCTATCACTCAAATCTCACCAATTAAGGAAGAGACTGGGCATTGGGCCGTAAGTAATGAACAAAAAGCTATTAGATTTGCGCAGCACCTAGAACAAATATTTCAATCAAATGACGCTGACAGTGATGATGCAACATTTGACCTCACCTCACCTATACAAAACGATAATACAGAAATAAAATTGACAACCCCAAAAGAAATCAGTAAAGAGATAAAACTCTTACATAAAAAAAAGTCTCCTGGTTATGATCTCATTACTGGAGTAGTCCTACAAAATCTCCCACGTAAAGCAGTAGTGAAACTGACTACCCTTATTAATGCAACACTTAGATTAAAATACGTACCTGACGTGTGGAAAATAGCTGAAGTGATAATGATACTAAAGCCAGGAAAACCTCCTCATGAAGTATCATCATATAGACCAATTTCGCTTTTGCCAATAATATCTAAGCTGTTCGAAAAATTACTTCTTAAAAGACTGAAGCCAATCATTGAAAACAGAAACCTAATTCCTGATTACCAGTTCGGTTTCAGAGAAAAACATTCGACCATAGACCAAGTCCACAGAATAACAAATATCATAGAAAAAGCACTGGAGAACCAGCAAGTTTGCTCTACTGTTTTCCTTGATGTAGCTCAAGCTTTTGATAAAGTTTGGCATAAAGGCCTGATGTATAAACTAAACAAAATGCTGCCGAAACAGTTCACAGATATTCTGAAGTCATATATATCTAACAGAATGTTCAGAATAAGACAAATAGATGCATATTTAGAGCTTAAACCCATTAAAGCTGGAGTTCCACAGGGAAGTGTATTAGGTCCGGTCCTGTACTTATTATACACTTGTGATATTCCAGAAATAGAAAACAATACTCTTGCAACCTTTGCTGATGACACAGCCATTATAGCTGTAGGGGCAACTCACAAGGAAGCTTCAGAGAAACTACAAACTGCAGTCAATACCATCACGAAATGGACGAAGAAATGGCGGATAAAGCTCAATGAATCTAAATCAATGCACATAGATTTTACTAACAAAAAGACAAATTATCACCCGGTACTTATAAATAACCTGACTGTACCCTATGTAAATACTGCCAAATATTTGGGCATGACACTAGACACAAAGCTCCGCTGGAAGGCTCATGTCAAAAAGAAACGGGATGAATTAGAACTTCGTTACAAAAAGATGTACTGGTTACTGGGAAAACACTCAGCCTTATCAGTACACAACAAAATACTTTTGTACAAACAAGTCCTTATGCCAGTATGGACCTATGGTATCCAGTTGTGGGGATGTACCAAACAGAGCAACTCGCAGATGATTCAACGCTTTCAAAATAAAGTACTCAGAGGCATCGTAAACGCGCCCTGGTATATTAGAATGGACGATCTCCATCGGGACCTTAAATTGGACCTCGTCACCAATACTATAAAAAAAATAGCCGAAGCTCATGAACACCGACTTCATCACCATGTGAACATTGAGGCTATCCAGCTCCTCGACAACACGGACATAGTGAGAAGACTGAAAAGGACAAAACCTTTTGAGTTAGTGTAGTGACCATAATATAGTGTAACAGTGCAGTGCAGTGTAATTAAAGAACACAAGAACAAAGTGTCTTCATGTTATTAGAAACAATAAGAATGGTGTTAATGGACATGATCTTAAAATAATATTTTTAGTAGTTTACGTCAAACTCAAATTACTTATTAGTCTCTGTAGACTAGATTGTAATTACAATGGGGAACATCACGGTTCAACATTACAAAAAAAAAAAAAAAACACAAAGTTTTATCCGCGGTGGGGATTGAACCCACAACCTCCGGCTTAGCAGTCAGGTCACTAACCACTAGACCAACAGGCTAGCCCTGACAAATATTGGAGACTTTTAACTGTCCCTAGTATATATATTTTTGAGGTAGCCAAGTTTGTGAAGTACAATACTAATCTCTTTCAAATTAAAGACTTTTGTAATGGGAGAAAAATCAATCACATGCATCTAGAGATTCTGATGCCTCCTATAGAGATGTTTAGCTGGAGCTGTGTGTTTATATGGTATCACTTATATCCAACGCTTTACCTAGTAACATAGTAAATCTAACATACCATAAATACTAAATGCTCTACTGAAATTATTACTAGAAGATAATTTTTATTCTGTGAATGATTTCCTGAAAAATATGCCTCTTGCTACTATCACTTCAGGTAAACTTATATTCTGTTCCATTCTATTAATACTGTTAATTTGTATATGTGTTTATTAATTAATTGATTGGTGTCTTATCAATAGTTATATTTAGATTTGAAATTTGTACATTTATATTAGTTGTATTTAGATTTAACTTCTAACATTATAATTAAGTACCTGGATGACCGAGCTTTGCTCTCGGGCTTTTTTAACAAAGTTTTCTAAAAATTAAATCTAGCGTAGCAATCAACGTAGCTCTTGAGCAAGTACCAGGGCTGTTCCTCAGGAACTGTTATCAGGCTTTTAAATAAAAGATATGGATTGTAGTTCCCAATGTTTAAATATCAAGTTTATTCCTGAAATCTTAACACTACAAATACATCATAAGTTATTATCATTTCATTTTACATCAAATTTTAATTTATTTAACACATATTTTATTTATAATGCATACAATTACAACCTGAAAGGTTGGCCATGAAACTCGCAGTTCTAGCCTGACATTATACCCGAAACCCCTGCTCACTAAGTTTCATGAAAATCACTGATACTGCTTCTGAAATTCAGATTAAATATATATAGGTATATTATACAAGAATTGCCTGATCAAATGTATAAGATTTGCATGCTGTTAAATTATAACAAAGTGTGTATGCTTATATACTTTTTGACTGCCTATGTGGTGCGGTAGGAGTGTATCCGACTGCTGCACAAGAGGTCATGGGTTCGATCCCATGCCCAGGATATAACTTTGAGTGATAAGCACAATGGTTTATTCTGTGTCTGAGTGTTATTTATCTATATTATGTATGTATTTAGAAACTGATATATACTATGTAACTGATAAACAGTTTCCAATATTCAAGCTCTGCTTGGTTTGGGAGCTTTGTGTGAGTTGTCCCAAGATATTATTATTGTACATGTGAACCTTTTGTATCTACCACATTTTTAGCAAATAAATTCCATTCTAATAATGCTATTATCATAAGTTTTTTTTTTAAATAGAATGAGATGGAGAGAGAGCAGTATGAAAGTATAGCAGGTGGTCTGGAGTCCCTTGAGCACCTGTCATCATTGGGAGCGTCTGTGCAGAATATTCGCGAGTTGACAGAGGAGGCAATGAATGAAGTATACAATAAATACTCATTTCAAATGACGGAAGATACTAACAATTTGGCTATCAATGAATACAAGCAACAAGTAAGTTTCTTTACGGCATCATGATTATAAGAACAGATACGATTATATCTAGATGCACAGTCCCGAACTAAAGTAACACTAAAAGTGTTATCAATTTCACGTATTTTGTTAAATTTATGATTAATACATAGACCTAAAACACATCTAATGCGCATGACCTAAATTTATATTTACCTGTAATTTTTTGTATGTACTTTTGTTTACATTATACTACAGGTAAATTAGCTTGAAGAAATTTTTGCGTTTGTAGTAGTGTATGGTCAGCAAATAAAAAAAACAACATTTTATTTTTAGTTTTTATTGTTTTAAAGGTAATATACGTTTGTGGCTGGAGCACACCAAATGCGTGCACGTCTACGCATACGCACTACGTACTAATACGGTCGTGAAAATGTGTATCCACCGCATTGTAATCTATGGAACTGTATGAGGCAGACAAGCCAGTTCCAAACATTACAAGCATTGAATGCCGGTTTTCACTTCAGTGAAGACGTGTATGAATTAGGTGTTCTCCGGCCATAAATGTTTTATTCTAATAATTCATCAACCCCAGGCATATCACAATCATCCCCATCCTCGCTTTCATCAGATGAATTTTTTAAATTAATTATGATTCGTTCTGATATTGTGTCTAAAGCTGCGTCTCTACCCTGATATTTGCTTTCCTCCTCAATAGCATGCAAACAAACTTTTCTCCATTCCTCTACAGTTATGGCGTTCATTTTTTCTTCAGCTAATGACATTATAACCTTCATATTCATTGCGACATTCTTTTTTGCGACATATGTTTTCACTATCCCCCATATATTTTCTATAGGATTAAACTCCGGATGGTATGGTGGTAAACGCAGCACAGTATGACCGTGCTGTCGTAATATTTCGTCTATCTTGTACTCTATAAATCTCGCCTTGTTTTGCAGAATCAGTTCATATAATTGAGGCTTAAGCAACGTGGATGAATGCTCAATGTTTCGAAATGTCAGCCAGTCTATCATTTGCTGTTTTCTAGAATTACTATTCGGTGCAGGATTTTGTATTGAGTTATGATATGGTGCGTTGTCAACAACAACAACACTATTTGGTTGTAAGTTGGGTATTAATTGAGTTTGAATCCACCTTGAATAGTTGTCATAGTTCATATTGTTGTGGTAATCTCCACTTTTTTGGTCGGCTTTAAACATAAGCAATGCATTTGGTATAAAGCCATCGATACCACCGGCATGAACAATGATTAAGCGGTTGCCTTTCGATATATGTTGCTTCAAACCTGAAGTGCTTCCATCTGACCAAGATTTCGAGAGGGTATGTGATGTATGTATATATGTTTCGTCGGTGTAAACAATTGGTCGGCGTTGTTCACGATATTCAGCAATTTTCATCAAATAATTAATTCGCAAGTATCTAATTTCGTGTTTTTCCATAAGAAGTTTCCGGTTATCTTCTGTTTGCTTCCAATTAAAACCTAATGACATGACGTGTTTTCGTAACGTGCTGACACAACCTTTATAATCGATATCTTCTTTCAATTTTGAGTGCAAAGTTTTTAAAGTGGGAACTTCTTTATTTGTGATGTGGAAGTCATGAATTGTTCTTCTGATAACTTGCTGATCAAAGTTATCGATTACTATTGTAGGTTTACGATTCGGTTTCTTTTTAGGAGATTTAAATGTTACTTCCTGATCTGAAGGACGACATTTGCTTTCTGATACTACCTTTCTGACGGATGCTATTGAAATTCCTGTTGATTTAGCAACTAATTGAGTGGGGGTCATAATACTGCTCGGGTTGTTATTACACTCATTTTCGAAATATTTGTACAAACAGTACAAAACTTCCTTAGTTTGAGAAGTCAAAGGCTTGCCTCGACCATGTTTTAACACTGGAGCCATTTTGAATTATCAATATAAAGTTACAACACTTACACACTTGAAATTAAACACTTCAACAAATATTTTAACAATAATAACAAACAATAACAACAATCAACAAATACAAAATTTCACAATGAAACTACTACGTATCTAATAATTATAATTTTTTAATGAAATGCGTGCTTTATGTTCTAACGGTATTAAGCGACTGACGTCAGACTGCACGTGGCACCTGCGGACAGAGTAAACTGGTTTATTCTGGTTTTGTGCGTGTTTCCACTTTCCACTATCAAGTGACGATTTATTTATTTGTTTTGTTTCGTAATTATTATGGTCAAAACTTTTTACCTATAGCTAAACTACTATCATCTAAAGAACGACACGATATTTTATTGTTTCACGGTAGTCGCCTTGTCGTTTGCTCAAGGACGTGAAATTGAATGACATATTTTTTTTAATAAAGTCAAAACCTTTTTCTTTAAAATAAAAACTTGTTTTTATTGAAAACAAAAATCAGAGTGTTGCTAGGGATAAGTATTAAATTAAATAGTAATGTTAGGATATTGAAACATTTTTGTAAGGGCCAGAACGATATAGTGGAAACGCGCTCTAATATCTAAGTAACATACACACCACTACTATGAATTTTTTAAATTAATTATGATTCGTTCTGATATTGTGTCTAAAGCTGCGTCTCTACCCTGATATTTGCTTTCCTCCTCAATAGCATGCAAACAAACTTTTCTCCATTCCTCTACAGTTATGGCGTTCATTTTTTCTTCAGCTAATGACATTATAACCTTCATATTCATTGCGACATTCTTTTTTGCGACATATGTTTTCACTATCCCCCATATATTTTCTATAGGATTAAACTCCGGATGGTATGGTGGTAAACGCAGCACAGTATGACCGTGCTGTCGTAATATTTCGTCTATCTTGTACTCTATAAATCTCGCCTTGTTTTGCAGAATCAGTTCATATAATTGAGGCTTAAGCAACGTGGATGAATGCTCAATGTTTCGAAATGTCAGCCAGTCTATCATTTGCTGTTTTCTAGAATTACTATTCGGTGCAGGATTTTGTATTGAGTTATGATATGGTGCGTTGTCAACAACAACAACACTATTTGGTTGTAAGTTGGGTATTAATTGAGTTTGAATCCACCTTGAATAGTTGTCATAGTTCATATTGTTGTGGTAATCTCCACTTTTTTGGTCGGCTTTAAACATAAGCAATGCATTTGGTATAAAGCCATCGATACCACCGGCATGAACAATGATTAAGCGGTTGCCTTTCGATATATGTTGCTTCAAACCTGAAGTGCTTCCATCTGACCAAGATTTCGAGAGGGTATGTGATGTATGTATATATGTTTCGTCGGTGTAAACAATTGGTCGGCGTTGTTCACGATATTCAGCAATTTTCATCAAATAATTAATTCGCAAGTATCTAATTTCGTGTTTTTCCATAAGAAGTTTCCGGTTATCTTCTGTTTGCTTCCAATTAAAACCTAATGACATGACGTGTTTTCGTAACGTGCTGACACAACCTTTATAATCGATATCTTCTTTCAATTTTGAGTGCAAAGTTTTTAAAGTGGGAACTTCTTTATTTGTGATGTGGAAGTCATGAATTGTTCTTCTGATAACTTGCTGATCAAAGTTATCGATTACTATTGTAGGTTTACGATTCGGTTTCTTTTTAGGAGATTTAAATGTTACTTCCTGATCTGAAGGACGACATTTGCTTTCTGATACTACCTTTCTGACGGATGCTATTGAAATTCCTGTTGATTTAGCAACTAATTGAGTGGGGGTCATAATACTGCTCGGGTTGTTATTACACTCATTTTCGAAATATTTGTACAAACAGTACAAAACTTCCTTAGTTTGAGAAGTCAAAGGCTTGCCTCGACCATGTTTTAACACTGGAGCCATTTTGAATTATCAATATAAAGTTACAACACTTACACACTTGAAATTAAACACTTCAACAAATATTTTAACAATAATAACAAACAATAACAACAATCAACAAATACAAAATTTCACAATGAAACTACTACGTATCTAATAATTATAATTTTTTAATGAAATGCGTGCTTTATGTTCTAACGGTATTAAGCGACTGACGTCAGACTGCACGTGGCACCTGCGGACAGAGTAAACTGGTTTATTCTGGTTTTGTGCGTGTTTCCACTTTCCACTATCAAGTGACGATTTATTTATTTGTTTTGTTTCGTAATTATTATGGTCAAAACTTTTTACCTATAGCTAAACTACTATCATCTAAAGAACGACACGATATTTTATTGTTTCACGGTAGTCGCCTTGTCGTTTGCTCAAGGACGTGAAATTGAATGACATATTTTTTTTAATAAAGTCAAAACCTTTTTCTTTAAAATAAAAACTTGTTTTTATTGAAAACAAAAATCAGAGTGTTGCTAGGGATAAGTATTAAATTAAATAGTAATGTTAGGATATTGAAACATTTTTGTAAGGGCCAGAACGATATAGTGGAAACGCGCTCTAATATCTAAGTAACATACACACCACTACATATGCAAAAATTTCTCGAGACTAATTTCACTGTAGTTGACCTGCGGATTTTCGTTTGCGTCATTTTCCCCCGCATTTGCAACATTTTTCATTGATACTGCGTTTCTATTGGTCGTAACGTATGTTATATAGCCTATGACAATCACCAATAACGTGGCTTCCTATTGGTAAACACCGTTCAACGCAATTACGTTTTACATCGCCTTGCCGCATTCTATTTTGGCCACATAAATACACGGTAACTACCGTATATGCCAGTTAGTCAGGCAGCAACCATTATCACGACACCATGTCCGTACTGCTTGCATAAAATAAATTATAACTCGAAGTTTACATATAAAATGTCAAGACAAACAATAACCCTATACTCCCCTAGCTGCCATGATTCGCTCGCGCCAATTTGATGCTATCGCTTTACCTTAAAACCTCTATTTATCTCTTTCTTACAATAGGTACGGCCTATATGGCGTTGTTATTCCTTCCCTTTCATTTCGTAGTACGTAATTGTGCATCCACATAGCTAACTAGCTATAGATATGTTATATTTTACATAACTATTTTGTCGTGCAGTTTTATTAGCCTATAACGTCTCTATATAATTTTTTTTCAACGTCCAATTATACTATTTGTGATCTGCATATTTCTAAGAGTGATATACTTAAAAAGTTACGTGAGATCGATATAAATAAAGGTAGCGGTTTTGATGGTGTACCCCCAATTTTCATTAGGCTTTGTGCTAGCGCGCTTGTGACGCCGCTTTCATTCATTTTCAACAAATCATTGCGAGAAGGTACATTTCCTGAGATCTGGAAAATCGCTAAAATAACGCCGATATTTAAATCGGGTGATAAAAGCGATATCTCCAATTACCGCCCAATCTGTATACTGGATTGCTTTGCCAAAATCTTCGAGGGCTTCATTTATGATCATATCTACAACCATCTGAAACATCTCTTGAGTCCTTTGCAACATGGTTTTGTTACAGGCAGGTCGACTAATACAAATCTTTTAAATTATACATCATATATTTGCAAATCCTTTAATAATAAACAACAAGTAGACTCTATATATACAGATTTCTCGAAGGCATTCGACCGCGTGGATCACTCTAAATTACTAAAGAAGGCTCACCACGTTGGAATACATGGCAATTTGTATAGATGGCTTACTTCTTACTTAGAAAATCGAACTCAGCTTGTTGCACTTAGTGGTTACGAATCTATTCCCTTTTTGGCTACATCAGGCGTTCCACAGGGCTCGAATCTTGGCCCCTTATTGTTTCTGTTATTTATAAATGATTTGCTCAGTAGCATTGATAGTGAATGCTTGGCTTATGCGGATGATATAAAAATTTTTAGACGTATAGTAAATTATCAAGATTGTGTAAGTCTCCAATCTGATATAAATAAAATAGTTAATTGGTGTGAAGTAAACTCTATGTCACTAAATATAAAGAAATGCCAAGTTATTACATTCACCAAAAACAAACAATCCATTATTTACCCATATAGCATCAATAGTACAAATATTGAGAGAGTCACAGTGATTCGGGATCTAGGTGTGATGTTTGATTCTACTATGTCATTCAGATGTCATTACGATCACATTTGTAATAAGGCTAACCGTATGCTATCTTTCGTGCTCCGAAATGCTAGATCATTTAAAAAACCAAACTCTTTACTGACTTTATATTATGCTCTAGTAAGAAATATTGTGGAGTATTGTTCATCAGTATGGTCTCCTATATACGGCATACATATAGATCGAATAGAAGCAATACAGAGACGATTTGTTAGAGCTCTTTGTTCAAAATATGGATTAAGGCGTAAAGTAACAGACTACGAAAGTAGACTTAATAGGTTTAATATGACAACCCTGGAAAGGAGGAGGTGGGTGTCTGACCTGTGCATTCTACATAAAATCGTAAATGGCTCCTTGGATAGCGCACTTGGTGAACAGCTAAGTTTTAAAGTACCAACGCGATCTGTACGTATTCCACAGCTTTTTGCAGTACCAACCAGCAATAACAATGTATCCCAAAATAGTCCGATATCACGAATGTGCAATAATTACAATTTGATATGTTCCCAAATAGATATTTTTAAAAATAATTTTAATGTATTCAAAAATTTATTGATAAAAGCAAAAATTCAAATTTTGAATTAATGTCTTAATCTACTTTACTTACTGAAGCTTTGTATTGTTTTTATATATTATTTTGAATGCTGTATACAGTCTCAATTGGGCTTCAGATTTTTATATTGTAAGTTTGCAATTAATTTTATTATGTATTTTTTAGTCTGTAGTCCGTGTCTGTATCTATTTAATAAAATAAAATAAAATAAAAATAAATATGTAAAACCCTATTGCTTCAACATCACAAACCTAACCTCTTTATAATATTAGTATAGATTACTCTTGAATGTCTATGTGACAAACATAGGAATTTAGAGTATAAACAAAAGTTGTAAAAGCTCAAAGAATGAAATGAGTTTATTTCAATTTTCAATCACCTTATTTTAAGAATAGATATATAAGTAATTTGCCGACTAGTTAACGATTTTTGCTTCACTGAATAGTTGGTACATCTCTATTTTTTGTTTTAGATTTTAAACAGAATCCAGGGCTTTCCTGTCGTTATTGTGGAAGGCCCAACAGGCTGTGGTAAAACTACTCAAGTGCCACAATGGATCTTAGACGACTGTTACCAATCTAGGCGGCCATGTAAGATAGTTGTTACCCAACCAAGAAGGATTGCAGCTATATCTATTGCCAAAAGGGTGGCTCAGGAAAGAGGCTGGGATGTCGGCGGACTCGTTGGTTATCAGGTAAAGATTTTAATATGATATTGTTCGACGCGATAACGTCTTATAAACCGATGACGGGGTGCACGCATGAAAAAGTGTCACGTAGCAATGATCACGTTATTGATTGGTTGCTAAGCAGTCCCGTAGCAACGGTCAAGTTATTGATTGGTTGCTAAGCAGCCACGTAGTAACGTCACGTTATTGACTGGTTGCTAAGCAACGCGAATGGCGATTCCGCCTGCTGATAGACTGAAGTATTGTGGCCGTCGGGCGCATGCGCCCAGATCCACTAAAGCTGTCATAGGCATGACAGCTTTAGTGGATCTGGGTGTTTATTAAAATGTCATCAATGTTTCGGTGATTGCAGCGACGTGCGATATGATTGTAAAAAAAACTCACAGGCATGGTTGTTTATTACAATGTCATCAATGTTTTCTTATGACGTATATATTTATAGGTTTAACAAGTATGACATCTCGTAATTTCTTGATGATTTATATAATGATGAATTTATTTATTAGTAAAAACAAACAGTTTCCCACAATTCTAGTGGACTAATAAAAACTGATAATTATTTTCACTAAATCTTTATCATTGAGTATGTCTTATTAAATATATCGTATAGAAAGAGATAAATCTTCATCTTGTAAGAGGTTTTATTGATTGGTGAAAAAAACCGGACGTCTAACAGAGCCTTAATGGTTTTTTTTTGTAATTTACAAAGGCTTATATTTTTACAGGTTGGACTAAACGCTAAAGTTACCCCCGATACCCGGATTCACTATGTGACAACAGGAATATTACTACAAAAATTAGGTAAGTTTAAGTCATGTACACACACATACAGTGGACGAGGGTAGGTCAAAAAGTTCTTGGAATGAAACAACAAATCTATTTTTTTTTCAACATAATCACCCTTAAGGCTGAATACATTTTTTGTTTTTTTTTTAAAGATAACTAGCAATGTGGGATCGAGTCCCACATTACTAGCAATCTTGTTAACCCCTCCAGGTAAGCTCAAAGGCTTGTGTTAGGAGTGGGTTTACGTCGGTAGAATAATGGGTAGGATTCGAACCCGCGACCTCACGATTGTGAGACCGATGCCTTAGCCATTAGGCCATCGTAAAATATTTTTTTAGCTTTTGGCTCAAAATAAACCAAAATCCTTTACCTCATTGTCGTCGGAAAAAATCCTTTCCCTTAAGTCTTTTATTGAATTGGGAAACAAATAAAAATCACTTGGGGCCAGATCTGGACTGTAGGGTGGGTGGAATAATGATTCGAAGCCATGCGTGTGCAGAGCAGCCGTTGCAATTCTGCTCTTGTGAACCGGCGCGTTGTCTTGCAAGAGCAACACACCTTTGGTCAATTTTCCTCGACGTTTTTCCTTGATTGGCCTCCTTTAATTTTTTTAGTATCGTTGCGTAGTATTATCCGGTTATGGTCCTTCCCTTTTCCTTGTAATTAGTCAGTATTATCCTCTCACAATCCCAAAAAACAGTAGCCATCAACTATCCCGCCGACTCCGACTCTTTGAATTTCTTTGGCGGTGGTGTCCCCTTTTTGTGCCATTGCATGGACTTTTGTTTGGACTCCGGCTTAAAGTGATGAACCCATGTTTCATCTCCGGTAACAGTTCGCTCCAAAATCTGTGCAGGTTCGTCTCAACACAACTCCAAAAATTGGTTTGACGCATCGTTGCCGTTTCTGAAGCGGCGTTAACATTCTCGGTACTCATCTTGCACTGACTTTTGTCATACCCAGATGCTCATGTAGGATTCGCAAAAAGATAATATCTGATACTCCAACTTATGCAGATAACTGTTTTTTCTTCAAAGGGGTATCTTACCCGTTTGAAGAAAAAACAGTTATCTGCAAGTACAATTTTTTCCACTTTTTCGATGATGTCTGATGTGGTGGTTTCAACTGGCCTTCCTGAGCGAGTGGCATGGTCTTTTCAAACATGGTCGGAAATCGATTGAAGACGTCAATCGATTCCCGACCATGTTTGAAAACACCATGCCACTTGTAAATCATTGATTTACTAGGACACTGTTCCCCATAAACGGTTTCCATTTCATTCAAAATGGTCTGAGCGTTCTTTCCTTGCTTGGTAAGGAATTTTATCACAGCACGGAGTTCAATTTTCTCCAGTTCAGTTTCAGTTTTCTTTCGGATTTACTTGTTAGCAGGCAAGTGTTCGTAAACGAATGACGCAATAGGGCTGAAACTCAATTTATATACTCTATTCTACGAACTTTTGGACCGGATCGGACTTGCAATCGTGAGGTCGCAGGTTCAAATCCTACCCGTTATACTACCGACGTGAACCCACTCCTAACACAAACCATTGAGCCTAACTGGTGGGGTTAACAAGAATGCTAGTAATGTGGGACCCAATCCCACATTACTAGTTATATTTAAAAGAAAAAACAATTACCTGGCTGTAATGACACAGACAGCAACAAATACACATGTTATATTTCACCCCTTTTTTCACTCTATTTTGTTTTTAAATGGCCCCATCAGAAAGCTATGTGCCGTTTTCTTAAACATATACCTAGTATGGTCAGGTTTACCACTATTTAAGCGTGGGGTGAAAAAATAAATATAAAAAATAATAGAGGGGAAAGGAGGGAGACATCGAACTAATTATTATTCTTTGTCCTTTTTTAAATGTATTTGAATATGTGTAACTTGCAGATCAGTGTCGATTGGCGATGCCACTCATGTTTCGCTGAATAAACTGTTAAATCGCAATAAGTTGAATATTTTTAATGAATTATTTTAATACAATAATTGCATTTTGTTCGTGAAAGAAGATCGCCATAATAGTTCTTAAACTATCGGCTAGATGGCGCAAGTGAGAGCCCGACTTGCGTGCGGGAAGGATAGAAAAGTTTGAGGTTTAGTAACGTAGTCCCGATAGATGGTTCGATTCCGGCCCCGGCTTGGCATACGGAAGTCTCGGGTTCGATTCCTGGGTCGGGACTCAAAATTTTTCTACAATTATTGTATTAATAAAGTAAGGGGCAAGAAATTACTATAATGTATTATCTTATAATTTCCATGAGAATTAGCAGATAAAACAGATTGTCATAGTATAAACGAAATAGCAATAAAATGCTAAATATTCAAATTTTTATTACTTTCACAGTGACAACAAAAACAATGAATGAATACACACACGTTATTCTTGATGAGGTCCACGAGCGAGGTCAAGAGATGGACTTCCTACTTCTCGTAGTGAAGAAACTACTTTACACAGTCTCGCCTGGTGTCAAAGTAGTTTTGATGTCGGCCACATTCAATATTAAAGCATTTGCTGATTACTTCATGATTCCAACACCAAGAGGATTGCAAATGTCTTCATGTATCAAGGTTGAGAAGAATGAGTCGATGTATACAGTGAAGACATTTTACTTAAACCATTTGAATAAGTTTGGTTCGGTGAGAATTTTTTAATTGTCTTATCTTAATATTATAAATGCAAATGTGGGTCTTTCTGTTTGTTAACTCTTCATGATTAATTAACTGAACGGATCTTAATGAATTTTGGCAAGGAGATTTCTAGATCCTGGGGAAGGACATAGGGTCCATTTTCCTGCGATAACCGACGACATCCACGTGTGCGTAAGAGAAAGGGTTTTTCATTAATTTACTTACTGACGCGATACGAAACCTCCAAAACCACTGGAGATGTCAGCAAAGAGTGATTTTTTTTAATTATGCTCCTCACTGGAAAAAATACAGTAAATACTGGGTGGATCCCCAGAAACAGCTAAATTAAATTTACAGTATGGAGTAATATTATGCAAACATAACAGAAAATTTGATTTAATACTTGAATGATCACTGTATCATAGATTCTGATAAAATGTGTTGCAATGTTTAACCTTAACCCATCGCGCGCCTAGCGAACAAATTCACGACCAATCGCCGCGCCACTGTCGACAGGACACCCGTATGTCCGACTGACAGGAAAGAAAGAAAGAGACCATCTTCTCTTTCTAAGCATGGTGTCAAACCATGGTTACCATAGTCACGACAGAGAAAGACGGTCTCGCAAATGTCAAATTTGTTCTCTTTACTTCTTCCGAAACAAATTTATAGTGTTGACAACAATCTTTAGTATAACCTTGTTGCGTCTGAATGGAAATATAGTCCATGGTGCCATAATTTTAGGAGTACGTCCATTCGGAAGCTTCTAAATAGACGTATCGTCAGTGTCCACCTTTATATCACCTTTTAATAGAATCAGCTTTGTAAATATGTATCTTAATTCTAGATATTGCAACAATCAACACCAAGAGGCGAAGACCCATTCATCGCTCCAGAGATGCATCACTTAGTTATCAAACTGTTGAACGCATTTGAGCACATTGACAAGCAAGAGGACAACTATACAGACAGAGATGAGGCTGATCTACCCTCAGTACTGATATTCTTGCCTGGTATACATGAGATTGAAGATTTGTATGCTTGTCTCACAGATCATGCTTTGCGGTAAGTTGTATTTTAAATTTATCTTTAATCTTCATTTCATTAGGTTTTTTCATGTTAGGGTTTCATTAGTCATTAATGAATTATAACCATTTATGACCTATGAAACCCTAGTAATTAAGTTACATGAATTGTATGATTTTTGTACCTACTCTCCCATTTGTTTGTCACATTTGTATCACTACTTATTTTAGACTAAACAGGCGATATATGCCTTAAAATGGTCTCTTCAAATATGTTCGTCCACAAATCGGTTCTAAATGTAAACTTGTAAAACGTCAGGCGATCAGGGTCCTTATTTACGATCTTTTGTCCATGAACTGTCAAAATCTTGTCATAATGGTAAATCGAGAGCTGCGCTTAGAAATGCATCAACGCACATGCGCGGCGGACATTTTTGAGCACGCCGCGCATGCGCCTCGATGCAATTGTGAGCACACCTCCCCATTTACCATTATGACAGGATTTTGACTGTTCGTTCGTACGGGTTTGCCGTGGACACGGAATAAAGATCGTGAATAAGGACCCAGTCGTGGATCCAGGTTTTAGGTAGGCAAGGGAGACTGCAATTGTCTCAAAATGTGAATCGCCTGCGCGACGGGGGGGAGACTTTTGTAAATGGATCCGGATCCGCGCATACGGGCAATTATGACGTCATGACGTGGGATTGATTCACTTGACAGTGATGTAGCTATAGTAGGTATTTTTTTCTTATTATTCTAGTAAAAGAATAGCCGACGCAGAATGCGCTTCGTACAAATGGTGGGTCCTCCCCCTTCATTCTACGATCACGTCAGACGAGCAATCGCGCGTATTCCAGCGAGCGCCGCAAGGACACAGGAAGATTATACTCGCGACTAACATTGCTGAGAGCTCTATTACTGTGCCTGATATCAAATATGGTGAGTGTTTCTTTACAGTTGGGGCAAAACATTACGATCTTTTTGGCGCAGTAGCGTTATTAAGGCTTTTTTTTTTCATAAAACCTCGGTTTAGTGTCATGGTCAATCACCCCTGTATATACTTCGTACATTTTCCCCGTTTTTGCGACATTTTTCATTACTGCTCCGCTATAAATGGGCTACCCAACAGAAAAACATTTTTTCAATTCGGACCAGTAGTTCCTGAGATTGCCGCTTTCAAACAAACAAACTCTTCAGTTTTATAATATTAGTATAGATTAGACAGTATTACTTGCCAAATTTCTTAGTTTTAGGTCAACGGAAAATACCCTAAAAATTTTGATTTTTAGAGAGAGAAAGTCGGAGAGTCCAAGAGAGTGTCGGAATATACATTTTTTTGCGGCATTAAGGGCCTAACCTTTTTTTACGTTGTATAGTTTGATTTTTGAGCTCTGTCTGTCAAGACCCTTTATACGTAGAGGTATCAAGTTGAAATTAAAACCATATACTCTGGTCTATAGTCCCTTGAAGCTGTGAAAAAAAAAACTGTAAGGTTTTTAATAACAACACAGCAACTTACACTGTTTCTATTGTTGTCCAGTTGTCGACTACTGCCTAATGAAGATACTAGTGGCGGACCCAGAAACCAACTTTACATCACTGCGTCTGTGCTGGGCGTCCAAGACTAACTGCGAACAACGAGCCGGCCGAGCGGGCCGTGTGAGGGACGGACGAGTGTACAGGCTTATCACAGATAAGTTCTATGTCAGTATATGTACCTATTTCTTTACAAAATGGAATCTGGTATAAAATAATTGGGTAATGAGATACGTAGTTTTAAAAATAATGATCGTTTGCAATTCGACATGCTTTTGAATTTTATTCAACAAAAGGAAAAGTAATAAATAATTATTGTTGTGTTATTTCATACAAATTTGTACAGAGGTATTTTGACATTTCATAGAAACTATAAGTTCTATAAAAAACCGGTAATAATGTTAAAACCGGGCAAGTGCATATCGGACCGCGCACTATCTAGGGTTAGCCCCTCCCCCCATCTGAACAATGCGTCTAAGAAGTGGGTTCTCTGTTGTTTTTGTTTCATACTACTGACAACTAGCCGAAATCGTTTATGACACCATTATTGTATATTTTGTAGGAAAGTTTAAGTCAAGAATGTGAGCCGGAAATAACCCGATGCCCTCTAGAGCGCCTCGTACTGCTCGCCAAGATGTTGGACATGGGGCCTCCCACTGACATTCTCGCCCTAGCTATGGATCCACCAGATCTCACCAATATACATCGCACCATACTTGTGTTAAAAGAGGTAAGTTGATTAAGAGATCCTAAATCCTAAAAAAAGTCAAACAATGTCGTATTGCTGTCTAAAGCCCGACCAGGAAAATAAACCTCGCCATGTTGCGGAAAACTAATGGAAATAATTTCTTCAACTGGCAACTGTAACTTCAAAACGTCACTTACATCTTATAGTCCGTTCACAATCCTTTGGCTTGAAAGTTGGTTGTATTGGATATGATGTTGCCAATTGTTCACTTAACATTTACTACACTGTGTGGAGTGTGTGGAGTGTGGGGAGAGTGGGGAGACATACTACTACACTGTGTGGAGTGTGGGGAGACATACTACTACACTGTGTGGAGTATGGGGAGACATACTACTACACTGTGTGGAGTGTGGGGAGACATAGTACTACACTGTGTGGAGTGTGGGGAGACATACTACTACACTGTGTGGAGTGTGGGGAGACATACTACTACACTGTGTGGAGTGTGGGGAGACATACTACTACACTGTGTGGAGTATGGGGAGACATACTACTACACTGTGTGGAGTGTGGGGAGACATAGTACTACACTGTGTGGAGTGTGGGGAGACATACTACTACACTGTGTGGAGTGTGGGGAGACATACTACTACACTGTGTGGAGTGTGGGGAGACATACTACTACACTGTGTGGAGTGTGGGGAGACATAGTACTACACTGTGTGGAGTGTGGGGAGACATACTACTACACTGTGTGGAGTGTGGGGAGACATACTACTACACTGTGTGGAGTGTGGGGAGACATACTACTACACTGTGTGGAGTGTGGGGAGACATACTACTACACTGTGTGGAGTGTGGGGAGACATAGTACTACATTTTGTGGAGTGTGGGGAGTGTGGGGAGACATACTACTACACTGTGTGGAGTGTGGGGAGACATACTACTACACTGTGTGGAGTGTGGGGAGACTGCGTGTGAGTGGAAATATCTAAATAAGTGGAAATAAGAAAGAGAGAAAATAGCAGTTCGTTATATCCCCGTGTTGGAAGTAAAATTGAAAATGCAACCAGGTTTTTTATTTTTCTGGTCAGGCTTTACATAATATGCTCTAGTGTTGGTTTTTCAGACCCTAATGTGGATTGAAATCACGCCGACCCTTTTTTGTAATATCAACAATATAATATCAAATTGTGTTGCTGTATGAATAGAGTTGTATTACTTTCTAAAATAACTCGTCGCCGATTCAGACTTTTCACAGAAAAATAAGTGTGACCAATAATTAAGTTATGATATTAATAAAATAAAAACCAACCAAAAATGTGTGACGAATAAATTCTTTTCATCTAGACGGGTGCTTTGAAAAAGACAGTGGATGACGAATGGTCTCTTGTGGACGGTGATTTGACGTACTTGGGCAGAGTGAGCGCAAAGTTACCTGTAGATGTCAAATTATCCAAGCTTATTATATTGGGATATATATACGGGTGCTTGGAGGAAAGCGTCATAATGGGTGAGTACTTATTATTTAATTTTATTTGTCTGCTAGCTGACGCGTAACTTCGTCTGTGTAAATTTTCCCCGTTTTTGCAATATTTTTGTTTATTGCTGCTCCGTTCCTTTCTTAATCTAAAGCGTTAGCCTTCTGGTTTAGTGGTTAGTGACCCTGACTGCTAAGCCGGAGGTTGTGGGTTCGATCCCCACCCAGGATAAAAAAATTGTGTGACGCTTTACACCACATCAACCATTATGCTCACGCGATGGTTTATTCTGTGTCTGGATGTAATTTATCTATAATATGTATGTATTTAGAAATATATAAGTATGTTAATCATTGTCTGGTTGCCATAGTACAGGCTCTGTTTAGATTCGGATCAGATGACGTTGTGTGAGTTGTCCCAAGATATTTAAAAAATATTATATTAGATATTTTCATTATATTTCATGTCTGTGTGGACGACTTTATAATAGCCACTTCTGATGTCATTGTATAATTATTCTTAGCCAAATGTCTATAAGGCGCGTCGTTTTGACCTTTTGTAAAAAGAGACCGATTTGACTTGACAGATAACAACCCTAATTGTAATACATTAAGAAATAGTACTATGTGTATTTTTCTAATCTTTTTTTACTGTTAAAGTAACAAGTATACATATAACATCTTTTTTTGATTTGGTATTTGTAGCGGCTGCAATGTCAGTGAAGAATTTATTCAGCAGTCCTTTCAGAGAGAGATTAAACGCGTACAACTCAAAATTAACCTGGGCTGACGGTTCTACAAGTGACTGTATTGCTTTCCTCAATGTATACAGGGTAAGAATTCCCATTTTGGTTTCGATTTCCCTAAGAAAACTGTTGTCTGTTATAATTGTACATGACCTGCTTTTACACTGACGCACACTGGGACCATACCCAGGATTATTTCTTTATATGTATTATATTTTGATATAAAAGAAACATAAATCTTAACCGTTGTAAATGTCCGTCTATAAATAGGTATGGACGCACCTCCGTCAACAACAACACTTCCGCGGCGCCAACCAACAAGAGACCTTGTGGGCGCGACGGTTCTACGTGCAAGCGAGAGCTTTACGCGAACTGGACGAGATGGTCCGAGAACTGAACAAGAGACTTAGCTCACTTGGCATTAAAGAGCCTGAAGCGAAGTCCACTTGGAGCAAGACTGAACTCCCACTTGTGTACAAGGTACTGTAGGAATAAAGATTTTTGTAACACATGTATAGCCTCCGTCAACAACAACACTTCCGCTGCTCCATTCAACAAGAAGCGCCTGGAAGAAAGTCCGCTTGGAGTAAGAATGAACTACAGCTTGTATACAAGGTACTGTAGAATAATGGATTTTGTAACATAGATATAGGTGTCAAACATGTATAGTGTATGATATACCTCCGTCAACAACAACACTTCCGCAGCATCAATCAACGAGAAGCGCTTGAGGGATAGTCCACTTGGAGCAAGAATGGTACTGCCACTTGTAAAAGCCAAAATATGAAAAGTACGAGAAACTATACGTAACTTTCACTGCTACCGACGTGTTTATGTGCCAAGAAAGTTTTGTACTAGTTTTGAAGTCTTCCAGTGTAACCAAAATAGCGTTAAAGTTCAAATTAGTAACTGTCAGAATATTATTGCAAGGGTAAATCAATCTTATTGTTTAATTCGCGTCCAAATGAACTTCAACCTAATGGTGATAAGATCACATTTTGTTGTTGTCAACTGCATGTACAGTGAAATTAGTCTCGAGAAATTTTTGCATATGTAGTGGTGTGTATGTTACTTAGATATTAGAGCGCGTTTCCACTATATCGTTCTGGCCCTTACAAAAATGTTTCAATATCCTAACATTACTATTTAATTTAATACTTATCCCTAGCAACACTCTGATTTTTGTTTTCAATAAAAACAAGTTTTTATTTTAAAGAAAAAGGTTTTGACTTTATTAAAAAAAATATGTCATTCAATTTCACGTCCTTGAGCAAACGACAAGGCGACTACCGTGAAACAATAAAATATCGTGTCGTTCTTTAGATGATAGTAGTTTAGCTATAGGTAAAAAGTTTTGACCATAATAATTACGAAACAAAACAAATAAATAAATCGTCACTTGATAGTGGAAAGTGGAAACACGCACAAAACCAGAATAAACCAGTTTACTCTGTCCGCAGGTGCCACGTGCAGTCTGACGTCAGTCGCTTGATACCGTTAGAACATAAAGCACGCATTTCATTAAAAAATTATAATTATTAGATACGTAGTAGTTTCATTGTGAAATTTTGTGTTTGTTGATTGTTGTTATTGTTTGTTATTATTGTTAAAATATTTGTTGAAGTGTTTAATTTCAAGTGTGTAAGTGTTGTAACTTTATATTGATAATTCAAAATGGCTCCAGTGTTAAAACATGGTCGAGGCAAGCCTTTGACTTCTCAAACTTAGGAAGTTTTGTACTGTTTGTACAAATATTTCGAAAATGAGTGTAATAACAACCCGAGCAGTATTATGACCCCCACTCAATTAGTTGCTAAATCAACAGGAATTTCAATAGCATCCGTCAGAAAGGTAGTATCAGAAAGCAAATGTCGTCCTTCAGATCAGGAAGTAACATTTAAATCTCCTAAAAAGAAACCGAATCGTAAACCTACAATAGTAATCGATAACTTTGATCAGCAAGTTATCAGAAGAACAATTCATGACTTCCACATCACAAATAAAGAAGTTCCCACTTTAAAAACTTTGCACTCAAAATTGAAAGAAGATATCGATTATAAAGGTTGTGTCAGCACGTTACGAAAACACGTCATGTCATTAGGTTTTAATTGGAAGCAAACAGAAGATAACCGGAAACTTCTTATGGAAAAACACGAAATTAGATACTTGCGAATTAATTATTTGATGAAAATTGCTGAATATCGTGAACAACGCCGACCAATTGTTTACACCGACGAAACATATATACATACATCACATACCCTCTCGAAATCTTGGTCAGATGGAAGCACTTCAGGTTTGAAGCAACATATATCGAAAGGCAACCGCTTAATCATTGTTCATGCCGGTGGTATCGATGGCTTTATACCAAATGCATTGCTTATGTTTAAAGCCGACCAAAAAAGTGGAGATTACCACAACAATATGAACTATGACAACTATTCAAGGTGGATTCAAACTCAATTAATACCCAACTTACAACCAAATAGTGTTGTTGTTGTTGACAACGCACCATATCATAACTCAATACAAAATCCTGCACCGAATAGTAATTCTAGAAAACAGCAAATGATAGACTGGCTGACATTTCGAAACATTGAGCATTCATCCACGTTGCTTAAGCCTCAATTATATAAACTGATTCTGCAAAACAAGGCGAGATTTATAGAGTACAAGATAGACGAAATATTACGACAGCACGGTCATACTGTGCTGCGTTTACCACCATACCATCCGGAGTTTAATCCTATAGAAAATATATGGGGGATAGTGAAAACATATGTCGCAAAAAAGAATGTCGCAATGAATATGAAGGTTATAATGTCATTAGCTGAAGAAAAAATGAACGCCATAACTGTAGAGGAATGGAGAAAAGTTTGTTTGCATGCTATTGAGGAGGAAAGCAAATATCAGGGTAGAGACGCAGCTTTAGACACAATATCAGAACGAATCATAATTAATTTAAATAATTCATCTGATGAAAGCGAGGATGGGGATGATTGTGATATGCCTGGGGTTGATGAATTATTAGAATAAAACATTTATGGCCGGAGAACACCTAATTCATACACGTCTTCACTGAAGTGAAAACCGGCATTCAATGCTTGTAATGTTTGGAACTGGCTTGTCTGCCTCATACAGTTCCATAGATTACAATGCGGTGGATACACATTTTCACGACCGTATTAGTACGTAGTGCGTATGCGTAGACGTGCACGCATTTGGTGTGCTCCAGCCACAAACGTATATTACCTTTAAAACAATAAAAACTAAAAATAAAATGTTGTTTTTTTTATTTGCTGACCATACACTACTACAAACGCAAAAATTTCTTCAAGCTAATTTACCTGTATGTGTTGTTGATTTCTGTCAACAAGTTTTATGACGACACAATAGGGTATTTGACTAAAGTTGAAACAGTGTCTTTTTAAGAAATGTCAAAAACGACACTCCATGCAAATTTGTATGAAATAATAGCATACTCGTATGTCGTCAGATTTTCAATGATCGAATAAATAACTATTAGTCAATCAATTCAATTTCTTTTTCAAATCAATGTCTTTTGATGAATAAAAAATAATAAACACGTTAAATTATGAGCGAACACATTTTTTCTGAATAGTTTATGACATATTATTGCATGGTTAGTATAAAATATTTTATTATGATAATAGTCAAATACCCAAGTATGATGAAGGACTCGAAAGATTATGTTTAACTAGCTTTCGCCCGCGGCTCCGCCCGCGTGGAAGTCGGTTATCGCGATAAAAACTATCCTATGTCCTTCCCCGGGACTCAAACTATCTCCATACCAATTCAATTCAATAAAAAAATAATCTAAATCGGTTTAGCTGTTTTAGCGTGAAAGCGTAACAGACAGACAAACAGCAGAGGTACTTTCACATATAAAATATTAGTATGGACTCCTTGATAGGAGGAAAGACAATTTAATATTTGTAACTAAGCAAATTATAACTATTGTTGTAGATATTGACAGCGGGTGCGTTCTACCCGCAATACTTCGTGCAAGTGTCAGAAGACGAGTCTCGGGAGCGAGACGCCGTGCGTACACTCGGTGGACTTGATCCTAGGAATACAGTACGTATGAGATATTCACATTTTTAGAATAGGAACTAGCTGACCCGCGCAATTTCGTATGCGTAAATTTTCCTTCTTTTCTTTTTTCTTCCTTTTTTTACAACATTTTTCATTGCTGCTCCGCTCCTATTGGTGGTAGCGTGATGCTATCCAACAATAAAATATCTTTTAAATGCGGCCCAGTTGTTCCTGAGACTATCGCGGTCAAACAAACAAACAAACTCTTAGGGGCATGAAAAATATATAGTAGCCGATTCTCAGGCTTACTGAATATGCATAAAAAATTTCATGAGAATCGGTCAAGCCGTTTCGGAGGAGTATGGGAACGAACATTGTGACTTGAGAATTTTTATGCAAGGCTTATTTCTAACTAGCTGACCCGCGCAACCTCGTCTGTGTCACTTTTCCCCGTTTTTAATATTACAAAGCTGAAGAACTACTGGTTCTATTTGAAAAATTATGTTACTGTTGTTCATTCATCGAGGAAGGCTATAACATCACGCTAAGATCAATAGGAGCGGATCAGCAATGAAAAATGTTGCAAAAACGGGAAAAATCGGCGCATACGAAGTTGCGCGAGAACCCGAGCTAGTGGTTGCAAGCTTTTAATGATTGTTGTTTTATAGGTTTACTTGAAAAATTTCCCCGAAAATCAGCCAGGGGAAATATACGCGGCTGCCATTAAGAGAGCCGTTTTCCAACAAATATCTGATGAGCCGCGGGTCACGTTTGATAAGAATAGCCGGTAAGATAATACTGCTTATTATTATTTTTAAACTCTCGCGATTTTTATACATATTAGTTATATTTCGGGACTTAATCGCGTGAATAGGGAATATGCATGTATTTTTTTTAATTGTTTTATTACCTCGTCACATAATTATAAAGTAATATAAAATTTAAAAATAGTTCGCAGAATACAAATTAATATAAAAAAAATATTGAAAACATCGATAAAATTGTACCTGTTTGGACGCTGCCATATTTCGCGGGCTTGGATGACGTCACATGGCACGCTCTATGTGTGTTTATTAGTGTTGCAGCAGTTTTATACCCGTTTTCAGTTGTAATATCTTTGCAGACGGGTTGTAACAAACAAACAAAAACACTACATGAAGTACACCTAATTTTTTCCTTTACCAAGATATGCGAAAATACTAAAGTAATGATGTAAATTAATGAGAAGAGATGAAGTATCTTTAACACAGATTTTCTTTTGTATTGCTGTGAAGATCCCTTTAATAAAAGTATGTTACAATTTGTATTGCTAGCATGATGTGAATTAGTCAAAAGTAATAAAAATATGTTTTAAATATCAATTAGGAGGTAACTTACCCAATAAAACTTAAGAAAAATCATATTAATACCTTATTTGTTCCTTTCGTCGAGGTTCACGTAAGTTCGAACTTATTTCAGGTCGAGTAAGATACAGTTATTTAATGCAATACAACACAACATTATGAATGAACAAAGGGGGAAAAGGTTTCACTAATGTTAAATAAATGCGTTGAGTCACATATATTCAGTTTCAATCAAAAACTAAATGAATCTACTACCACTACTATATAGAAGTAGTGCTATGCAAACCAATGTCGATCATCCTCCTAGATGATTCCTAAAACCACTAAAAATTCTAAAATATTTTTTTCTGTAAGAATAAAACATAGGCACACATAAAATAAAAAACTATTTCTTGTAGCACAGTACAAATATTGACGCCGATAAACGACATAACTTGTCATGTGACGTCACGTTTCGACCAATGCGTTTTGCAGATTTGAATTTCTGTCTCTCATTTTGCTCATTTTAATTATTATTTTTTGCAATTAATTAACAACTAAATAAAAAAATAATTGTTTAGGCAATTGTTTAGACAATAAAGATTCAACGAAAAAATAAATCAGGCATATTCCCTATTATTTAAAGGTACAAACCTTTTATTTACCCGACGTTTCGATCAAATTGCACCGATCGTGTTCACGGGTCGACTAACACAGACGTTTAAAGGCTGATTTTATTAAAATTACGTCACATTTGTGGAGTAAAGAAATACTCTTCTGTCAGTCAGCTGGATTCCTTAGCGTTTGGCGTACAGGACTATAATTGGCTACTGACGGCATCTGTTATAGAGTTGTCCTGACTGACTGATTTCAGATCACGCATTCGACAGCACGCGCATATCGAGCACTATTAATTAATACAACTTTAACGCATGACTGACGCGCTTGATTACAATATTTTGCATGACTGATAAACGTCAAACTTATTATTGAATTAATGTATTACTAGAAAACTACATTTTAGAAAGCAGTTTCACTAACATATACAGTTCATTTGAGAAAAATAACCTGCCTCTGCTCCTAACGCTAAGGAACCCAGCTGACTGACTAAAGTATTATTTCTTTACTCCAATAATGTGACGTAATATCATGAAATCAGCCTTCATAAAGTGCTTGCATTTTTTGGCGCTCCCCACCCTTCTTGGATTATTATTTGCCTGGCTCTGTATATGTATTACTACTTCATTTTTGAACGAAACTTCGTTTTAATCGAATGGAGGCCTACTTAGGTCTCCAGACACTAGCAGTATAAAGGTCACTTTGCTCTGAATTTTATTCAACTTTTAATACAACAACTGCCTCTTAAACTTATGGTATTTTCTTTCAGAAAAATCTATTTATCATTCAAAGATGGTAGGGATTCAAAGCCTGGACAACAAACCAGTGGAGTAAGTTCTGTTTATTAATATACAATAAATAATATCTACGGTGTTCTTAACTTTTATTACAATGTTGCAATATGTTTTCAGGATCCCACAATACCTGGTCAAGTAGTGCTTCCAGTGTACAAAGCGGTTAAAGCTCGCCAACTGCGTATCGATATAAGGATACCTATTTTACCGTGAGTAATTTGATGACTAACCCACAATTGTCGTATATTCTTTTTGGGGTTGGTGTCTCTAAATTTAACTTGACTACCTCGGTAGTGCAGTGGGAGTGCTTACAACTTCTGCGTTAAAGTCTGTGGGTTCGATTCTCACACGAGACACCACTTTATTTTATCCTCAAAGTGTTATCGAGTTTGGGTGTACTTTCTGTTTGTGATTTATATTTTTATTAAATGCTTTACTAGGGTTCAAGTTCTGTGTTGCAAGTTCTTCATTTGCAAAAAAAAGCCTACGACATGACAAAGAAATAATTTGCTTACTTATAATATTACTATTTGAAATTTTGTCTGCGTCAATTTTCCCCTATTTTGCAACATTTTTCATTGATGCTTTGCTCCTATTGGTCATAGCGTGATATATATAGCCTTCCTCGATAAATGGGCTATCCAACACTAAAATATTTTTTCAATTATAACTAGTAGTTCCTGAGATTATCGCGTTCAAACATTCAAAGAAACAAACTCTTCAGCTTTATAATATTAGTATAGATTTGTTTCACTTAACAGTTAAATGCTTTATATCCTATTTTATATTTAGTACGGAGAAAGCTAACACGCTGGCAGCAGCTCTACAACTGGACAAAATGGCTTTGGACTTGGAGAGACTGGTACCACGACTGCCTGAAATAGATGATACACATTTTCCACTCACTATCTCTCAAGTAAGTTGCCTTGAACTTTTTTTCTTATAAAAAGATAACTAGCAATGTGGGATTGTGGTCCCATATTACAAGCAATCCTGTTATAACCCCTCCAGCTAAGCTCTATGGCTTGTGTTAGGAGTGGGTTCACGTCGGTAGTATAATGGCCAGGATTCGCACCCACGACCTCACGATTGCGAGACCGATGCCTTAGCCATTAGGCTACCGCCGCCTTAGCCATTAGGCTACCGTCGCTTAAGAACTGAACCTTATTTGTTGCTTACATGTTAATGTAAGCTTGTAATGTATACTTTTTATATTTACTGATTCAACGGCTTACGCCATTATTGCGGAATGAACGAATTAAAATCGAAGACAATTACACACATTGCTGTAACGAGTTCTGTATTATATTCTGCATGCTCTTTTGTCGAAACTAACGTGAGAACACAAAAAAATATAAAATAAAACAAAATAGGGTATCATGTCTCTTACTTTTTCATAATCAGTACTGAATCACTTGAAATATATAAAGGTTACCTTTCATTACTCGACGTTTACGTTACGGCGAATACAAAATTACTACAAACTAGAAGCTTTTATACAGGTGACTTTTAACTCAGTCCACAATATTCAGGGAATAAATCCGAGTAAAGACTACAAGCGGATTTATCCCCTGAATTAATGCAATTGTTGCATTTTTGAAAGATAAAAAAATTTGAATTCCAGACCCTGGAATTGAACCCGAGACTTCCGTAATTGAACCATCTAACCGGGACTATGTTACTAAACCTCAATTTCTTCTACCCTTTCTGTACGCGAGTCAGGTCCTCTCTTTAGCTATCTAACCAATAGGTTGAAAACTATGACGGCCTAGGTTATTGCTTCGTTACAGAGAGCATTTTTCACAAATTATAGCATATAACAGGGCAATTATTATTGTATTTTTAAAGGCATTTCTTGTCAATTACCTTATTAATACGTCCTGTGCGTTTAATAAAAAAAATAAAAATTGTTATTACATAATTTGACTTTTGTATAGCATGCGCAACTGATTAAATTGATAATTTATTTGATTTGTTTATATTTATAAATTGATTTGTTTAGGTATTATACGCTTAACAAAAATAATAAAACGTTGATATTTTCTAGCTAACCAGCGTAACTACGATTACGGTATTTTTCCCCGTTTATGCAACATTTTTCATTGATGCTGCGCTCCTATTGGTCGTAGCGTGATGTTATATATTAGCCTATGACACTCACAAATAACGTGGCTTTCTATTGGTAATGATTTATAATTTTCAAAATCGATTAAATAGATTCAGAGATCTATGTTAGGATAGCGTAACCTCATCAATGGCTTTGTTTACATTATTATCGATGGTCAATAAAAGCTGTTAATTTATTTTACAATTTTAATTGTTTATATTTATACTAATACTATAAAGCTGA
Organism: Herminia tarsipennalis; assembly: GCA_945859575.2. Classification (NCBI taxonomy): domain Eukaryota; kingdom Metazoa; phylum Arthropoda; class Insecta; order Lepidoptera; family Erebidae; genus Herminia; species Herminia tarsipennalis. The sequence continues at coordinate 10,156,211 of OX243851.2, forward strand.
AGAGTTTGTTAGTTTGTTTGTTTCAACGTGATAATCTCAGGAAGATTAGACCAAATTAAAAAAAATATTTTACTGTTGAATAGTCCATTTATCGAGGAAGCCTATAGGCTATATAACATCACGCTACAACCAATAGGAGCGGAGCTCAGCAATGAAAAATGTTGCAGACGGGGAAAATTTACGCAGACAAAGTTGCGCGGTTCAGCTAGTTTCAATATAAAACGAATATATTACAGGTACTAAATCTCCCCTTTCAATTTGTCGTCTAATTTCAAAGTCACCTGTATTTATGATGTAAAAGTTAGCAAAAAAATAAACTAGCATTATTTTATTGTTTTTAAACTTTCGCGATATTTATACATATTAGTTATATTTCGGGACTTAATTGCGTGAATTATTTAAAGGTACGAACCTTTTATTTACCCGACGTTTCGATCGAATTGCACCGATCGTGGTCACGGGTCGATGTCGACCCGTGACCACGATCGGTGCAATTAATTATATGCAATTAATACCTTTAAATAATTCACGCGATTAAGTCCCGAAATATAACTAGCATTATATTTTTATCCTCAGCTAGTCAACATAAGCAAGTTCTGGGTACAATACTCAGACGAGAGCACAGCGCAAGAGCTCAACAGTATCCAACGCGCACTGAACTCTGCTCCTCTGGTAGCATACACGGGCGCGGTGACCAAGGGCATGGTGCTGGCTGCTCCGTACACGGAGGCCAGCGCTACTGGCATGTATCGAGTGCGCATCGTCGATCTGTTGCCTAAGGATATGCTCGATGTAAGTACTTATACTTATGTTTTTTGCTTAATTTTGCTGGTTTTTACCCTATGTCGTCAGAAAAAGTGAATTTAATGAATGTTTTTTGAACGTATGTCGTATGTGTATATCCATGTTTTTGGGACAGTCTAAAGGTGAAACGGTTTGACGGATTTCATCATTGTAGGCTGTCGTGGAAGTCTAATCACAGCTAAGTAAGCTTTACAAGTTTACGAGTAACTGCTGATTAACGGCCGGTCTCAATAATCTTATCTATCGATGGATTCGACTACTAGAGGTAGAATTTTGACATATTTTGTACGGAGCTTATGTCAGATATATAGCTCTAGTAGCCACATCCATCGATAGTTAGATTACTGAGACCGGCCGTAAATGAGAAGTAACTAAAGTTTTGTACAAATTCCATTGAAAATTATTATAAAGTAGGTACAAAGTTGTAAGTATGAAACAAAAACAACAAAAGACCCACTTCTGAAGCCGAATTATTCAGAGGTGGGGGGGGGGGGGGGGAATACTACCAAATCTTACATTGTGCGTGACCCGAATAGTGTTCTTAGGACTCCTCGCCACTGATATTTTGTATACTAATAGACCATAGTTTACATTAAAACAATTGGCACGCGTACGTACAATTGGTAAACGCAAGCGTTTGCGTAGGCAAAGTATAGGTGTACCAGGATCTGATGAAAAATGAGGAAATTAAACACAAAGTTAAGGTAAGTAGGTCCTAAACCTACTTGGACGAACTAGTCTTAATCGTTGTATTTTTTCATTGAATTAATTTAATTTTAAATAACGGTTCATTATCAATTTCTGCTTCAATATAACTAAGTATCATCACTGGTCGAACAACATAAATATTGTGTACAGCAGCTCCGACCGCGTGAATATCAGTTTTTGCATTAAATAATAAAAATTCAAACACAACAAATTTTTAACTTTCTTCTTCTTCTTCCTATACACTATTGACGGTTAGAAATTAACTCGACTTAACGTAAATTTAAAATACATGCTTCAATCGCAGTAGGAGATCTCTGTCAGTTCACATTGCCATATAAATATCAGAAGTTTTTTTTATTTAGTTTCTTGAGATTCTGGTACACATTATAACGGGCAATAAATAGCCCCTGAATGTCTACAAGGTTTCAGCAAAGATGATTTTTTGACTTATTTGATATTTATTATTTTTAGGTGATGTACATAGACTACGGGAGCGCCGGTCGCGTACACGTTTGCAACGTTCGCGAGTTACCTGGAGGCCTGTGTAAGACATCGCCGCCGTTGGCGATGCGTTGTCGACTGGCGGAGGTTGCGCCCTCCCCATTGTTAGACCCGCACTCTAACTGGACGCCGGCTGCTACGCTTTTCTTCCAGACTTTAACTGGGAGAGGACCACTACTGGCCAAGGTACAAATTGTTCATAATTACGACAGCTTATGAAATACTTATTATTGCAGTGAGACCTCACCGGTTGATGTTTGGCTTGTTTCCTAAGTAAACAAATAAATCCAAAAAGTCTAATTAATTACGTTAACTGGAGCCGGAGGTTGCAGAGAAAGTCTATACATCTTAAATAAATTTAATTATAAATTACATTAAACTAAAATCTAAAACTAGTGATAAATGGTCGATGTATGTACCAAGAATGAATCGTTCTTTATTAAAATCTAAAACTACAACTATGGAAAGACGGTTGCGAAATCGAAGTGGCGAGATGTGGAAATCACGTAGCGCTGACTCGACGCCTCGTGCCGGTCCGCAACTGCACTGCTTCGATAAATGGTGTCAACGGTCCGCCTCTTACACCAAAGCGTAGATAAATGGTGTCGACGGTCCGTCTATAACACCGACGCGTAACACCTCCCCCCGAAGAACAGCAACTATTTGTCAAGCGGAGTGGCAAATATTGCTGCCAGACCACTGGTGTTCATCTTACTTCTTCTGGTCGGATGTTCCGTCTGGGTTCAATAAGTGTATAGTTGGCCCCTCTGCAGTATCGATGTCTGGATACGCCTCTGGCTTCAGCTTCCGAAGATCCGGATATTCGTTGAAGGTGCTTGGAAACCACCCGGGTGACTCGCGAACGCGGATATCGATTTGAGATATTCCTAATTATCGCGAACCGGCCCGCGAATATCCTACCGACTGCGCCAATTACGTTAACTGGAGCCGGAGGTTGCAGAGAAAGTCTATACATCTTAAATAAATTTAATTATAAATTACATTAAACTAAAATCTAAAACTAGTGATAAATGGTCGATGTATGTACCAAGAATGAATCGTTCTTTATTAAAATCTAAAACTACAACTATGGAAAGACGGTTGCGAAATCGAAGTGGCGAGATGTGGAAATCACGTAGCGCTGACTCGACGCCTCGTGCCGGTCCGCAACTGCACTGCTTCGATAAATGGTGTCAACGGTCCGCCTCTTACACCAAAGCGTAGATAAATGGTGTCGACGGTCCGTCTATAACACCGACGCGTAACACCTCCCCCCGAAGAACAGCAACTATTTGTCAAGCGGAGTGGCAAATATTGCTGCCAGACCACTGGTGTTCATCTTACTTCTTCTGGTCGGATGTTCCGTCTGGGTTCAATAAGTGTATAGTTGGCCCCTCTGCAGTATCGATGTCTGGATACGCCTCTGGCTTCAGCTTCCGAAGATCCGGATATTCGTTGAAGGTGCTTGGAAACCACCCGGGTGACTCGCGAACGCGGATATCGATTTGAGATATTCCTAATTATCGCGAACCGGCCCGCGAATATCCTACCGACTGCGCCAATTACGTTAACTGGAGCCGGAGGTTGCAGAGAAAGTCTATACATCTTAAATAAATTTAATTATAAATTACATTAAACTAAAATCTAAAACTAGTGATAAATGGTCGATGTATGTACCAAGAATGAATCGTTCTTTATTAAAATCTAAAACTACAACTATGGAAAGACGGTTGCGAAATCGAAGTGGCGAGATGTGGAAATCACGTAGCGCTGACTCGACGCCTCGTGCCGGTCCGCAACTGCACTGCTTCGATAAATGGTGTCAACGGTCCGCCTCTTACACCAAAGCGTAGATAAATGGTGTCGACGGTCCGTCTATAACACCGACGCGTAACACCTCCCCCCGAAGAACAGCAACTATTTGTCAAGCGGAGTGGCAAATATTGCTGCCAGACCACTGGTGTTCATCTTACTTCTTCTGGTCGGATGTTCCGTCTGGGTTCAATAAGTGTATAGTTGGCCCCTCTGCAGTATCGATGTCTGGATACGCCTCTGGCTTCAGCTTCCGAAGATCCGGATATTCGTTGAAGGTGCTTGGAAACCACCCGGGTGACTCGCGAACGCGGATATCGATTTGAGATATTCCTAATTATCGCGAACCGGCCCGCGAATATCCTACCGACTGCGCCAATTACGTTAACTGGAGCCGGAGGTTGCAGAGAAAGTCTATACATCTTAAATAAATTTAATTATAAATTACATTAAACTAAAATCTAAAACTAGTGATAAATGGTCGATGTATGTACCAAGAATGAATCGTTCTTTATTAAAATCTAAAACTACAACTATGGAAAGACGGTTGCGAAATCGAAGTGGCGAGATGTGGAAATCACGTAGCGCTGACTCGACGCCTCGTGCCGGTCCGCAACTGCACTGCTTCGATAAATGGTGTCAACGGTCCGCCTCTTACACCAAAGCGTAGATAAATGGTGTCGACGGTCCGTCTATAACACCGACGCGTAACAAATTAGTAAATAAAACTAGCATTTAAACTGCCAACGATTAATTCCTTATTAACGGCCGGTCTCAATAATCTAACTATCGATGGATTTGACTACTAGAGGTAGAAATTTGACATATTTTGTATGGAGCTTATGTCAAATATATACCTCTAGTAGCCAAATCCATCGATAGTTAGATTATTGAGACCAGACGTAAATGTTGTGTAAATAGGGTTTTTTATATTAATATCAGATAAAAATAGTGACGTCATAGTCTGGAATTTGTATGAGATCTCCATATAAAATCTGCGTCTTGACTCTTTCAGTTGTTGTTTTGATGAAATTAGAAACTAGCCCATTAAGCCACACGGTAGAAAATACTTTCCCAACCTTTATTGTGGTGAGCCTGAGTATATAATTATTATTATGCTTATGACAACAAACCCTTTCAATTTTACCATGACCAAAAAACAGTTCATAAAAGAACAAGCACGACACAGGACCGTCCGCGGTTCGTGTATCTTCTCTTTGACACATGTCTGGCTAAGTCTTTATTCTCTCTCATATTATCACATCTCCCCACGCCAAGCGTGCCAATCAGCAATCAGCATTCGCTGCAGTACTCGATTGATTAATAAAAGTTAATTTTATGACAAGCTACATCCAAATCTGGGGCTAAAACTGTATATAAATTTACTAGCTGACCCGAGCAACTTTATCTGCGTAAATTTTCCCCGTTTTTGCAACATTTTTCATTGCTGCTCCGTTTCTACTGGTCGTAGCGTGATGTTATATAGTCTATAGTCTTCCTCGATAAATGGGCTATTCAATTTTAAGGATTTTGTCGAATCGGACCAGTAGTTCCTAAGATGATCGCGTTCAAAGAAACAAGCAAACAAACTCGTCAGCTTATAATATTAGTATAGTTATGTTTATACAACGTGTAATAGAAAGGTGTGGTCAAATTTCAGCACCGGACAGTGTATGTTATATGTCTTGCATCTACCATGATGCCATATCCGATTGTATTTGTTATAAATAGTTTCGGCGTTCTCTAATTACTAAATTTCAGTAGCAAAGGCGTATGGCATAAATATTATACCTGCAAAATTCAATAGGATTATTATGGCATAGATTTTTTTAAGTCGTACTTTTTTCAATCGATAACTTTTTTTTTTTTTTTTAAGACGACTCCCCCAGTAGTGTAGTGTAGCCCTGTGTCGCGGGGACTTTACAAACATACAAGTCACGGACACAAAGTACACCCAGACTCGGAACAACAATTTGTGGATCACAAAAAGTGGTATCCCGTGTGGGAATCGAACCCACGACCTCTTGCGTAGCAGTCGGACACCGTCCCACCGCGCCACATTTTATCAGGGGTCACATTTCGGAAACCCACCTTAAATATATAAAAGAGAGGGATCCCACCACCCACCCTCGATCTGTGAATCACCAAGATTGGAGCAGTAAGGAAATGCTCATAATACAACAATCGAAATAGATTGACTCAAAAACTCAAAAAAAGACCTGCAACAAAGAAAATTAGTGATAGGTACGTTCACCAAGTTGAAGTGGTAAGCACCTCCGGACTCTTGACTTGCAATATTTCGGTTCCACGAAATGAAACTTCAACACCTGTTTCGCCTCTACGCGAGGTATCCTCAGAAGAGTTGGGCACCGACTGCGCCTGCTCAGGAGGAGAGGGCATTTCCTTACTACTTTAATCCTAATATCTACATAAATTTTTCATTAATAAATTAAGTAAAATTTTGAGGTACTCCGATTTTGATAAAATTAGGCATGTGCACTCAGTATCATGGGCACATAACAACCCTATGAATTTGATCACACCTTTTATGTTATACCTTCTAAAAACATAGTGTAGTCAAGTATATGTTGATATTGCTCGTTATATACATGTTTAGCTTTTATTACTATAATTTAAATGTGTTCTCAGGTTTATTCAGTGGTGCAAGGCGTAGTGTCAGTAGATCTACTTGCGTCAAATGGTCAGTTGAGCATCAACCGGGAGCTGGTCAAACGAGGATTAGCGGTGCCATGCGAGGAAAGTTACGAGTCTAAGGTATGTAGTCCTTATTCATTTAGAAATCTTTAGCATTTTTCAGTTTACTTTTACATATTTATGAAATATGGGAAGATGAGCGCGATCATGCGTTTTTTTTCCTTTAAAACGAAATCCATTAACTTTCGTAGTTTCAAATATCCTAAGTTTACAAGAAATATTCTAATTAATTTTTGGTTAAGGTAGCACAAGAAGTCCGAAACCATAAAAGATTTTCGGTAGGGAATGGATCGAATTGATGTAGCGGGCTCTGTATATTACAGTCTATTTTTTTTGACAAACTTTAATTTTCATTGGACTAGAGTAGGCCTGGTTGCACCGGCCATGATCACAACCGTACTGTTGGACTTTTGTTATTACGACTCTGTTTCCTAGGCCGATGAATCTTCTCCACTTTTTAGGGTTTTGTACCTCTAAAGGAAAAAACGGGACCCTTATAGGATCACTTTGTTGTCCGTCCACCTGTCTATCTGTCAAGACCCTTTATCTCGGGAACTCGTAGAGGTACCAAGTTGAAATTAAAAGCATAACTAAGGTTTAACTTTAGTGTCGCTTAAAGCTGTGAAAAAAGAAAGATACGGCCGTATATGCTGCAAAAATCGTATATTTCAAGACTCGATTCCTGAAATATTAATAATATGTACCTACAAATTGGTACAGAACTCGCACTTGGCAGTTTTTTTTATTGTTTAATTTTTCCCCGTTTTTGCAACATTTCTCATTGCTGCTCGGCTCTTATTGGTCGTAGTTTGATGTTATATAGCCTATAGCCTTCCTCGATAAATGGGCTATCCAACAGTGAAATATTTTTTTCAATTCTGATCAGTAGTTCCTGAGATTACCGCGCTCAAACAAACTCTTCAGCTTTATAATATTGCATTTATGCAACCCAAAATAACTATTTATTATACGGGAATTAAAGCTCATTATTTACCTTAAAATTGCTTGACGTTTCGACCAGGTTGCATCAGCCGTGGTCACAAGCGGTGACAAGTCTGCTTGTGATCGCTTGTGACCACATCGTATAATAAATAGTTATTATCATGCAACGCGACAGTTTAAATGTTAGTAGTGCAATTCAAAAGTCTTGTGTGTTTCTATCAAAATCTGTATTGTCCACAGTTAAACCATGACGTGCGAATGACAGCTACGGAACTGAACTTGGCCCAGAAACGAGCTCACAACAGGGAACAGATGGAACAGGCGTACTATCAGCTACAGGAGATCGAATCACCCAGCGCTAAAGAATGCTGTTCCGATGTCTGTCTCAAAGGGCCATATAGGTGAGGTCATTAAAACAATAAATTGGTGTTATTAGTATAGATTTTAGGTGTGTTATTCTGTTTTAGTTAGAGTCTCGTAAAATAATAATAATAATAGTCTAATCAATTTTGGATACGGCGGTCAATTTCATCAGAGACTAGTCAACTACGCACAGATATTATAGTGCACAAATATGTGTGCAGACACAAGTGCACTCTCTATTCTACCATTCTAATAATTCGACGTGACCGAATTCCGACACGACGGCACAGGAGGTCTGTCGAAAACAGTCACCTATCTATAGATAGAGATATAGTTGTTTAACCATTTATTTCAGGCTACTAAGGCCCATAGCATACAAATACATAGGTACATAAAAAAAAACTTAATAAACTACTACATAATTTAAACTACAATTACACAAATACGTAACATAATAACAATAAACTAATACATAATTAAAATTATACACGACAGTGGGATTGAGACAGCGGCGTCGTGTTTCGCTGCGTGGTGTCACGTAACCTTCCACGAAAACGTCGGTACGCGACACCTTTCGGCCAGAAGTCCTCCTTCATAAAGATGGACAGATGTTCACTGGGAACTCGCACCATGAATGATTTGAAGTTGACGTCATGGCGCGACTCCAACTTCTCCACCCTCAAGGTCCACTTCGTCTTGATCCGGAGGTATTCCGAAAGTTCCTCTGCCTTTGTGGTGTGATGCAGACGAGACACATATAACTGCGTCGTTGCTATTGCCGGACGCAGCAGCATTTTAGGTCCCGTCACGCCGGTACCACATTGGTTTCGTCTGGAGGGCCTTTTCTGCTTCCTTTCAACCTTTATAAAGCCCTCTACATCCATTTGCCCTTTGGCAGGGGCTGTGGGTACGCTCTCGCTGGTCTTCGTCTTTATCCCACGTTTCTGTTGTACAACGGGGCGGCTGACCTTGGCAGCGCTGCAGGTAGCAACCGCAGGCACGGGCGCAGGCTTGCGGGGCGTGCGGGCGGGGTCACTATGCGCACTTGCAGCGCATTCCGCTCGGTCAGCATTCGACGCCGGCGGCGATGTCGTCACAGCTGACGCGTAACTTAAATCAAGGCATGCACCGCGGCGCGTGTTTACATGCGACGGTGACCCAGATCCCGTAATAACGTTGCGCAACTCGATGACTTGTTGGCGCAGATCTTCTACGTTGGCTTCGGAAGCATCATACTTCCGCTGCACATCCGCGAGGCTCGCCTTCAGAAAGACTATGTCTTTCAGCAGGCTGGTGACGTCGACGTGATCGAAGGTGACGGGAGGGAGCTTGTTCAGGTCCTTCGCCACAAACGTAGGCACGTCGTCAGGATCGGTCTCCTTCAGCAGCGTGATGACTTCCGCTAAACTTTTCTTAGTCCCATCGCGACGATGAGACACCATCTGGGCGGTCTTATTCAGAACGCCGTACAGTAGCCGCTTGGCTGCAGCTATGTCGTCCTCACTGAAGTTCGTGACGCAGATCTGGACAGCGGACACCTCGTCCATCACGTCCAGTTTCTGCTGCAGAAACGCCAGCAGCTCGTTTACCACGAGCTCGTTGCTCATGGTTGCAAACTAGCGACGGCTCGCGTCGCGCACTGCGTGTAATGGTTAGTCACACATAAAGGCACGTCCGCATTTGAACGCGGCTGACTGTAGACTGACTTTAACGATCTAGATCTGCCTGGTGGCGACTGATGTACAAACCCCTCGAAGATATTTAGTATTCATTATATTGGGGTTGATGATTGTCATGTCAAATGTGTCGTTTTGACATTTCATAAAAAGATACCGATTTGACTTGACTTTTGGCGCTTAGATGTCATTGGCTTGAGGACGCTTTACAAGATGGCGGTGTTAGTTCGGATTTCGGCCACGTGCCAATGCTATGAATTAACAATACTGACCAATGGCAATTGGATGATATTGACATGAGGACGCTTTACAAGATGGCGGCGTTAGTTCGGATTTCGGCCGCGTGCCAATGCAATGAGTTTTACTGACCAATGGCAATTGGATGATATTGACATGATGACGCTTTACAAGATGGCTGCGTTAGGTCGGATTTCGGCCACGTGCCAATGCAATGACTTTCACTGACCAATGGCACTTGGATGACATTGACATGAGGACGCTTTACAAGATGGCGGTGTTAGTTCGGATTTCGGCCACGTGCCAATGCAATGAATTAACAATACTGACCAATGGCACTTGAATGATATTGACATGAGGACGCTTTACAAGATGGCTGCGTTATAGTATGACCATTAGTGCTGTGCACTCCCTGAGGTATGCGCGCGGTGAGACGGGGGGGTTAGAATCGGCTGCTGCGCTGTCAGTGCGCCGTCAACGCTTGTGACGGCAGGTAGTGTTATTTGTATCGGACTGTCTATGTCAGACGCACACGAGATAAATATTCAAAGATGGGTCGTGCGTTATCTCGTGATATGAAGACTGTCATTTTTAAGGTGGCTGAATATTTTAAGAAAAGAAAAGCAGACAAAGAAAGCTTTGAATTTAAAAATGACGTGAATATTGCTAAAATCGTTGCGGAGGCTACGGGATACAGCAAAAGAACCGTACATAATGTGATTTCTGCGGGCTATTTATCAATTGAAAATTCAAGCCAATTAAAATTTCAATCGCCAAAAAAACCAAAAGTTCTAAAGAAAAAACACGTTGTGGATGATTTTGACCTTGGAGTTATCAGAAGAAAAATTCATCAGTTTTACGAAGTTGAAAAAAAAATACCAAGTGTCCGTAAGTTACTATCAAGTTTGAGACAGGATGGCATATTGAATTGTGGACGGGAATATTTAAGACAGCTTTTACACAAAATGGGCTACCGTTACAAAAAATGCAAATCAAAGAGACATCTCCTTATAGAGCAGCCTAATATTACAGTGTGGCGGAAAAAATATCTTACACAAATCAGAAATTACAGAACGGAAAACCGAAACATATATTTTCTTGATGAAACATACATCAACGCCAGTCACCATGCCAGCAAATGTTGGCAATCATCGTCAGAACCCGGTATTCATGCTGATATTGGGAAAGGACGGCGACTAGTAATACTCCACGCTGGGTGTCGAAATGGCTTAGTGGATGATACATTGACTATATTCAAATCCGATGCTAGAACCGGTGACTATCATGGAGATATGAGCGGACCTACTTTTTATAAGTGGGTAGATGAAAAGTTAAAAGATAAGTTGCTGCCGAATTCTGTGGTTGTAATGGACAACGCGTCTTACCACAGCGTTCAGATTGAGAAGAAACCAACTATATCAAGCCTCAAAAGTGAAATGCAGAACTGGTTGCTACGCCATAATGTAGAATTTTCAGGAACCATGTCAAAGGCTCAACTGCTACTTCTTATCAAAAATACACAAAAAGAACCCGTGTATAGAATTGACGAACTCCTGAAAGCCAGTGGACACACTGTTCTGCGTTTACCTCCGTACCATCCAGATTTAAATCCAATCGAGTTGGTCTGGGCTGATATTAAAAACAACATAGCCCAAAACTATATTAATTCTTCTCTAGACGAAAAGATAATCTTATTGGATAAATTGTTTTCGGAATTCACGGCGGAAAAATGGCAGAAATGCGACGATCATGTCCAGAAAAATGAAAATGATTACTGGAGTCGCGATAGTAGGTTCGATAATGTTATCGATTCATTCATAATAAATTTGCAAGACTCTGATTCAAGTTCCGGTGGCGAAGAGGAAGATGAAGATGATGACGAAATGGAAGATGAAGTTGAAACAGAATCTATGTCAGAATAACTTTCGTTAGAATATATAATTGTTTGTAAATATAAAAAATGTTTAATAAAACAAGTCCTGTTGTGAATTATAACTTTCAATTCTTATTTATCACCTGCATATTTTTAATAAAATATGAGTATATTTGGGTTACATTTTAATCAACAAAGTAAGTATATATTACAGATAGATAGCCTCCGACCAACGCAACGTCCCGCCACAAGTCTTGCCTTAGAAATGCAAACTGATATCGTAAGATCTGTCCGACATGTATCGACCTCATGTGAACTCATGCACTTTTTTCTTCGCCCCCCACCTCGCCGTGCATACCTCAGGGAGTGCACAGCACTAATGGCCACACTATAGTTCGGATTTCGGCCACGTGCCAATGCAATGAGTTTTACTGACCAATGGCACTTGGATGACATTGACATGAGGACGCTTTACAAGATGGCGGTGTTAGTTCGGATTTCGGCCACGTGCCAATGCAATGAGCTAACAATACTGACCAATGGCACTTAGATGACATTGACATGAGGACGCTTTACAAGATGGCGGTGTTAGTTCGGGTATTTGGCCATGTGCCAAAGGGTCTTTGTAGCACTAACAGCGTGACGTGACATCTCGTCACATACTTTTAGTATTTGTTTTGATGCTTATAAATTCTTATAAACATTAAATTGTAGCATAACACATTTATTCAGATTTCGTTATGACATACTATTGCCTGTTTTATAAAAAATAATGTATTTTTATAATAGTCATCATCCCGATTATGTCGTAAAATAATGACTTATTTTTTATTGTTGCAGTCCCTTAGAAACAATTGTGCACAATCTAATGTATTCGAGTCGAAACAAGAGTGTGCACATCGAATGGAACTCCGTCAACTCAGTGTTGCTCGATACACAGCCTCAGGAAAAATATGAGAGGTAAGTCTTTAACGGCCGGTCTCAATAACTCATCTATCTTACAATAGCTAATTCCACTCGCGAAACTAACATTTGTGCGTTTCGATTACCGTCGATATATAAATAGATAACTTTTTTTAAAATAAGAGCCGCCTTTAAATGTATATCAAGGGGAAAAAATATCAAGCGCATCACCGAATGCAAATTTCGCTGACTCACTCCTATGTTATAGTCTATATCTCTGGTACAATATTTGGCCTGCGACATCATAATTTGTTAAAAATGCTCTCTGTAACGAAGCAATAACAAAAACCGTGATAGTTCTTTAACTACCGACTAGATGGCGCATGCGAGGGCCCAAACTCGCGAGCATCAAGGGATAGAAGAATTTCAGTTCTAGTAACATAGTCCAGATAGGTGGTTCGCTTCCGGCCCCGGTTTGGCAACGGAAGTCTCGGGTTCGATTCCTGGGTCTGGACTTCAAATTTTTCTTTCTTTCAAAAATGCAATTGTTGTATTTGTAAAGTAATTGGCAAGAAATGCCTATAAAAATTACATCTATATCTCTGGTGTTTTATAAGCAAGGACATCGTTTTATACACTGATCCTTTGCAGAATTATGCAGTCGAATAGCGAAAAAATCGGATCACTAGCTTTCGAGAAAATCGCGAACATACATACATTCATACATACATTCATACATACATACTTACATACATACATGCATGCATACATATGGGTCAAACAGAACCACGTTTTTTGAAAGCGGTTAAAACACGAAAGATTTTCTATCTATCGACGACAAAAATGACTGTTTCGCTACTAGAGTTGACTATTTTAACAGATAGTTAACGGCAGGTAAGCTGTGAAGACCGCCGTAAAAGTAACTTTGTTAAAAGCGTAAAGGAACCTAATAATACATAATTTGCATTTGAAAATCAGATCCAGGAATTGAACCCGAGAGTTCTGATCGGTTTACCGGAGCGCGAAAGGCGAACCATCTAAAAATTAAAAATTCGAAGTTCAGACACAGGAATCGAAACCGAGACTTCCGATCGTTTTATCGGAACCGGAAAACCGAACCATCTAACATGAACTATGTCACTAAAATTGATTTTTACTTCATTTGTTGCACATTAGTTGGCCCTCGCAAGCGCCATCTAGCCCAGTTCTTAAGAATTATTATGGCATTTGTTTATTAAGTTAAGTTTAGTGACATAGTTCATGTTAGATGGTTCGGTTTTCCGGTTCCGATAAAACGATCGGAAGTCTCGGTTTCGATTCCTGTGTCTGAACTTCGAATTTTTAGAGTTGAGTAAGTATTCTGTCGCCATTTTCACAACTCTTCAATAAAACATAAAAATCTTTATTCTCAACTATTACGTGGTAATGTGAATAGGATTTGAGAGCTCTTCTGTTAAGTTTAAGGAAACTTGTGTTAGAAGAGTCCCCTCTTGTCCATGGCTTACGCTACTACACAGTAATAATTAATTAAGTAAGATAATAATTACATTAGTTATACTTGTGTGAATCTACACTGACGGACTTATAAACTGCATCAAAGTAATAGACGACTTTGAAATAAATATTTTAACCAAGTATGCAAACTTTCTATACAGATTTAAATTGAAACCTCTAGATTGGTTCGTGAACTTTAAAACAGCGTAGGATCATATCTTTAAGTTTAAGTTTATGTACTGGAAAGGACCTTAAGACCTTTTTTGAAGAAAAAACAGAAGTTTAAGGAAAAATTGTTTAATTAAAAAATTGGTTTTAACAATAGACACAAACTTTATGCAAGGGTTTATTTGTGTTTTAATAAGGTGTATTACCCCCACGTGCCCTTATTACGGATTCTAATCGGTTCCGCATAGATTTTATAAGGGTTTTTAAAAGATCTTGCGGAATATTGTCCCATTCTTCTGAAAGTGCTGTTCTTAGTGCTGCCACTGTCGTAGGCGAAGGGTTTCTCGCATATACAGCTCTTTTTAAATTGTCCCAAACATGCTTGCTGCCAGCACGCAGCCCGGATCTTAATCCCATCGATTAAGATCCGGGCTGCGTGCTGGCCAATTCATTGTACGTATCCCAACCTCTTCGCAATAATGTTGAACTTGTGCAGCTGCATGCGGCCGGGCATTATCCTGCATTAAAGTAAAATTTTCGCCTATGAATCCCATGTAAGGCACCACGTGATCTTCTAATATCTCTGTTATGTAGCGATGTGCTGTCAAACCCCCTCTATTACCGTTTTGACGTACCATGTCTATGAACACAAGTTCTGTTCGCCCGTTCATCGATATGCCACCCCAGACCATACATGAACCGCCTCCAAAAGGAACACGCTCCTCAATGCAACTTTGAGCATATCGCTCCCCACGTCGACGATAGACTCTTCTGCGACCATCTGCACCATATAAACATGTCCTACACTCGTCCGTGAACAATACAGAGGCCCACTGCTCTTCTGTCCAATTCAGGTGATGACGCGCAAATCTTAAGCGAGCTTGTCTGTGAGCTGCAGACAACTTTGGACCATTTGCTGGTCTAAAAGGGGTGATAGCCGCTTCCTTTAACCTTCTTCTTATTGTTCGTGCACACACGTTTTTTCCACGCACTTCATTAAGCTCGGTTTTGATGTTAACTGACGTGAGGAAACGATTTCGCAGGGAAGTTGTAACAATAAATCGGTCATCACGACCTGTGGTTGCTCGAGTTCTGCCTGTACCACGTCTCCTCCTGTAAGAACCTGTCTCTACAAACCTTCTGTATATTCTACAAACCGTAGACTGGTTTAAATTTAAATTTCTACCAATCGTTCGTTGATCCAAGCCCTCCCGCACCAATGCTACAATTTGTGCCGCTTGTTCGGACGAAGTATCCATATTATGGTTCAAAAACTCTCGATGTGTTAAAAAACTAACCCAACAATTATGCTGGTAACAATAATTCAATTGACCAAACAAAAAAAATCAATGAGAATTAATTTAAAACTTTGCTATAAATAACACGCAAATCTGATACTACGAGTAAATTTTCTTTTCCCGGCTATATTCATTTGTTTTACCGCAGTTCTATTTTTAAATTTAATTTTTTTTTAAGATTAAGAGCCAGTCTTTCCATATTTATATAATTTAATCTAAAAAGTTTGCATTAGAGAAGGCTTTCACTCTATTCTTACTAACTACCTACACGATCGAACACAACGGGTTAAACTAGATAGTGTTACAATAAGTGCGGACGTGACAACATCTAATTATGGAGTGCCCCAAGGCAGTGTCTTGGGTCCAACACTTTTCTTAGCCTATATCAATGACTTAACTAATATGCGATTGAAGAATGGTGCTGTGTACTCATACGCCGATGACACTGCCTTACTCTTTCATGGAAAGACTTGGATAGAAGTATTCAACACGGCACAATCTGAGCTGCGAAAGGTCATAGAATGGCTAAATATAAATTTACTTTCCCTCAACATCTCAAAAACAAACTATATAACATTCTCACTTAGAAATACACACCAACCTGACTCCAGCTTAAAATTAATAGCCCATTTCTGCTGTACAAATTCAAATATCTGCAATTGCACTACCTTAAATAAAATAACTCACACCAAATATCTTGGAGTGGTGGTAGACCAAAATCTGTCATGGTACCCACAATTGGAACTTATCTCTAATCGAGCACGTAAAATGGTTTGGATTTTTAAATACCTTAGAAATATTGCTGATAGACACCTACTAACTTATGTTTATATTACACTAGTCCAATCAATACTTCTCTACTGCATACCGGTTTGGGGAGGTACCTATAAAACCAAATTTGTTAGCATTGAGCGTACACAGAGATATATACTAAAAACAATGCTACACAAAAAAAGACGTTATAATACGCACAATCTATATCGCGAAGCAAATGTTCTAACTGTTAGACAAATATACATATTAAAATGTATTCTCAGGACACATAATAAGATCAACATCGACCCAAAATTACCTAAAAAACGAACACCACGATCAGTCATAACATACCCTGTTACTAGAACCGTATCTTCATCCAAACAATTTCACATAAACTCATTAAAAATGTACAACAGCATAAACAAAAAGCTCAATATCTGTAACACTACCAACACACAATGCAAAAGAAAAGTAACAGATTGGTTAAAATCACTTACGTATCAAGAAACGGAACAACTACTCATTTAAAGTCAACCACATCATAACACACACAAACACTCTCTCACACACACACACACACATAAATACACACACACGCGCGCGCGCGCGCACACACACACACACACTCACACACACACACACACACACACACACACACACACACACACACACATTCATACACACACACACACACACACACGCACGCACGCACACACAATCATACACACACACACACACACACACCCATACACACACACATACACCCACACTCATATACACACACACACACACACAAATGTACTTAATTACCTATAAGATAACTGTTAACTATTACTATGTCATAACATAAGCCACGGACAAAAGGGGACTCTTCTAACACAGGTTTTCTCAAACTTAACAGAAGAGCTCCCAAACCATATTTATAAAAAACATGTAATAGTTGAAAATAAAGATTTTTATTTTTTATTTATTTTTATTTTATACTTATTATAAAAAAATCCTTTTAGAGTAAACCTGAACTTTGATGCAGTTTATGAGTCCGTCAGTGTATTTATGTAATGTGTGTGTGTGTATGTGTGTTCAATGACTTATTTGTATATTTTTAGACTGCTAGTCGCGGCATACGTGGGATGCGACCAAAACAATACGAAGCTAACTCTTCGTCATACAACAATGATGCCCAATATACCTGGATTACCCGCCATCATCGCTTTGCTGTTCTGTCCCACGTAAGTAACATATTTGATTTTGTTTTATCATAATACCTACGAAAAAGTACGTTATGTATTCTTCTCGCCTTGTAGAGCTTCTATTGAAGTTTGGTTGCCCCATCGGTTTATAAAACAAAAAAGGCACAACCAATGAATATAAGTTTCTAGTCATATTAATATGCCTGATATATCATGGAAACTAAAACATTTGTATAAATGAAAGAGGATCCCAAGTGCTAATTTTAAAAGAAGTTATTTTTGTTAAACAATAAATTATTATTATTATTTGTCGTATAAATCCGATCGGAGCAGTGAAAAGATTAATAACTTGTTTTATGATGAAATGTTTTTTATCACAGTTACAAAAATACTGATACTAGCTTTTTCTATAGTTATCCGTTATCATAATTGGTGAGTTTTCATAAGGTAAGAATGTGCACAGTACATCACGGCATGCCGGGCATTGCCGGCGCAAGGAGGTGTAGTCTTATATATATTTATAATTAAAATTAGCAAGTACCTACTGCTTTAAAAATTACTTAATTTTTTAGTGTTTATTCATTATACAGTGCAACACGTCCGGGTCATGCAACGTGGTCTCGGCAGTACTGAAACATAGATGCTGATCTCAATGTTGATGATATCGTACTTATAACTGGGCCAGTTTGTAATAAAAAAAAACAAAAAAATGCTTTCAAGTTTACAAAAACATAATAACAATAGGCTAGTTTCAAACTAGTCAAAACAACAACTCTTTCATAAATGTCAACACGCAGATTTTATATGGAGATCTCATACAAATACCGAATAATGACGTCACTATTTTTTCTAGTCAATTAACGTATTTTATGACATGATTAATGATAAATAATCCAATTGAACTCAAAACATAATCGAGACTTAATCATTGGTAGTTATAATGCCAGTTTTATTTACTAATTAGTCTTTTATATTATTTTACATGGGAAACTAGACTATTTTCGACCCATAGCGCATCTCCATCTCTTCCCGTGGGTGTCGTCAAGGCGACTAAGGGATTTCACACCAGAGGACGGGCAGCAGCGTCCTCTGCGTACTTTAAAGCTTTACTGCGATCTAACCCGCTCGCCAAGCGTAGCGATTATGGCAATTAACCCCAGCTTTCTAATAAGCACGTTCTACTCGGGAGACCCCTGCCCAGCATTGGGACATGTGGATTTATATTAATGAAAAATTAAATGACAATTGTTCATTCGTCACACAGTGCGGAATTACGTCGCAACTCGTCAGGATCACGGTACGTGAGCGCGTTATGTGGGCTCGGCAGCACTGAGAATGGGGTTCCTTTGTTCCCCGAACACGATCTCCTTATTGATATAGACGCTGATCTCAATGTTGATGATATTGGACTTGTAAGTATTCCGTATTTGTTTTAATAATAATATCTTGGGACAACTCGCACAACGCTAGATGATCCCAAACTAACCAGAGCTTGTATATACATACTTATATATTTCTAAATACATACAGATAAATAAACTCCCAGACACAGATAAAACCATCGTGCTCATCACACAAAGTTTTATCCTGGGTGGGGATCGAACCCACGACCTCTTGCGTAGCAGTCGGATACACTCCCACCGCGACACAGAGGCAGTCTTTAGATTTTGCTTAAATATACAATTCTTATTGGAACTATGTAAACACTGTTACTGTTTTACGGCAAATATCCAATACGAACTCGAACTCAATTCTCTCTCTCTCTCTCGAACGAAATTAAATTCAAACTTTTTATGGAAATTTGATCCAAGAGGGTGAAACTGGGGCATTAGGTTGTTAGAAACATTGCGCTAATCTTACTACCATCACAAATGCGAGAGTTTAAATGAATTGTGTTTCTTTAATGTCTCAATGGATATGGATGAAATTTCAATGTGAAAGTAACTCTGTCTGTCTGTATGTTACGCTTTCACGTTCAAACAGCTAAACCGATTTAGATGAAATTTGGTATGGAGATAGATTAAGTCCCGGGGAAGGACATAGGATAGTTTTTATCGCAATAACCGACATCCACGCGGGCGGAGACGCGGGCGAAAGCTAGAGAGTTAGCTAGTAAGTCATGACCTAAATTAAGCCTATTTATTATAGATCAACCACATCCGTCACTTGATGGACTACATGATGTATTGCGGGGACGGACAGGAGATGCCCAGTACGGACGACGAGTTCCGACCGCAAGTGCCCAAACTCATACGCAAGGATCTCATGGAGTACGTATAATTATGATAATATCGATTGTATAACAAATACTACTACGAACAGAACGTTCTTTTTAAAGTACCATAATGTATATAGTAGGAGAATATTGTGTTTTGCAAGGAGAAATGGCTATTTAAACGAACTTTATGGTTTTATAGAATTTTATAAGCTACGGGTCTTAATCGCGTAAATATTTTATTTTAAGGCTAAGTACCTTTGTTTATTGCCCGACGTTTCGACCGTATTGCAACAGCCGTGGTCACGGGTAGACTGAGTTGAGTTGCAATAATTAAATATTTACGCGATTAAAACCCGTAGCTTATAAAATTCTATAATGTGTACAAATCGGGAAGTTCACGAACATATATTGCGAATTATAGTTTTTACATTCAGTTAAATCCCTAAATGAACAGATTATAAGCAGTCTTATAATTAATACAATATGGCAGATCCGACTCGGAATCTGATCTGTCCACCTGCTGCGTCGCGCCCGCAAGCCTCGCTCGGTTATTCCATCTAGGCGGCCTCGTCGAACGTCTGTATTATTTATTAGACTGTGGTATAAGCATAAAAGTAAAAGTACTGTCGTTTACAGTACTCCAAAAGTAATAATGCGCATAGAAATCTTCGGAAATCTTCGTCATTGTTCGGCAACGGTCGTATTACCCGAGCGTCGAAAGACGATATTTATATAGAGTGGTTAAGAGCAATTTCTCTATGCCTAATTTTATATATTATGTGTTTTGTGCTAAAACAGATTTGATTTACCTGTAACGAAATTTGATTCGATAATTCCATGTAAGTAAATAGCGAAAACGCTACAATCATTGTTGGAGTGATTAGTTTTCAAGTGTCTTACCGAAGTTGGTGTAATTATGGAGGAAAAGGTTTAAATAACATAAGGTTTTATTAGAAGGAGAAAAAAACGTTTTCAAATAGAGGTTTACATAAAATATAATCAAAATCTCAGTTCAAATTTGTTTACAGCACTAATCATTCCAGAAAAATAATACAATTATAAAAAAATTAATCAGAATCGAGGAAGACCTCTATTCCCGACATCGCAGATTCATCAGAAGTTTCATTATGCTCTTGTTCATTTACACTTTCCTCACTGCTATCACCTGTGTAAATAATCAGTTTATCGGAATAACTATCGATTCTTGGCTCAAATTTTCTATATTCATCTTCGCATTGAACCGCATGATCAGAAACTTTTTTCCATTCTTCTGGTCCTATTTTATTGATTTTTTCTAATATAGCATCTTTAACTGACGTCACAGTCATTGCAATATTTCTCTTGGCCACGTGTTGCTTTATTTGGGACCAAATATTTTCAATAGGGTTAAAATCGGGATGATATGGTGGCAATCGTATAATTTTATGCCCATGTTCCTCCATTATACGGTCAATGGCAAATTCTGTGTAATTTTCTTTGTATCTTTGTATAATTTTATACAAATCGGGTTTCAGTTTCTTTGGGTCATGCGGAATGTTGTGTTGTTGTAACCAAGCTGTCATTTGTGGTTTAGATGTGTTTGAGTTTGGTGGTTTCACAGACAGCTTATTATGATATGGGGCGTTGTCTATTACCAACACACTATTAGGAGGCAAGTTGGGAATCAATTGATTGCGTAGCCAAGTTTGATAACGTTCCGCGTTTATTTCTTTATGATAGTCACCTTCTGAGTCGACACATTTATGTAACATTAGAGCCCCTGGGACGAAGCCTTTTTCATTGCCTGCGTGTACAATAATTATTCGCTCTCCTTTGGAAATGGGTTGTTTGATACCTTTTTTGTTGCTATCTTGCCAAGTTTTACCCTTAGTATGTGATGTGTGCACATACGACTCGTCCATAAATACTATGTTTCTACCAGAACTCCTCAGCTGTTGTATTTCTCTGAGATATTTGATCCTTTTTAGGCGTATATCATGTTTTTCCATAAGTAATTGTCTGTTATTATCAGTTTTCAGAAACCTAAACCCCATGTCTTTCAAGATCAACCTTAAAGTCTCGGCACAGCCTTTGAAATTAATAGCTTCGATCAACTTTATTCTTAAATTATTTACAGTTGGGAGTTCTTTCAGCGTCAATTGAAAATTGTATATCATATTACGAATAACACAGTAGTCGAAATCATCAAGTACCAGCCGAAATCTACTTTTAGGTCTTCCTTTTTTCGGTGTAGAAAATTTCTTTGATTGATTATGTTTTTTTTCGTTTAAGATATTACTCAAAGTTCGTCGCGAAATTCCTGTAGCTTTTGTAACACGGTCTTGAATTTTTTTAAAATAACCATCATGGTCTCTGTTGAAAACATTGGCTTCATTTAAGAAATAAAGGTACACATTAAATACCATTTGCCGTGCTTGTGAATTAAGCGGTTTTCCACGTTTAAATTTATCCATTTTGGAAGAATTCGTCTGAAAGAAAATGGCATGGGCAGAGTTAGGTATATATTTTTTATGCATGTTTATCTATTTATTTAATTTAAATAAATCTCATTTTTTAAATGTTTTTCTAGTACTTAATATGTATTTAATGTAGGTATTTTATATTTTTAATATTAAAAAAACGTGAAATATGTTATTTATTTTCCTTTTTTCAAAATATACTATTTAAATCTGAATAAGCTAATTAATGTTGAAATTATATTTACCAAGAAGGGTGTGTAATAGCAGCTCTATATATTTCCACAAATAGAGAACACGTGCAGTCACTACCAATATATAAAGACGACTGACAGACATTTCGCTGACCGGCGACAGCTGCCGAACGCCCGATTTGTTTTCGATTGTGCACACATGATATTGACTCCTATCTCTTTTAAACAAGGTGCAAAATGCAAATGCCTTGTTTAGGGCTCTTACGATTCCATGATTCGAGTGTTTCCGGGAATACGACAATTAGCGAAGATCTGCATGTGCATTATTAATTTGGGAGTACTGTAAAGGTATACGAATACCTTTAAAAAGTCAATGCTTGTATACAATAATTGCTCGTTTAAAGTATAAAGGAAAAATCGTAACATTATGAACGACAAAATTACCAACTTATATTTGTTTATAGAAAATGTCGTTTAAAAAAAACTTACTACTTCAGGTACTGTTATTGCGGCGAAAGCCTAATGTCGCGGGTTCGAATCCTCCCTATTATACTACCGACGTGAACCCACTTCTAACACAAGCCATTGAGCTTAGTTATAGGGGTTAACAGGATTGCTAGTAATGTAGGACTCATAATCCCACATTGCTAGTTATCATTTAAAAATATATATTTTACGATTTATTCATTACCCATCTCTTTTTTTACAGGCTTCTAATGAAACGTCGCAAGCATCGCGAAACAGAATGCGTACCAAACGCATGGGAGTGGTGTTCGGTTCCCGAACACGAACTACTCGAGATATCTGTCCCTGACATGGTCGACCGCGCGGTAGTGTACCCACTACACGTGCCTCAAGAGTTACGTCCCATGTCTAGGGATGCACTGTTGGAGTTGAAGAGGGAGAATGATCAACTCAAGTTACTTGTTAGCAGGTGGGTTTATTTAGTACTAGCTGTCCCGCGCAACTTCGTATGCGTAATTTTCCCCTGTTTTTGCAACATTTCTCGTCGCTGCTCCGCTCCTATTAGTCGTAGCGCAATGAATGGGCTATCCAACAAAAAAATATTTTTTTAAATCGGACCAGTAGCTCCTGAGATTAACGCGTTTAAACAAACAAACAAACAAACTCTTCCGCTTTATAATATTAGTATAGATGTGATTTTAATATAGATGGCGATATGCAAATAGACGAGTTTAAGTTGTGTGAGTTTATTCTGACTGGCCTGTTGATCTATTGGTTAGTGACCCTGACTGTTAAGCCGGAGATCGTGAGTTCGAGCCAAGAAAAAACTTTATATGATGAGCACAATGGTTTTTTTTGTGTTGGGTGTTATTTATCTATACTAATATTATTTAGCTGAAGAGTTTGTTTGTTTGAACGCGGTAATCTCAGGAATTACTGGTCCGAATTGAAAAATTCTATGCAAGTCTAAAAGGAAGGCTATGGGATATATAACATCACGCTACGAGCAATAGGAGCAGAGCAGCAATGAAAAAAATGTTTAAAAAGCGGGAAAAATTTATCAACGTATCATTATTATTATAATTAGTTACTTTGAAATATTTTCCTTAGGAGTAACAAAATCACTTCTCTTTATTACAAACTAGCTGATCCACGCAACTTCGTCTGCGTCATTTTCCTCCGTTTTTGCAACATTTTTCATAGATGCTCCGTTCCTATTGATCGTAGCGTGATGATATATAGTCTATGATACTCAAAAATAATGTTTTTGAAATCGGTACCCACAACGTCACAACCTCACAACATGACAACCTCTTTATATTATTATTATTATTACAAATAAAGGGGTAAGTGGGAATGTTACGCAAGTGATTTTATCGGAACCAAAGTCGGAGTTTTAAATTTGGTTTCTCGGAGTCGAAGTTGGAGGTGATGAGCGAAGACAAATGTTGAAATAAGGGTTAAGGAAACAAAATAAAATAGTACAACGAAACATTATTCAGTCTTATTAAATGTGTTAAATTAAAAGAAATAAGTGTATAATTTGCAGGGGTGCACCAAGTAAACTCATAGAGTTTTTAAAGAGTATTATTCCTCTTAAAAAAAGGACAATATATGCACCGCTGCCTGTGCAGAGAGAGATACACCATTATAATAAAATTCGCCATTGTGTGGATAAAAAAATAATAAATAATTGTGTACGAAATATGCATTGTAATATCTCCATAAGGCACCTGTCCCACCACCGGCGAGCGATTTTATCGCTCAAGAAATGTACATACTTATGTAAATCTCGCGTAAACAAAAGAGATACATTATAGAATTAAACAAAGCCTTAAAATAAAATATTTACGCGATTAAGACCCGTAGCTTATAAAATTCCATAATGTGTACAAATCGCGAAAGTTTACGAACATATAAAAGAGATACAGATAATAGTCGATCGCTGACCGTTCCCAATGCCGGCTAGTACTAGCTTATACTGCATCTCTTTTGTTTATACGGACGGGATCTACAAAATACATCGGTTGTAAGTTTCTTGAGCGATAAATCGCTACTCACTTCCCGGTCATCGTTGTTGGTGGGACAGCCTGCCTTACGTGATCTTTTATCTGTTTGTAACACATTTCAAGGTTAGAAATTCAAATGCTGTCATTACAAAATTAGGCCTATTACTGTTTGCGTGTCATTAAAATAATAAACCTATTATGTTATGACATCGTAATTATTGAAATAACATCAATTTGCTGCATGACACGCGATGTTGAAATTCTCAGGTTAAATATGTAAGAACATCAACACAAATCTAAATTGATTTTGCTTAGTACTTATAAAAAATAAAACCTACTTTACATAATGATATATCAGCAGTTGTAATATACAAAACAAACTTTTTTTTTCAGGACACAATGATATATTACTGCTTTGTCAGTATAAAGTAATTTGTTGTCAGTGTAGTTATATATCTAATTGTTTTGTCAACAGAACACCTATATCATCAAGCGTAGTGATGATCTGCAAGTTGTGCAACACAAAGCCGATGGCGCTCCCCGCTATGCGCATACATCTCTACTCCAACGCGCACAGAGAAAAGGAGGAAGACTTCCGCGCGTTCCAGACTTAATACTCTTACTTATTTCTCACTTATCTTAGTATAGTACTCTCTTTCTCTATCTCTTGCACAATGTGTAAGACAGTTACAGCTATATTCGTATTATTTTGTGTTAGAGAGTAACTTCTACGTTATTTATTAATCAGCATTCCAGGTAAGTTAACGTTACAATAGTATAAGTAGCAGTTAATACGATAATTGCATTTGAAATAAAATATTGAAATTCAAACCCAAGATACGAATCTGAGATTCAAATGCAATTATTGTATTAATAAATAAATTGCCAAATAATGCATATAAAAATGACTATTACAGCAGATGATTTTCATATATTTAGAGGTGCTAAGAGAAGTGCTTTTCATTAGTCGATCGGAACGATACAGACATAGTGCTTATTTAGTGTGAATATCTTTGAAAATGGGGACAATTTTTGTTTCTTACTGCTAGACACGATGTGAAATGTCTAGAGACTTTCATTAGTCGTCATCATTTTTATAATGGATGTTGACTAATGAAAATTAACCATGATTTTTGTACTACAGAGTATATTGTATTTTGTGATATAAATAAAACCAAACTTCTTTTTGATTCCACTATGACTGTTCAAATTATTTGTGGATTCTTTTTCTTTAAAATGGTATTTCATACTATTCTTGATTCGACTTGTCTCTCTTTATAACTATTTATTATACGGGAATTAACGCGCATTGTTTACCTTAAAATTGCTTGACGTTTCGACCAGGTTGCACCGGCCGTGGTCACAGGCGGACTCAGGTCAGTCCGCTTGTGACCACGGCCGGTGCAACAATGTGCGTTAATTCCCGTATAATAAATAGTTATAATCATGCAACGCGAAAGTTTAAATGTTGTCTCTCTTTATCTTTGGGATACCTTAGTGTATTAAGAGTGTTTTTTTTTAATAAGTTTAGCACGCTCGATGAACATCGATTTAAATACGGCCTTAATAATAGCTGCGCAAAAAAGAGGGTTATGTTTTTGTTATTGTTGATTCGTTAATATTGCCATGTAGAATTAATTACTTTTGTATTAAGTACTGGAGTTTTTTTTGTTTTACTATTAATTATAGTATATTTTGTTAATGTTAAAATAAGGTAGACATTAAGAAAAATATTCAACTGACGCACACTGGGGCAGCGTCATATAGGGACATGATATAAATTCAATTTTGAAAAGTGGGTATTTTGATAAAACTAATGATGTTATGACAAACTTGACTATCGAGTGCATTCATTACTACCCTTTATAACAAAATCTCATTGCAGAAATATACATCACTCCCTACTTTAAATTTTACTTATATATTAAACAGTAGTTACCCTATTATAAACTAGTAAAATATATGAGGAACTCATTGCAGAAATATACAAAATAGGTAGTTAAAAATATTATAAATATTTTTTTTTTTACTGCCTATGTAGGGTTCAAATATTAACGTTTTAATAGTGCAAGAGATTCTACATACCATTATCACTATGCTACATATTAGACATAATTAATTCGTTTCGCGATCCACTATAAATAAAATATTGAAAGTATTTGCAATATTCTTGGTTCGATTGACGTCTTACTTCGAGTGCAATTTGTTGGTACTAAATAAATTGATATATTGTTATAAAGGGTAGTAATAAATGCACTCGATAGTCAAGTTTGTCATAAATACCCACTTTTCAAAATTGAATTTATATCATGTCCCTATATGACGCTGCCCCAGTGTGTGACGCTGTATCAAAGATACATGAAAAAAAAATATTAAAAAAAAACAATAAAAAAATAAGCTTGCTTCTTGCTTGCAACACATAATGTAAATGATTGAATGTTTTCTCTAACATCGATTAAAGCGAACAAATGAGCAGTTAATAACTTAATTGAATCTCATAAATAAAAGTATAAATCTGTTACTCTACTATTTTTGGTGTTTGTTCAATATCTGTACCTAAAAGTCTTTTTTGAATACTTGTATGTAATCAGTGAGTATCAGTAAATAAACATTAATAATAATATAATAATAATAATATTTATTTATTTCCTCCTCACAAAAACAGACCACAAGTAACAAAACACAGGTTATGTAAAATAGTACAATTTTAAACTTAGGCTATTATGTGAGGAGCTGGTGTCTGAGTTAGGCAAAGACAAATGCCTGTATTACAGATCACCAGGTCCTCACCCCACGGAATAACAAAAGCATTACAAAAATAAACCACGTAATTAATTTTACATATGAGAAAAAATAATAGGAGGGTAGTTAACAATAAAAATACAAGTATAAACTACAAAACAAATAATATTATTATGTGCCTTCATTTAATTTGAGAGAGTAAAGAGTTGTCTTTGTTGAGTGTTTGTGTAAGTTAGTGTGTTGAGTGTATGTATATGTGTGTGTTTTTACTAATGGCGTGTGGTACAAGAGAAAAGCGTAACGTTTCAATGTGCCCAAATGTTTTATTTTAATATTTATACGTGGATTTAACCTTGAATATTTAATGACATGAAAATACAGTCTGTCTGTACAGGGTGTAACAGAAAGGTGTGGTCAAATTTCAGCAGCGGATAGTGTTTGTTATCAGTATTGCACCTACCATGGTGCCGTAGCTGGTTGCATTATTATTACATAGTTACAGCATATTATTTTTATCAAAATTCAGTAGTGGAAGACGTATGGCATAAGAATTATACCTCCCCTGGTACAAAATTCGATTGGATTATTATGGCATAGAACTTTATAAGTCATACTTTTTTTAAAAAATAACTTTTTAATTCATAAATAAACGAATGAAAAAATAATTATTATTTTTTAGGGTACTCCGATTTTGTTAAAATTAGATTTGTGCACTCAGTATCATGGGCACATACCAACCCTTGAATATGACCACACCTTTCTGTTACACCCTGTATATGAATCCCTATTTCCCTTGGTCACGACATAACTAGATACCGACTTTACCGATTTCGTTCATTCTTTTTTTTAGTTTCTTAATTCTCTGTAAAAAAATTACGGTTCGGGACCGGGACAGCTAGTTTATTTATATATTGTGATTAAATAAATGAAAGCGTATTACAGTGTCAGTTATGTAAAATTCTATATGACTAAGATGTGGTAGAGTACAGTTTTCAAGGGCTGTTAAAATTATACAATAGTTGACCTGCGCAACTTCGTAAATTTTCCCCGTTTTCGCAGCATTTTTCAGTGATGCTCCGCTCCTGTTGGCCATAGTTTGATGTTAAATAGGCTGTAGCCTTCCTCGATAAATGGGCTATCCAACACAAAAAGATTTACTACACTAAAATTCAAATCAATTCGAAACAATAGTTCCTGAGATTATCGCGTTTAGACAAACAAACAGACTCTTTAGCTAGTGACTAATTTTATCAAAAAAATTAAGCGCCCTATAGTTTGAGATATTTTTAATATTTTTCCCTTCCTCTGCTGATATTGAGAGCGTTTTGTTTATGCCATAATCACACATATCTCTGTTAGACGCTGTATTTTAACGAGAATGTGCTTTTCCACCAGGGACACTCAGTCATCAGCTTTAGAATTCCACTTAACACCACTTCCTTTATTCTGTTTATTCCTTATCTCATACTCAATAAACGTATCGAAGCACAAACAATAACTAAGACCATTATGTTATTGTAATAAAGAAATATAATATTTACAACAAATAGATAACAACAGCAGCCATCTTAGATATTAAATATTTTTCGGGACTAATCGCGTAAATTATTTAAAAGGTACGAACCGTTTATTTACCCGACGTTTCGATCGAATTGCACCGATCGTGGTCACGGTCGGTTTAAAAACAATAAGCAGCTATCTTGTTTTTTAATTAGTTTAGGGTGGCCAGCAACTTCTAATAATATCCGTCGCTTGTCATCTCATAAATGTACTAATGTTTGTTAAAACGTATGATTATTCAATTTTTAATAAGTGTTTACATAAGACAAAAACACTAAATGTAGATACTAATCGTGTTAATTTTTGTAAAGTACAAAGTTCAGACGCCTCAACAAGATTTTTACTTCAAGAAATCATATAAAAAAAAAGAAAATGAAAATATTGAAAACTTGCAGAGTTATATGCCAATCAAGTTGTCTTGTGTTCTTCGTGGTATCGTGCTTATTGTGTCCTGTAGTACGTAGTCCATGGATATTATTAAAAAAATAAGTGATGATTACATTTCACATCATATTGTGAAAAGGATTTGGGCTGTTAGAATAAGTTATATGTTAATTAGTAATTGATTAATTAATTAATCGACAAATATAAAGTAGTTTAAAAACTACCTCATTGAAATTTATTACTCATTCTGAGCAAACTACTTTCAGGTTTGTATTAGACCAATAACGTTGTATTAATGATTTAAAATGTAATTACAATTCTTCAAATTACGAAAATAATCCTCTAGTTAGACTAATATTGTGCATGTGGCCACACTTTTACGACCCCCGCTCGTTCAACCCAATTTTATAGAAGATGGCACCCCATGGATGCACCACTCGCGACCATCTATAGCACGCATCCATCATTATCGAAAACGTAGCTTAGTGAAACCTGTTCCCACTAGTGCTAAGCTTTATGGACATGCAAAGCAACGTAGCATAGCATATCTCTGGTGAAATGATAAACTAAAAACTAAATTATATACATAATATCTACTAGGTGTATTAACCGCGTGAATATTTTAATGTAAATACCTTAATTATTGCCCGGCCGTTCAATACGGTCGAAACGTCAGGCAGTAAAGAAGGATTTACCTTAAAAAATTCACGCGATTAAGATCTGTAGTATATATCCCTCTAATTTTATAATTGTGTAAATTGGCCGAAATATAATGATGATATACACAGAAGATCAATAGAGTGTATCTTTTAAAATACGGGAAAGGACAACTTAAATAAGAGCAATTATTTGTAGGAATCCTCAGAAGACTGAAAAAAACTTGTTGCGTGTACGATCCCTACACTCTACTAATTTGTGGGCCTCAGGTAGTTTTTGTGTCTATGTCTCGAATTCCCAAAAGATTGTTATCTTTAAAGAATTTCTTCCGGAAGGTGAATGTGTTAAAAAACCGGGCAAGTGCATGTCACAATGTAGGGTTCCGTAGTCCCCCATTCGGATTATGCGGCTTAAGAAGTGTTTTTCTGTTGTTTATATTTCATACTACTAAAAATGTTATTTAACGTATTTTCCAATGGAATCTGTACGAAAATTTTATTTTGCTGTTACTCGTTAAGTTGTAAAGTTTACTTAGGTGTGATAGTTTTCCTTTTAATTTCTCTATATATACTACTACCGTGATTTTTTTTCACATAACCATTTAGCTGGCAGGGGGGGGGGGCACTTAAATCTTAACAAAAATTTGCACTTTAATTTGTAGGTTCATATTTCACAAACGGATTCCTAAATCGAATAACTGGGCAAGTCGCACGTCATCGCATGTCGGGCCACGCACAATATAGGGTCCCGTAGCCCCCCCCCCCCCCCACGTTATATCTATTAAATAATATTTTTCAATGGAATTTGTACGAACATTTTTATTTTTTTACAAACGGTGCCATAAATCTAAAAATTGTCTTCCCAACCCCTAAACGGTTTTAAAAGACCTGTCTAATGATACCCCACACGATGGGGTAGGTGAGAAAAAAAATCACATCCCCACTTTACATATAGGGGAGGTGCGGGCCTATATGGTCGTTGGGAGGTGCCCTAAAAAAATATTATTCAAGATTTTATTCTTACACTTTGTTGGCGTAAGTACCTAATATGTGTATCCATGCAAAATTACAGCCTCCTAGCGCTAACTGTCTCTGAGCGAAGGTGTGGACGGACTGACAGACGGACGTGGCGAAACTATAAGGGTTCCGTTTTGCCATTTTGGCTATGGAAGCCTAAAAAAGGTCTTATAAAACCCCTTGATGTATTGACATGTTTTTAAAAAACCTATTCAATGATACCCCACACAATGGGGTGAATGAGAAAAAAAATCACGTCCCACCTTAACATATAGGGGAGGTACCCCAAAAAAAATTTCACAATTTTATTCTTTCACTTTGTCGGCATAAGTAATATGTGTATCCATACTAAATTACAGCACTAACAGTATCTGAGCTAAGCTGCGGACGGACGGACAGACCTGCTTCGTATAAAGGTTCTATTTTCCCATTTTGGCTACGAAACCCTAAAAAGTGATCGGACCCTCGATGGTGACCGTTCGAGAGATGAGCAAGAATAACCAACCTTACCACTGTCGGTTAATAGATTGCATACCCCCTCCATGTCTTAGAAGGCAGTTTAAACCGTATACTTCTTGGCTTAATCTCTAAATTTTCAAAATATAAAAGAACTTTACCTTATAATATTATATTAAACACCAAAAAAAAAAATATCCTGAATAGTCGAGAAAAACAAATGTAATTAAGAAGGTCAAATTGTGTCGTTAAGGAAAAAAAACACTGTCCTCTAATTTATTAACTTAAAACAGACGAAACATTCTACAGTCATTTCTTATATTCCTTGAAATAAAGGCTTGAATATAAAAACACTTCACACTCGTATTACAAACAATATTTTTTGCATACGTTCAAATAAGTACATATTAAACTACGTTTTTGCATATATAGTGACTAGTAATCACGTGAATGAGAACATAATACACAAGGTCATATCGGAAACCAATTCAATTGAAGTAGTAACTACATTCTTGTCGTAATTCATCTATAAAAGACTCTTTGCGGTAATGCAAGTAGCGAATTGTTATAGAAATAACTGTCATGCAGCTCGTCTAACAGGTTTAATACCACATGCACCATCTACTATCCATTATAAGTATTCAGTAAGGTATTGTGTCGTCAAACGGCCTCCGTCACGGTCAGAATACCGGCGCGCGCGCAGTTTGTCTTGTTTTGGTGTTTATTTTTGACGAAGTTTTGTGACAATGTGGAAGCCTCAGGGAAGCTTGGATCCTGTAATGGAGTAAGTGATACATTACTATTTATTCGTTTTATTACTATAATTAGTTGTATAGTTTTAATTTACAACTTAGATTAGATATTGAGTTAGATCAGCTGTTTTTTGTGACACTTTATTTTACGTATAAAACACAGCACTTGCTAGTATTTAAATTGTAATTATTCAGATAAAAATATCACGTTAGTTTCCAGATTCCTTCTGAATTTTAATGGTTTGGAGTAAAATCATTATTTATTGCGAGGTTCATGCCCTCAACCTGACAAGTAAATATCGATTTTACTTCAAGTTCTCTCAAATGTGTGGTAAATGGTTGCGTGAAAAAAGAAGGTGGTAGGTTATGAAGGGTTAATTTGATATTTATATTTCAAAAAATATATTACGAAGTTATTAGGTACTTACTGCCTGCCCCGGCTTAGCACGAGTCTCATATCGTAGTTTTTATACCTTTAGTTACATTATTGTAATTGTCGTAGGTATATCAAATTATTTTGACAATAAAATATAGCCTATGTTACTCCCCGATAATGTAGCTATATAATGGTGAAAGAATTTTTAGAATCGGTCCCATAGTTTTGGAGCCTATTCAATACAAACAAAGAAACAATTAAATCTATCCTCTTTATAATATTAAGTATAGATAATGTAAAGAAGCCAAGAGCGGGAGGTTATTAGTATAATAAAAATCATTCTCAATCATACTTACTTTCCAATAAATTAAGAATGGTGTTCAGATTCCTCTACTTCAACAACGTTATGCAATAAAAATTGCAATAAGAAGTACCCCAACAGTACTAATAAAAATGTCAGGGTACACAAGAAGAGACCGTCCCTTCTAATTGCGTTCACATATCGAGAAAACATCATGTTCTTTACACTTTCGTTCCTATACTGCTGTTAGATTTGAAAGTTAATTAGAATGCTGTTTACGATATCTTTCAATTAAAGTAAACTCTTTCAATACTCATAAACTCATGAATTATAGGTTTAACAAGGTAGCGTTTAATGGTTTTCTTATGTGAAGACGTTTAATAGCGGTGAGTTACTGCACCGAAAAAATCTGTGTTTTCGCCTGGGCAGTAAGCAGTCTAGCTTTTTACCCCACTGTAAGAAAGGGTTATGTTTTTCGCGCTTATCTTGTATGTAGGTATGTAATATTCTTTATTACCTGATATCTCACAAACCACTGAACGGATTTATACAGTTTAGAGTAGACGTCGTTAGATTGGTCTTCTTCTTCTTTGAGTTTATGGCAATCTAGCCGTTTTAACGGCTAATGTCTGCCAGTGTCAAGTAATTAAGCGCTTATTGTATGCACAAAGTCTCGTTCTTTTTCAATAATCACGTATTCAATTCAGTTTTTACAAGTTAAACTCGGAGCTGTAAAAATAGTGGCCGATCAGTTTGCCGCCATTTTTACAACTCTAGATTGGTCATAATCTCGTAGAGTATATTTATTCTGTGGTCATAATTACTGAAGTGTTCTTAGTTAAGTGACGTTTGAAAAAACAAACATGGCGGCTGTGAGATGTCAAAATAAAGAGGTGTGAAAGGGGAGTTTAACTTGTAAAAAAATGATTTGAATACGTGATAATTGACTAAGAACGAGACTTTGTGCATGTATTAAGCGCATAAATACTTGACACTGGCAGAAATTACCCGTTAAAACGGCTAGATTGCCATAAACTCAAAGAAGAAGAAGAAGAAGAGAGAGGTGTGAAAAAAAGTTGTTTCGAACACTGCAATATGGGTATCAAATTAAAGGGCTCATCTTAAGCATTTCAAAAAGATATAACATGATTATGACTGTAATACTAAAAAAGTTAGTTAGCAACCATTCTTTTTTTTTTCAATTTTCAATACTTAAAAGTTAGTGTTACTTAAAGTGATAAAAATTAGTTGTTACATCGGTTACATCCTACAACCACTAAAATGTATTAAATAAAAAATAAATTATAATAAAACCCGCCTGCACAAAAAAGATGGAAACAAGATCCACTTATATACAATTTTTATATTTTGTTTTTTCGTTCGTAAATAAATAATGTTTTTATCCAATTCATATAGTAGGTAGTTGACTACAAGAAAAAAATAATTATTTTATACAAATTAGACAAAAAGGTCTTAAAATGCTTTGAAAATAAGTGTTTTCTACAATTTAACATGTTTTTTTAATTTAAAACCATGAAAACGTATACATCCGAGTACTAAAAGTAATAATTTGACGATAGGAATTTATGGCGTCATAGATTGTTATTCCATACACATTTCTATAGAGCTTGTCACTTTGACATTTTATAAAAAGAGACTGATTTGACTTGATAGTCAACATCCGTATTAGCTCGCTGCACACAGCAAACGCTGATGTTACGCTGGTCTGACCTGACGCTGATTCAACAGAATCCTTAAGATTTTGCGGTTTGCAGCGTCCTCCGCAGTGGAGCATTGTGACGTTATAATTATGATACCGAACTATAAGATTGTACATTTTATACAGTAAGTGTAGTACACATTCAAAATCTTACGGATGAGCTCCCGAGTTTATATTAGAGCGTTAACTTGCCAGCGAAACGCGAAGGAGCACCGTACCTATGTATGATACCAGTTCTGGCGGATGTTTTAGAAAAAAATGAGTTATTAGGTACTAACTTTTCCCCGCAAATCCGCCAGCGTTATGTTAAATTTTTATAGCTTATGTGCTCTTCTGATGTTTAAAACTTTAAACTACATTACTGTACCGTTTCATCAGGCTCCGTAGTTTTTGCGTGGAATAGCAACAACAAACTTTCGGATATACAACGTGTCCCAAAATTCAACGATAAGCCGGCACCGGAGCATGGACCTACTCATGACTACTCGGGAAAAAATAAAAATAAAAATGTATAAGGCTTTTTTTTTTTATTACAGGGACTTTTATAAATTTCATCGATATTCAATACCCATTATGCTATTTTCAACTCCCATGACCACAATTTTTTATATATTTTGGATATTTTTTGTGCATTAGCAACCTAAGAAAGACGGCTATCTACCACAATCCTTTAAAATTACAGAAAGTTTGTAGTTATTTTACAAACATCAGTCAAAACATTTATTTTTCTTATAATTTTCAGAGAATTTTACATTGTATGCACTTTGTATAGTCTGGGTTAAAAAAAAAAGTATGAACACTACCATGGCAAGTTTTATTAAAAGTTGGCGCAACTAACCGAGATTCCAAAATGGTATTATATTGTAGGATAACTACTCACAAAATAAATTTGAACTTAAAAAATGTTAAGTATAATCAAATGACTTTTACTGTGCGGCTTCCTTGGTGCCACATTTTTGAAATTCGAATGGGACACGTGCAACGTTAAAAAAAGTGCAAGTTAGAGAGAGATAGCTAGATGTTCGTAGTTGAATAACAATAGGCTAATGTTTCGACTCAGCCCTCAGGACGCCAGTACGCTCTGCTCCTTTGTTTACTGTGCACCGTTTCGTATTCAATTGATGTGGCTCTCGTACTAACGACTTTTGGCTTGACTTTTTGGACTGGATTAAGTGATTTATGAATTGACCTGGCATTATTTTGGACTGTGATTGTGTATTTTGTGATTTCGACTTTTGGCGAATTTAGAACCATTTAGCATTTATCATGCCACTACAATACACACCATTAGAATACGCTAATATGCATCTCATTTATGGGGAATGCAGATGCAATGCTAACGCTGCTAGCAGATTGTATAGAGAAAGGTACCCAAACGCTGTAAGGTACCCGGATTATCGGGTTTTTATTAATGTGCATCAAGCATTTTCTGAGGGTCGATTACCATCGGATCGGAGAAACGCTGGAAGACCGAGATCAGATCGAGATGAAGCAGTTTTAAACCAAATAGAACATGACTCAACCACCTCGGTGCGTGCCATAGAAGCAGCTACAGGAATTCCAAAAAGTTCTGCACATAGAATTTTAAGACGTCACAGGCTTCACCCATATCACTACAGGCGTGTGCAGACATTATTACCGCGAGATTATCCACATCGGCTCACATTTTGTCGTATCATGCTGCATAAGCATAGGGAAGATGACCATTTCTTAGATAAAATTTTATGGTCAGATGAAACAACTTGCAAAAAAGATGGCTATTTAAATCTCCACAATCTACATAGCTGGTCCAATGAAAATCCGCACCTGATGAGACAAGACAAATCCCAATATCAATTCAAGGTTAATCTTTGGACAGGCATATTAAATGGACAAGTGATTGGACCCTTTGAATTACAAGGAAACTTAGATGGCAATAGTTATTTACATTTTTTACAAAATCACTTGCCAGAATTACTAGAAGACGTGCCCATAAGTAATTTACCAAGCATGTGGTTCCAAAATGATGGATGTCCAGCTCACTATGCCAGTCCTGTGAGAGAATATTTAAGCCAAGAGTATCCAGGGCGGTGGATTGGAAGACTTGGTCCTATCTTATGGCCACCCCGTTCACCTGATCTAAACCCCCTGGATTTCTTTTATTGGGGTTGTTTCAAGGACAAGGTGTATGCAAAGCCCATTGCAACGTTAGACGAGCTTCGCCAAAGAATAAATGAGGCTGCGAATAGCATCAGTGGCAGAAGATATTCACGACAAATAAAACGATCTTTTTTACGAAGATGCCATGCCTGTATTAATGCCGGTGGCAAACAATTTGAACATTTATTGTAGTAATAAATAATAATAAATTGCAATAAATGTAAAATTACACCTTTTTTCTTGTTTTATTCATAAATAAATTAACACCAAACATCATAGTTTGTGTACATAGTAAAAGTAGTAGATAAATGTCACATTCGTCAGTAATATGATTGTTATTGATAATGATAACCTTTTATTTTTTCTGAATTGTTGTTCAGAGTATCCTACCATTTTGGAATCTCGGTTAGTTGCGCCAACTTTTAATAAAACTTGCCATGGTAGTGTTCATACTTTTTGTTTAACCCAGACTATACAAAGTGCATACAATGTAAAAATCTATTAAAATTATAAGAAATAAAAATGTTTTGACTGATTTTTGTAAAATAACTACAAACATTCAGTAATTTTAAAGGATTGTGGTAGATAGCCGTCTTTCTTAGGTTGCTAATGCACAAAAAATATCAAAAATATATCAAAAATTGTGTTCATGGGAGTTCAAAATAGCATAATGGGTATCGAATATCGATGAAATTTATAAAAGTCTCTATAAGTTAAAAAAAAAGTCTTAGACATTTTTATTTTTATTTTTTCCCGAGTAGTCATGAGTAGGTCCATGCTACGGTGCCGGCTTATCGTTGAATTTTGGGACACGTTGTATAATAATACTTAAAAAAAAAAGGTAACTAGCAATGTGGGTTTGAGACCACATTACAAGCAATCTTGTTAACTCCTCCAGCTAAGCTCAAAGGCTTGTGTTAGGAGTGGGTTCACGTCGATAATCGTGAGGTCGCGGGTTCGAATCCTACCGATTATACAATCGGTAGGATTCGAACCTGCGACCTCACGATTACGAGTCCGATGCCTTAGCCATTAGGCTACCCCCGCTTTAGATTACCTAAGTAGTAGTAGAATCGTTAGTTATTACTAGTAGAATCTGAATTAGAGACCAAAATTGATGACAAAACATTCGTTCTTTTGCTGTGATGTAATAACGCAGAAACGTTCGGCGAGTTGCACGCCGCAAAACTCTGGGTTGCTTTAAATCGCCAAGTAGGTTCTGGTGGTGCTGGTGTGTAACGTAACGCTTTTGTGTGTTGGTCCTGACCTAATCACACTAATATTATAAAGGCGAAAGTTTGTTAGTATGTGAGTGTGTATGTTTGTTACTTCTTCACACGGCTGGAGCGATTTTAATAAAATTTGGTATGGAGTTAGCTGACACCCTGAATTAACACATAGGCTAATAAACCGCGAGTAGCACCGCGGGGCACAGCTAGTCCTAAATAATTAGTTTTTCGGAAAGAAAGTCCTTTGCTGCACAATTTTAATTTACCTCGCTTTGCCAGTGGCAAAGCATTTTAAGACTCCATTTTATGAGTTCTCCTCCAAATATCTGTTGGTCTAGTGGTTAGTGACCCTGACTGCTAAGCCGGAGGTCATGGGTTCGATACCTACCCTGGATAAAACATTGTGTGATGAGCACGATAGTTTATTCTGTGTCTGGGTGTAATTTATCTATAATATGTATGTATTTAGAAATATAAGTATGTTTATCAGTTGTCTGGTTACGTGGTTATGTTGGATCAGATGACGTTGTGTGAGTTGTCCCAAGATATTATTATTATTATTATTATCTTCAATCCTGCAGCTGGATGTAAGTATCCATTTACCGAATCCAAATAAACAAAGTTTGCAAATTACGTGTCAAATGCATTCATCGCCCAGAATCTAAAATTATGTTTGAAATTTATTGTTATCTTAAAAAAACGGACAAGTGCGAGTTGGACTCGCCCACCGAGGGTTCCGTATTAATTTCTAGGTAGATATAATAAATAGTTCAGGAATCGAGTCTCACTGTTTTTCAAATAAACGACCATATTTTTACTTTAACTTAAAAGTTTGATTTTTTCACAGCTTTAAGGGACTCGATACCTCTACGCGTTCCCAAGATAAAGGGTCTTAAGATACATACGAACGAAAGGACAACAAAGTGATCTTATGAGGGTTTTGTGATTTCCATTTGAGGTACGGAACCCTAAAAATAATATAACTTAAATATTTCATAAATAGCAGTGAGAGTTGTAATCATAATTACTCTTTAGTCATAATATTTCTTATCTTTAAAATTTGACGTATGTAACAGTAATCGTATTGACCCGTCGGGACATCCAAACAAAAACAATATGTTTGTTCATTCAAACATCTCGAAAACAATTTTAATATTGTTGCCGTAAACATTTCATTTAACAAGTTTTCCAATTGTTAGCCATTTGAGAAAATCTTCATGTTAGAGAGGTACATATAGCGATTATCATAATGAATTATTTAAAACGTTTGTCTATACCATACGCACGGCAATCCTGGAAAGCATGTTTAAGGTATGTTTTTTCCCAATTACTAATACAAGTGTCATATCAGTCAAGTTACATTGCAATAAGTTGCTTAGGACAAGATAAGTCTATCTTTTAATTCTCGTTTTAGATTAACGTTCTTTCTTTTAGACTTTACTCCTGAATACTCAAACGAAACTCAATCATAATCATCATAATCATAAATCCTTTATTTGCATAAAGGATTTATGATTATGATGATTATGATAACTTTAAGTTGTTACAAGTCTCAAGCTGTCACGTCACTTTCAGGTTAATAATAGCAATATAAATACTTCGCGTCTTAAAGTTAACTTAGTTTTGAGTTAGGCTAGACTAATAATGACACCGAAGACCTACCTATATCTGAAATTTGGAAACTTGAAACATAGTTCTAGATTCTTGGCGACTTATATTTTAAAGACAGTAAGACCATGTTAGCGCGATCGCATTCCCGATGTACCTATGTAGTACCTATTCAACTCTAGTCATGCGCCTAAGGTTATCTTCAGGGGTCAGGCTCATCTTCGATGTTTGACTTCACTGAAATACTGACAGTTGACTAACGACTGATCTGCAAGATGGTCGCAACACCAATTTCGGGAACTGAAATAGCCGGGTAATAGTTTGAATACATTCTAATCATTTCACACTACGCCATAAAAGTTTACCATCTGTTTCTATTTCCTTTATTGCAGTACTGTACTACTGTTTAGAGAGTGTAGATAATTTATTAAGGAGTGTAGTAGACCCTCTAAATCACTATTCCTGGCTCTATATCTTATGAGAGTCCACTCCTAGAATGTTCTTCTTTTATTTTGGTTTTTAATTTCGTGGTTATCCATATCATGTAAGGGTAGAATTGGTGTAGGGCTTGGCTTTGAAGGGCTATTAAGGAACGAGCATCTTTTGGCGTCGTTTCATTAAGTACTTAGTTCATTTGTTCGTAGTAGCGGTGTCTAAATAAGTAAGTGTAAATGGTCATCACCATGTTCGAAGGCAATAGATCGAGAGGAGAAAAACGTTTTATTCCTATATTTAATTCAACCATCTCATTGCATATGCCCTTCATTTCCTCAGATCCATCGAAAATGAACTGCGCCAGCAAGTCTCGGAGGCCCGCGCTAGGGCATCCGGCTTCGACCCGAAGCTGGCTATCGTGCAGGTGGGCGGTCGCGAGGACTCCAACGTCTACATCAGGATGAAGCTGAGGGCTGCAGAGAAAATCGGTATGACAGCCGAACATATTCGACTACCCAGTGACATCACGGAAGTTGAAGTGAGTAATGCAGTATTTGGGTTATTCTTATTTTAATGACATGCATCTCACATGCCACGGCGCGTGACTTTGCTTTATATTTAATTGTATTAATATTTCACCATAATTATACAGCGAATAAATTTCATTGTTTAAGGACAAATGAGTGATGTTTTTAATTTCGCATAACTAGTTTTAGCATTAAATTACCTAAAAAGGCGTTTTAACTGCCTGAAACAATTTTTACGGTAAGAAATAAGAATAACCCATTTTTTCATATCAGTAGCATAATAAATATATTGTGGATGATAAGGTGTCAAGTCCTTCCAATAAAAAGGGAAGATCGTCCGTCCAGGCGGGGTGGCACCGTTAACGTTGAGAACTTTATATAGCTAGCAGCGTGAGAACTCTACTTGCGTTTTGAACCAAATTTGTGTAATTCGTGTGGGTACCGCCACAGAACTATTGCTTAAACTACGTAACTTTTCATTCCATGATAGTAGCATTGTCTCTTTGTACCTAAGTAAAAATA
Source organism: Herminia tarsipennalis (assembly GCA_945859575.2). NCBI lineage: Eukaryota > Metazoa > Arthropoda > Insecta > Lepidoptera > Erebidae > Herminia > Herminia tarsipennalis. The sequence continues at coordinate 10,197,417 of OX243851.2, forward strand.
AACGAGTGTGCACTACTTTGAAAAAAAAAAACACTTACAAAGAATTGTAAGTACTTAAAAAACAGTAAAATTTAGCAAACGTTAAATAAAGTGTCTTATGTTTTTTTAAATTTCAAATAGAATGAAATATACTTTGACATATGAGTACATTGGCATAGGTTAGACTCTTTTGTTCTGAGGGTTATACGGCAAAACCGCTGAAAGGAATAGCCAAGTCACGGCAGATATTTCCTTCATATCTTTAGGAACGTACGTTCCAAAAAGTCTCTGTACTTATCACTTATTTGAAATGTCAGCATCATTTTTCTTTAGTCTTCTCCTTAAGCCCCAGTAAAATCATACATTAAAATCACAAAACGCGATGTATAGCTGCATTTTTGGTATTTTATTTGGACCCCTTAGGGGAGTGTGAAACTGTATTTTAAATGGACGTTTTTCTGTTTTTGCAGTTCAATTCTAAAACTATGGAAATTAACTGCAAAAACTGAAATATAAAATAAGTACGAAAATTTTGCAGTTTTTCGCATATTACGCAGGTAGCATAACTTTTTTCTGCTTGCAAAATAATAGTTGCTTATTCCCTAAGGGGTCCAAATAATATACCAGAAATCTAGCTTTACATCATGTTTTGCGCTTTTAGGACTTTTATTTGTAAAATTTGACTGGGCTTATATTATTATGTTAAGGTAAAGACACCAATTATGAATTACAAAACAAATTTGTACTATTTTTAATATCTGTTAAAGTTTGAACGCTAAACGTGTTGAAGGTTGAAAGTCCTGTACCTATCTACATAATGTGTGTATATACATATCAACCCATAAGATGGCCCACTGCTGGGCACGGGTCTCCCCAGTAGAACCTACTAGTATGTAGATCCTGGGGGTAATTGCCATAATCGCCACGCTTGGCGAGCGGGTTGGCGATCGCAGTAAGGCTTTAAGTACGCAGAGGACGCTGCTGCCCGTCCTCCGGGTTAAAATCCCTTAGTCGCCTTGACGACACCCACGGGTAGAGATGGGGTGGTACTATTCTTAAGCCGGCACCACACGGCAATGTGTGTATATAAATAGGACAAAAATAAAACGCTGTAACTAAATAGAAAGTGACATCATGGTAGGTCCAATACTTACCAACACTATTCGCTAATGAAATTTGACTTGTTGCATATAAAAACTGATTCTTGTTTTTATTCTAGAAGATTTGTTTTTTTGTTCATTACAGGTGTTATTACCGTGTCCATCATTTATCGGTGCAGTTACATTATCTACATAAATATGTTTACCATAAATGTTCAAAAACTTATAAAAAGCATCCTACTGATATGCCATTGTTAGACTTGAACTTTTAACATTTGATAAGATAACAGAATTACGTACGCGTTTGCTGTTTTCTTCGTCTGATGTAATTTAAATATAATAATAATACTTTAATATTGTAAACAATTTATTAATTAATTTGATAGGTAGGTACTTAATACGAAATTAGACATCTTTTATCTAATTTCGCGTTCAAGCATTTTGTATACGTAATATCTACATACACAATACGATACGAACGATCTTTCTTATTCACTCGAACAAAACTTCATGTTTCTTTATTACTTTCCGTATTCTACAAGGTCGAACCATTTGTCTAGTCTAGTGGTTTGTCTTTTCTCAAATAATGCACTGAAACTCATGATGGAATATAATATGAAAACATTCTCATGTAGTTGAATTCCTATTGGAGATGATAGATGTTTGTTTTTTGGGTTTTAGTAATATTCAGGCATAAATAGATGACTGGTAAATGCCTGCTTTTGAGCATATCCATGGGTATGAATTCCTAAAATTATGTACTAAAGTGGCGGTAGCCTAATGATTAGGGCATTGTACTTGCAATCGTAAGGTCGCGGGTTCGAATCCTAGCCTAAATTGCTTGCCCAAAATGCGAGACAAACTGCCCATCGCTATTTCCTATTAATTTACTTCGGATTACCGTACGAAGATAATGTAGTATTAATTAGTCAGGCGCATTTTTCTTCTATCTATATTTACCTACTAATCGAGGTTGGTTAGCATTGCAAATCACAAGGTTACCTTTGTACCTAATTAAAAAAGCAGTTTTCTTAATTAATTCACTCTTTTTTACTTACCTATGCAAGTGTATCTCCTATGTATCGCTTATTTATGTTTGTAAAGGCCCTTCGCAATACGAAATTGTACCTTTTATTAGGTTGCGCAGCCAAAACGGAACCCTTATAGTTTCGCCATATCCGTCTGTCTGTCCCCGATTTAGCTCAGAGATCCTTAATACTAGAAAGCATTTGCATGGATATACATATTAGTTACGCCCACAAAGCGATAGAATAAAATCTTGATTTTTATACCTCCCCTACACATTTAGTTGGGGTCTGTTTTTTTTCAGGTACCTACCCTATCGTGCGGGGTGTCATTGGATAGGTCTTTTAAAGATATTTTGTTAGATTAAGTGTTATGTAAAGAAGCCACGAGCGGGTCGTTATTAATATGCTAAAAATCACCTTGTATAAATAATTTTCAATGCAATTCGTACAACAATTTTATTACTTCTCACTTGGTCTGCTGTTACTCGTAAACTTGAAAGCCTACTTAGCTGTGATAGTTTTCCTTGTAATTTTATTATATTTACTACTACCCTGAATTTATCACATCTCCAAAACACACAACCATTTTGGTGGCAAGGGAGGGACAGTTGACCCTAACAAAAAAAAGTTAACAACAGTATAACATTGTTAGAAACAAAAACAACAGAAAATCCACTTCATATACCGCGTTATTGTTTGGTATACCTACTTACCTATCTAATAAGTGCAAAAAGAAAGCCTTTGGCGTGCCATCACTACCTTTTAACGCCCTAGTAGTATGAAAAACTTTTTTTATTCTTTTCAGTTGCTGGCGAAGATCACGAGCCTGAACGAGTGTCCGTCGGTGCACGGGATTATTGTTCAAATGCCTCTGGACACCGTTCAGCCCATTGATTCCCATCTCATTACTGATGCCGTCAGCCCAGACAAGGATGTTGATGGGTAAATATGTTTTTATAATTATATATTATTTTTTACTTGCTTTAAAAAAGGTGCTAATATGTTTGAGCCTTATGTAGTCATGTTCACGATTTTCTCAAAAAACTACTGATAATATTTGGTTGGGGTTCCTGTTATGACTGCATATTTTTCTTAGTGCACGAGTATAATACGTTGTCTTAGTTGTAGGTAGTAATTCAGTAAAATTACAATTAATCGGTTAAGTACTTTTTATTATTTCGTTCAGTGTTATTATTCCATAGCAGAAGCAGTATATTTCCACAAAACGACATTAGGAATGAGAAAAAGGAACATTACACATTTTGATTATTAAGAGTGGAGTACAAAAAATCTAATCAAATAAATGAATAATGTGGAAATCGAGGTAAATTGTAAAATATTGGACTTTTATTTACTCACTGCAGCTAATTTAATTTTACTACAACCTACTATGTACACAGTTAACAACTATCTATGTACCTAAAGTTAGTTTTATGTAATTTATAAATCTACACTGAAGTCGGGCTTCCACTGCAAGCTAAATGCACTCCACACGGAGTCATTAGGATAATTCGAAGGTCAAAATTAAAAAAAAATATTTTAAATGAATTGCATAATTGGGGTGCGAGTTGAAGTACGATGATCTAGACTCTAGATCATTGGTTGGTCAGTCTTGGTTAGTCTAATAGACTAACCAAGTCACCTGTTAAATATCTTTGACAAAAAAAAAATTGTTAATCTTCTCTCAGATTAAACACGGTGAACGAAGGCCGTGTAGCTGTCGGAGACTTCTCTGGCTTCATCCCTTGCACGCCAGCGGGCTGCATCGAGCTGATCAAGCGCACGGGCGTGACTATCGCGGGCAAGAACGTAGTGGTGTTAGGCCGCAGCCGTATCGTCGGCACGCCTGTCTCCGAACTCCTCAAGTGGGAGCATGCCACCGTCACTGTCTGTCACTCCAAGACCAAGAACATAAGCGATATAGTAAGTGTTATAGACTTATAGTAACATAGAGACTGACCTCTGAAGTAAATACAGGCTACAAAATGTGAGAGAGACAAAACGTACAGCCAGTAGTTGTCTCTTTCTAGAAATGTGATTGGTTCACGTTACAGTCATAAGTCAATGTCATGTCACTTTGACATTACAGAAAAGAGACAGGTATTGGCTGCAAAATCGCGTTGTCTCTTTCTAGAGAATGATGAATTTTGCGAGATTATGGCGCAGTCCAATCTCTACGTCTATGTTAGTAAGTAACCAGTACCAGATACTGGAGAAGTTGACCCCGCTGAGGGTATTTTTTATCATGGAAAACTTACTAAACAGTACACAAGCTCGGGAGGACTCAGATGCTTTGGAGAAATTGCATCACTTCGTTAGCCTCAAGAGTTTAATCTGAAATGAAGACGAATTAATTCGTCCTCACGTATAGAAATCATATATCATGTTACTACTAGCACAGATAATATAATACTATACTAGTCTACTAGTGAAGAAACACGTGAAATACCTACTAATTTACATACTTCACTGTGAGTTGTCCCACTGTAAGACGAAGGCCTCCCTCTCCCATCCACTTTTCAATCACCCTTTTATATACATGGTGTCCCTAAAGTAAGCCACACGAAGGGAAAGTACCTTAAATCTTGTAGATCGAGTACTTCTTCGACGAACTCGTATAGTACATATTTTGAGTGTTTGTAAGATCTTTCTTTCATTTCTTTCAAATTGATTGTAAGTTGCAGTTCAGTGTTACTTTAACTAAAACGTAAAATGTTATGCTTTCCTTTTCTTTTGGTAAACAGTCGTTTTTTTTAAATTCAATAGCTATTTTATCAATGACATTGTATTCATGTTATTTAGAAAAAAAAACAATCGTAACGGTTGACGCTTTCGATTGGTATCATAAAAATACAGGGTAGAGCTTTTTTACATTTTACGGGTTCGATTCCCGGTTAAGACAGGCGATTATTTATAATTTTTTGATTTGTTTTTTAACAATACATATCAACCCATATGATGGCCCACTGCTGGGCACGGGTCTCCCCAGTAGATCCTGGGGGTAATTGCCATAATCGCCACGCTTGGCGAGCGGGTTGGCGATCGCAGTAAGGCTTTAAGTACGCAGAGGACGCTGCTGCCCGTCCTCCGGAGTGAAATCCCTTAGTCGCCTTGACGACACCCACGGGAAGAGATGGGGTGGTACTATTCTTAAGCCGGCACCACACGGCTTTTTTAACAATATTTAAGGTATTTTCCCTCCGTGTGGCATACTTTTTGACACCCAGTATAAGACTGAATGAATGAATTTATGAATCATTTCGTTTTTAGGGTTCCGTCTGTTCCGTTCCATTTTTAATCAACCTATTATAAATATTTAATGTTTTTTTCCTACCAGACGAAGACAGCTGATATCCTGGTGGTAGCCATCGGCAGAGCAGAGATGGTCCGCGGGTCCTGGATCAAGCCTGGTGCCGTAGTCATCGACTGCGGCATCAATTCTATCGATGGTATGTTTGTGCTATTTATTATAATATACTATAGTCTTAATTGCGTAGATATTTTAAGGTTAAATACCTTCGACTACCCCCCCCCCCCCTTTATCCCCCCCCCACGCTTCGACTGTATTATAAGGGCCGTGGTCACGAGTTGGCTGATATGAGATCAGCATCGCCTCCCTGAATCGCAAACTACCCTAGCCTAATGTTATTCATTAATATTTTTTATATGCCACAACGGTGGCAAACAGGTAAATAGGTGGTATACGACCCGCCTGATGGTAAGTGGTTTTCCTAACCTGAAAAATAAAGGGCACTACTTTGTATAATGTGTTTATGGTTGAACGACAACAGTTTTGTCGACTTGTTGCTGTTTCAAATAGCCACGTTTTACCTGAAATAAAACGCATATTAAAATACTTATCTTACCGGAGGCTTATTATGGGGGTGCATATCCGTTTCCGTACATTTCTTACCCATATATGTTCGTAAACTTTCGCGATTTGTACACATTATAGAATTTTATAAGCTACGTAGACTGGGATTTAGCCTTAAAATAAAATATTTACGCGATTAAGACCCGAAGCTTATAAAACTCTATAATTTCTTACCTATTTTCGAAAAATTATGCAACGATTTCCTATCCACTGGCGCCATCTCGCTGGTGGCGAGGTTTCGTTATTGGCAACGCGCTATTTTGTTTCCTTGAGTCTCAAATCCACCAGGCAGGAAATGAATGGATGCCTCCAGTAAGATAAATATTTTTATATGCGTTTTATTTCAGGTAAATGCAGCTATTAAAACACCTTACCGTTACCAGAGGCTTATTATGAGACCTGTTAATTTTCGCCTGGTGACGCCACGTAGAATGTACGCTAATATGACGTATTCAATTTGAAGAATGTATTGAATGTCTGAAAAAATGTGTTGAATAGCTGTAATTTAAGAATAATTAAATATATTGTTACACTTGTTACCTCTGGAACAATTAAAAGATCAGTACCTATAGGTAACAGAATAGTACGTACTTAATTTAAATTAAAGATAGAATCAATTTGATAAAGTAATTGTGTGACTTAATCACTTGAGATAAAGCTTGTAGCTTTATGTAAAGCTACAGCGAAACAAGCTTGGGTAGTTCGTGCCTTGTGACCAGGTGCAGAGTCCTTCTGGAACAAAACATTTTTAAAAAGTGTATTGCTGAGAGGTTTCACAACACGATCCAAAAAAATCTCTGGATCCACTTTGGCTGAAGCTTTCACAAAAATGTAGCTTTGTGACGCCTTGATAAGACACGCCCTACCAAACCGTCACTGACGCAGGATGATGACCACACTGTACCTTTCCGACCACTTGAGCAGCTTCTTTAGAACTGTGAGCGTTATCATTTTGCTTATTGTAGTGCTCTTCAATCGTGAAAACTTTTTCATCGGTAAAGAGCATATTTCTGTGCCCTTCATCGCGACAGAAGGTGTTTTGATCGATCCACTTTCTTTAATTGTAAAAAAATATTTTGGGCATGTCCTGTATATCGACGATTAGCACCGAGCTTCAGGTCTTGTTTTATAATACACGACAGAGTCCTAGCGGGAATCTTCATTTCTCGCGATAAGATTTTTTGCTTCCTAATAGGGTTTCGACGAATTCTGGCTTTAACAGCATTAACAGCCTTTGTAGTTCTAACAGCACGCGGCCGCCCCGCACGTTTATTATTTTTTAAAATTTCGCGATGTTTATAGTTATATATTAGATATATTTCGGGACAATACGTTTCGATCGGGGTCACGGGTCGACTCGGTGCAATTAGGTCGAAACGTCTGGTAAATAAAAGTTAAATTATTCACGCGATTAAGTCCCGAAATATATCTAATAACCACCTACCCTGTTAACTAATTACATCGTACTATCACAAGGACTAGGTTGTCGAGCATCATTGTTTTACTACTGCCGATGACGGCGCGAGAGTGTACCTCGGTTTATCGTTAACAAGATGTGCCATGTTTTTGAGACACTACTTGGGCCTCACAAATTGTTGTTCAACGTTCGAGCCAGTCCTATACATGTCCATTTGCATACTGAAAGGAATTTTCATTAAAACCCTGCATCTTCAATATTAATATTAATAATTTATGACAATCTTTGAAGTTGCATTTTTGACAGATAGAAAAATTTGAAGTCCAGACCCAGGAATCGAACCTGAGACTTCCGTAGCCAAACCGGGGCCAGAAGCGAACCACCTATCTGGACTATGTTACTAGACCTCAAATTTTTCTATCCATTGATACTCGCGAGTCTGGGCCCTCGCATGCGCCATCTAGTCGGTAGTTAAAGAACTATCACGGCTTTAGTTATTGCTTCGTTATAGAGAGCATTTTAACAAATTATGATGTCGCAGGTCGAATATTGAAGTAGGCATTTCTTGCCAATTACTTTACAAATACAATAATTGCATTTTTAACAGATAGAAAAATTTGAACCGTTCTATGTTATTCTTAAATTAGTTGCAAATAAAGCATAACTATTTTGAACTATTTTTATAAAATTAAAGTAGGTTATCCGAGAGGCAATAACCGTTAGAAAATTTAAACCTTGCCACCCGCCAGATGACGCCACTGGATCGGAAGTCATTGCATAAATATTCGAAGAATGGGTAAGAAATTGACGAAATACTGTCTTTGTAAGTCGCAAACATAGTCATAGCCGTAATAAAATCGTAAATATTACTATACTAGCTTTCGTCAGCCGTTTCGCCGTCATGTATCGGATCACGATAAAAAAATGGCTTGAACCTTTCTTGAGCTGCATCCATACCAATTTTTATTTCGGTAAACAAACGAGCTCTTCAAGATAAAACAAAGTCGGGTTAGTTACACCCAGGCGCGGATGCAAACCTTACTTCAGGAGGGGGCAAAATGTGACCCGGGGGTGTGTGAAATGGGGGGGTTTGCATTTGAATCAACACCTGTACATCAGCCACCACCGCTCTTGGGGTCATTGCCTGTCAAAACACTCTCCAAAAATGTTTGATCTTTATTTGTTGGATTTGTCTCCGTTCCGGAAATTAATTAAACCGTCGGAAAAGTGGACGAAATAGAAATACGTGGCGGTACGAAGTTTGTTTACACATAATATATCGTAAATAGTCCCGTATTGATTTGTTGGAGTAGTTGATCTTGGGAACTTGATATGGCATCTTATTGTTAAATCACAAAAGCCGGGTTTTCATTGCCATCGGAAGATTCTTGAAACTTGAACAAAAATCACATATTATGAACGATTTTACCACCAAAGAGTTTTTAAATGGTTAAAGGCTCCCTTGTACCAGATACGGACTCTGCAATTACCCGCTTATAAAGAACTCGTAAAATCATAATTTTTAATAGTGAATAGCAAACTATTTTTTCATTACGATTCCGTATTGGAGGCCCGGCTTATAGATGAGAACTGCCGCAGGAAGAGCATCCCGAAATATGTACGGGTAGGAGTTCAACCGATAGCCCGCTTCGTGCCCTGCTATGGTGAGCCTACCATGGCAGGACACAAAGTGGCTTATAACCTTCAGTCATAGACGTACCAAAGGTTTGATTCGGGTAAATAGTACATTCACTCAGCTCTCGCGAATACATTCACTCACTCTCTCGAATATACAGGGTGATTTTTATTATACTAATAACCGCCCGCTCTAGGCTTTTTAACATTACACCAAATAACTTTGTATTATATTTTTGAAGGAATAAAAATCCAATTTTAACCTACACCACCTACAACCTACTTTTGTCACACACCATACATCTGTGAAACCCTGGAGTAAAATCGATGTTTCTCTAAATGTTTGTAAACTTTCGCGATTTGTACACATTATTGTCGGGCAATAAAACAAAGGTATTTATTATAGAATTTTATAAGCTACGGGTCTTAATCGCGTAAATATTTTATTTAAAGGCTAACTACCTTTGTTTTATTGCTCGACGTTTCGACCGTATTGCAATGGCCGTTAAGACTCGTAGCTTATAAAATTCTATAACGATGTTTCTTTGTCAGGTTTAGGGCCTAAACTTCGCAATAAAAACGATTTTACTGCAATAAAATAGTCTGTACGTCGTTAAGGTCAAAACTAAGTAGTAACTCCAAAAACAAGTAGTAGGTCATTATGGGTTATATTCATTCTAAAACCGAAATTACAAAGTTATTTCTTGTTATGTAAAGAAGCCACGAGCGATAGTTATTAGAATATTACCAATCACCCTGTATACATAGCTTTACCGTGGTTCCACCACCGGCATTCTAAACCATTTATTGCTTTTCAATTACAATAAAAAAATACGTTATGATTATAAAGGATATTATTATAGGTGATATGTTATTATAGATCAAGAACAATGGTTACAATAACAAAGCACTCTTGTATTCATAAAATCGATGTTAAAATATTGATGTTTGTGCAAATGTGTGCTTCACTCGACAATAGACGGAAGGAGACTGAAGCAAAACATTGTGCGTTTATCCGGCTGTTTCAGATCTCAGTAATCTCGCGCCAGTCGTTCACTGTACTGAGAAATTGTGTAAACATTCACATTTCATAAAAATGTTTCAGTTAAAATGACGATTTTTTAATTGTTTTTGTTATTTGTTCCGAGATAAGAATTGTAAGTATATTATTAAATTTTATGCAATATCGGTTTTAACGATGTATGCGCTGTTTTTTTCAAGTTTTATGCGTTGTCGGTAAAACTATAAGTTTATAATAATTTAAGCGCTCCATTGACTTAACTCAAATTAACTTCATTTTTCTTTAACGATATGAAAACCAACATCTCTTTTTACTGTCCTAATTTTAACAATACAGTAATTGTTTTTTTCAAAAACATCGGTTTGTGGTACATAGCTGAGCATGTTCCAATGATTTTTAATAAATTTCCAAAAATGTCATACCGCAATTAATTGTCTTATCAAAATCGTTTCGAGATGGATTTAACACCCAAGTCCTCTTGCCGGGTATGTCGTACGATAGCATCTGTTCAATCAAAAGCAAATCAAGCAATCAACCTGTATCGGTCCACTGCTGGACATAGGCCTCTACTAACTTACGCCATAACATTCGGTCTTCCGCCTTCAGCAACCAATTCATTCCAGCGACTTTCTTTAAGTCGTCAGGCCATCTGGCGGAAGGTCGTCCTACGTAACGTTTACCGAGTCGCGGTCTCCACTCTAGGACTCGTTTGCTCCATGCCCATACCGAGTCGCGGTCTCCACTCTAGGACTCGTTTGCTCCATCGGCCATCTGTCCTTTGGCAAATGTGGCCAGCCCATGGCCATTTCAGCGTGCTTAACCTGCGTGCTATGTCGGTAACTTTAGTTCTTTATCGGATGACCTCCAAGCACAGCTCGCTCCATAGCCCGCTGCGCGACTTTAAATTTGTGGACTAGCCCAACCGTAAGTGTCCACGTCTCGGCACCGTAGCTCATAACAGGTAGACGCACAGGTTATATACCTTGGTCTTCAGGCATTGCGGTAGAGGCGAAGAGATGACTCGACGAAGTTTGCGAAACGCTGCCCAACCCAATCGGATCCTCTTGTCAAATTATTTTTCGAAGTTGTTTCTACCAAGCTGAATGACCTAACCTAAGTAAATATATATTCTTGATAAACTTCGACCGTTGACCCTTCGACATAAATTGGTCTCGCAGTTTTGGTTTTTTGCATATTCATGCCGAGACCAACACGTCTAGAGGCTCAATTTAAGCTGTGCAGCATCTCCCTAAGCTGCTCCAGTGATTCCGCTACTATGACGATGTCGTCGGCAAATCGAAGGTGCGAGAAGTACCTACTCACCGTTTATTTTTATGGCCTGTCCAGTCCCGTCCAGTGTCGTATCCGTCGTCCTGCATTGGTAACAACCAATGAAGCTTTACCGAATTTATTTAACCGAATTCCCGGCCCAATTTCGGGCTTCTAATCATCTATTTGAACATTACCCAATAAAAGACAAATACATAAACTGAGGCTTTATAAACAGATCTAACAAAGAAGTCGGTTAAATGTCTAGTGGGTGAAGTGTCGTATGGTGAGGCGGTGTGGGCCCCATAACCGAGGTTAAAGTTTTATTTAACCGAATTCCTGGCTCAATATGAACTGATTTATCACCTATTTGCATATTTCCTAACGATAGACAAATACATTATGTGATGGTATACAAACAGATCCTACAAAGAAGTCGGGCAAATGTCTAATGGGTGACGTGTCGTATGAGGAGGCAGTGTGACCATGGTTGAAATGATGACTGCATAATTGATTCGTTTTACTCGAAATGCCAGCTCAATTTGAGCTTGCCATCTATTTGAATATTCCTTAAATCATTCCTAAATAGGCAAATTAATACATAAAGTGACGGTATACATATAAACAGATCTAACAAAAAAGTCGGGCAAGCGTCTAATGGGTGACGTGTAGTATGAGGAAGCGGTGTAAGCTCTATGACCATGGCAAAATGTTTATTTTATTTTAAAGAAGGCACAGGTTACAGACTAATAACAATATACTAATAACTTGTTATCAGGCTTGTTAATAGCAATATTGTAATATTACTATTAACAGGCCTCCACATTTGATGACTGCATTCGTCGTAGATATTATTTAACCGATTTGAACTGCATTATCAGCTATTTGGATATACCGTAACGATAGGCAAATACATAAAGTGACTGTATACAAACAGATCCAACAAAGAAGTCGGGCAAGCGTCTGGTGGGTGACGTGTCGTATGAGGAGGCGGTACTGGTGGCGTCGCACGTGACGCCGGTGCCGGGCGGCGTGGGCCCCATGACCGTGGCGATGCTGATGCGCAACACGGTGCTGGCCGCGCGCCGACAGCTCGACCGCTTGCTCGCACCAACCTGGCCGCTTAAACCGCTTAGGCTGTCTCCGTTGTCGCCGCCACCCAGGTTAGTGCTAAGTGAAGTTTTATTTTGCTTATATAATTTTGACTTCTTTATTTTTCGTTTGATTTTAGCTATGAAGTCAAGATCTATGTAATCCTTATACAGTGTTCTCCACTATAGTAATTTTTATAGGCATTTCTTGCCAATTACTTTATTAATACAATAATTGCATTTTATGAAATAACAAAACCGTGATAGTTTTTGAACTACCGGCTAGATGGCGCGTGCGAGGGCCTAACTCGCGAACGTGAAAGAATAGAGATATTTGATGTCTAGTAACATAGTCCAGATAGGTGGTTCGATTCCGGCCCTGGTTTGGCATACGGAAGTCTTGGGTTCGATTCCTGGGTCTTATTTATGCACTGGAACTGTAACTTGTAACTTATGTAACTGTAAGCACGAAGAGAAGATATTTCGATATTTCATCTCTAAATATGTTTTTCGCAGGCAGCAAAAATTACTTAGTTCTTAACATAGTGCCTTTTTATAGCGATATCGTGATAGCACGGTCTCAGAAGCCAAAGGATATCAGCGAGTTGGCACAGGAGATCGGCTTGTTCGCTAACGAAGTATCGCAGTACGGACGCACCAAGGCTAAGATATCTCTCTCCGTGCTGGACCGGCTCAAGAACTCTCGCGGTGGGAAGTACATCGTCGTTGCTGGGTCAGTATATTTATAGGTACCTGATTGTTTTTAGAAATGGTAGCTTACAAGTCAATTATTTTAAGCAGGAAAAAAGCAGTCAAAAGAAATTACCGTGTTTGATGATCCTTCGAGTGGAGGTAGTGGGTGACGTGTCGTATGAGGAGAATGTGCTGGTGGCATATCTTTATTTTATTTTTTTATTATCTCATCTCTGTTATAAGTTAAGTTTCTGTGCCATCGTAGTTTCAAAAGCGATTTTTTAAATATATATAGCTCGTTGGAACTTTGTTTGATGAAAATCGTATCAGCCATTCGGAAAGCTCTAAATGTTATCTCACATGTCTGGCGGTTTTTGACTCACTGTCTGCCTGTTGGTCTAGTGGTTAGAGACCCTGACTGCTCATGGTCATGGGGTCGATCCCCTCTCAGGATAAAACTTTGTGTGATGAGCACGATAGTTTATTCTGGGTGTAATTTACCTATAATATGTATTTATTTAGAAATATATAAATATGTTTAGCAGTTGTCGGTTTGCAATAGTTTACCCACAGGCTCTGCCTAGTTTGGGATCAGATGGCGTAGTGTGAGTTATCCCAAGATATATTTAATTAGTTTGTAGGAAATAAAAATGAAATCGATTTTAATAAAATTGTTCTCTTGGTAACCCTCTGAGTAGGTTATGGACAACTTTTAATCTTCTTAATTTAATCGTGGTGTAACAGTCTAGCTACTAATTTTCGCGTAAAAATCCATCCTGAGCGAAAAGTTATCCAAAATTATTCAGTGTTTTCTTTACGCCATACGTCTCGTTCAATGTTCTTATTGTATATGTTCTACAGCATAACCCCCACCCCCCTGGGTGAAGGTAAGAGCACTACTCTGCTGGGATTAGTGCAAGCGCTCTCAGCACACCGCGGCCGCAACTCGTTCGCCGTGATGCGGCAGCCCAGTCAAGGACCCACCTTCGGTGTCAAGGGCGGCGCTGCTGGAGGCGGGTACTCTCAGGTACTGCTATATGTATATTCACAAATATTTCGTCGTCGTTAGTATACGTCCTGTACCGGACAACGGAGAGTCAACAACGGAGACGGAAGTGAAAAGGTGAGTGTAGACGCTGCCGAACGATATCCGTTTATTTACGTTCTGTTGTTGCGTGAAAATAACGGATGTGTACAAACGGTCTGAGACTTCCAAACAAATATTAAAAAAAACATAGTGTTTCTTTGTTTGTTTGAACTCGATAATCTCGGGAACTACTGGTTCGAATTGAAAAAATATTTTACTGTTGGAAGGCTATAGGTTATATAACATCACGCTACAACAGCAATAAAAAATGTTGCAAAATCGGTGAAATTTGCGCAGACGAAGTTGCGCAAGCCACATATTTGTCGACACATTTCTCCTATTAATTAAATTTTGACCACGAATACCAAAATATCAGTCGAAATGATTTTTAATTATTATTGAAATACAAAACCGAATAATCTTGTATTTCAGGTAATACCCATGGAAGAATTCAACCTGCACTTGACAGGCGACATCCACGCAGTCACAGCTGCCAACAACTTGCTCGCCGCACAAATGGACGCTCGTATCTTCCACGAACTGACTCAGAAGGACGGACCCCTATATGACAGGCTGGTACCTAAGATTAAAGGGCTGAGGAAGTTCTCGCCTATTCAACTAAGGAGACTTAAGCGATTGGGCATCAACAAAACTGACCCTGATACATTGACTGATGAGGAGAAAGTGAAGTTTGCGAGGCTCAATATTGATACGAACAAGATTATGTGGAACAGAGGTAATTAAAACAATCATTTTTTAGTATTAAGGTGTCGGTCTATGCTCAATATAAATTACTAGCTGTCCCGCGCAACTTCGTATGCGTAAATTTTCCCCGTTTTTGCAACATTTCTCGTCGCTACTCCGCTCCTATTAATCGTAGCGATGTTGTATAGCCTATAGCCTTCCTCGATAAATGGGCTATCCAACAAAAAAAGATTTTTTCAAATCGGACTAGTAGTTAGTAGCAAACAAACAAACAAACTCTTCCGCTTTATAATATTAGTATAGATTTATAAGTACTCAGCTAATAGTGTACCTGTCTAAATAAACAAAAAAGATTCGTAGTTAATATTCATTTAATTTAATACGGTTTAAACACTTAAATCCCTTATTATAAATGTATTTTAATTAGATAAAGTTTTGTCGTCTTCTAATCATTCTGCTTTCTTAATCTATACTAATAATATAAAGCTGAAGAGTTTGTTTGAACGCGATAATCTCAGGAACTACGGGTCCAAATTGAAAAAAACATTTTATTGTTGGAGAACCCATTTATCGAGGAAGACTATAGACTGTATAACATCACGCTACGACCAATAGGTGCGGAGCAGCAATGAAAAGTATTGCAAAAATGGGAAAATTAACGCATACGAAGGTGCGCGGGTCAGCTAGTATAATAGAAGAAAAGGTATTAAAATTTGTTGGGGGGTCAGTATGGGCGGATCCAGGTTATTATTTGGGGGTTTGTGGTACAATTTCTAACTCACGTTTGGGGCCCCTGTACCCTAGGGGCTCCGTAATCATTGGTACGGCAGTTGCTATGCCCCTGAGAAAAAGGAAAAATACTTGCTATGCACTATAATCGCCTCATTATAATTACGAGTTAATTTTAATAATTTTATTTGAACTCTGAAAATTAATATTACAGATATAATTGTTAACTAGGTATAAAACTTTTCCTTGCAGACTATTTATTGGTTATTTAATAACATGCTTTTTTGAAGTCTGTTAAAAAAATACTTGCAAACAATAGGCAATAATTTTATATACTATTATAATTATTGCGGCAACATGCAATGGCATTCAGATCTGTCAAGGCAGATTGCCCAATAATGCGGCACTGGAATCAGTGTTTTGTTCAGGGTGAAGGGATTCAACGGGGAGGAGGGGGGGCATTGACTCAACATCAAGTATGTGTCGCTCTCACGATAGGGGACAATGTGTCATTTATTGTCAATACAGGCCAAATCAGTATAATTTAAAAAAATACCTGTCGCGCGCAACTGGTCTGCGTAAATTTTCCCCGTTTTTGTAACATATTTCATTGCTGCTCCGCTTCTATTAGTCGTAGCGTGATCTTATGTAGCCTATAGCCTTCCTCGATAAATGGGCTATCCAACAGTAAAAGTATATTTCAATTCGGATCAGTAGTTCCTGAGATTACCGCGTTCAAACAAACTCTTTAGCTTCATCATCTATACTAATATTATAAAGCGCAAACAAACAAACAAACAATCAAACAAACAAACTCTTCAGTTTGTTTGTTTGATTGTTTGTTTGTTTGTTTGTTTAAACGCGCTAATCTCAGGATCTACTGGTCCGATTTTTTTCGTTTCGGAAGAGTTTTGAGATATTTTTATATATTACATTAAATTAAATGTTTTACCATTGAATATCTGAAATTACGCATTACACAAAAAATGTGTCCATGTTACTTGAGCAAAAATGAATTGAATTATGTGTACCTACCTAAGTAAAACTTGCTCGCGATTTCATTCGCATGTGCGTGGTCCGTACATTTTTCATGTACATACCTATTTTATGTGCTATTCTTCTAGACTTTAGTCTATCTGTGTGTTAAATGTCATCCAGACCCTTTCAGTCCTTGTGGCGTGACTAAATAACATCATCAGCTATCCATACATACATCCAAGCTTTCGCATATATTTTGCCAATAGGTGCAAAAAAAATTTTTTAAGGTAGGTAATGATTACGTCTTCTTAACTTGTCTAATTGTTTCCAGTTGTGGACTTAAACGACAGATACTTAAGGAAGATCACGGTGGGTCAGTCTCCTACCGAGAAGGGTTTCACTCGCGAGACCGCGTTCGACATCGCTGTGGCTTCGGAGATCATGGCCATACTCGCGCTCGGCAACGATGTGGACGACATCAAGACACGTCTCGCTAACATGGTGGTGGCTCTTGATAAAAGTGGCAATCCTGTCACTGCTGATGATTTGGTGAGTAGCAGTTGTAACATATTATCTATCATTTACATATCAAATAAGGACAGATTCTCAAAAAGGTTAGATTTAATAAGTTTTTCAAAAACGACATATTCTCAAAAAACACTGGTCATAATAAGGACAGATTCTCAAAAGGACCGATTCTCAAAAAGGCAAATTCTATAAAAAAAAACAGAACATACATACAAGAAATAAAATGGTGCTGTAAAAACGGCGGCAAACTGACATGCTGCTATTTTTACAGCTCCGCGTATATCGTGTGAAATATGATTGAAGAGACGTTGTGCGGTCTTTAATATGTATGTATTTAGAAATATTTAAGTATGTTTCTAAGATGTCTGGTTTCCATAGTACAAGCTTTGCTTAGATTGGGATCAGATAGCATTGTGTGAGTTGTTCCATGATATATATATTCCGTCACACTCTAGGGTATGACGGGCGCCCTGCTGGTGCTGCTGAAGGACGCGTTCGAGCCGACGCTGATGCAGTCGCTGGAGGGCACGCCGGTGCTGGTGCACACGGGCCCCTTCGCCAACATCGCGCACGGCTGCTCGTCCATCCTCGCCGACAAGATCGCCATGAAGCTCGCCGGCGAGACCGGCTACGTCGCTACCGAGGCCGGCTTCGGATCTGATATCGGTGAGTTTACTACTTCACTAAACTCCAACTCAAATCTATAGGTACTAATATTATAAAGCTGAAGAGTTTGTTCGTTTGTTTGTTTGAACGTTGTAATCTCAGAAACTACTGGTCCGAATTGAAAAATTCTGTAACTGTTGGATAGCCCATTTATCGAGGAAGGCTTTAGGCTATATAACATCACGCTACGACCAATAGGAGTGGAGCTGTAATGAGAAATGTTGCAAAATCGGGCTAAATGTACGCAGACAAAGTTGCACGGGACAGCTAGTATCTTCATAAAACCTTTAATATGATATGATTCGTGTAATGATCTCCTAACCGATTTCGGTTACCGCGGCCTAAGCCAATTAAGCAGGAGATATTATAGTGCACAAGTGTATGCGCAGACACAAGTGCACTCTCTATTCCCTCACTCTCATAGTCCGATGGGACGGAAATCCGACACTACTGGAGAAAGTATGGGCGCAAATCGACGGCTTAACGTGCTCTCCGAGGCACGGAGGAGTATTACAATATTCGAAAACTGTCACCCATCTATTGACCGAGAAAATGGTAACGTTGCTTAACCTTGCAGATGTCTCGATCTGCTCGGTTGCCACTGAGTCAGGGTCCTCACTCCTACTTGCTACCTACATTTGTCTCACAACCATCTACCATACATCTGTGAGATCCCAGATCCCATCCTGAAGTAAAAATCGTTGTTTTGTTAGGTCCGTAACAACGATTTTCTCCGGTAAAATAGTCTATGTATGTTGTTAAGGTCATAACTCCAAAAATGGGTGTTAGTAACACTTGTCTAGACCTGGTTTGTTTTATTTTACCAATCAGATCAGAGTCTGTAAGTTTCTGCAATATTTGACTCAACCGGTCAAGTGTTAGCTGCTTGCATGGCTGCCCCCCCCCCCCAGCCATGCAAGCAGGATTCATTCGATTCAACACTGGTACACCATATCCACCACCGAGGGGTACCGTACCCCCTTGTATCCGCGGCTGCGGCCAACCACAAAAAACACAAAAGCCCGGGGGGACCAGGCCGCAGGATGAGTATGGCTGGTGTAGACAGTATCAACACCAGGTTTATTAAACTTGTTTCTTACCTTTAGAGGATATCAGGTTTTTCCGAAAGACTGTTTAAAAACAATTGAAATAGAATTGTAACTCTACATATTCATTATTCGTCATTTTCATGTTAACAGCAAATTGACCAATTAGTTCTTGTTATTGTCTTATTGTTCTACATCGCTCACTACCCACACAAAACGCTAAACCACATCCTTTTCCCTCAAATTTGTCGTGCTCTGAGACCAATTGTTTATTTATCTCTGAAAAAACTGATGTTAGGAATGTTTTCTTATTTCTTACTTGGACGCAGAGTAAATACATTTATAGTAAAAAAAATGTATTTAATAATCTACATATCCTAGATATTATTTTTTATTTAGATTTTATTTTTAACTGCCTCTGTGGCGCGGTGGGAGTGTATCCGACTGCTACGCAAGAGGTCGTGGGTTCGATCCCCACCCAGGATGAAACCTTGTGTGATGAGTACGATGGTTTATTCTGTGTCTGGGTGTTATTTATCTATAACATGTATATATATAGAAATATATAAATATGTTTATCAGTTGTCTGATTTCCATAGTACAAGCTCTGCTTAGTTTTTTTTTAAAGATAACTAGCAATGAGGGATTGAGTCCCACATTACTAGCAATCTTGTTAACCCCTCCAGCTAAGCTCAAAGACTTGTGTTAGGAGTGGGTTCACGGGGGTGCTGTTTGCCGGAAAACCTCCCCGTGGTGCACCCCGGGCCACGTGTGCTGGTAAATTCGCGGCTTTTCGCGAAACCACCGTCACACGGCTAATGTTCTGGCAGAGTAGGAGGTGGCCTTTCCCTGGGCTGCCCAGAGGCAGGGCGAGGGCCGGCGGGGTCGCCGTCTATTTATAGATGGTGAACGCGGTCTGATGCAGTCCACCGACCGGCCCGACCCGAAACCCTGAATGGACAGGAACGGGAGCCCACACTTTTGTGGGCTGCGGGGAAGTAAACCCCTTTAAAAAATTCCCTAATCTTACGCTTGTGGTGCCTGGCAATGGGATGAATGGCTGAGGGGTCCTCAGTCCCAAGGGCTACCTAGACGCAGGTCTATAAACATAAACAAAATGTCGCAGGTCAAAGATATGGATACATCTACCCAGGAGGGTCCCGAACGCTCTTCGTTCGGGGAATCCCTTCCGGAGCCAGTCGGCTCCGGCAGTCCCACGTACTCTGGGGGGGACAACCCACGACACACCAGCCCGTCGCCGAACTGTAAATCCGGCACCGAAAATAGCGCAATGGTCGCGATCCAAGAGGAGGCAACGCGTGAGTTGCCAGTTTCATCGGCGGAGTCGAGGTCTCCGCTGCTAGCTGTTTCTGTGGGAAGCTCGGCGTGCATCAGGCGATGCGGTTCCGCGTCCTCCATCAGCGACATGCAGCTGTTAGGGGGCGGGAAACGTCCCGAAGTCTGTTTAATGGGTGTTGGGCGACGTTCTACTCGGAAGCAGCAACCAAAGCGCAGACGCTCACCAGAAGCAGACCAGGACCTGCCCGAGGCAGACATTCGAATCCCTCGGAAAGTGAGGACCTCAAATAGAGGCGGTTCGGGTGCGAGAACGCGGTCTTTAACACCCTTCTCACGCCCACAATCTCCAGTGACGGCGACACTAGACAATATCACCTCGGCTAGTTCGTCCGTCTTTTCTCGCCGGGAAACCTATGCCCGTGTTAGAGAAGAGGGTGAGTTGGCTGCTGAAGAACGAGTTGGCCAGGTCATGGAGAGGCTCCGCCAAACGGGAGGGGATACAGACGCGAAAACGATTCATCATTCGCCGAGGTGGCTGTATAGTGTGCTAGTAGAGCGCCACGTGCACCAACTTCTCAGCCAGCTATGAGAATGGTGCAGCCTGTGAGGGCCGATCCCGCACGGCGGGTTTCTCAATCCCATCCCCTGCCTAAGCGAACACAAAGAGGGGCGCCTCGTGCGGTCACCGGCATATCCAATGAGCCGGAGGCCGTATCTAGTGCTCCCGAGCTCGTTCCTACTCCCACCGTCACAGCCCCGTCTGGTGAGGAGTGGTGGACGGCCGGGCGCAAAAAGCGACGTGGGAAGAAGGTTAAGAAAGCTGCACAACTGTTGTTGTTTGGCTGTTCTGCCAGCCCACCCCAAGAGTGGCAAGAGGAAGCCAAAACTTACTCCGCCCAAGTCAGCAGCCGTCGTTGTGACGCTGTCGCCGGAGGCGGAGAGGAGTGGCAAAGTCTCCTACGCAGAGATTTTCCGCCAGGCGACCCTTAACGCCAACAATCTTGCTCCTTCCGCCAAGCCCAAACCGGGGCCAGGATTCTAGAGTGTCCCGGTCAGGATGGTGCGAAGGTGGCGGACTTCGTGGCGGAGACGCTACGGGGGCTTACCAAGAGGAAGGAGGGCGTAAAGATCGCCAGGCCCACAAAATGCGCAGAATTGCGCATTTCGGGCCTGGATGATTCGATCACGACCGAAGATAAGCGAGAGACCATCGAGACAAGAACTCAATGTGTCTCCGGATTCGTGAAGGTCGGCGCCATCCGCCCCGGTCCCGGTGGAGTAGGTGCAGCTTAGGTTCGCTGCCCCGTCGCTTCGGCCAATGCCCTGGCCGAAGCAGGCCGGCTCCTCGTGGGCCTTTCCTTCGCTAGCCTGCGAGGTGCTTTAAGTGTATGGCCACGGGACAATTGCGACCCAGGTGCACCAGCGGTTTTGACTGCAGCACAATGTGCCATCGCTGCGGTCAACCGTGACATAGGGCGGCGGAATGTTCTGCCGCCCCCCACTGCCCCATGTGTGCGGTGGGCAATCTGCCCGCCAATCATATGATGGGGCGGAAGGGTTGTAAGCCCCCCAAGGCTTCCAAGCCACTCCCGGGCAGCAGCCAATCGACCCAGGCTGCCCCTGGAGCTCAGCCGCCTACTGAGGTGGAGGGGATGGATGTAGTGCCGCACTCCTAAATGGGCAGTGGTAACTCCTCCATCATCCTCCAGACGAACCTCAACCACTCCGCCGCTGCCCAGGACCTTCTCCTGCAGGCCATGGCGGAGTGGTCGATAGGTGTCGCCGTAGCCGCGGAGCCCTACTTTGTTCCTCCCTGCCCAAATTGGGCGGGTGACCGGGACGGCTTCGTGGCAATCGTCAGCTCCGCTGCGCTTCATTCCCTGCCCTTGTCGATTAGAGACAAGGGTTCGGGATATGTTGCTGCCGACTGGGGGGGAGTCACGCTCTACGGAGTATACTTCTCCCCCAACCGGAGTTTTGCCGAGGTCTTCCTCACCAATCTGGAGACTTCGATACGGCGGTTGGCACCTCGCCACGTGCTGGTGCTGGGGGACTTCAACGCCAAATCTACGGCGTGGGGTTCACCCAGCACGGACGTCCGCGGTTCGGCGGTTGAGGAGTGGGTGGCGTCGGTGGGTCTCGGAGATTCGGACAGGCCTATCGTGTTGCTGGACGAGGCGGGGAAGTTGCTGGAGAGAATTCTCGCTACCCGCATCGTTCGCCATTTGAACGAGGTCGGCCCCGATCTGTCGGACGCTCAGTACGGCTTTCGTGCTGGGCGCTCGACCGTTGGGGCCATTCTGCGCCTAAAGGCTGCATCGGAGGGCACCGTCGCCGGTGGAGGAGTGATGTTGGCGATATCTCTCGATATCGCCAACGCCTTCGGGTCTTTGCCATTCAGCTGCATCAGAGAGGAGCTCCGGTATCATGGAGTACCCGCGTACCTGAGGCAGCTAGTGGCAGACTACCTCGAAGGCAGGAGGATCCTGTACGAGGACCGAGAGATCTGTCTTGGGGTCCCTTTTGTGGAATATCCTGGTCCTGGAGGAGTGAGTGGGGCGGCAGCATGGGACCCTTTCCTTCCGGCTGGTGCAGGTCCTTTCCGGGCACGGATGCTTCGGGAAATACCTGCACACGGTCGCTAGGAGGCAAACGAGTCCCGGCTGCTACCACTGCGACTGCGGTGAGGACTCGGCGCAACACACCCTCCAACACTGTCCAGCTTGGGAGGGGCAGCGTAAAGTTCTCACGGCAGTGGTCGGAAGTGACCTCTCGTTGTCGGCCGTGGTTCTGTCCATGGTACGGGGCGAGGGGTCATGGAATGCGGTCGCATCCTTCTGCGAGGACGTCACGTCTCGCAGAAAGAGGCGGCGGAGCGCGTCAGGGAAGAGAGCTCCCTGGCGGATCCGCTCCGTCGCCGGCGAACCGGGTGGCGTCGGCGCGCATCGGCGGCTACGGGCCGCGCCTCCACGGAAGGCCGCGGGCAGGGCAGATTACCCCGTACGCCCGTACGGGGTAATCTGCCCTGCCCGCGGCCTTCCGTGGAGGCGCGGCACCCTTCGTGTATCCAGGTGCCGCGTAGGTGTGTAATGCCCGGAATGCAATAACATCGCTTCCGGGCATTGCCACTGGGCGGGCCGCCGACGGTATAACAAATTCCGGCGGCCCGTTCGCGAAGGTGGCGGGCGATACACGGCGGGTTTTTTAGTGGGTGCAAACCCCACACTACCTCCACCGTCTTCCCCGGACGGTAGGGATGTTCGTAAGGATTTTTTCCCGCCACATCAAAAAAAAAAAAAGAAAAAAAAGGAGTGGTTTCACGTCGGTAGTATAATTAGTAGGATTTGTCTTGTGAGTTGTCCCAAGATATTATTGTTATTATATGTATAAAAGATTGCCTGTTAGTATAAGGGCCTGTTCCTGCTATATCGTGACAACAGATTATCGTGTCGTTTAAAGCGTTGTGGCTTGTGTATTCAAATGAAGATGACTATTCACATATAGGACGATTTGATTCAATGTCGTCGACAGTATTTTTGCAGTGATGACAGATTGTTAGACAGTCTAGCACGATATTCGTTTTAATGGGAACAGTTAGAAACGACAGACGTCCAATGATAAATTAATCGTCATGACATAGGAGGAACGGGCCCTCAATTGGCTATTATAAACAAACGACTTATGGCACTGGCGCCCGCTGCGTTCGAATTATGGGACCATTGTCAAGACGCGTGTTATTGTTTTTATCGATTGTTTAGTAAAAACTTAGTTGGTATGTACATAAGGTGTCATTGAAAAAATATATCCTATTGTCCTAAATGGGTGTCAAGATGAATTGTTTGTGACTACTCTTGGTAGGTTATAGGCCTACTTATCATTTTAAACTCCCAACTGAAAAGAAAGATGTTATAAGTTTGACACTTAAGTTTATGATGCACAAGCATTGGTGGATATAACCGGCCATAGAAGTCTTCCACTTCGGAGAGGACTGCCGGCTTCGAAGAAACGACTTCCTCACTTACTGTGGTCAGCTTCGTCAGGTGGCTTCTTTCAAGAGATTGTACGAGCACTTTTGATCCCCGGTTCTGCTCGATCGCTCTTTTAATCGAGAGAGTGTTGGAGTGCCGGAGGTCGTGTCGTATATCCCTTGGTTTAGAGCGCGCTTTTCCGACGAAGTGACGGGTGGGTTTTTACGTCGTTTCTTCATTAGCCCTATCATCTTTTCCGAAAGCTTTCACTTCTTGCCCTTACGCTGCATTTCACAAAATCTCGTACCTTTTTCCCTGAGTATCTGAACCACATTTACAAGCTACAGGTTTACGTCTGTTGTGGTATCCATGGCAGCAAATCGGTTATCCAGGTTTGATTGGAACGTTTCGGATCCTATCATGGTTTGGTTTATACAGGTATTATAATATCAATAGTTTTACTACCTTGGTAGCGAGGTGGGTTCGATTCCCATCCGACACCACGTTGTGTGATCCACAACTTGTTGTTCAAAGTCTGAGGGTACTTTGTTTCCGTGAATTGAATGTTTATCAAGTTCCCCGTGACTAGGCTTGTATGTAGTATACAAGCCTAGTCACGGCGAACTTTCTGGAATGGAAGTTGCATTTTGAACTAAAAGAAATATATCTTTAGGCATGGAGAAATTCTTCGACATCAAATGTCGTGCGAGCGGTGACACCCCTCACTGCGCGGTGATCGTGTCGACCGTGCGAGCGCTGAAGATGCACGGCGGCGGCCCTCCAGTGTCGCCCGGCTTGCCGCTCCATGACGTCTATGTGCAGGTAATGGCAGACAACGCCTGCTCAAGTAGTTATAGCTAAATCAGCGCTGTGTTGTGGTTCATGCTACAACATAGCTTTTATGCTGAGTGGTTACATCATTGCAGCAACTTATTTGTTTTAGTACTTAATAGTATATAATACAGTATTGTGCTCAACACTATCTGGAACCATTTTTTTTTTTTATTTGTTTCTTTCCATTTTGCATTTGTTATTTTCCAAACACTAATTGCCTTTCTTAAAAAGAAATATAAATTTAATCTACAATTCAAACAATTTTACAAAGAAATTATAAGTAGGTAATCGGGCAGAGCTTCCGTACGCTATGACGACCGACGACAAATTGAACGAGAGCCTTTTTTTTTTGTGAGGTGATAAGTGTAAGCCGTTAGGCTATGTTCACCCTTGCGCGGTCGTGCGGCGAGCGTGTGCTCCTAACCTAAATGTACCTACGTATTCAAACTTTTATTAGACGGAACTAACAAAAATTTGCCTACGGTCATATGAGTGAGTGTGAGTGCTGCATATGCATAGGGCGTCCCCTACCAAGGGAACTCGAATCCTAGTTGTGGGCTATGCTAGGTGTGGCGGGCCGGCCCGATTGTGTAGTGACGCGGTGACGATACAAACGACCCCTACGACGAGGTCGGTATCGCGGTGAGTTGCCGGTGCGGGGTGAGTTGTGTCTCATAGATGAGTATGCGGCTTCCTGCGCCTTGGTGATCTCGTCTGAACGAGAGCCGCTCACCACGCATCTTTTAAAGGCTGCCGCAGTGTAGCCACTAGGGTTTTCATTTTGCTTCTAACACAAGCGTATGTTTTGTCTTTGTTTTACGTTCCATTTTTAAAATATAATAGACTAGCTGCCTGCCCCGGCTTCGCACGGGTGTCGTATAATAGTTTTTTCTACCTTGAGTAACATTATTGTAATTTTCGTAAGGATCTCTATTTTTTTTTGACAATAAAGTATAGCCGTGCTCCCCGTTATTGTAGCTTTCTAATGGTGAAAGAATTTTTGAAATCGGTCCAGTAGTTTTTAAGTTTATTCGTGACATACAAAAATACAAATCTTTCCTCTTTATAATATTAGTATAGAAGAAGAAAAACATTCGCTAGTTAAATGCTCTAGCAAAAGTATTATAAATAAGGGGGTTATTCTTAATATATGTAGCAGGCAAATTGTATAATTTGTAATTACATAAATGGTGTCGGCATTTTACAAACATAAATACGTTTTACAAAATGTCTTACGACGAATGTGAACTGTCGTTTATTTTCTATAATTCTACAAGACATTAGTGACCACCGTTTACAAACTGCCGCGGTATATTGTTCGAAGTAAAAAGGGTTATGTAAAAGTAAAATATTAGTAAGTTAAGGCGAACCGAGCGATTGCGGTAGCGGCCGCAAAGTGCCAAAAACATCAAATTTAAGTTTGGATTCGGCATTTTGTAAAACGTTTGTTTAAAGAGGATTTATGCTACATATTTTTCTGTGATCCATATAAAAGGGAACCGAGCCTGATGTTTTAAGCCTCTACTGGAACGTGCATAATGGTAGGTCATTGTCACAGAATACAGAATTTCTCTACATGTGAAAATATACATATAGTCGCACACGTACCTACGTAGATCTCGGTGGAATCTCAACGAAAATAGCGCATGTTGAGATCATCCCTACATGCGCATCTATGGTTACGGAGATTTTTTGACATATGAATCGGCCTTCTGTTATGTTATGTGTCGTTGTTGTGTATGACTATTTCCGCGAAATTGATCTTCTAACATCAAACATATTAAATTACTTACGTTCTACGTATTCATTAATTTGCGTAACTAGTTCGCGTGTGGCCATTCCACTGCCTCAATAAATGTTAATAGATTTGAATCAGGTTAGTTGGTGAAGTCAGTTACCTAGGATAGAAATGACGTGCGTCCACTAGTTCTAATAATAGTTCCAATTGGGAATTTACCAACCTTGAAATATTGATTTATAGCAAAGTCACCTATAAAGTCGAAAACAGAAACAATGCTGACAAAATTGATTCTGTGAAATTATTTGAAATGTTGATACGTAATTAATTAAAAAAGTATTTTTTAATTTTATTCTTGTTAACATTAAAATGTTTTTTATATTTGAGCATTTTATGCGAATTCCCCATACTTATCAAATAATTGAAAGAAACATTGTTTGGTTCGGGTTCGATGCCGCGAACATGTCCTCACATAAACCTCGTAACAGTTGCCTTAAATCGTGACATTTGACAAATTCGACAGCTCTAGATTTGGCTAGGTGGTGGCGTGATTAACGTCGTAGGGACGGCCCCCTTACGTTTGCAGGTGCGAGTCCTGTTCGATCGATTTATTTTCTTCATACATTGAAAGTATGTCAATGATTTGATTTTGATTTTGCGGAAAAATGTCTATGGCAAAACTCTCTTATCTGTCAAAACGTTTCATACCTTATTGACAAATCTATGTATCTTTTCCTTTAAATTAATGGCTAATAGCATAATAAGCACAAGCATACAAGTATATACACCCTACAGGGATTCATTTATGACGTAGATACAGGTAACATTGCCTTTTAATATCTACGTAATATCAATTAAATACCAATCAATCGGTATACAGATGTGATTAAGTTAAGACTAAAGGTCAGACATGCTTCCATGCTTTTAAAATAGGCCAATTCTGCCATAAATATGTTCATGACTATCGACTGATTTTACGACTGCTGTAAAATTTACAACTTGGCTATAATTGCAAACTGTTAACCCAAAATAAGTTGATAGCGTAACGTATCTAACGTTTTCAGGAAAACCTGGAGCTACTCAGCAAAGGACTGTGTAATTTGGGCAAGCACATTAACAACGGTAATAAGTTTGGTGTACCCGTTGTTGTTGCTGTCAATAAGCATGGGTAAGTTTTGTACAATCTCGAAAGTTTAAAAACAATAAGCTTGTAGTAGTACAAGCTTATTGTTTTTAAACTTTCGAGATTGTTATACATATTAGATATATTTCGTGACTTAATCGCAGAAATTATTTAAAGGTTTATTTTTTCTTTTATTTACCCGACGTTTCGAATCGATCGAATTGCACCGATCGTGGTGACGGGTCCGTTTCGATCGAATTGCACTGATCGTGGACCCGTTAACAAGCCTATAAAACTCCTTTATTGATAGAGTCTTAATTTTGATGTAAAATAATATACTTTATGTCTTTAAAGCTTATACGACAGATGTCAAAGTAAAATACTTTCAATTATAATACAAGACTTGCATTTTCTATCAGTAGACTATCAATAAAGTTGATAATGTAATGCAGATGATAACTACATGAGCGAATTAGCAGGTTAGACCCGAAAATCTGTTTCTAAAAATGTGCCAAACAATTAGAAATATCCTTACTAATATTATAAATATAAAACTTGGATGTATGCAAAAACGGCTGAACCGATCTGAATAAAATTTACGCAGAGATAGATTATAAAATGAAGTAGCACATAGGCTACTATTTATTCCGGAAAAATGTATGGTTCCCGTCGCGGGCGACTGCTATTAATAAATAATGATAGACAAAGAAAAATTTAAACCAATGTGCTTTTTTTGTATAGAAACGACACCTTAGCA
The DNA here is from genome assembly GCA_945859575.2 of Herminia tarsipennalis. Classification (NCBI taxonomy): domain Eukaryota; kingdom Metazoa; phylum Arthropoda; class Insecta; order Lepidoptera; family Erebidae; genus Herminia; species Herminia tarsipennalis. Next base: position 10,225,982 of record OX243851.2, read on the forward strand.
GAACTAAACATGGTTAAAGAATTCGCTCTGAAGAACGGAGCCTTCAAGGCGGTGGTGTGCGAACATTGGGCCAAGGGTGGGTTGGGTGCCTTAGAACTGGCTGATGCAGTCATCGAGGCCTGTGACTCCGCTTCCAACTTCAACTACCTGTACCCACTTAACCTGTCCATTCAAGACAAAGTCAAGAAAATCGCCACTGAAATGTACGGAGCCGGACAAATCGAATACACCGATGATGTCATCGAGAAAATTAAGAAATTCACTGAAATGGTTTGTACACTCTCAGAATAGTTTATTTACGATAGTGTAATAATAAGTACTAGCGCTAGTTCATACTAGTCGCGTTTTGCGGAAAGCAGTGTTCATACTGTATTAATATATGACAACACCTGTTTTCCCTGGAAAGCGACCACACCTTCGCTCAGTGGGATGTGTACTGTCAAGTCAAATCAGAATCTTTTTATAAAATGTCAAAACGACACTCTGTTTAGAAAAGAGAATGGACGGTTTCGTCCCCAGTGATGTATCAAGTTGTGATATATGTCAATTTGAAGGTTAATTTTATAGTATGATACTAACAACGAAACTTGTGCAGGGAATTTATCTACTATGAATTATTTTATTATTTTTAATTATGCATAATTTTAGAATTGACAGTTCTATTCATGTATAATGTATAATGTACATGAATAGAACTGTCAATTCTAAAATTATGCATAATTAAAAATATAATAAAATAATATATAAGTACTTTACTCCCTGAGAGCTGATCTGATATGTGAGGGGACATGTTACACAGGTTTGTAAGACCAAAATACCCATATATGTAGAGGGATTCATTAATTGGTGTTATTCATAGTATTTTTGGAAATACGCATATCAAAATGGGGTATACTTTTTTTTTCTTTTTTTCCTTTCTTTATTTAAAAATAAAGATAACTAGCAATGTGGGATTTAATCCCACATTACTAGCAATCTTGTTAACCCCCCCAGCTAAGCTCAAATGCTTGTGTTAGGAGTGGTTTCACGTCAGTAGTTTAATGGGTAGGATTCGAAGCCGCAACCTCACGATTATGATACCGATGCCTTAGCCATTAGGCTACCGCCGCTTACTGCATACTGCATTTATGTATGTGAGTCAAATATGCCAGTATTAGCCCAATTTGGAATTGATTTCGAAGGCGTGCTTTTGATAGGCCGACTTCAATCCTGCCATGTGACCAGTCGTATGTTTTACTCGCAGGTACATATTGGTAAATACAAGAGCGACGGGAAGGAAGTCTGTCAGTAATTATTACTGCTCGTGTCTAACAGATCGAAGAAGGTATTCCGGTTATAACATTTTATAACCGGAAACTTTTCTCGACGATAGTTTAATATTATATTTGAATTAACGCCCCGCGCAACTTTGTTTGTGTAGTTTTTCCCTATTTTTGCAGCATTTTTCATTTACGCTCTGCACCTTCTGATTGTAGCGTGATGTTATATAGCCTATAGCCTTCCTCGATAAATGGGCTTTCCAACACTAAAATATTTTTTCGATGCGAATCAGTTGTTCTTAAGATTATCGCGTTCAACCAAACAAACAAACTCGTCAACTTTATAATAATTAGTAGGTATTATAATATTAGTATAGATAACTAATCCCATTTTCTTATTGTATTGCTGTTTTTATTTATTGGTACCTGTAGTAGGTATACCTACCTATGTATGTGTAAGTACGGGCGACGCCCAGAAAAACCCCGCTTCAATAGTAAATAAAGTTTAAATGTACATGAATAGAACTGTTCATCCGAAAAATTTTAATTAATAAAAATATAATAAAATAATTCATAGTAGGTAAATTCCCTGCACGAGTTTCGTTGTTGGTGCCATACTATATTATTAAGCTATTGTTATAACCTCCAAAATGACATATGTCACTATATGATACACCCTTGGGACGGCGGCCATACCTATGCGCCCATTTTCCTTTTTAGGGAATACTGAGGCGTAACGACTCAACTCAGGATGATCAAATAATTACTTTTAGTATTTCTTTTGATGAATATAATTATTACACGCGTTAAATTATGGAATAACACATTTATTCATATGCCATTATGACGTTGGTATTATTGCATGATTACTGAAATTTAATTTATTTTTACTGTAGTCATCATCCGAAAACCTAGTTGCCATCTGACAAAAATTTTCATATTGCCGCCTCATTCGTTTCCAAACGCACAGCAATTAAGATAAAATGATACTAAAACTAGCATGTAAATATATCTCATACAATAGCTGACCTGAAGTGAGTTGTCCCAAGATATTATTATTATTATTAATTAACTGACTTGAAAGTACTCTTTACTGACTGAAAATACATTTCGATTATTGATAGATTATACCTACTCGAAGATTCAATGGAAGTATACATTTAATAAAAATAAAAATAATGACCTTGAATTAACCTATCACGCAGACGAATTCCACGGCCATTTCAATTTTTATTCCCTGATTTTGGAGATAAAGTGACAGTTTGAATTGTTTAGTGTTTTCAATATCATTAAATAAATTAACTGACATCATAGAATATTACAGAGTACAGGTACACTTCTATCTTATCTTTCCACTCTATTGTCTACCTTTCTTATTTTATACTAGCTGACCCGCGCAACTTCGTCTTTGTCAATTTTTCCCGTTTTTGCAACATTTTTCATCGCTGCTCCGCTCCTATTAGTCATAGCGTGTTGTTATAGCCTATAGCCTTCCTCGAGAAATGGGCTATCCAACAGTAAAACAATTTTTCAATTTGAACTAGAAGATCCTTATATTATCGCTTTCAACCAAACAAACTAACTTCAACTTTATTATATTAGTAGGTACAAACTAATAGAGTATCAAATACTGTCACTGGTTTGGATATTACTGGATGGGAATTATATTTTTTATTGCGACATATGCGCATGTCATAATATCTTTGTATTTGAAAATAAAATATGACTTAACAATAATTACAGATAGCCTTGTATGCCTGTCACTTTTCGTTAGTGTCATCACGATTGATTGTAGCGTATGTTATGAAGATTCGTCTGCCAAAATAATTAGGAACACATTATTATATTCACATGTTATTATTAGTTCGGAGTTCTTGTTAAAACCAATCAGTCCTGTTTTTCATCTTCTTCATACTAAATGAAGTTTTCAGGTGTGATTAATGTAATTGTAGACTTATTCCACGTGAAACTAGTGATGCATTTACAAGAATGCGCTTTTTAGTATCTTTACATTTTCTTGTGATTTCGTAATAGAAATCGTCTGCTGATAGATTTATGTATTGTGGCCGACGCAAGCGCGCGCATGCGCCTAATCCACTAAAGCTGTCAGTAAATCATCAATGTTTTAGCGATTGCAGCGACATGCGATAAAATTGGAAAAAAACGTCCGTGAACCGACTTTATTGACAAACTTTTTTTTTATTTTAGGGCTACGATAAATTCCCAGTCTGCATGGCGAAGACTTCCAACTCTTTGACCGGCGACCCAGCTATCAAGGGAGCCCCCACAGGGTTCACGATGCGAATCAACGGTATCTTCGCGTCAGTAGGAGCAGGCTTCGTCGTACCCATGGTCGGGGAGATCTCCCGCATGCCTGGCCTCCCCACGAGACCGAGTATCTACGACATCGATCTTAACACTAAAACTGGGGAAATTGAAGGACTCTTCTAATACTAAGGAATGTGTATATTGCGGACCAATTTTGTATAATCGATGTTAATAAAATGATGTTATTTAGTTCTGTTTTTTTTATTTTAGACTCACTTCTCGGTCGCGATAAAAAAAAAATGGTTGGAATTCTCCCGCCAAAAAACTATGTCCTTTCCCGGGACTCAATCTATCTCCATACCAAATTTCATCTAAATCGGTACAGCGGTTTAAGCGTGAACAGATAGACGAGAGTTAATATTAGTTTGAATAACATTAATTTTTTTTTTTTTTTTCAATTCGACTCAATATTATATTTTTATTAATTAGCAAAATGAAAATTTACAATGTTAATAAATACAAGCTAGATTACCCTACGAAGGAACTATATACATACAGCTTACCTAGTAAACTCCAAAAAAAAGAGTTAGGCGTTGAAGAATTCCTCCCCATCGATGTCAATCCGTATAGTGCCCAGAAAAGGCTGGCAGCATTGCCACGTTGTATGGCAATGCTTATTCTCTGTGCAAAGAAAAGGCCAGCCTTCTGGTCACGAGATGCACTGACAAGACTCTGGAAATGTCTTTGAATAAGAGGCGAGCAAGATATCTTATACCTATATAATTTTAATTACTTACAAAATCAAAGTCATTGATAAAAGTCAATTCAATACAGGTATCTGATTATTTATTATTCATCTCATGGCCATAACGATTATAAATACATAAATCCAAAATTGATCATAAATCGTGCTATGTTTTATTAATTAAGTAGATATTATTTACGATAGCAATATTTTATTTATCCATGTATCTCACGTTTCATCGTTGTAGCGTACCTTTGACTTGGATTGATGGAAAGTTAGCAGTCTATTGTTCTACAGTTGGGTTCGGTTTATAATATTTTAATCAATAGAATAGCTACAAGTTCGTTTATCGAGTGCAGGGCAAGAAGAGCAAATGTCACGGGCAAAATTGCAACGGAAAATGATTTGCACCTCCTCTGTATCGGGTGAGATAAATTACTTTGCCCGGAGCGGCTACAAGGCTAGATCGGGCCTTGAAGACAAATAATAAGTAAGTACCGTTTTGAAGAACATCGACTAGCTCTATTAAAATAGCAAAGCAATACATGTATACTTTAATACCTAATGCAACAAAAACAAGAACAATTGAAATTCCTGTGTTATATTTGAGTGGCATGTCAGCATGTGTCTAAACAGGAGTGGCAACTTGGAACTATGACAAAAGAATGAGTTCATCGATATTTATTATTGTCTCCTGCAAAATATATTCACACAGAAGCAAGCCTTTGTCACAAGATATCCATCAACTGTTTTGGTAGGTATACTTAGAATAAGCTTATAGTTTAAGACTTGGTCTAGTTGGTCTGATTTGGTTAAGATCTACGGTTTTGTTTGACTTTAAAATAAAAGGACTGGCGTTCAGTGGAATCAGTGGTCCACAGGAATCAAAACATGGTCCGCAAACGATTTCAAATTTCGCGTGCACAGGTTCAAAAACCGTAGGCCGTGTGGTGCCGGCTTAAGAATAGTACCACCCCATCTCCACCCGTGGGTGTCGTCAAGGCGACTAAGGGATTTCACCCCGGAGGACGGGCAGCAGCGTCCTCTGAGTATTTAAAGCCTTACTGCGATCGCCAACCCGCTCGCCAAGCGTGGCGATTATGGCAATTACCCCCAGGATCTACTGGGGAGACCCGTGCCCAGCAGTGGGCCATCATATGGGTTGATATGTATGTATGTATGTAGGTTCAAAAATGTCATTGAGTCTTTTTTTTTTTAAACGACTCCCGCATTAGGGTACAAGCCCTGTGTCGCGGGGGACTTTACAAACATACAAGTCACAGACACAAATTACACCCAGACTCGGAACAACAATTTGTGGATAACACAAAGTGGTGTCCCGTGTGGGAATCGAACCCACGACCTCTTGCGTAGCAGTCAGATACACTCCCACTGCGCCACCGAGGCAGTCAAATTGAGTCAAAAAATTATTTAATTATTTCAAAAAAACCATGTAGCTGAACACCATTATTTTCAGTTTCCGTTTCAATTGTAGAAACGTAATATTTTAGGTACAAAGAACCGTGAGAATTTGTTTAACCCTTCGCTACTTCGGTAGCAAGTTTCTTTGAATTTTTGGTTAAAGATTATTTTTTGATTCATATTTTTTCTATATAAAAATAGATTTAGTGTAGAGAACTCTTCAAATAAATAAAGTTTGATGGTAGTCCCTGCGAACAACAAAGAACTAAAAGGTTGGGAAGCACTGATTTAAATATTTAAAAAATCTAAGCACACCAAAAAGTATTGCGATATTTTTAATCAAGCTCTCCACAAGTGACCAAAAATATAGGTAAGTAGCAAAATGTAATCAATTATAGGTAAGTATAAAATTATCAGCTTTAAAAGTGGAAATAAAAAAATCCAAAGTCCATAATATCGCAATCGGATAATAAATAGACGCAACGAGAATTTGAATGAAAAAAAAAATCTCTATTGGAATGGAATGGGCGTCTTCTGATCGTCGACAGTCTGAAAACAACCCTAAATCAACCAACAAACAACCCTTGACTCTTTTGTTTTGCTATGTAGGTATTGTATCTACAGACTTTGTTTCGAAGTTTGGGAAAACGAGCGTGTAAGTAAGTATATCTTCATGGTTAAAGTGTAAATCAATTGCCAAATGAATCCACTTTTGACTGCCTCTGTGGCGCGGTGGGAGTGTGTCCGACTGCTACGCAAGAGCTCGTGGGTTCGATTTCCACACAGGACACCACTTTGTGTGATCCACAAATTGTTGTTCCGAGTCTGGATGTACTTTGTGTCCGTGACTTGTATGTTTGTAAAGTCCCCCGCTACACAGGGCTTGTACACTAATGCGAGAGACGTCTTAAAAAAAAAATCCTCGAGCTATATTGTAACCATTGACGTATAGATCTGGACCACGCATTGTACTGTCCACAAAGTAGCGTTGTCTCTATAAGGGTAGATTAGGCGAAACAAGGTTCGGCTCTCTCAAAAATTGATATAGAAAACCTAAATATTAGGAGACGAAAAAAATTATGTCACTAATCAAAGAGTTTTTCTAGTAGATGAAATAAAGAAATTTAAGGTTAAGTCTTAATATGATCCCGCAAATTAATCTTGAAGTTGCGGAAAAATGCAAAAACGAGCATTTTCGTATTGTCATAGTCATGGCTACTAGATAGTATTATATTATCTGTGGTCATGGCGTTCGTAATCTAAAATATGTACGAACGAATATTCTACTTTGTTTTGACCTGCGCTCCTGCGCATCGTGTCGCTGTGTACCTACGTAGCGCTAAATAACCAATTCTCTCAGTGTAATGCCCTCCTAAAGAGAGTGGTCAATTTTGTGAGGTTATGGCGCAGTCCTGTTCTGTAGGTACGTCAATGATTCTAACCGATCATCATTGCCTACTAAATTAGCCAATTCCAATAACTTAATAGAACTACAATTTATGCAATGATACTTAAAAAAAAATAGAACTACCTACTTAAAACACCTAGCTTAAAGGTATTTTAAGTAGGTATCTTGGTTTACTACCTACTATCGCGAGATAATGACGTCCAAGAACATTACGGGAACTCTTTTAAAGTCATCATCATCACATCTATGAGTCAGGTGGACTTTTGTTTAGTCGCAAGGGGCGCCACTACCAAGAGATAAGAAGGTATTTTTTCCTGATTCACTGCAGCCTGTTTAGGAGAGTTATTACGCGTCGCTTCTGAGAACAATGTTATATCATGCTATCCTAATATGTTTAACGCTCATTTTAAATTACTCAAGGGTTTTTTGCCTACTATTGTTCACACTATATAGTCATATAATGGCACTACAAACAGATCGTCATGATATCTTACGTGTAGGTAAATTAGAGGATAATTTATTCTCTCGGTGTCATTGGCTAAACGTTAGACCAACCACAAGCTACAGGGGCTTGTGGTTGGTTTGTCTTATGGTATTTGACCTAACCATTATACCTACCAAATGTTTAATTATCATAGGCATTTACAAGTTTAAGTTGATAAATTACAAAAAAAATAATACATTGATATAAGGTCACCTGTGGCATTTGCGTTTTTGGGGCAATAGCGTTTATCTATAGCTACGAGTAAGAGGATAGATTTGTATTTTTGTACTTTTGTGGGTGTGTATGTTTGTAATGAATAAACTCAAAAACTACTGGACCGATTTCAAAAATTCTTTCACTGTTGGGAAGCTACATTAACCCCGGGTGACGTAGGTTTTTTTTTTTATTTAAATGTACTATATATAAAAATCATACTACCAATCAGTTTTATTCATTTCTACCGAACCTGTTTATTAAAGTGATAAACTGAAATTATGGAGGTCGATTTTTGAAATATCTTCATTTTATAAAATACGTGTTTGTCGACGAGTTGCTTAATGTTGGTGATCAAAATCGTATAAAATCTTTTTATTTACTAGATTTTCCGTTTTGATTTTATAATTCATGTAGACTTTATAAGTTTGTCTATCTATACAGGTAGTTATTTTAGTTGAAATCCTTTTGGGTTTTTTAAATATCATAATTTAAAATTATGACTTTTTTTGAGAATACAAGAGGTAAATGCGTCTGACGTTTTGAGGTTATTGCGCCTGTAGTATGCAATAAAATATAGCCTCAGGATCAGGGACCATCAACCTTTTTTGGTAAATCATCAAGAAATAGGTACTTGGTGGAGTTTAAGGATATGTGAAAAGATTCATCAAAATAGTGAGATAAGTAGGTACTTTATAATTATTTGTAGTGAAATAAACAATATTTCACTTATTATAAAATTTATACGGGGTGTAACAGAAAGGTGTGGTCAAATTTAAGCAGCTGATAGTGTATGATGTCAGTATTGCACCTACCATGTCATAAGTCATAGCTGGTTGCATTATTATTACATAGTAATAAAAAAAATTAGGGTACTCCGATTTTTATAAAATTAGGTATTAATTCAGGCACTGAGTATCATGGGCACATACAAATTTATATTTTCTACTTCTATATGATATTTCAAATTGCTGATAAATTTCCTTTAAACAATGTTGTTTGTAGCACGTAACGTATAAATATTTCATCTCAAGAAAGTAGCCCGTTTTGTGTTCATTTAATATAGACGATTTTGCCCCAAAGAGGGACAATGCGTCTAAAATTCTCCTATTAAAAAAAAACGTTGATAATTCTTTAAATTTAGAATATTAATTAAAGAAAAATGTATGAATTTACACAGATAACTAAAGAATAAAGAACGAATTTTATTAGTTACTTGACGAATTTTGCGAAATAAAGTATCAAAAACCACGTAGTGGAAATAGCACAAAGTGTATATAGTTGGTAAATTACACGTCAATATGAAAATATCCAAATTATTTTTTAGTCGGTACACAAACAAAGCAGGCAAGTACAAATTTTGTTGATTAAAAGCATGATTTGACTATTGTAAGTGAAAATTTTGCGAGACGAAAAATCGAATTATTTTCTTCCTTTCGATATCTTAATTATTATTTTATATATAATCATTCGTTACAAGTACCTACTTTGACCAATATTTAAGCACATATTAGTTTTACCTTTGTTGAAAGTAGATGCTCCTACTATGTTGTACCCACTAAAACTGATTTTGTTTATCTCATGTTCCAACTTTGTACAAATATAAATTTGTATTAATACCTATAATTTGCATCAGTCCTATAACGTGGCGTTCGCATGCGATGCGAAGTTTTGTTTTTCACCCAATACCGCTATTGTATGTACCTCGCGCGGGGGAGGGATGCAAATCATTACACCCGATTGGGCGGGCAAGCGTTAGCAGTTTGTATATATATCACTTCAACATACCATTTAGCGACTTTTGTACTTATTATATTGTATGTATCTACTTAGATATATAGGAACTCTTGTAATACTGTGTGAAAGATCTGGTCATCACTCCGATACCGAGAGGGAGGACTTTAATCTCCTACATTTGGTGAAAAATATCGTCGTGGCGCGGCTAACAGCTGTAGGTATAACTTATCTTTTTTATCTCCAGATGGCTCGTCATTATTTATTTTATAAATCTTTGATGTGTAATGTGTAATGGCGAATATAAATGCGGTTTTACGAAATATGTGGGCAGCACCTAAAAGAAAATTTGCGTTTAATATTTTTAGTAGGTAAGCCTCTACAGAGAATCATCTATAGATATTTATAATATAAATTATTTGAATATAAAATAACAACGATATTGCGCTCTTCGTTGGTCATGCGTCAAAATAGGTAAGCATTCGCGCACTTTGTGTGTTTTGTTTTATCATATTAACATAGTCAGAGAATCGGTATTTCCTAAGACTAAAAATTTCAAGAAGGTAGGAATATCCGCCTATCCGCAGTGGGCCGACGAAATGGATTACGGGGCAAATCTATATTTTCTTGTTCTCAGAAAGAATGTTTTTATTCCAGTCGAGACGGAACATTATAAAGCCGATTACATAAATGCTTTTAGCTTCCACTAAGAAACAATTTTTGCTCAGAGAGTGAAATAGTCTCCGTACGCCGCGCGCCGCCGCCGCTCAGTCATTTCTCAATGTTTTAATGCGGAATTATGAAACAGAACAGATGTTCGTGTAACCGTGTTGTTCATTAAAATAAGCCCAAGAGTACATATGTGAAAATAAAGTAAAACAAAGACAGACTGTACCTACTTAGTATATGGATTTATTCATGCATGGTTACAGAGGAATGCTTATTCACGATCATTCAACCTACACCTCACAGAACTGCTATTGTTGGTAGCGACCTACGTACATAGTAAGGTATGTGATACAAATAAGGCCTATCTAACTTGAAGAACCTACTGACATTTCAAAAATTCTAGTATATGATAGGTACCTACCTACCTAAGATAATGGAGGTGACAAAATGCAAATTTAAAAATAACTAGGTACTTACTTATTAACTATTAAAAACTATATTTAAATTTAAAACTAAGGCTAAATAAAACTAAAATATATCCAAAAATTAGGACCCCTGGCACCATAGCTGGCACAGAATAAGTAATAGTACCTACTACGTACAGAAGGTTCACTCCCTAACAAAATTCAGGTTTAGGTATAAAAATATACCTAGACTCGCCCGAGCTACTCGCCTGCAAGCTAAATTGAAACTTATAACCGCGCGCGAACCGTGAATTGTCCGACCGGCTGCCGCTGCTGCTTTTACACGTAAGTACTTCGATGACGCAGTGGAAAAATGTTAGTTCTGGTTCCCTATTCGTTTTATTCAGATATCCGTAAACACACATCTTTTATATGGATTAAATTGACGTTTAGGCTTATAAGACATTGCGAGTGTCGAAAAATAATACGAGAGTATAATTATACAAATATACTCTGTGCGTGCGAGCCGTGAGACAGCCCACTGCCATTGGCCCCTTCAAGTGGCGCGCTGCTTGAATATACATAAACTGCGGAGGTACACGCTCCTTGCCCCTGGGCATGGTTCCACAAATACCTACTGGCGGCATTTCCTTTCCTCTACTATGCGGACATATAATACCTATCTGCCTGTATGGCAGATAGGTATTATATGTCCGCATAGTAGAGGACATGGAGAGGAGATACGGGAGGCATGGCATGTCAGGGGTGGGGGGAATCATTGTATTATTGTGTTGCCTCCATGTAAGTAGGGTAATTTGTAGTTTTTAACCGCCTTCAAAAAAGATGGTTCTCTAATTGACCCGTGTATGTATGATCGCGATTTTCTCGAAAGCTGGTGTTATGTTGTGTTAATTCCAAAAAAATGATTTGACCAAGAGGTTTTAGAAACCTTAAAATATTTTGAAAGCCCTGTCGAATGATGTGCCACACGTAAGTAGTTGGTCGCTGATTTTTTTTCTGCTTCTGTTACAGGTATCGAGTGCCCCCCTTGGAAATATTTCTTTTGTAAATTAGTTATTGAACTAAGTATAGGCAACAAGCCACTTATACTCCAAATTTTATCCAAATACATTGTGCAGTTTTTGAGTAAACTCCCTGTGACATACGGATATGACGAAACTTTATGGGATCCGTTTTTGCCATTTTGGCAACGCTAAAAATGCGATGTCCAATAAATGAGCTTTATAAAACATTGTGCGACGGCATTTCAGCCAATGGCATCCTTGCCTTGCTAGTCAAAAGTCTAAATTCAAAAGTAACTAAATGAAATGTACCTACTGAATAGTAAGTAGGTATGTAGATTTCTCGACTGCAAAACAATATAATTTCTTAGGTATCATAATCTAACATCCTGGGGTGAACACTTGACCTTTCTGGGGCGGGGACGGAATCTACCCTTATATACGCCCATGGCTGCATTAGGTCGGTAGGAATATGCGTCACAGTATTTACAGAGTGATTTATTATACACATAATAATCTCCCACTCGTAGCTTCTTTACATTACACCAATTATTACACTAAATAACTAGTATCAGATTGTTCACTCAAACATACTATGATACTAGTTTTGGAGTAGGTAGGTTATATGTATTATGTACCCTGTTATGTCGATGATATCATTCAAAATACCTACAAGGCTAAATTCTCGTTTTAGCGTACAACAATGTAAATATTATATACCTACTTAGATTTAAGGGTCCTGTAAAACTATAGATTTCCGAGCTCTGCTTTACAAAGGTAGATACCTACTTTCAATAGGTTAGTAGGTAATTGTAGTACCTACTTATATAATAGTTTTTTAATAATGTTCCAAATTCTAATTAGTTTGTATGTACCTAAATACTAAGCTGGTGAGTGTACCACAAAATAAGGAGAGTACAGAAGAACCAGGCTATGCTTGCCCGGTGGGCCTCACCGCGCCAAGCGCGTAGCTGCTCGGCCAGAGGCGCCGAACCCCCTGCCCGAACAGCCACTACCCGCCGATAGATTTCAGCGAGCACCTCCGCCTCCAAATCCTACGGGGGTGCGCTGGCCAATGCGCACACCGCCTCTGCAGACACCGTGCGGTATCCGCGTATAGCCCGGACCGCCATGGTTCGTTGAGGTCTCCACAAACGAACCCTATTCTGGGCGGACAGGGTCCCCGCCCACACGGGCGCGCCGTAAAGCGCCATCGACCGTACCACCCCCATGTAAAGCCGTCGGCTTGAGACACTGGGACCTAGCATAAGGATGCGGAAATGCTCGTCGAAGAGCCATCGCCCATCCAACACCAACCCCAGATATTTCATCTGGGGGCGTATCGCTACGAGGACCGAGTTGACGACCAAGGAGGCGCCAGCGGGTGGACCGCGACGGGGCCCATTTAGGGCCTACGTTTTTTCAAGCGCCACTCTCAACCCTAGCGCCTCGATGCGCCCGACCATTCGGGATACCCCTAGGGTGGCCAGGCGGCTGTAAGGGCGACCCCACCTGGGTCACGATCCAGACCTCAGAGTCTACTTCGAGCGGCAGATGGCCAGCTTGAAGGCGTCCCTCGCACTGCGATCCGCCTCGTACAGCTGGTCCTCCCTCTCTACACGCCGCTGACTCCGGGTGTAGGTTCTTCGGGCACGAATACAGGCCGCACGGAGTTCCGCCGACTCTGTGCACCACCAATAGACCTCCTTCCTCGGAGGGACCCTCCGACAAAAATTAAAGTGTTAGAATGGCTATTGCAACAAAATAAATAAACCAAAATTGACAGCCCTAGTGCGACCTCCGAGTGTAGGCATAAAAATCATGGTACATACATGAGCCTGATTTCTGTACTCTCCTTATTTTGTGGTACTAACCAGCTCATCTGGGTCCTTAATTCACTATCTTTATTTTGTTGTCGTGACAAGCCCGTGCGAACTGGCGTATGATGCATTTCTAAGCGCAGCTCTCTACCGCGCACGCATAATGTGTGGTTCGCGCGGGCTTGTCACGACAACGAAATAAAGATAGTGAATAGGGACCCTGGTACCGATATTCTAGGACGAAGGCACGTTATTTGTTTTCGCCCGTAGGTAGGACTTAGGTACTTGAAGTAATTTGTTGAGATCAAACAATAAGCGATGAGGGTTTGTTACTTTACATCTCTTAAACATTGTTATATATAATTGTGATACTGTAATTATGAAGCGTCCCTCTCCCTAGTGATAACCGGTTTTGAATGTATTTTGGAAAGAGTTTAAGACAAATTTGTTTTTACGGAAATCTTTCCTGGCTTGCAGGTAATACCGATCAGGCTGACCGGTATTACCAGCAAGTAAAATTTTTAGTTTTTATTATTTATTAAAATTATTTACATTGTTAGTAGGTACTTCTTTACTTCTGAATGAAAAAAGATTGATGTGAAAAAGGTTAAACAAACTTCAAGACAGTGAACAAGAATTATGATAGTACTAATGACTCAAAAATTCAAATGAAACACTTGCCAGTAGATGAATATTCTGACACCGATGAGGACTTGGAAAATAAATCTTCGCTGATTAATGGGTACAACAAGGGGCTGTGATGTGGGAGTGTGTTGTATGGTTTCTGGGCTCTATCTACGACTTCTGCCTCCATAAAACTTGACCGGTATCACCAACCTGGTGACCGGTAATATCGGTATTACCGGTTGTAATACCGGTATTGCCGGTATTGCCGGTATTACCGGTATTACCGGTATTGTACCCGCCGTGGCGTGACTTTAATTTGACGTTTACATTTGAAGTGCCGGTAGTGGGGCGGCGAGTCTCAGTCTGAATCGTGCGGTCGAAGTGACAACACGTCTACCCATACTTGCTTACTATTTTTATAGCCGTGTGTGCAAAGTATTAGTGTGGTTATACGGTCAGTGATGCAGTGGAATTTGTATGATCGAAATGATTAGAACAGATAGCGGACTTTACCTTGCTCAAGGTTCATATGCCATAATGTTAATTCGAATCACAGATAATATAATACTATACTAGTACAGATACCTCATCCCATACAAAGAAATGCGATCGTCCTAACTCGGGCTCGTTTTCGGGCTCGTTTACGGAGACGCAAGATGGCATTAGCAGTGGTGCATAGCAAGCGACATCTAGTGATTCAGGCTACAGCTGATTGATTTTAATGGCCCTCCTTACTAAAGTCGCCAAAAGATGGCGGTAAAAACATCGAGGGATGAAAATTGAGGCATCCGCTTGGTTTGTTCTAGGTCGTGCGTTTACTTGGAAATAAAGTTGGTTGCTATTTGCTTCTACGCGGTCCGTATTAATAGATGAAGCTCAGATTCGTTCTAAAGAACGATATCATCTCAGTTCCCTTCTAAGTGCGGTTAGCGTCTTGGGATCTGCACTAATTAATAAACATGTATTGTTAGCTTATGAAAGATTAGAAAGAGCTTAAGAAAAAATATGAAAATCGCCTTAAATGACGTCATTCGAGTGCCAATATGTGTTGCAGACCTTAAAAATATTGTAATTTGACCCTAATAGGTGACGACACTACATAATTACATTAAACGAATTTGTTATTGCTAAAGTAACTCGTCGGTGTACATCTCAAAGTTGAACCTACTTCTATTATGATATAATGTTTGCGTAAGTTAAGTAACTTTACCACAGTCAGTGCATAGATGGGTGACCCTTGTCTAAAATGTTATACTTACATCAATCATCTTTTTGGTCTTGGTTTATTGTCAGAGAACATTTTTTTATACTTATTTAAATGTAATCGTGAAAAGATTATGCATAATTTCACAAAATCCACAATTTAGGATTAAAATTGACATAATCAACGACGATATTATAGTATTATATTATCTGTGACGATATCAATGGCAAAAATATTATTATTTTGCCTTAATTTCTCTGTATTATGACTTATCTATTGAATAGAACGGAGTCTCGAACTCGTGTTCAAGGTCGATCTTACGTTTGAGATCGTTTTAATAATACGGGCCTTGAGAGTGTAACTGTCAGAGTCCTTAAATAATTTTATTGTAAATATTCATTAACGACTACATCGGGAGTAGGTATTTAACTCTTTTTAACCCTCGACAAAAATGACGAGTGTTATAAATTTAACGCGTATCTGCTTAATGATATATGAATGTATCTGTGTGCCTGTCTGTAGCAACGTAGCTTCCAAACGGATGAACCGATTTTGATTTAGTTTTTTTGATTGAAAGTTGACTTGATCGAGTGTTCTTAGCTAAAATTTATGAAAATCGGGATTTTCTACTTCATTTCAATTACTTACTTACCTAAGGACGAGGAACCCTTCTTAAGATTTCCTCGTCGTTCCGGTTTGTTAAGATCTTTGTGTCAAAACTTTACCTGACTTTATATTACGAACTATAAGGCGCAGACCCATCTTGTTTCTACTTAAACTTCTTGTTTTGACGAGATCTACGTGACCACGGGGTCAAAACTTTAAACGGCTATATTTTACGAACTATGGGGCGCAGACCCATCTTGTTTCTACTTAAACTTCTTGTTTTGACGAGATCTACGTAATTGCGGGGTCAAAACTTTGAACGCCTATATCTCACAAACTATAAGTCGTAGACCCACCATGTTTGTACTCAAACTTGATGTTTTGATGAGATCTATGTGATCACGGGGTCAAAACTTTAAACAGCTATATTTTACGAACTATGGGGCGCAGACCCAGCTTGTTTCTACTTAAACTTCTTGTTTTGACGAGATCTACGTGATCGCGGGGTCAAAACTTTGAGCTCCTATAACATACGAACTATAGGGCGTAAACCCACCATGTTTGTACTCAAACTTGATGTTTTGATGAGAGCTATGTGATCACGGGGTCAAAACTTTAAACAGCTATATTTTACGAACTATGGGGCGCAGATCCATCTTGTTTCTACTTAAACTTCTTGTTTTGACGAGATCTACGTGATCGCGGGGTCAAAACTTTGAACGCCTATACCTCACGAACTATAAGTCGTAGACCCACCATGTTTGTATTCAAACTTGATGTTTTGATGAGATCTATGTGATCACGGGGTCAAAACTTTAAACGGCTATATTTTACGAACTATGAGGCGCAGACCCAGCTTGTTTCTACTTAAACTTCTTGTTTTGACGAGATCTACGTGATCGCGGGGTCAAAACTTTGAGCTCCTATACCATACGAACTATAGGGCGTAAACCCACCATGTTTGTACTCAAACTTGATGTTTTGATGAGAGCTATGTGATCACGGGGTCAAAACTTTAAACAGCTATATTTTACGAACTATGGGGCGCAGACCCATCTTGTTTCTTCTTAAACTTCTTGTTTTGGTGAGATCTACGTGATCGCTGGGTCAAAACTTTGAACGCCTATACCTCACGAACTATAAGTCGTAGACCCACCATGTTTGTACTCAAACTTGATGTTTTGATGTGATCTATGTGATCACAGGGTCAAAACTTTAAACGCCTACATCTTATAAACTATGGGGCGTAGACCCACCTTGTTTGTATTCTAACTTCTTGTTTTGACGAGATCTACGTCATCGTGGGGTCAAAACTTAGAACGCCTATGTCACACGAACTATAAGTCGTAATCGCATCTTGTTTGTACTCAAACTTCTTATTTTGATGAGATCTATGTGATCACGGGGTCAAAACTTTAAACGGCTATATTTTACGAACTATGGGGCGCAGATCCATCTTGTTTCTACTTAAACTTCTTGTTTTGACGAGATCTACGTGATCGCGGGGTCAAAACTTTGAACGCCTATACCTCACGAACTATAAGTCGTAGACCCACCATGTTTGTATTCAAACTTGATGTTTTGATGAGATCTATGTGATCACGGGGTCAAAACTTTAAACGGCTATATTTTACGAACTATGAGGCGCAGACCCAGCTTGTTTCTACTTAAACTTCTTGTTTTGACGAGATCTACGTGATCGCGGGGTCAAAACTTTGAGCTCCTATACCATACGAACTATAGGGCGTAAACCCACCATGTTTGTACTCAAACTTGATGTTTTGATGAGATCTATGTGATCACGGGGTCAATACTTTAAACGCTTGTATCTTACGAACTATGGGGCGCAGACCCATCTTGTTTGTACTGAAACTTCTTGTTTTGACGAGATCTACGTGATGGCGGGGTCAAAACTTTTAACGCCTATATCTCACGAGCTATAAGTAGTAGACCCACCATGTTTGTACTCATACTTGATGTTTTGATGAGATCTATGTGATCACGGGGTCAAAACTTTAAACGGCTATATTTTACGAACTAAGGGGCGCAGACCCAGCTTGTTTCTACTTAAACTTCTTGTTTTGACGAGATCTACGTGATCGCGGGGTCAAAACTTTGAGCTCCTATAACTTGGCCGTGTGGTACTGGCTTAAGAATAGTACCACCCCATCTCTTCCCGTGGGTGTCGTCAAGGCGACTAAGGGATTTCACACCGGAGGACGGGCAACAGCGTCCTCTGCGTACTTAAGTCCTTCTGCGATCGCCAACCCGCTCGCCAAGCGTGGCGATTATGGCAATTACCCCTAGGATCTACATACTAGTAGGTTCTACTGGGGAGACCCGTGCCCAGCAGTGGGCCATCATATGGGTTGATATGTAACTTACGAACTATAGGGCGTAAACCTACCATGTTTGTACTCAAACTTGATGTTTTGATGAGATCTATGTGATCACGGGGTCAAAACTTTGAACGCCTATATCACACAAACTATAGGTCGTAGACCAACCTTATTTGTACTCAAACTCTTGTTTGAACGAGTAACAAAGTGTGAGAGAGAATCAAAGTAGATCGGCGCCCCATAGTTCGTGTGATATAGGCGTTCAAAATTTTAACTCCATAGTAACATGGTGGGTCTATGCCATATAATATAATAATAATAATAATAATATCTTGGGACAACTCACACAACGCCATCTGATCCCAAACTAAGCAGAGCTTGTACTATGGAAACCAGACAACTGATAAACATATTTATTTATTTCTAAATACACACATACGAGTATTATAGACATACTGGGTGGCGCAAAAGTAGTGGCACTAAAGAAAATACTTTTTTTTTTTTTATATGACATTTTCTGTCATTCTGTTGTTGAAAATTGTGTAGTGAACAAATGTAAAATACACTGAAAATAAACATGGACCGTTTTACTCCCCAAGAACGTGGAATAATTGTGTCAATGTTCTTACGGAATAATTCATCAGTGATAAGAACACAACGTGAATTTCGTCGACGATTTCCCCACCGTCCGGCACCGATTGGTCGCACAATTCGACGCTTTGCCACACGCCTTGAAGCAACTGGCTCAACATTGGATAGACCTAAGTCTGGGAGACCAAGAACAGGCCGTTCAGCTGAAAATATCGATGCTGTGCGCGAAGATGTGGAAGAGTGTCCAGAAACATCAACGAGGCGACGTGCCACGCAATTGGGCATTTCCAGACGGACCCTGCAGCGTATTTTGGTGAAAGACTTAAAGATGTTCCCGTATAAAACTCAAATGACTCATCAGCTGCTGCCTGCTGACCACCGAGCTCGTCTAGATTACTGCCAGCGCGTCATAAACCTCAACCTTGAAGAGGATGATTTTCCTTCAAAATTGGTTATGAGTGACGAAGCGCATTTCCATCTCTCAGGGCATGTCAATAAGCAGAATACTCGGTTCTGGGGCACTGATAATCCGCGCATTATTCAAGAAACACCTCTACACCCACTAAAAGTTACTGTATGGTGTGGCATCTGTGTTGACAGAGTGATCGGACCCTATTTTTTCGAAGACGCTGGAGGCAATGCGATAACTGTCATTGGAGAACGCTACAGAACCATGTTACGTGAGTTTTTGATACCCAGTTTGGACGAATTGGGGCTGGAGCACATCTGGTTTCAACAAGACGGCGCTACGGCACACACAGCGCGCGACACTATGGACTTAGTGAGGGACGCTTTTCCAGGCCGAGTTATCTCTCGTTTTGGCGATTTGCCTTGGCCTGCAAGATCACCCGATCTGACCAGTCCAGACTTCTTTCTTTGGGGTTTTTTGAAATCTCGGGTGTATGTGAACAAGCCACAGACTCTCGCAGCTCTAAAAGAAAACATTCGTCAAGAAATAACGAACATATCGCAGGAAGTGTTACGGCAAGTTATGCAAAATGTCATAAATAGGGCTCAAATGTGTATCAACTCTGGAGGTCACCATTTAAAAGACATCATCTTTAAATCCTAATGGTACGAAATTTAATGGCACAAATATACATTTAAAAAAATCTAAATCTAGTTTTCTAATTTAGAAAAAATGTTATAGCTGAACCAAATAGGGTCTTTACTTTTGCGCCACCCAGTATAACACCCAGACACAGAATAAACCATCGTGCTCATCACACAAAGTTTTATCCTGGGTGGGGATGGAACCCACGACCTCTTGCGTAGCAGTCGGATACACTCCCACCGCGCCACAGATATTTAGTTCGTGTGATATAGGAGTTCAAAGTTTTGACCCTGCAATCACGTAGATATAGTCAAAAAAAGAAGTTTGAGTACAAACAAGGTGGGTCTGTGCCCCATAGTTCGTAAGTTAAAGGTGTGCAAATTTTTGACCCTGTGATCACAGATCTCATCAAAACGAAAAGTTTTATTAAACAAGGTGGGTTTGCGCCCTATAGTTCGTAAGATATAGGGGTTCAAGGTTTTGACCTCGTGATCACATTGATCTTGTAGAAACCAGAAATTTGAGAACAAAAAGGTAGGTAGGTAGGTTTGCGCCCCATACTTCGTAAAATTTACACGTATAATAAATAAAAAAATAAATAATAAAAAAACAAAAACCCGCCTGCTTAAAAACACGGGGACCAAAATAATGTTGAATGTGTCTTTTTTTAATTTATTTTTTATTTAATATGATTTAGAAACCTCATCATGATTTTAAAATACCTACACGATGATACCCCACATGCAAGGACCGTTCGAATATTCGTTGAAAGGGTTTTTGATAGGGTTTCTGGAGCGCTTAAAAAAATATACCCGTTTATACGGCTTACACCTTGAAAGGGGCCAATAATACCCCTTCCGAATGGCTTAAAATACCATGTAACACGGTTTGAACGAGTAAGAGCCTGTCCGGCGACATTGTAACATAAAATCTTAGTAATTGACTTAAGTTTGAAAATTGCATATCTACGACTGCACGTCTCGCGGGGCCTCTTTGATGCATTGATTTGTAAATATCAAATATTATCTTGGCGCAAGACCGACTGGTCGATCGAGTTCTTTTTCGGTCATTTCGATTTTGATGGATTTTAGTCCTGAGTTCTGCAGGACTGTGATTAGGCGCAGGACCAATTGGGGCGATCCTGCGCCTATTCCCTCTTCGGTCATGTCGATTGTAATGCATTTTCGTAGGTACTGTAGGACTATGATTAGGCGCAGGTCCGATTGGTCAATCATGCGCCTATTCCCTCTTCGGTCATGTCGATTGTAATGCATTTTCGTACTGCAGGACTGTGACTAGGCGCAGGACATGTCGATTGTAATGCATGAGCTGAGCAGGACTGTGGTACTAGGCGCAGTCTGTCTGTCTTTTAGATGCACATACTTGCACTTGCACCAATACTAGATAATGTATGGGACAAAGTATAAAATCGCTGTTTGAGCGAATTTATAAAAAAGGGACACTGTTTTTTTATGAATTTGCTCATATCTCGAAAACAGTGCCTTCAATCAAAAAAATAATAAAAGTTAATACATTGTTCAGCTTTGATGCAAGTATTTTTCGATTTTTCGCATTAATGTCCTTTTTTTATAAATTTGCGCATAACTCGGAAACGAACCACACTGTTGGACCGAAAATGGCATAAACTCGTAGGTTGGGTAGATTGCTATCAACTCAAATATAAAAAACAATATAGTCTAGTCCCATTATAATTAGTATATTTACGTATTTACTATTTGTAAGATAACCTTGACCGATCCGAAAGTTAGTTCCTCGGGTAAACAATACGAAAAATAATAAAAAAGTAATGTCTATTAAAACAACATTATTACTTAACAATCAGGTTTTTAGTAGGCTCATTCAAATAGAAACAAATTTTAAGTTGTGTCGTATAACCGTTAGGGTAGTGTAGCAATGCGTCGGCATTACTGGTTTAAGCGCCCGACCGCCCGACTGGCCCTACCGACAGCGGTATAAAATAACGACACTACAGAAGGCATGATTCATACAATGCATGCTTTACGTACTTTAGACTGCATAGACATCGTTCACGGGCATTGCTTTTTTGGAATATTATTATATAATTGGCTAACCGTGCATTCGTCTAAGTTATTTTCGGTTACTTTGTAATATAGGTATGGCATTCAATATAAATTAATTCATTATTAGCTTTAGCAACCATATCTAAAACAAACTACAAAAAGGTGTGTTTTACTTATTGTATAACCCAAAGTTTATTGACTTAGCGCGACCGCCCGCGCGTCTACTGTAGGTATAAATAATGAAATAAAATATTATGAGCTAACTTTCTCTAGTCTCGGCATTTTGTGACATCGGTCGGTACATTTGATCGGAAGCCGGCGTCTTTGAAAACACCGCTGCGCTGGCACGTGTAAGTACGTACCTATTTATAACCTGACCTTGATAATTATTTTTAAAATGCATTTTTATTTCAACTAATTTGTTTCGTTCGCAAAAACATGGACTTCGGCTGTCCGGTTGGTTTTGGTAATTTGAAGAAGGATTTGACGCAGGATCGATGTGTCATAAATGTGTCAATCTATACTAATATTATAAAGCGGAAGAGTTTGTTTGTTTGTTTGTTTGTTTAAACGCGCTAATCTCAGGAACTACTGGTCCGATTTGAAAAAATCTTTTTTTGTTGGATAGCCCATTTATCGAGGAAGGCTATAGGCTATATAACATCGCGCTACGACTAATAGGAGCGAAGAAGCGACGAGAAGTGTTTCAAAAACGGGGAAAAATTACGCATAGGTACGAAGTTGCGCGGGACAGCTAGTAAATCATAAAATTTGAGTGGGACAAGGCGCAGGATCGACGAGTAGTCTTGTCCCTAGTTATAGCCCGATAGAAGTTAATGGAGTCATAGGGCAGAAACCCATCAAAACCGACACCACCGACGAGCGACTAGGCGCAAGACCAACGAGTCAGTCTTGAGTCTTTGTTTAGTAGTTTGTTGACTTTAATTTTTTTCTTTATCACAAATTGGCGTCTGGCTGTCGCCATTTTGAATTTCGATTGCTGTCATGTCTTTACAAGATTAATACGAATCGATCGACGTATGAATCATCAAAATTGATCAAAATCACATACATACATACATACACGTCAAACACATTACCCTCCGTAGTTGGGTAAACATACACATTCAATAGCGGGTCCTGCCTAAGGCGTTGAGGAGAAGTGTATGATTATGTACTTATTAACCCCCCCCCCCTCGCCACATCGCGTGAACTAACTTACTCTTAGCCGGTGTTACCCCCTCCCCCTAGAACAAGACGGGCAATGGAACAGGAGTCTAGTTCTTTTATGGGGTTTAAAAGCCTCCAATTCTTTTATCTCTAGTTGTAATTTACTACAACTTTATGTCACTCTTCTCTTCTCGTCGAAAAATAAGTAAAATATATCAACAAAATGAGTCAGGTCAGAATCGGAATTCCCAAATAGTGCCATCTATTGTTAGATTGAACCAGTTTAATGTTTAAGTTGTGCCTATCACAACGTAGTACAAATAAATTTCCGCTAGAGTTATGACTTCATTAGAAACTTTGTAAAGTTATGGAAATTTGATTTAGGGACCTATTATTTTACAACCCCTTGTATAGCTTAATAATAAAAATAAAAAAATACACATTTCTAGTACCTATCTTCTGATATTCCAAGTTTTAAAAAACTTCAATATCAAATCGATACTTATAACGCCATCTGTTGATATTTATTTGACCTACATTTCTGTTTCTTCGTGATGAGACCCCGTGATTCGAATATTGAGCCGCTAATAGCTCATACCACCCTGCGCTTCGACATATTGAATATTATCAGATTTGTGATGACTTTCGCTTAAGTGACGGGCTATACCTACCAATTCTTACCCTAAAGGTAATTTGGAATCATTAACGTAGGTATCTATTTTCAAGTAGGTACCTAATTAATTTAGGTAGATTAATTAATGTTGACTTAAGGGCAAAAGAAGATTAGGTGAGCGCAATTTAGGTACAGTGATAGATGTGTTGTGTATCGAACATCTTGGGTAGGTTCTTGTATGTGCAATTCACATCTTAATGATTGTGAATTGCGTGGTCTAACGTTTATTCCCATTTGACTTAATAAACAAGTTTAAGGCGAGTTTTCAGTGAATAATGAAAAGGTGTCGGGCAGTTTTTTTATTTTTAGTGCTTATAGAGAGAACTTTTTATTCTTCGAACATTTTTTACCAATTTTAATCGTCTAGTTGGCAAGTTTATATTACATGACGAAAATACAACCGATTAAAAATAATTAATCGTTTTCGTAAGTAATTTTAGGGTCGCGCGTATGACATCCGCGAAAGTGATATGAACCTAACTTCAATCCGGTCTGAATAAATCTTATTTGTGGATTTTCAGCTTTTAACATTTATTACTTACATATAAATTAGTGACGTCAGTCGATCGCAAACACGTCTTTATAATGTGAATCATTTTAAGAGGTAGGTATTACCACTGAGTTATGATAAACTTTTTTACTGCTATTTTCTGAAGGATAAGAAATTCTGAGAACTTCTATACTTCTATGCTTATGTTACTTATAGAAATGTATTTAAGACTTTACATGTTTGTATGCCTAAAGGTAGAATGTACAAGGATTCATGAACTGTTGTTACATCTTATTGTTACCTACATTCTGTACAAATAAAATATTCTTATTCTTCTTCTTATTCTTAGTTACATGGCACTCCTTTGATAAATTGTTATCATCACATTTTTTTATGGATACTTACCCTCTAATTTGTCATCTGTGGGCGCTCATGACCTACGAGTTTTTAGCCACTGAATATTGAGCACTTGCCAATTGTATTTTTGTCATGAAAGTGATAAATAATAATAAAAATGTGTGACACAGTAGCACGCTGATCTATTGATTAGCAATTTTCCGGTGCCAATCAATTAGGTACCCAGGAAACATAACTGTAAATATTGTAGGTAATTAAGTAGATATATCATTGTATGCTCCAACCTAAAAGTTCTGTGGTATTTTAACTTTTGACATTTCTCACTCAGAGAGAGATCAGTCACTAAAAATCTGCCTCCTTCTTAAGTGGGTGGCAGTTTTAACGATCGACGACGACAGCATTAAGATAGCTGTATTAGGTATATGTAGATATTGTGGTATTTAATCGGTAAGTACCTATGTTTAATGCTCTTTCACCATTCGTCACGAATTGCAAGTCTCCGTCTCTTTGTAGACAACGTTTTTAATTATGAATGTAAGTGATAATCTTTGAAGTACTACCGTGCCAATTTATACAAAGGTAGCTTTGGCAGCTTTGGCCGTGTGTGTGACATTTAGTTCAATACATAATTCAAACAAGTTTACCTAGTACTCTTCCTATGTACCCTTTTATTCATTTACATTGCAGTGACGCAGTGTAATGGCAGTTTATCAAACCTTTATGCAACATATTTTGATAAGATTTGTTTGAGACCAGTACAGGATGGTAATAAGAAATAAATCTTCTTCTAGATAAAGAAATCTTTCTTATCTCAAAGATAACGTACTGAGTAAAAAATAATATAATCTATTTGGCATTCTGACACCTGACAAGAGTAATGAAAAAAATAAACACTTAAAACAAATGTTCTTTACTCACGAACAATCTGCATGTTTTCAGTCTTCAGCCAACTGTGGTCTGTCTCCATATGGATATTTCAGATTTTAAATACCTAATCATACACTTAGTATCGTGAAATTAAAAAGGTACCTACCTACTTTCTCGAATGCATATTGTAAGGACTTAATGCGCGGCTTGAGTTGCCAGAGCATATACCTATGTAGATAGTATTGTATAGAGTTGTTGTACACAAATTCCTACCTATAGCAACGATAAGGAACAGGTTTGAACACAATACATCACAGCAGTGGGCCGTGTGCAGCTTTATGACTAAAGCCCTGCGACTTTCGACTGATACTAAATTTGAAATCGCGTATACACACCTACACCTACAACCCACCTACATAGATTTTTGCACCCACCTAAGTAGGTACCAACCTATCGATTACTCTAGCTAGATCATCACTTAACCATTCAAACACAAAAAATTACAACTTATCATAAAGCTAAAGAGAGATACTAATACCTACTCTCAAAGAACTAGTCAGTGTCTTGAGGTTTTGGTACGACCATCAATGCAATGTAGTTAGGTCGGAGGACTCATATTCATGCGAGTACAAGTTGCAGGGGTGAGTCAGGCAAGGAGGACTAACTTCATCACAGCTCTTTAATCTCTACATGGGCTTATCGATAAGTTAAGCAGAGCAAGCGTGGGATGCTCAATAGACGGTAAGTTTGTAACATAAGTTACGCTGACTGTAGGGCCCTGCTGAGCCCCTCGATTAGCGGGTTAGAGAAATTGTTGGGAATCTGTGGTACAATACTAATAAAAGTGAACTGATGACAAATCAGGAAACTAGGAACCAAAGGCCGTCCCACCCGTTAGTCTTTGTAGTGGATACTTAGGAAGAGCCAACAAATTCAATTAGATTGGGCATTGGACATCATACCGAGGATCTCTGATGACCTTGACATAGAAAGAGAGCGGAGGACGCTAGCGGTGAGTACAAAAGACGTCAAGACAATTTTAGTTAAGACTTATTGTCAAACATTTTACACGTGCAGCCTGTGGGTCAATTTTATGAGCAGATCGCTGAACACTCTGCTTGTCCAGTACAATAATAGGACGCTGCCCAGTTTCTGTAGCGCAACAGGAATGTTAGCAGAGTCTAGGACTGTTTTTATACAATATTAAGAGTAGCTAGTCAGTAAAATTATTTTTTTGTAAGGAAAAACTTGATGATTTTAAAAGAGTGGCCCATGAGTTGGAGACTTGGAACTGCCGCCTAACCTAATTTATTTTTTTTAAACAATCATAATTTTATAATTTTTTTAGTAGGTATGTAGATATTAATTTGACGTTTTCAAACAATCATTAACCTGATTTTACGAAATAAAGATATTTGAGTTTTTTTTTTTTATTTGAGTTTGAGCCAGGTCGTGTGCGGGACAGCACCAACACTACCTTAAATCACATTATATGGAATCCCGACTGCCCGATACTGCGACACTGGAATACCATTCACATAGGTTTCAGTGTCACACTCTTCAACGTAAGATAGCAGCTAACCCTCATATGAACTATTTTATTTTTAAACGATTATATTATGAGTGATGCAATTTTGCTTAAAATAAATGAAATATTATTATAATGATTTAATTTTTTAATATTTATTATTTTAAACATTTTTATTAATTTCTTTAAGTATTTCCTTATTAATTGTGGCAAGCACTTAACGGTTTCAATTTTTTTCAGACCAGTATGTATAAAACGGATCGCCTGCTTTGGCGGCACAACCAAGTTTTACTTTCTTTAAACAAAAGGTCATTCGAAAGCTGATGTGACTATGTGACAGTTTTTGAATGACCGTTTTTTACACACAATAAGAAAATAAATCACTGTTATAATCAGCTATTGTAAAGTAGGACTACTCTCCTAAAATAAGCACTATAATTACTACAGCAACAGCACACACAAAGATCGCGAGAGTTTGGTAGTATGAGTTTAGCAACAAACGAAGTACGCCGCGTGGTCTAAAGTGTCTCTTGAATAGTGTAAAAACCTGTAGTGTTTCTTTGGAAATATTTACTAAAACCGCGTCAATAGTACTAAAAATAAAATCGATATAAGTGATAAATAGTTACTATAACTGAACTGTTTTTAAACTATTTCACCATGGAGTTCACACAGTTTACAGTTTTTATTTTTTTATTAATGTTTTTTGGGTATGTTTGGGCCAATAACAACACGAAGTTTTGCTGCCCACCTGGATTAGCGCTTTTGGCTAGAAAAACTGTATGTTGGGAGCCAATATCGAATACGACCAGTCCAATACTAATGGAAAAATGCGAAGAATACTACCGATTTCCTGATTTTAATATCACCGATGACTTTAAGTTACGTTTGCAATTCGGAGATAATGTCTACACTTATGAGGAGTGAGTATAAAAAAAAATAAGTAAGTTAGGTACTTAGTTTTTTTAACTTGTTAATTCTACGATTGGTAAAGTTATGCTGCTCCTAATAACGAGAATTCTCTCGGTCATGTTAATATGTAGCTTCATTAACGCTGATGAACACATCCGATGCAAATGAGTTAACCTTTTACCTATTTAAAATTTCTGTTCAAGTGTAATACCTACATAATAATATGTTTAAAATAAAATAGACACAGGTAAGTATACCAACCAGTGTCTATTTAATTTAATTTTTAACTTACCTTCCGGTAATATTACCAACTTACGACTACTAAGGAGCAAATTTCACAACGGAAATTCAATGATGTTCATAATTATTTTTTTTTGTACTTTTTCTATCATAATTTAAGACCTAAAATAAATTAAAAATCCGATCGGCACAATCGTAACTTAACCCATAATATAGGTCTACTTTACCCGTGCCAAGCAATGGGACATCATATTTGTTGATTTGTATAATATTAGCCTAAGAATAAAATAATCAGCCTGTAGGAGAAGCTCTAGATTTCGAAGCTTATCGCAAGCAGTGTTAAACTAGGCGGAATGTACTTAAATTAGTATTTTCTTTTTTCCAGTTATTGTTTAGGCAATGTAACCAATATTAAAGATATAAATTTCACCAAAATAACAGTGCAAGCTTTAATGTGTCCGGATGTAGAAAATGAAGTTCTCGACGACAGAGTTTTGGGATACTGTATGATAGTTTCCTTATTATTCCTAATACCAACTGCACTTATATATACAGCATTACCCGAACTCAGGTAAGATTGATTACGTACTTATAATTAACTACCTACTTACTGTAAGAGTATCTCTTACAGTAAGTGTCTCTTACTGTCAAAAAAAGTTAGACATATATTTCTTACAGTAGGACAAAGACCCTTAAATATAAAATAAGTAAGTATCTTCATGAATATCAAGAAGCTTTTAAATAAAACCTAACTGAGGTAAACGTACATACCGTAGTTACTACGCAATTTTCCGATTCGTCGCGGGTAAACTATATAGCTAGCGGAACTAGTATTCTATAAAAATAAAAATTACCACATCTAACACGTAGGTGCCTACTAAATTCACGGTCGAATTATGTCATCGGCATCGTTGAAAATCGCCAATTTCCAAAGTTTCAAATAGGTATGACAGAATTGAATAATACTTCAGCAGGTAATTTAGTCATTAGTCTTCAGTCATTGCGTCATTAGCCTTAGAAGTAGTTCATTGAACTTTATTTGTTCTTTAACTAGGTGCAATGACCTCTAAGTACTTTCTATAAAGTAGTAGTACCTAGGATGTGCAAATATGATAATTTTAAAATCTTAAAAATATGATGATCGTCGCAAATCGCGCTTTTTTTCGCACGAACTTGTACTCTACCATTTGGATAATAAAGTTCAAAGCAATGCGCTGCTTAACATATGAATTTATTCTTGTTGACAATTCGCTTAACATCTCAAAATTCGTTTCCTCAAAAAAACGAATTTTGAGATGTTAAGCGAATTGTCAATAAGAATACATTCATAAGAAGGCATACGTAATAGGATAGTTAACCTTGGCTTGCACCCACGAACTGTTGGTTTACAAAAAGTTAAGATAACCATCAAAGGTTCGATAAAAAGATAAAAGCCTAATTATACAGTCACGTTGGATGTATTTGGTTAAAAGAACACTATCAAGCGTGGTAATGACCACGGGCCCGATGAAGATTTTTAGTTAAATACACAAGCTATTTTTGGTTTTGTTCCTAAAAAATCGTAGTTACGTATCTTGGCAGCCCCTTAAAAGTTAGAATCAATTGCAAATGATAGAAGTCATTGTCCTTGAAATAACAAAACGCTTGAGCATCAACCACGCTCAAGAGATCGTGGTCTCGACCCCCCCACGGAACACGACACCACTTTGTGATTCACAAATTGCTGTGTACTTTATGCCCCAGAGCGGCAAAAAATGGAACAAAAAATAGATTATTTATCGGCGCAATTAATCAATTTACAAATGTATGATTCAATAGAGCATTCAAAATGAATTCGTTCATTGTATTCCATGCCTACATAGTCTACAGCACATAACATTGATAGAGGTCTACACCATTGTTTTATGCTAGTGTTCCAAATAATACTTAAATAGGTACACCCACGAAATACGACAAGCATAATATATAACACAATCATAAAATCATATAAAGCAAAAGACTGAGTAATTTTTATAGGCATTTCTTGCCAAAGACTTTACAAATACAATATTTGCATTTTTGAAAGATAGAAAAATTTTAATCCAGACTCAGGAATCGAACCCGAGACTTCCGTAGCCAAACCGGGGCCAGAAGCGAACCACCTATCTTGACTATGTTACTAGATATCAAATTCTTCTATCTCTTAATGCTTACGGGTACATCTAGTCGGTAGTTAAAGAACTATCACGGCTTTTGTTATTGCTTCGTTACAGAGAGCATTTTAACAAATTATGATGACGTAGGCCGAATATTGAAGTTAGTTTTATAGGCTTTTTTATTTTTACAATAATTGCATTTTTGAAAGATGCAATTATTGTATTTGTAAAGTCTTTGGCAAGAAATGCCTATAAAAATTACTTCAATATTCGGCCTGCGTCATCATAATTTGTTAAAATGCTCTCTGTAACGAAGCAATAACAAAAGCCGTGATAGTTCTTTAACTACCGACTAGATGTCGCCACGGGGGCCTAACCTGTAAGCATTAAGAGATAGAAGAATTTGATATTTAGTAACATAGTCCAGATAGGTGGTTCGCTTCTGGCCCCGGTTTGGCTACGGAAGTCTCGGGTTCGATTCCTGAGTCTGGATTCAAATTTTTCTATCTTTCAAAAATGCAATTATTGTATTTGTAAAGTCTTTGGCAAGAAATGCCTATAAAAATTACTTCAATATTCGGCCTGCGTCATCATAATTTGTTAAAATGCTCTCTGTAACGAAGCAATAACAAAAGCCGTGATAGTTCTTTAACTACCGACTAGATGTCGCT
The DNA here is from genome assembly GCA_945859575.2 of Herminia tarsipennalis. Lineage (NCBI taxonomy): Eukaryota > Metazoa > Arthropoda > Insecta > Lepidoptera > Erebidae > Herminia > Herminia tarsipennalis. The sequence goes on from OX243851.2 coordinate 10,256,936, forward strand.
ACGGGAGCCTAACCCGTAAGCATTAAGAGGTAGAAGAATTTGATATCTAGTAACATAGTCCAGATAGGTGGTTCGCTTCTGGCCCCGGCTTGGCTACGGAAGTCTCGGGTTCGATTCCTGAGTCTGGATTCAAATTTTTCTATCTTTCAATAATGCAATTATTGTATTTGAAAAGACTGAGTATTGTGAAACAATATTATTTTTATATACCCCTTTAATATAATGAAAGTCTTAAAATTGTAAAAATGTTCTGAATCTTTTGCACTGTTTAGAGCAGCGTTTCCTAATTTGGGTTCCATAGACATGTTACCACTTACCAGGATTCCGCAAAATATTTGTGTTAGAACTTTCGAAAAAAAAAGAGTGAGGGGTCTCATTGTAACTAATGTTAATACTAACACGAAAAATATATAGTCGTTCCAATCGGATTTCTAATCATTAGATTTTAAATTTTAATAAGAAAATTATTTATTATAGAGATGTACAAGGCAAAAGTATAATAAACTTCTGCATGAGTTTAGCTGTTGGTCAAGGCATACTTGTGATCATGAAACTAATGGAGTACAGGGACATGAATCTTTGTGCAACACGAGGTAAATATAAAAAACATATGTTTACGACCCGTCTAATGGTGAGCTGTAAGTTGTGAACACGAGCATCGATCACAGAACATTTTGTTCGTAGGTACCTCAGTGTAAACGGACTAGCAAAGCGAACACAAAAACCTTGGAAACAATTTTACTTGTGTTCGCCCCCAACCTCTCAGTTAATTATAAATTCACCATTAGAAGTGGTTCGACACCAAAGTAGCCAATGAACAAAAAAACAATGTTGCATTAAATTTCTTCGAACATCGCTGCACCGTCCGCACTGAACAACCAAATATGACTTGACGAGTATGTTTATTATTGGTACGGTTAGTACCAATAATAAACACACGTGCGGACAAAGTGTTCGATGTTCGGGTTCAACATGATTTTGTTCGTTCGTGCGTACACGGCTTCAAGCTATTACAATTTATAGTAGCGACAAAACTAGCGAGTGTACTACTGTACAGTGTACACTTGCAATAAAATACATAGGCTTTTGAAAAGTTACTGTAACAATTGCATTTTTTAAGCGGCTGTAGCCTATTGGCTAAGGCATCGGTCTCGAAATCGTGAGGTCGCGGGTTCGATAGGTACCTACCCATTATACTACCGACGTAAACTCACTCCTAACACAAGCCATTGAGCTTAGCTGGAGGGGTTAGGATTGCTAGTAATGTTGGACCAAAATCTCCCACAGTGCTAGTTATTTAAAATTTAAAAAAAAGAATCGTGGAGAAGAAAGACACATTCGCGATTATACATGAATTACGACTGCAGTCTAAGGGGGCGCATTGGGAGTAGACGACTTTTGTGGGTTCGATCCACGTTACATCACTTTATGTGATTCAAAAATTACTGCTCAGAGTCTGAACGTAAGTATTGTGTTTGATATGTTTGTAAAGTAGAGATGGGTAAGACTGCGCCCGCGCAATTACTGACGCCAACTCAGTTCACTGCGCCCCATTAGCCTATTAGGTAACTCACTTCTTTTCATTTGGCTGGCAAGAGTGGGGAATTTGAAACATTTCAATCGTAAGTATATAAATTTATGTTTGATTCCAAGATTTAAATTAGAACCATATAATGTTTAATACATTATATGGTTCTATATGGTTCTCTAACTGTCCCGCGCAACTTCGTCTGCTTAAATATTCCTCGTTTTTGCAACATTTCTCATTGCTGCTCCGCTCCTACTCGTCGTAGCGTAATGTTATATAGCCTATAGCCTTCCTCGATAAATGAGCTACCCAACAAAATTTTTTTTCAATTCGGACCAGTAATTCTTGAGATTACCGAGTTCAAACAAACACTCTTCAGCTTTGTAATATTAGTATAGATTTACTGTATGTATCCTTTGACATCTAAAACTGTCGTAGTACGTGCCTGTGCAGGTTTTGTTTTGTGCATGCACGTAAAAATAATATAGGTACAAAGTGACAAAAAAACGCACTCTGCTTTTTAATTGTGGCGCAACCGGGCCGGAGCTGGCAGCTGAAACTGCGCCTGAATTATTGTAAGACGCTAAGTTACCTATCTCTATTGTAAAGTGACGATACAGGGTTAATATATGGTCGTTGGTTAATAGCCTAGTGCAGAAATACCTAGTCCTTAAAATACAAATAAATGATATTTTACAAATGGTTTAACTTATTTGATGTAATAATAATAATATCTTGGGACAACTCACACAACGCTATCTGATCCCAAACTAAGCAGAGCTTGTACTATGGAAACCAGACAACTGATAATCATACTTATATATTTCTAAATACATACATATTATAGATAAATAACACCCAGACACAGAATAAACCATCGTGCTCATCACACAAAGTTTTATCCTGGGTGGGGATCGAACCCACGACCTCTTGCGTAGCAGTCGGATACACTCCCACCGCGCCACAGAGGCAGTCTAAGTTTTATGAAATAATTTCAGGATTTTTGGCATATTTCTTCATAATTGTTGCTTTCTTCTGGACGAACGCAATATCAATACAAGTGCTGTTAAATACGAGGTTGGTAATTTATACATAAACTATTTACATATTTTAGGTAAAATAAAACTATTTTCTAAGTATTGGAAATTGATAGATTTTATTATTTATAGTTATAGATGTTTCAAAAATGTACCGACTTATTTCAGGAGGCCATCAACGTTAGACTACAGTTGGCACGACTTCAAATGGTATTTCATGTACGCATGGGGTATCCCCACAATTCTCACGGTCTGTATGGCTATTGTAAACTTTCACCCTGGTGACCATCAAAAACCTGGCATTGGACTCAACCACTGTTGGTTTTTCGGTAAGTAATATCATAGGACTCATCCATTTAAGTAGGTAATCCCAAACTAGGCAAAACATGTGTTATGTCAACCAGACAACTGATACATATCACTACATAGTATAAAACAAAGTCGCTTTCTCTGTCCCTATATCCCTATGTATGCTTAAATCTTTAAAACTGCGCAACGGATTTTGATGCGGTTTTTTTAATAGATAGAGTGATTGAAGAGGAAGGTTTATATGTATAATAACATCCATTAAATAGTGGAGAAATAAGGAGCGGAGCAGCAATAAGAAATGTTGCAAAAACGGGGAAAATTTACGCAGACGAAGTTGCGCGGGTCAGCTAGTTACAGATAAACTACACCTAAGTGGGAATCGAACCCACGACCTCCGGCTTAGCGGTCTCTCTGGACCTATTAAATTATGCAGAGCATGTACCTACTGCTTTGCGTAATTTGGGATCAGATGGCCGTGTGTCAGTTGTCCTAAGATAGGTATAGGTAATATCAAAATAGCTATTATAATAGCTTTTCTTTTAATCAAACTTTTTTTTTATGGGTAAATGGTCAATTGTTTATTAATTTCTTACACGAATCTATACATAACTACTTACTAAATATTTAAATACTAATTACATTTAATAAACATTTTATTTATTAATTAGGTAGGTAACTATAATCACTTTACTGTGACCCATACAATGTGCATACATTACGTGTTTACGATAGCATTGTTACCTACAATATGACTCACAGAAGTTGTTTGATAACAAGAAAATGAACGCTGCTCATTGTTCTAATTTATGTATATAGAAATATACTTACATAAAATAGTTCGTTGTGTATGGGCGGGCACCCCACGTGCATTCTAAATGGCCATGTTAAAAACATAAAATATGACTTGGATAATGAAAAAAGCCTGTGTGAAAAAATCTACTGACATATGACGAAACAGGAATTCATCCGTTTATGAATTAGGTGCATGTAGATAGACGTAGAAATTGATAAATGCATTGACGGTGAGTTTTGGGGTAAGAATCTTTCAATTAGGTTCGTTTTTTATGGGACTTTAAGTTGGTTCGTATATCTGATTATGTACGTACTTACTTTCGATACCAACTCCAAGGAATTGATTCTTGTCGCACAACTATATAATTATTTCTGACTAGCTGACATTATTTCTAACTTTATAATTATTTTTAAGTAGTTATTGCATCATTTTTAATTGCTGCTCCGCTCCTAATGGCCGTAGCGTGATGTTATATAGCCTATAGCCTTCCATAATAAATAGGCTACCCAACAGTAATAATTTTTTAATTCGGACCCGTAGTTCCTAAGATTATCGTGTTTTAACAAACAAAGAAACAAACTCTTTAGCTTTTTAATATTAGTATAGATAACATTCTCATTTAAAGGAGCTAGGCATTTACCTGTTTTTCACACAGGTTGGGTTACCTTTTAATTCTTCCTACGTTAGTCTTAGCATGTATTTGTATATCTTTTCAAGCCCTAAGTACCTAAGTAAGTATAATGAGTAGATGAGAGAGTGTATTTCGTAAGTATTACAACTTATTTATTACTTTCAGATAAGCATCAACAATGGTACTATATGTACAGCGTCATCTCTATACTACTGGCTGCTAACATCTGCATATTCATTTACATAACAGTGGTGTTATGTCGTATCTCCTTCACCTCGAGCCATTTGAAAGCGCTTAAATTTAAGTAAGTATTTCCCTGTATGTAAATACCTATTTTTTTTTAAATTACAGAAAAATTCAAAACTTACGTACCTTTAAATGGTTCTAAAGTACTACTTAAGTACTGCTACTTAGTACTACTTAAGTGCTACTTAAGTAGTTGATGTAGGCTGAGTACTTACTGCATTATCGTTATCGAACAGGAAAGCAGTTGGGTTAAGGTTATTAACCTAACTTATAAAAATGTTATAGCCTAATCCTATTAACAGAGTAATTAGGTACGACTCTTGGATAGTTGGCGACTTTTCTAAGATTATACAATGATTATAATGGATGACGAGACTTAACGTATACATATAGGTATAGGCCGCAGGTACCTTGGTTTGATACCTCCGAATTCCGGTCCATCTCGAAGCGTTGAAATAGCATGCAATGGCATTTGAATAATCGATATATTTTCGATTTCGTTAACGATGTTGCTCGATTTGCTAGACATACGGTTAGTTAGACATGTCTAGTTGGATTGTCTGTTAGCACAGCTGGTCGCTATGTAAAGTGTGAAAATTCTACAAAAACATCAACCGAGCAGTCTGATTATGCTTACAATATTTACGACGATTTTTTTTTGCAGGTTAAATATGAGTGCTCGATTAATATTCTTAATGGGTCTGCCGTGGGTGTTCGAAATGGTTGGATCTTTGGCCGGAGCTCACATAATCTGGTTTGTATTGATTTTAATAGTCCATTATACCTAGGTACTATCTGTGACTCTGTTAGGGTTCCAGCCGCACTGGGCTAGAATAGAGTCTTACCGATTGTGCGCGAATGACGAGCGACCTTAGAAACGGGAAACTATATGAGCGTTTGATCTTAAGTCAATAAGTGTCAAGTTTGAGTCTAATAAGCACTTCAGCCATGATGAATCAGGTCTATCATGTCCTAAATATACCTACCTATATGAGTCCCGTGTCCCATCAGTGAGAACATTATAAAGCTGGTATAAAAAATAAACCTATGTTATCCTTATTCAACAAAATTTTAGAATTTAGTTCAGACTTTACACGATAACATATGAGAGCGATAACATGGTCATATAACGTGTCGTACAATGAAGTAAGTATTATTAAATTTTTCTGGGTTTTTGTGCTAAGCATACATTAGGAATCTGCCGTTATTTAAGGTTATAAACTTATAATAGAATCGAGAATATTTACCTACATAGGTACCTAGCTAAAAAATGCACGCTAATGATTAGAAATATAGCCTCCACCATAAAAGAGCGTCGTACCTACGGGTAGGTTACCTATAAGCTGGATATTTAGTTTTAGGTAAGTAGGAATTTGATTGATATTTTTTTATTTAATATAATAATAAATAATATTTTTAATTTAATAATGCCAAGAGAACCGAGTTTTAAATGAGTTGAAGATGTGCTTTTATGGTTCCGTGGCCAAAATGGCAAAACGGAACCCTTATAGTTTAGCCATGTCCGTCCGCAGCTTAGAGACTGTTAGTGCTAGAAAGCTGTCATATTGTATGGATACACATATTACTTATACCAACAAAGTGAAATAATAACATTTTGAAAAAAATAATACGGTACTTACCTCACCTAAATGTACCTAAAGTAGAGATGTAATTTTTTTTTCTCACCAACCCCATCGTGTAGGGTACCATTAGATAGGTATTTAAAAAACATTTAGGGGTTTCGATTTAGGGAGGCTAGGCTTTACAACTTAACGAGTAACAGCAGACCAAGTGAGAAGTAATAAAATTTTCGTACAGATTCCATGAAATTTTACTTATATAACGTTGTTAGTAGTACGAAACAAAAACAGAAAACCTGCTTCTTAAGCTGCATTATTCGGGTGGGGGACTACGGCACCCTACATTGTGCGTGACCCGACATGCAATTGCCCGGTTTTCACATAATGAATGAACCCTGTATCTGTATTCTTTTATTCGCAATGTCAAAATTAAGAGTCTAGGTACTCTTAATTTTGACATTGCGAATAAAACTTTTTAATTCTGTGCTTTTCGCTTCGGTACCCATTCATCTGGAAACCCGATTTGAGGCCCGGGTTCCTCCATTGAGAAAATGTTAACTAGATTCATCAGAATCTCATCTTCGTTTATTTGGTTGTACCACAGAAAATATAATACTGGTTGTACTAAGAGAGTGAATTGCTCACTCTCTTTCTCTATTGGTAATTTCCCAACACTAGTGTTGGAACTCAGAATTGACTAATAGAATTGCCCTCTTCATTTTGTTACCACTTTTCCTAATTTAGCTGGAAACTCGCTAACCTTTACTAATAATATAAATGTCTTTACAGGTCAATAATAGACGTGTTCAACTGCCTGCAAGGGGTCTTAATATTTTTGTTGCTTGTCGTTTTCCGCCGACGAGTTATAAAACTGATGCACAAGCATGGCTGGTTGGATTGTGTATCTGGGCTTGTGGAGAAGCATCTCGCTGTCGATGATGATGAAGAAAATGTTGTGCAACATACTGATGTTATGACAATGGGTGATAAAACCTTAAGTTAATTTTAAAACAATCTCAAGCGTGACGAACAATCGAAAGTCTTTTAACTCCCTAACGCAAAAGTAGTTACAGTTGGATCAACGTAACTAGTTGCGCAGATGCATTTTTTGGAAGTAAATGGTGACAGGAAGCGGGAGGGGGGCGGGGGCGGTAACTAAACCAAGAGAATTGGAGCTGCGATTACGCAATACATTGTCATAATTAGTACCTATTACTAACTCATGTTTTTTTGTGATTATTTTGCGTAAAGAAATAGTTTTTCAAAATTTCTTTAGTATTTACTGTAACTGTTTTAAATTTAAACTTATAAGAACTCATTTAAATAGTGTTTTTATATTGTTGAATTAAAATGTATTTTTAATCGATTAAACACAATTAATCGTTTTCGTAAGTAATTTTAGGGTCGCATATCTATGACATGTACGAAAGTGATAAGGACCTAACTTCAATCCGGTCAAGTTACGTTGATCGTACCTACTGTATTTTATACGATTAACGTGTGTGGAGTGTTGCTTTGGGGGTCGGAATATTAAAAAAAAGGTGCATAGTATACCTACATTTGGCCAGTGTTTAATCAATCGTACCACCTAACCCCTCTCCCCGAAATAATTACGAAGCCCTGCCCCCCTATTACGTACGCCCACGGTGTGTAGGTATATGTAATGTGAAGCGCCCAAAGCGATGCAGGGGGTTTTGTTTTTTTAATATCAAGCTGAAGTGTAATCGGGATGGACCTATGTTTAAAAAAAATCTGTTGATCCGTTGTAAAGATTGTAAAGTTTTTCTCACCTCGGAGTATTCTTAGAATTTAGTCGATAACATTGTAACCAACGCATAGTTTATGCTATACTTCACTACATATAGGTACTACCTATATCACAAACTTCTAAACTAATATTATAAAGAGGTTTGGGAGGTTGCAGGATAATCTCTGGGTCTACTGGACCGATTTTAAAAATTCTTTAACCAATAGATAGCCACGTTATTTGTGAGTGTCATAGGCTATATAACATCACGCTTCGACCAATAGGAGGATCAATGAGAAATGTTGCAAAAACGAAAAATGACGCAATACGGAGATGTGGGGGTCAGCTAGTGTTCTAAACAGGGGTTTGTTAAAAGGCACAGGTACGTTGTATCTTCATTTAAGAAGCATTAATTTTGCTTCGAGTAAGTTTTTATTAACACTTTCTAGTCATATACAATGAAGAATATTATTTCTTTCAGTATTTTTGTTTGTAACTAAGGATAATATCACACGTAGGTACTTGATTGCAAAGTCAGATCTATTATTTTGTATGACATTGGTACAACTGAACCATTAATACAGCATTCAGCCTAAGAGATTAAGTTGTATGACGTCATCGTTTTATTGTTAAGAATACCTGTCTCAAGACAAAGTCGTAGACTATTGCTGGATTACCTAATGTTGTCAATTATTTTTATAGAAGTCTAGGTACCCAGTTTATACAGTAGATATACAGAGTGATTTTTCATATACAAATGACCTCCGGCTCCTGTTTTCTTTTCATTACACCAAATAACTTCATAATATCATTTTTGAAAAAAAAAACTAATGTAACTTTCACCACCTAACTTTTGCCACACAACCAATTATCACACATCTGAGAGACCTCGAGGTAAAATCGTTGTTTCTTTGTCAGGTCTAGGGCCTAAATCTCACAATGAACACGTCTGTTAAGGTCATAACGCCAAAAACAAGTAGCTGACCCGCGCAACTTCGTAAGCGTTAATTTTCCCCGTTTTTGCAACATTTTTCATTGCTGCTCCGCTCCTATTGGTCGTACTGTGATGTTATATAGCCTATAGCCTTCCTCAATAAATGGGCTATCCAACAGTAAAATAACTTTTCAATTCGGACCCGTAGTTCCTGAGATTATCGCGTTGAAACAAACAAACTCTTCAGCTTTATAATATTAGTATAGATTTTCCAAAACTGATATTACAAAGTTATTTAGTGTTATGTAAAGAAGCCACGAGCGGGAGGTATTAGTATAATATAAACAATCCTCTATAATACGGTTTACGTTGTCAGTGAAAGTAAACACGGAAAACTGATAACGTCGTTGTTTAAACTATGTGTCGTGACTGGCTACGAGAATAATATAGCCGATTTAGGGTCATGGTCGGTCAAGACATGGTCTTAAGGGGCGTCTAAACAGGGCATTTTTTACGGCAATATGTCAACATTTGTATGGCGCATGATCCAGTCTCCTAAACAGGCTACACAACCCGGCAACAATAAAATAGAGGGCGATTGAAACAACAACAAAATTGGCCGGGCAACATTGCGGAGAATAGATCGCTCAGCGATCGTCCGGCAACCATCAACTCAATATTGGAGAGTACTGCCATGTTGCCGGCCACAGCATTGCCATAAAAATGCCCCGTTTAGACTAAGTAAATATAAGTAAAGCCATGTACTTAATGGAAATTTAAAGCCTCAATAGGCAGAATGTCGATTATAAAGTATGTCGAACTAAAACAGTACACTGTAAGTGTAAATAGTTTTCTGATATGTTCTTAGATGAAAAAAAGTACTTATACTACAATTTTTCTATCGACTGGCCTGTTGGTCTATGGATAGTGACCCTGACTGCTAAGCCAGAGGTCGTGGGTTCGGTCCCCACCCAGGATAAAACTTTGTGTGATGATGATGAGCAAGATGGTTTATCCTGTGTCTGAGTGTGTTATTTATCTATAAAATGTATGTATTTAGAAATATATAAGTGTATGGAAACCAGACAACTGATAAATATTTATCAGTTGTCTGGTTTCCATAGTACAAGCTCTGCTTAGTTCGGAATCAGATGGCGTTGTGTGGGTTGTCCCAAGATATTTTTTTTTTTCACTATATTTTAAGTTTACTTGTTTTATATTTTTGAGTAACACTAGGTAGTAACAGTAGGTAGGTAAAAAAGGTAAAGGCATTTTTTTTGAAGAGATAGACAAATTTGAGATCTAGTAACATAGTCCAGATAGGTGGTTCGCTTCTGGCCCCGGTTTGGCTACGGAAGTCTCGGGTTCGATTCCTGAGTCTGGATTTCAAATTTTTCTATCTTTCAAAAATACATTTATTGTATTTGTAAAGTAATTGGCAAGAAATGCCTATAAAAAATACTTCAGTAGGTAGGTAAGTCATAATTATATTATTCTAAAATCATTGTTAGGCAGATAGGTATGTGATCGGTCCCTAAGAAGGCGGAACTCAAAATATAATTTTACTCGAACGAATTACAATTTGTAAGATCAAGGTGGTTCTGTGTTCCTTTATTGAGATTGGCAACCGTGACTGAAATTCGGTTATCGTTTTAGAAATCGATATTTTTGTCCATATTTTTAGTTCCTTACATTTTTATCGGTTTTCGTGATTCATGTCGCGATCGAGATTGATAACAACGAGGTTAAGGAATGTTACCGCTGGGCACAGATAATATAATACTATACGCTGGGTGAATAGGTGGGCGTTTTCAAAAAATGTCGCATTCATTTGTGCCTCGGAGAGCACGTTAAGCCGTTGGTCCTGCGCCTAATCTCTCTTTAGTCATGTCCGATTTTCTTCTCATATGACTATGAGAATGAGGGAATAGAGAGTGCACTTGTGCACTATAATATCTCCTGCGCAGTTAGCTAGTCTCCAGGTCGCCGTGACCGATATCGGTTAGGAGAACATTATTATTATTACCTAAATATATAATAATCTTAAGTGTCGTAATGAACTAATAAAAAATGCTTCTAGTCTCGTATTAGTGACAATAAAATTGTTTGTAAGTCTATGTACATCGTTGTTGAACTTTGTATAAGTGAATGAATAAATATTTTTGTATGTATGTCCTGTTTTTATTTAACTTAATCTATTTATGGGATCGAACGCCGGTCAAGTGTGAGTATTATTGCCCGTAACGCGGACAAAATGTACAGTGAACAATTGAAAATTCATGAGCCTGGGGGGGGGGGGGGATTGCCTGTTACAAAGGGGCCTATGTAAGGGAGGGCATCCGCGCCTGTCTAGGGTTAATCTGTATCGGTGTTTTCCTTTGAGCTTTAAAGGCCTATTGTACATAGAACTTGGCTATTCAAATTCTATTAACGGCCGGTCTCAATATATGTTTGGCTACTAGAGTTAGAATTTTGACATATTTAGTATGGAGCTTAAGTGAAATATATATCTGTAGTCACCAAATCGATCGACAGATAGAATATTGAAACCGTCCGTAAGTAATAATAAAACGCGAGTTTAAGAACAATAAATATATTCCAAACTCGGACTTTTATTTAGATACCTTGGCATCGCACGGGCTCTTGGCAGCCCATTTCTACCCTACTAGGGGGAGTGCCTGCCTTGACCATGTAATGCTAAAAACAAATAATAATACTAGCACCATGATCCTAGATTCCTTCATAGCAGATCACAGAAATACAAAATAACAAAGGCAACACAAAAGGCATGTGGAATACAATTAAAAAAATAGTTAATCACAAGAAAGTTACTGCCCCGCCGCTTGACCTACTAAAAATATCACGACGAGGTAAATGCCTACTTTGCCAATATTGGCGCTAATCTAGCTATGATGATTTTGGATCTAGCTAATACTGAAACACATAATACAGACACAAATACCCCTTTACTATCCATTCAAAATTCACCATTCCAAAACATTCTAAATTTACGAAGTGGCAGTGCCACTGGAATTGACAATATACCAGTTGCTATATTTAAATCCGCGTTACATGCTCTGGTTGGCCCAATATCTGCTTTTTTCAATCTGTGTTTAGACACAGGTACTTTCCCAAACAGTCTTAAAAAAGCTATAGTGCATCCAATACACAAATGTGGCAACAGGCATAGTGTTGGGAGTTATCGTCCAATACCTGTCCTTACAGCGCTTTCCAAAATCTTAGAGAAAATTCTTAATACAAGACTTATTGACTATTTGGAAGCTAACACACACACACACACACGCGCGCGCCACACACACACACGCGCACACACACACACACACACACACACACACGCGCCACACGCGCGCACACACACACACACACACGCGCGCGCCACACACACACACGCGCACACACACACGCGCCGCACGCGCGCGGACACACACACACACACAGCCTGAGATTTTCAATTTAGTTTTAAAGATAGTTCAAGTTGTCTCATTTGTTTTTATTGATTTTTTTTTTGTCACCCTTTTATTTTAAACTTAGCAATTTTTGTTTGCATATTGCATGTTCTTGTTGGCTTTATGCCAACAAGAACATGCAACTTTTTGTGTAAATATGGAGAAGGCACTGTCTCCTGTAATACAGTGTATACTAGCACAGGACACAGGGTTATCATATACTTTTGTACTTGTCCTTTTATATCAATGAAGTTTTATTATTATTATTAGTTTTATTATTATTCCCAAATGGCATAACTTCATAATGAACAAAATGAATGAAAATAATAGTTTTTGTTGTTTGTTATTGTCAAGACAGATTTATATGTAAGATTTTTAAATTTGTATGGAAGAGTGAAAAAATGTTTTAAAATCTAGTTCCAGCCACGTGTAAAACCAGGTGGGCCGCTAGTAAAAAAAAATAAACATTTTGAAAAATTACCCTTTCTAAGTAAACGTTTTAATAAAAAAAGATTAAATAACATTTTAACTACTTCAGCGACTAAAAGGAGGTTTATAGGCAAAGAGAGTTTTCCAGTAAAACTCTCATTGCCTACATACTTTAACTTTTTTTTTTAAACCGGCGCTTGCACAAGCCCTGTGTTTCGGGGGACTTTACCAACATACAAGTCACAGACACAAAGTACACCCAGATTCGGAACAACAATTTGTGGATCACACAAAGTGGTGTCCCATTTGGGAATCGGTCCCACGACCTCTTGCGTAGCAGTCGGACACACTCCCACCGCGCCGCTGAGGCAGTTAATTTCAGGTCAGCGAAAGGCCGTGGCGTAACAAAAATCAAAATCAAAATCATATCAGTGAAAACTTATATAATTAAGAACAAACTCTTATCCTAAGATGGTGGCACTTCATCAATTTCATTAACAATATCGGTAGGTTGGAAGGCTTGCTTTTGCGTATTAGCGTTGGTACTGACAGCTTCTTCGTCGTCACTGTCCGCCCCGCTGGCGCCAGGGTGGGCGTGTTGAGACGGAGGGGCCTCTGCCGGACGGGACGCGCGTTCGGTTCCCGGGGCTGACCACACACTTGTTGATCGCTGTAAACAAATACACGTGATGAATAAAAGTAATCACTTGTGTCGTGTTTGATTGAGAGTGAGGCAGTGTCGGATTTAGGTGCCACCGCCCCAAAGCATCTGAGTTTTCTCGTGTATATGGGCTTTTTAGTACCTCCCTATACATTTATATAAAGGTTATTTTTGGTATAGTGCAAAGCTCAGATACTCCAACAAGATTTTTACTTCAAGAAATCATATAGAAAAAAAAGAAAATGAAAATATTGAAAACTTGCAGAGTTATAAGCCATTCAAGTTGTCTTCGTTATTCGCGCTATCGTGCTCATTGCGTCGCGTAGTAAATATTCCAAGGTTATTATTGAAAATAAGTGATGATTAAATTTCACATCACTTTGTGAACAGGATTTGGACTGTTAGAATTTTATTTTCAATTTATTTAATCCATATACAGAAGATAACAAGATATGACAATGATTACAAATGTTTACTTAAATTTCTAGCTTAATATTTATGCCTGAACTAGGAACCTGTGTTTCAGGCGAATAGTGCATAAAAACAACGATAATCACATTTTAAAACATTTAAAAGTAAAAATTAACTATGAGTGAGTTTAATTAGAATAAAGATATAATATTTAGACAACACTATATAAATCAATGAAACAAAAGCTGTAAATAATTAGTTTCATAATTAAATTAATTAATATTAATATAACAAAAACCATATTTATTTGAGTACAATTAATAATTTCTCTGTATCTTCGTAAGACATATTTTGGAGGACTTCCCTAAGATTCTTCTTACAATTTCCTAGGGTCCTGGAATGAATATTTGCAATCGCATTTAGCCTATTATAAAGAAGCGATCCTAGGAAGATGAAGAACTTGGCAGTGAAAGTATGTTTTATTGCTATTTCTCTATTGCAAACTATATCTTTTCTTCGTTTATTAATATATGCAGTGCTAAAGAATGATTAATGAATTAATTATAACATGGTCCAAAAACAACCCTATTGGATTAAGTTACTGATTCTGAGCAAACTACTCTCAGGTTTGCACTATACCAATAATAACGTTTTATAAGTTACTCTCAGCGAAGTTAAGTCCCGCCCCCCCCTCTAACCGAATTCTTGAATCCTCCACTGAAGTGTAAGAATATAGAGTGCACTTGTGTTTGTGCGCTATATTTTCTAGGTAGTTAACTAGTCTCCTTTGGGATTAGATGCCGTGATCAAATAAAAGCTGTTCCCTTCGGCTACGCCGGCGTTTATGCTTATAGCTCGGCCCATTTTTAAGTTCGCAAAGTTTTTTTTCTCGTGAAAGAATTAGAATAGACAGGTATAAAATCGAGATAGAATCTTCGATCGATAGAATCTTCTAATCCTAAGTTCTTTTTTTCCGTACTATTTTAATTATAATCATTCTTATCCTATGACATAATTATTAAATTATATTGGTGATGTAATACAAATGACATCATATTCGTCGCGGTAGGCGGCAATTTTGTTATATCATGGCCGCATTTAGACTTCATGCTCGTTAAAGATCAAAATATATGATACAACTGGTCCATATTAACTATGTAATAATATGCATATAGAGGTTAAATGTCAGGAGTGCTAAACAATATATTAGAGATTAGCTGACCGCGCAACTTCGTATGCGTATAAATTTTCCCCGTTTTTGCAACATTTTTTTCGCTATTGGTCGTAGGGTGATGTTATAAAGCCTATAGCCTTCCTCAATAAGTGGGCTACCCAACAATTTTTTTTTTTAAATTCTAACCAATAGTTCCTGAGATTACCGCGTCTAAACAAACAAACTCTTCAGCGTTATAATATTATATAGATAAACTTTTTTGAACCAACGCCAGAGCTTTTTATTTGATTTCTAAAAGCGTTTGTAATAAAAAGCTGTTTGTTTTTTTAACCAACTTCAAAAAGCTAATTCTCTGTCTGACCCGTATTTCAAAAATCAATCAAAAAATCATATCACGATTATTTCAAAATTTCGGATTTGACCCATTCAAATCCGAAATTTTGCTATTCGACTGCATATTTTATAGGAACATTTTAGTAGGTATATAAAACGTTATCCTAGATTATAAGACACCAGAGCTATAGACTAAAACATAAAAGTATGTAAGTCAGCGAAATTTAGGCAAATAAATATTTTGAAAGTATAAGCCTTATAACATTTAAGAATTTCAACAATTTAAACCACGATTTTGAAGAAATTCAAATGTTTTAAAGGCTTAGAACTTTCAAAATATTATTTCATTTTCAAATTATCGCCTACAAGTCTAGTTTATGATAAAACGACTTGATATTAATGTTAAGCTTTGAATTACGACCTTATGCGCGTTTGTATAATATAATCATTGACTAGGGTGCCCTTGAGTGTAAATATTTGAAATGTATGAAGCTACGAGCTTCAGTCAGACTCGAGACTGCGACATGACGATACAAATATCGCTTAACCGTCTAAGCTACTGAGGAAACATTTGAATTTTGTTTGGCTATGTTTTATGACTTAATCTACTGTAATCATGACCTAAGATATCTGTTAATAATGTACGGTCGGCCAAGAAAGTGGTATATCACTTTTGACAAAGCTTCCTTTGTATCAGTGTATAATTGCAAGGGAAAATCAACCTTGTAGCTTATGACGTGCAAATGAATTTCAACCGTAGGGTGATAATTGTTTTTAAACTTTCGCTATTTTTATACATATTAGATATATTTCGGGACTTAATCGCGTGAATTATTTAAAGGTACGAACCTTTTATTTACCCGACGTTTCGATCGAATTGCACCGATCGTGGTCACGATCGGTGCAATTCGATCCTTTAAAGAAGTATCTAATACGTAGGGTGATAGACCACATTTTTGGCCGACTGTACCTATCTCAAGTTAATATCTATAAACGTCATAAGCATGTTGTACCTGTCCTTAATTTTTAAGTGAAGTGAAATAACCCTTAACGGCCGGTCCCAATAATCTATCTATCGACGGATTTGGCTAAGTATATATTTGACATAAGCTGCATACAAAATATGTCAAAATTCTACCTCGAGTAGCCAAAGACATCGATAGTTAGATTGTTGAGACCGACCGTGAATGTAACTATCAAAATTGTAGGTTATTTAGAAACTTGTAATAGCGTATCGGGGGCCCCCCCCCCCCGATACGCTATTACAAGTTGGGGGGGGTACTTTAAGTCATAAATTAGATAGATACATAATTATGGCAGGTTCCCTACAACGAGCAAAAACAGGTTCAACACATAAAAGCGCACGTACACAGATCTCGGTCGAACTCGGTCGAATCGAGATAGAGCACGTTGACAGCTCCGTACATGCGCGTCTATGTAGGTACGTATTTTGTGGTTAACTACTGATGTGTACAAGTGCTTTTTCTTTAATAAAATTTACCATTGCTGGGTCACCTCGTCCCTCCTTTCAAAGATCTACGACACATTTTAACAGCCAAACATGAGTAGGATACGTGTTTGGCTGTTAAAGGGATATGGATGCGTTTTCATTGACCAATCACAGTGCTAGAAATCGAACCTGGTATTATATCGAAGACTGTCATTTGTCAATTCACTTGCCCACTCCGCCCCGTTCCGCGTCAATGGAGACCCTTAGATCCGTAGTATTTACAAATCGCGAACATTTAAGAACATCAGGCGCGAATCCAAGGCCAATTGCGGCAATTGCCCCCTCCCCCCCATCAGACGCATGAATTTTCAAGTCATAAATACACATATCCTTGACAAGCAGTTGGCCAGAGGCATCGAGCAATAGAGTACTTTACACAATACATTTTGAAATTAATTATTAAACATAAATATTTTGATTTTAAGTCATAAATATACATAATTGTTTTATTAAATTAAAATTAAAAGTTGAAATTTTTTATCTCTGTATCACGTGACCGAACGGGCCGCCATGATGTGACGTAGTATTGGTATTATTTATTTACATTAAACACTGTTGTAGCCGGCGTCCTGTTTATTTAAGTTTGTCAGTTTTGTTTACATTCCAAACGTCGTTATAGACGTCGTGCCGTTTTTTCGCGGGAATAAAAAATGTTTAAACTTTAGAGGGGCGTCTAAGCGGGCCATTTTTTTTCGGCAATTTGTGGCGGCACTATTGGCAACTAATTGCACGGCCAATAATGGCAATATGTCTGCAATTGTATGGAGCATGATCCAGTCTCCTAAATGGGCTACAAAACCCGGCAAAAATAAAATAGAGAGCGACTGAAACAAAAACAAAATTGGCCGGGCAACATTACGGAAAACCCATCGTTCAGCGAACGTCCGGCAACCATCAAATCAATATTGGAGAGTACTGCTATGTCGCTGCCCACAGCATTGCCGCCACAAATTGCCGTAAAAAATGGCCCGTTTAGGAAATCAATATTTAAAGGTACTTCAAACAGAGTAGAAGCCCCCTTCCTCTGTTGCACGAGCGACTCACACCCTTCAGAACATGGGTATAAAATATAAAAGAAGTGTTTATTACCTCATACTGATCCTTGCACTGCTTGACCCTGTCGAGGTACATGTCGTAGACGAACTGCGCCATGTGCGGCATGTCCCTGACGGACAGCAGCAGCGGCGGCGGCACGCTGGCGCCCGCCGCGCGCTGCGCCGGCCAGCGCTCGCCCGGGACCAGCTCCAGCTCCAGTGGACGTTCTACTAGCTGGGGGGTTTCAAACATAGAACATGTTCGAGATTTAGTTAGGGAAAGGGGGGGGGGAGGTAGGTCAAGCCGTCAAGGTGTATGTCATAGACGAAATGAACAATGTGCTCCATGTCTCAAATGGACATTACGAGGGGCGGCGGCAAAATTTCCGGTACCAAATCCATCTCGAATTCTGGAATGGGTGTTCTAGCAGCTGAGATTGTTAGATGTAACAATTACCGTCTATCGACAGCTAATAAATAGGTATGCGTAGAATATAGATGTTTAAATCAATATAAAAATTAAAGGACAACAGACGTTTCGAGATCGATGGTTCACGATGTTACTAAAAATAGGTTTGAATCTTAACAACAAAGATAAAATTGATGTAACTAACCGCCAGAGACGGCGATGTGCAACAAATGACAAAATGAGTACGTAATATGTTTGTATTTCTCATTTGAACCTTTAATTATTCAGGTACACACTTTATTTACACCTTTACTTTTTACAGTTTTAGAACGGATAAATGGTTCATTCTAATGCAAAAATAATACTTTTCCTCACCTGATTGAACGTAGGTTGTAGTTCAAAGCAGTTCCTGAATAGATTGGCCCTGGCGAACACGTACAATCCAAGCCTGGCTCTCGAAGCGGCCACAATAAGACGACGGAGGTCTCTTACGTGACCGACTGCTTTGGTACGCACGAGTGACACCAGAGCTATGTCGTTCTGCTGACCCTGGTACTTATCCACGGTCGTCACCTGGACAAATGGAAAATAAGACGTATGACATTGTGTAACGACCGAACAATCCAGAGATGTCTTTGGAAGGACAGTAGTCTAGAGCCGGGTGACCAGTCTCTAAAAGTGTCACCTGCTCCGGCCTCTTGCGTATAATTTCTGTCCAGTCATCATCCGGATTGCATCTGTGTTTGCGAACACATTCGTGTCGTTGGCTATTCTAGTTGAAATTGGCTGCTGTTACTCTTGATTAGGAGAGCATATTATTTTAATTATTAGTGGCTATATCAGAAGTGAGTAATTCCTGGCGGAACACGTTAAAGGGGCATTACACTGAGAGAATTATTTATTTAGCGCTACGTACACAGCGACACGATCGCCGGTCTCGCTCTTCCGCACACAACATTTTTGCATTTTTCCGCAACTTCAAGATTTATTTGCGGGATCATATTAAGACATATCCTTAAATTTCTTTGTTTCATCTACTAGAAAAACTCTTTGACTAGTGACACAATTTTTTTCGTGTCCTAATATTTAGGTTTTCTATATAAATTTTTGAGAGAGCCGATCCCTGTTTCGCGTAATCTACCCTTAATGGTTGGACTTGTATCTAATGTCGTTGTAACAGATTGTCGTCCTAGACGATGATGAGAGCATCCTGCAGACTAGAGTTCAAACAGAGTACAGTACGCGATAAAGCTCTTTTAATAAAGAAATAGATAATAAGTTGGCCGGGGTGAACTTAGCAGCAAATGGCAGCTCAGATGCCATTTGCTGCTGATACTAAGAGAATTGAGACCTACCAATACAAATATTTTGTGGTTATTTTCGTAATTAAATTGTTTTTTGAACAATTTCTAGTAAAATTTGTTGAACGTAAAATTATTCATTTTCGTAACTAAGTATGTATGTTGAGATCGCATGAATCGAATGTGACATTTACTAACTTCAAGCCAGCCAAGGTATATTGCGACAAGTGTACCTATATATATACGTTCTTCTTCTTCTTCTTTGAATTTATGGCAATCTAGCCGTTTCAACGGCTAATTTCAAGCCAGTGTCAAGTATTTATGCGCTTATTATATGCACATAGTCTCGTTCTTATTCAATTATCACGTATTCAATTCATTTTTTACAAGTTAAACTCGGAGCTGTAAAAATAACGGCCGGTCAGTTTGCGGCCATTTTTACAACTCCCTATATCACGTTATTAGGCTATATGATTGTCACGTCAAATCAGTATTCTTTTAATAAATAATTGTTAAACGCTAGGTACGCTCAGAACATGTTCACAATGCTTGCTCACTCATTAAATATTTTATTAGTATTTAGTACATGTTTTGTTAATAAAACACGATTTAAAAGACCATCACTGTATTTATCTTCTACAATCTTCCCTTTAACCATATATCTGACGAAAACATCAGGCCAGTAATACCTACCTGTTTATTGGTAGTTTATTATCATAAGATTTTTTAAATGCCTGATTTATGTAAAATAAATTTATTGTCACTATATGTAGCCAATTGAGTATTTGAATTTCAAATCATTCAATGGCAATAAATTATTTTATAATAATCAGGTAATGATATGTATTTACAGGTTTAAAAAAAGGTCGACCACAACTTAACATGTCGTAGTATTTATAATCATTAAAATAAATACTAAAAGTAAATGATTTGATACCTGAATAAAAATGTATAGAAATTTCTAGGGAACGAATCGTTTTATAAAAATACACTGATTTGACTTGAAAAATGACAATTTGACATCTATAAAATATGAAGAATAATATTCGTTTTTTTATTTAAAAAAAATAAAATAAAAAAGTTAACTAGCAATGTGGGACTGTGGGTCCCACATTACTAGCAATCCTGTTAACCCCTCCAGCTAAAGCTTTCTCTAGAATGGTAGATTACGTTGAGTCGTACAAATAGTCCAATACCTAAAAATTAAATGTACGTAAGACCGATGCCTTGGCCAAATTATCTAAGGCATCGGTCTCGCAATCGTCAGGTCGCGGTTGTATGGTCCTTGGGTCGCGGGTTCGAATCTTACTTATTATAATAGTAGTATACTACCGACGTGAATCCACTTCTAACACAAGCTATTGTGCTTAGCTGGAGGGGTTAACAGCATTGCTAGTAATGTGGGACCAAAATCCCACATTGCAAGATTTCTTTGCTAAAAAAAAACATACTGAAACAGTGATAGTTGAAAATAACATTATAGGAGATACGTTTATTTACCTTGTATTATAAGATTCACTCAGTTTTCAAAATATTTTATAATGTTTACGTGTCCGCCTACGTTTCCAAATAATAAAACCCGTTCAACGAATTACGAACAATAATCGTAAAAGCTAAAAAAAGCTTATGATTGTATCAGAATACATTACTTCATGTTCTAATGCGCTTATTACACTACACTAAATCAGGGACCCTAAATCCTTAAAAAAAGAGAGGTGTAATAAGAGTTAGGGCCCTAATTCTTTAACAAATATTCAAGGCCACCTCGATTTAGGGCCCTGATTCAGGAGTGTAATTGCCGTTTATGTAAGTACACCGTTTATCTATAGCCGTTTATGTGAGTAAACCATATAACTGGCAACATGTATATTTTCGGCCGATGACTTTTTACAAATTTTGGTGACGGTGTATTCACTTTTCCATATTAGGACCTGTTTTTGTCACTGGCAATAAACATAGATATCTTGTACAATATAGTAACTAACATTACACCATTTAGTTCCTTCAACAAACCGGCCCGATAAATCTGTTGCACTGTACATAACGTGATGGTTAGGAAAATTTGTTAGTTGGTAGAATCCTTCTATACACCACCGCAAACACAGTTCATGCACCTATGCACAAACGAAGGGAAATTTTACTATTGTTACCGCGCGTACTACAGATTTTGCCAACGTGCTAACGTAGGTAGGTATGTGTGAACAATAATAAACCTAAATTGCTGCCTCTGTGGCACGATGGGAGTGTGTCTGACTGCTACGCAAGAGGTCGTGGGTTCGATAGCCACACGGGATACCACTTTGTGTGATCCACAAATTGTTGTTCGGGTTAAGTGAAGTCCGAAGTGAGGGGGAGGATCCTATAACCCTCAAGTCGGGCTACCTTATGTACTTCCACGAGGGAGATCAACAATCCCAAGATGGTGTTGGGTTTCTGGTAAATAAGTCCGTTTCTGACAACGTTGTGGAAATGTCCAGCATGTCGAACAGGGTAGCGTACCTCATTATCAAGCTTACCGAGAGGTATAGCTTCAAGGTGGTGCAAGTGTACGCACCGACCTCGGCACATCCAGGCGTCAAAGTGGAGGATATGTTCGATGACATATCGAGGGCCCTCCACTCCACCACTAAGACCCACTACAACGTTGTTATGGGGGACTTCGCCGCTAAAGTGGGAGTACAGAATTGCAGCGAATTGGTAGTAAGATTCCATGAATTTGGGAGCAGTAATCATAGGGGGCAAATGCTAGTCAACTTAACCCGATATTATGACAAAAAATGAAATCGACTTCAAAAAGCATATATTCAGAGACGTCTCCGTGTTGCTGTTCTCAAAGTAGTTAAAAAGATATGTGTAGGTACAGTTAGGTGGAAACAACTTTGAGGATGAGGTGAACAGGAGATTCGTTTTTTTTTTTTTTAAAGACGACTCCCGCATTAGTGTAACAAGCCCTGTGTCGCTGTGTCGTGTGGATCACACAAAGCGGTGCCCCGTGTGGGAATCGAACCCACGACCTCTTGCGTAGCAGTCGGACACACTCCCACCGCGCCACAGAGGCCGCCTAATGGTTGGGTTGGGCAGCGTTTGGGAACTTACGTCAAATCTTCTTATCGTCGATCCCATAATGCCTTAAGACGAAAGTCTTCAATCAGTGCGTCCTACCCGTCATGAGATACGGAGCCGAAACGTGGACACTGACGGTACGGCTGGTCCACAAGTTCAAAGTCGCTCAGCGGGCTATGGAAAGGGCTATGCTCGGAGTTTCTCTTAGAGACAAAATCAGAAATGAGGTGATTTGGCAGAGAACCAAAGTTATCGCCATAGCCTACCGGATTAGCAAGCTGAAGTGGCAGTGGGGTAAACGAGTTCTTGAGTGGAGACCGGGTTCGACGAACGTAGTGTAGGACGCTCTCAGGCCAGGTGGAGTAATGATTTACGCAAAACAGCTGGCAGGAGCTGGATGCGAGAAGCCGAAGATAGAACAAAATGGCGTGGAATTTAGCAGTGGACTGCGATAGGCTGATGATGAAGGTAAAAACTAGAAACATGGATACACAAGTCTACTTACCTTGTGTGGCCGTCCAATTAGCGGATTTTCAGCACAGCGCTTATCAATGACGTCACGGATGAGATGCTTCTGCCCGTTGTAGGTAGTCAATATCGATATGCGTTCGGCTGGCCAACCAATCAGGCGCATGAACATGAATACTGCCACCACGTACTCAGCTTCAGCCAAATTCTGGAAGAAAATGATGTAGTAAGATAGTATTGTAATGGAGTCATTGTAGTGACCTACATACAAAAAAACTGACGGACTTTTATACAAACTTGTAATCCCTATTTTACCCCCTAGGGGACCAATTTTTGAATCCTTTCTTAATGGATGCCTACAACATAAAAGGCATCCACTGCTAAGATTTCACGTTTGTAAGCCTAGCGGTTTAGGCTCTGCGTTGATGAATCAGTCAGTCAGGACAAGTGATTATATATGTATAGATAATATTATTATTAATCACCAGACATACATTGTCTGCTGATGATCGAGGCATCAATTCCAATGCCAAAGGATATCCCCATCCTGAATTACAGACTATGGAACACCGTGTGATTTTTAGACGGTTCGACTACCGAGAGCAGACACATGTGAGGGCGAGGGCTTATGAGCCCTCTTAAAATCCTCAAGTAATCCGTAGGTATTTTTGCATACGCTGAAAAAAGGCTATGTGAGTATACCCTTATTCTCATGTCATGCCTTGTTCTATAATAAATTCCAACTACGTTTTGCTAATTTTATTGGCTAAATGGGCGTCGCTTTATGATTCTACAACAAAGAATCATTATTACCAAAAAAGGAGCATGAAAACATTGAGTCATCAAACGTTCTGCTTATTCGTACCTAAACCTCATTATTTTTGGTGCGAAACCTTGAAAATATGTTTTTAAGTAAATAGGTATTCGTAGATAGTGGTCATTTCATAGGGATCCATAAATTTTGAATGGTAATAGCAACCCATAACGATAATTTTATTAATGTTGATATACTTTCGCGATTTGAAAAAATATATACTACGGGTCTTAATCGCGTGAATATATAATTTAAGGTAAAATACCTTGTTTATTGCCCGACGTTTCGACCGTATTGCAACGGCCGTGGTCACGGGTAGACGGGTAGACTAGTCTACCCGTGACCACAGCCGTTTTCAGAATATGTAATACCTACAGTCAAAAAAATAGTTAATTAATTCCTGTACCTAAGTAGGTACATACGCAGAATTGAATATCTAGGTGATTGATTTATTTATTACCTCTCAACTCAGGTGTAATAAAATTACTAATATTATGAGTAGATAGTTACTACATAATTTGGTGGGAAAGCAGCTACCACTTAAATTATAGGGGATTAGAAACGCTTTATGGTAAAGTTATGATAGGAATTTTAAGACCGCAAGCGGGAACCATTGTATGACTATGAAAAATTTGCCGTGACATACAGGTCACAGTTCCTTAAAATTTGTGATATACAAACGCTGCACGTACAAGAAGAAATCATTCCTAGTCTCGCCACTTAAAGTGATAGATACTACTGTACCTACTATAGTATAGTATATACTATAATTAACTGCTACAAATAGCTATTGTATTAGTGCCATAGTATAGGATTTCTCTTTATTTACTAAATTTACTTTCTTAACGTTAACTATGTCTATTTTGCATGCGGTGTTTGCCTGTAATAGGTTATGCATTTAGCTTGTAAGTCTTGGCTTGTATAATAATTATTTATAAAATGTAATAACTGTTGACAATCCTTAAATAAATAAATACTTCTGTTCGTGTGCATAGTGGAAGTATTAAATTGCTGTAGTTACAAATCCAGTGTATTTTATTCACTGACATTTTCGACGAACCCAGCTCAACCACGACGCGAAACAAAACTGGCGTAGCCGGTAGAATAACTTCGCACGATTCGTCAATAACTTGTTCTTGCGAAAGAACAGCTGCAACTCAAGAAGAAACCATCAGTAACCAGCCTAAGTCAGGAAGAAGAGCACTGACAGCAACTTCACAGTAGTGCAACTTCGAGTCAAGTCTCCAGTCTTCGCGTATACAGCAACCAGAAGGTCAAGTCTCTCAACAAGACAAGAAGATCATCACAGGTAACGTAAAACGCTTCAAGTAAAGGCCTCTAGCAATCGGTGAGAGATTTTCACATAGTAGTCTTTTTCCTTAATTTCGTATTTAATGTTCGATACTCATCATCCAGATAGAACTCGCGATCAAGCTCATCTTATGTTGTACTGAATGATGTCTTCGGACTTCAAACTGAATACTATTATCTCATAAATACGAATATGAGTGTGAAGTAAATGACAAGTTCAATATAACTAAATGAAATTCCTAACTTAAAAGGACAAAGTATTTAAAAATGTTGAATTATATAAATTCGGTTGTAGACTAGAAATCACTGGGTTAGTAAAAATATATAACCGAATTATATAAAGTCGGTGGTAAGCTATAAATTACCCGGGTAAAAATATATATCCCATTTTAACACTTAACAAGCTATATGAATAAAATTAACCTCATTAACGATGGAAATACAAGGCAAACGGGCTTATTTTAAAGAAAATGTGATTATATTGTATCCATGCATGGAGGAAAAGTAAAACAAGAAGAATATATTTTACAGTCTTAACAAGTAGAATGACTGGTGAAGCAGCTACTTTAATTGGGGAAAGGGAAGACATAAAAACTAGTGAGGAGCTTAAAAAGGACATTAGTCAACATTTTGGTGATCTACGTAGTAAGGAATGTTAAAAATAAAGTTGGAAAGTGGTAGGATAAAGCCAAAGGAAACGAATATTCAATTTTGTCATAGACTTCAATCGCTTAAAAGTAATTTATTCAGTAATACAATTTGTAATTTAAAATATAAAATATGTCTAGAATGGTAAGGCTCCATAATCCAGACAGTTCAGAACAAGACAAAGATTGGCTTAAAAATTATCATAAAAAGCCACAACATCAAAATTATTGTAATCAAACTAATCGTCCAAATTTTAACTACTAGAATAAAACTAAAAATTAAAACAATTGAATATTTTTTTTTAAATACGTTTCCCGCTGTACGGTACAAGCTCTGCGTCGCGGGGGACTTTACAAACATACAAGTCGCGGACACAAATTACACCCAGACACAGAACAACAATATGTTGATCACACAAAATGGTGTCCCGTGTGGGAATCGAACCCTCTTGCGTAGCAGTCCGACACACTCCCACCGCGCCACAGAGATTATTCTGAGCTTCTACACTACTTGCTGCCAGTAGTCTTACATAGGTTGGTCACTGATGATTTCTTAAGAACGCGAATCTTGGTAAGATATCCTATCGGCTGCGCCAGTTTTCATGTCGTGGTTGAGCTGGTTTCGGCGAAGATGTCAGTGAATAAAATATGCAGGGTTTGTAGACTGTGACTTTGATTAAGCATAGTTGAAATATTAAATTGCTGTTATTTAATATTTCAACTATGCTTAATCAAACTGAAGTACAGTACAGTAGTATCTATTACTTCGTATAGCGAGACTAGAAATGATTTGCGCGAACCATTTTATGACTAGGAATGGAAAATTAGGCGTGACATACAGGTCAGCTCTCCTTCTTAAAGTTTGAGATATATGAACGCTGCATGAACAACAACAAATAATTCCTTAGTCTCGTTATTTAAGGTAATAGATACTACTGTAGGTACCTTATGTATTTCTGTTTATATTAATATCTTCGGACAACTCACACAATGCTTTCTGATCCAAAACTAAGCAGAGCTTGTACTATGCAAACCAGATAACTGATAAACTTACTTATATATTTATATATACATACATACATATTATAGATAAATAACACCCAGACACAGAATAAACTATCCTGGGTGGGGCTCTAACCCACGACCTCTGGCTTAACAGTCAGGGTCACTAACCACTAGACCAATAGGCCAGCAGTTTGAATAATCATAGTTGAAGTATTAAATTCCTGTAGTCTACAAACTCTGCGTATTTTATCAATCGACTTCAAAAAGGAGGAGGTTTTCAATTCGTCTGTTGTTTGTTCACCGATTATGCAAAGACAGCTGGACCGATTTGAAAAATTGTTTTTGTGTTTGATAGGGTATACTTCCAAGTTAGTCCCATTGTCATCAGATCACGATCTGATGATGGGATCCTGGAGAAATCGAGAGAACTCTTAAAATATTAAAGGCACACCTATAGTGATTTAGGTATATTTCATAGTGATTCGTGCATTTACTCTTAAAAAACACCAATTGGTCAAGTGGAACTGATGACGAAGACCACAAATGACGAGCAGACCTATTCAATATTTCACAGTTTGCGATTCAGTTACTTTAATATGGTATTGAGTAGCACTTTATTCTCGTTATACTACTATTGCACAATGTAATAGAGCTGATAGTGAACTCCTCAACAATTAACGGCCCTGCAACGGGGTAAGCAATATTTTGTAAAAGGATTTCGGCAGTTGACATAAGCCTATTGTAACTTAAATGAATTACAAACCAACCTACTAAAAAGTGAGAAATAAAAAACTTTTTTACAAAAACATATCACCAACTTCTAAAATAAATAGGTACATGGCAACTAAAAAGCAAAAAATAATACACCTAGAATAACAAAAACAAATTAAACATTTTGAAGTTGGTGCCGAATAAAACACAAAGACTACTATTTCATGGCACCAACTTCAAAATGTTTAATTTGTTTTTGTTATTCTAGGTGTATTATTTTTTGCTTTTTAGTTGCCATGTATTTATTTTAGAAGTTGGTGATATTTTTTGTAAAAAAGTTTTTTATTCACCGACATCTTCGCCGACCAACTCAACCACAACATAAAACAAAACTATAATAGGTACATAACACCATTTACCTAAAGACTGGTAGCAATCGAAATACCTTACCATCTTAAGCCATTAATTTTGCGGTGACCTTTTTGAATATTTGCAATGATGTATTTTACAATCAAGCGCTTTATTCGAGGAATGTTTATGATAATACAACTATGTGCTCGTTGTTCTCATCTAGCAGTTAAAATTGTTTGCTAGTT
The DNA here is from genome assembly GCA_945859575.2 of Herminia tarsipennalis. NCBI lineage: Eukaryota > Metazoa > Arthropoda > Insecta > Lepidoptera > Erebidae > Herminia > Herminia tarsipennalis. Next base: position 10,285,085 of record OX243851.2, read on the forward strand.
ATAATAATGGCTGCGGTTATCTACTAAGTACCATAAAATACCGAAAATACAGAAGGTAAAGAATTTTAGGAAAGTAAGTAAGCATACAAACGCGCTTGAGCAACACACACATACCTACACACTCCGCTACCCAACATCATGTGTACTTTTTGGTACAAAAAATATCCCAACGATTTTCATAAGAGTCACGAACGACGGGGAGTGAAATTGGTCCAACACCGGTGAAGTGCGGTGCGAGTCGCTCGCACGAGGTACGGGGGGCATTGATTCAACGTCGATCAAGTCTGAGAAATCACGAGCCGAAAAACGTGATATATCACTACACCACCTTTCTGAATTCTTGGTGTTTTGTGCTTATAGCATGCAGCATTTACATTCAATTATATTATAGGAACGTCGGCTGATTATTTGATTATGTTACAATGACGTCAATAGGTAGGTATTGATATTACTATTAGTACGCAATTTACTACAAGATTTGCGTAATTACTACGTACAGTGTAGTGTTGACAAGACTTTTCAATGACCATAATAACGGCTACAATTTACCAAGCGAAACTGTATGTATTAACAAAGATGTATAAAATAATTACATTATTTCATGCTATACAAGGTGATTTGTAATAGTACACTAATAACCTCCCGCTCTTTACATAAAAATAAAGAAGATACAAAGTTTGTAATAGTTTTGGAAAATAATATACATTTATATTATTTTCCAAAACTATTACAAACTTTGTAAATAAAATAATATATTATTATTATAAATAATATATATTTAATAACTTCTTCTACGCTTAATCACCTACCGCCTGTTATTGGGGTTATGACCTTAACCCCATACAGACTATTTTACTGGAGTAAAATCGTTGTTTATTTTGAGGTTTAGGCCCTAAACCTGACAAAGAAATTCTATAATTATACTTCGAATTCTCTCAGATGTGTGGTAAATGGTTGTGTGACAAAAGTAGATGGTAGGTGGTAGAGAGTTAAAATTATATTACGAATTTATTTGGTGGTACGTAAAGAAGCCAAGAGCGGGAGGTTATTAGTATATTAAAAATCAACCTGTATATACCTACTAGTACCAAGACTAAGATTTGATACTAGTAAGCTCATCCTTGGCCAGCCTTTATTAGGTATGATTTAGTACCTATGCGCAGTGGCGGACTAACAATACTAACATGGGGGCGGAAGGGGCGGCCCGCCCCGGGCCTCCGGTCTTCAGATCTGGTCCTGGATACAGGAATCACCAAACTAAACGCCTCGAATGAGTATTTAGTGACCGAACGAACCACGATTGTAGACAATGCTGTAACTTTTGGGGCATAAAAAAATGCAATGACACGGACATCAACATCGAGAAACGAGCAAGAAGGAAGGTAAAACGAACGATGCCGGGTGAATTAGCTCATGATGCTAGATTATCAATTCAAAAAGAAATACTTCGGTCAATGTATGAATGCATAGACCGATTTATACAAGAATTGTCGACACGATACGGGGCCATGAAACAAATCAATAATAGTTTCCAAATTATTAAAAAAAGTTTGTGCTAGAAGCTTCAGATGACGCTCTGGCGGTAGCATTTGACAAATCTGAGTTATGGTGAATTTGAATGAAGCAAGGAGCAAGTTTCCCAAGAAATAAAAACGTACCGCAGGCGTGTAAAAACCACCGATATGAGTATGGACGTTGTTGCCACATGGAGATCCCAAGAAATCTTTCAATTTATAATAAAATTGAATCGTTGTCCTGTATATCGCTTAAACTTCAATACTTCTTGACTATTTGCATCTCTGTTGCATCATGTGAGAGGAGTTTTTTTAAACTTAAAGTAATTAAAAATTATCTTCGATCTACAATGGGTCAAGAGGGACTGGTTAATCTAGCTGTGCTTTCAATAGAAAGAAAAAATCAAAGACATCAATTCCACAGAAGTTATTGAGGAGTTTAGTAAATTGAAGGCACGAAAACACTTATAACACGCTACAAAAAAATAAAAACTATCTTTGATTTATTTTATCATTTTTTTATCGATCGATTCGTATTTTATTTTCCTCACCCATATCTATTCCATATTGCAGGTATGCAGTTTATTTAGTCTAATTATTTTAAGTCGTAAGTTAAATTTCACTTGTCAGATTTTAACGAATTAAACATAAATACATACAAATCGTCGTTCATATTGCAATTTGTTTTATGTCAAAAATGACGAGTTTACAGGAGAGCAAAAAAACAGAATACTGGAAAAATTCTTTTCTGACACTAAAATGTTTTTTACATAATACTGCCGAACTATTATGTACTATTAAATGTACGCTTTTGAAATTTCCATAAATTATTATATTTTATTAGAAATTTGACATAGAACCTATTGTAACCACAATTTACATAAAATTTGTGACATGCAACATGTTGATAGCTTATTTGTATGAAATAATACACAGATAATTTCAAATAACAGGTATAGTATTTATTCAACTTATAAGCAAAGAAGGAATAATATCGATGAGTAGAAACAAAAAAAAATATAGTAAAGAAAAATAAACAACAAAATTGACGTTTTCTCGACAAACTTAAATGTATAAGGAACAAACTTAAAATGAACTTATTTTAAACTTCACGAATTATACTTAAATGGATTTTACCATTTGAACAAGGTTATATAACATAATTTGTATGCAATGGGACCATTGCATACTAATTATTACGTATATGAGGACAGGCATCAAGATTTGAACAATTATGTTCCAAGGAGTCATAAAAAGGGTGATAATCTTTAGGTATAAGTGGTTTTAATTCTTGCAAATGTATAAATTTTGTGGTGTCAATAGGGAGAAATGATTGATAAAGGGCAGTATTACCACTTCGTACGTAATTATTGTTTGCGCGTCGTGGTAAATCTTTGAAGTCGTCATTAAAGTCTAACTTATACCGTATGATCCCATCTGGATTATATTGTAGGCTTACAATGTCGACTACTAGTGGATCGCCCTTTTTGTTTCCTGGTCGAATGCTGGAGTACCTACCACCTTCACACCTGCGAAAATCACTGTAGCTTAAACAAACTACTTTATACGGTTCAGGCTTGGATCTTGCGCTCTTTATTATATTAATGTAGTCTCCAGGTATGAAAATATCACGATGAGGTGGCAACTTTCTTTCGATGCTGCTATGTATCGAATCGACCTCCATCTGGGTATGTCCAACTTCGAGGTATTTTTGTTCGATAATTATCTTTTTTTCGACTGATAATTCAATTAGAGCATTAGACAAATTCAAGGATCGGTTTTGGTAACCACACCCGTCACTCCACAGAATATTTTTTTTGGTATTTGGTGCCTTTTGTAGTTCTGCCTTTAGATGTTTCTCCATAATAGACGTAAAGACATCACTGTCTAACCCACCGGCTCCCTCGTGCCATAGATAGCAAATCACTTCTTTTGTCTTTAAATTATAGTGTGTGTAGTTGTGAACTTTGAGTTTTGTTTTATAGTAAACAGCTGATGCCTGAATTCTTGGGCATAGAAGTACCGCTTGGACATCCATAGTATATACTAATGCATCATCTTCAGTATTGTTTTTGTCACTATCCTTACTTTGTCTTGCTGTTTCTTTTTTCTTCAAGTGACTCCTGTACTCATCTTCATTAACATTACCATTCTTGTAGGCTAAGCACTTGTTGCACTGGTCTTTCCTGGGTTTGAAAATAGATAAATTAAGCTCGTGGTACTTCCTCTCGAACGTCGCAACACAATATTGCCTCTTATTGTTATTCATACAAAACTTTTTATACTCAGCATACAGATCACCATGAACACTATTCCAGATTGGTTCTAAATATAATTTTGAGGAAGACGATCTGCAATAATGGGACTCTACTTTCGGCAGACTGTCAAAAAATTCTCGAATTGAATTGGATGCATTATTTTGAGTCAACGCATTACACTCATTATCATTTTGAGAAATAGTAAAACTTTCCGCATCTTTATTAGAAACAACCCAATCCCTCAGTTGTCTTTGGCCAATACACAAAGTTTTTATGAGCATTTGCTTACAAACATGAACTCTCTTAGAATTATCTTTCAAAGTTAGGAAATATTTAAATGCTTTGCCTTTTCTAGAGTCTACGCTCGAAGAACGTCGATGCTGTGGTGAATATACACTAACTAAACCTCGAACGTATACTTTACGAGCTTCCCAAGAACTCAATGCCCAATAAGAATCAAAAATCAGTTTTCGATCTTCTTCGCTTAAAGTTTCACATTCAAACCTTTGTTTCGGTCCCCCGTGTTTCACCTCAGTATGCCCACCACATCTTTCTTGTAAGTTTTTAGCTGGTCTTGACAGCGTTTGATTGTATTTTCCAGTACTATCTTTCTCAAAACCCTCATACTGCTTACCTTGTAACCTAGCCTTAGAATTTCTAAATCTCTTCCATTTACTTGGATCTGCTTGACCCTTACGACTACGTTTCTTTTTGTGAGTACCCTTACGACTAAGCACCCCTGTCTCTTCATCAAGGACCTCTTCGTTGGAGCTGGTACTATCTTCTAATGTATTAGAAAGAAAGTCAATACTTTCATCTGGCACGTAGTCAGAGTCAGAAGACGACACTTCTTCGTACGGGACCTCTTCACTAGACGTGTCACACTGTTGCAAAGTTTCATCTCCACACCACTGGCCAGTAGCTTCGTTCAGTAGCTGCTGGCGAGGATGTTGAGAGGAACTTGTAGCTAGCTGTATTAATAGCCTTGCTCTTGTGTTATTCATCTGCAACAATCAACCACCAAACCATGCATTCAAAACCAAAGCAAAAGTCAAAAGGTTCTATGTGGCGTTTGTAGAGTACGTATCGCAACATAGGTCTTATTGTTTTATTGTCATTATTTACAATAAAAGGTCAAAATAAACAATATATATATAAATAAACGTTATTTGTTAAGAGATTCGATTCATTACAGATCTTAAGCGCATAACAGCAAAATCAGCAGTCCAAAAGCGAATTCACGGCGCTTTTTGTTAAAAGTAAGGTTAAGATTTCCCATTAGTGTAATTGAAATCAGAAAAATAACGAAAAGCAACCAAAACCAGCACACAATTATTTATAATTTAAGATATTTAACAACTTACCTTAAAAACAAAGCACAATTGATAACTTAATTATTAATTTTCACTTGTTTCTTCTCAGAGCAAAAATCCGTTGCCGCTTAAACTTTGACATAGAACAATTTGCCGTATAAGATTTACTGCCGAGTCGATCACGTGACGTATTGCAAGTTTCAAATACCGCTTTCCTATTGGCAGATGACATAGAACCTTTTACGGTCGCGTTCAAAATTAAAATTAAAGCTTAACTCACACATAAAAAAAAAAAAAAATTTTTTGACATTGAACAAATTGAAATATGAACGACGAAATGTGAACTGAATAAAAAGCTTGTAAAACAACATTTCTTTTAAAGCTGGGGGGCCTCATTCAGCTATGCCGCCCAGGGCCTCCGATGGGCTTAGTCCGCCTATGCGATTTAGTCTATTATTACATTACTGCACTTAAAAGCTGTGCTTCAAGTGCTTTTTTTTGTTGTAAGTACTTGTAGTATGTTAGGAATCGCTAATTTAAAAGTTTTTTTTTTTTTAAATAGACCCGGAACAACAATTTGAGGATCACACAAAGTGGTGTCCAGTGTGGGAATCGAACCCACGATCTCTTGCGTAGCAGTCGGACACACTCCCACCGCGCCACAGAGGCAGTCAAATTAAGGGGGCATTACACTGAGAGAATTATTTATTTAGCGCTACGTACACAACGACACGATCGCCGGCCTTATTTAACATGACTTCACAGTGCGCAGGAGCGCAGGTCAAAATAAAGTAGAATATTCGTTCGTACATATGTTAGATTACGAACGCTACGACTATGACAATACGAAAATGCTCGTTTTTGCATTTTTCCGCAACTTCAAGATTTATTTGCGGGATCATGTTAAGACATATTCCTAAATTTCTTTATTTTACTAGTGACTCTTTCACTAGTGACACAATTTTTTTCGTGTCCTAATATTTAGGTTTTCTATATACATTTTTGGGAGAGCCGAACCCTGTTTCGCGTAATCTACCTATAAATAAAAAAGTTAAGTAATACTTGTCGATTACAATGTTAGTGTTACTCATAAAGGATCACTATACCAAGATAAGTAATGACTTATTGTACTTAGATCAGTAGGTCACCATTGAATCACAGCTAATGATTTCATTCCAAATAATGAACTACAATTAGCGGACCACTTTACATTGTCATAATGATACACTCTACAATTGAGTTCGTAGTATAACTAATCTATGATTGCAGAGACACTAGAAGGACACAGACACTATTACCATAATATTAGCATAATATCTACCGAAATATACAAAATTCAAAGTGTCTACCTAAAATATAATAATTTAATGTTATATTTCGTCTTTATAATAGGTACACATATGTAAATATACCACGATTTTTTTTCATTATTAAATACTCGGTGCAATCGGTTGGTATATAGTAGGTACTGAAAAACCGCTAAGATATTTTATATTACTGCCTGTTCTCGCGGCTCTGCCTGCGCGGATGTTGATTACCCCAATAAAAAGTAGCATAATTATACCTATGTAGGTAAAGTCAACATTTTGACAAATAAGATTAACAAATTGACGGATATCGGACGAAAACGTTAGCAGTCAGTTGATATTTGACAATCTACTTCTCCACATCATTAATAAAAACACTGAGGAGCCTATGGCGGCATGTGGTATTCTTTTATCCCGGCAAAAAATGGCCAAGAAGATTTTGATTCTAAATGTTTCTTACTGGCTACACCTACATTATTTGATTATTGCATGATGTTAAAATACATTGTACCATTTTAATAAATACCTACATTACATGTGGTTTACATACAGAATTGTTTATTTAAAACGAGTTGATTGATGTGATTTTAAAATCAGGCGCCAACATAAATCTGTCGGTAGCGATCAACATCGACAGCCTAAAGGCGGTATGAAATTACTGTGATAAATCGAATATAATAACTTAATCAATACCGAGACATATTGTAATTAATAAAACGTGTATAATTTAGTAATTCAGGTATAATTACATCATGCAGATAACAAATAACACAGCCTAGGGCGAGTCTTGGTCCTATGTATTTACCTAAGTGGAAAATGATATAAGGCAGTATGAATATCACTGGTAGAGAATGCCTACTGCATTAAGTCCGCCTTTTGCAATGTATTTGTAGGAAGTTTTTAAATAAAGACAAATCTGTTCCTACCTTGATATAATTAAGACCAAAGACAATATCCTATTCAATCTATTCCCCTTTAGAATGCGCTCCTTCTTGAAATTAGAATGTCTACAACTCGTGTCACCTTTAAGTTCAAAGTACGTCATCTCTATTCCAAGTTATTAGCAGAATCATCTCAATTGTAATAATCTAAGGTTATATATGTATATTATGTATGTATTTGTATAGTTATAGGTATATTATGTGTATGTGTATCGTATTATTTTAAACATAAGTAATTATATTTTTAACCCACTTTCATGCTTACTATTACTTTACGTATTAGGAAGTAAAAGTCGATTAAGCACCCACCTTATACATCTCTGCATCACCCAAAGGTTGACTGGTAGATAATGCCTAAGGCATTAAATCCATCATTGTACAAATGTTGTCTGCATTAAGTTAAATAAAAAAAATAAAAATAATAGACAAAAAACATTAAGGCAGTAATATCATTCAGTTGACATTACACAACCGAGCGAGGACTGAGGTGCTTTTGGCGGGAAATCAGCGATGGTGAAAACCGAACTCTTTAATTTGGCGGTTGTAAGTAAGTCAATTGTGCCTTGCAAATTTGGCGGACTTTCGACATACGTACTTGTCCTTATATATCCAACCGGTTCCGGAAAGTGGCACGAGTGAACAAAGCCGTATTCCATTATACTTAGTATAATATGAACCAGGTACTTATTGTATGGTTTGTATGAACTAAGATGCCGACTCCATTAGCATGATTTCATGTTGGTAAATATAGAAACTGAGTCAGTTGTAGGTATTTAGAATAAAATGTTAAGGTCAGGCAGCTATTACTACAAGAGTAAGTGGAAGCTTCTAAAAATGTTATTCTGTATTTGTATTAAATATATATGTATATGAGCTTTGATTATATTTTCCTAATCCGGCATCTAAAATTGAAGCAAAGAACTGTCAAAAAGTATGGTCAAGTGGACGTACTTTTTGACAGGTAAAAAGCTGCCATCAGATGTTTTAGCCATAGTTAATCTAGCACGCTATTTTGCTTAGTGGTGCCTATACAATAAAACAAAATATCCTACTATTTCGTAAAATGAATCTGATATTAAAGCTGGGAAATTATTTTTTTACAGGTTTAAGTTGGTACTCCGTCACAATATTGATTTATGTACCTATATATTATCTAATATATTATATGTAATCTAATATATGTGTATTATATACATAATATATGTATAATGTAATTTAATATATTTGTAAAATTAAATACGACTAATTAATTAAGGTCAAATTATATTCCGTTTTGCGGTATCCGAATTTAAACTATTTTTTTATTATTATATTATTATTATTGATTTTATTATTATTATTGTCTTTGGTCATAATATATCAAGGTAAAAACAGATATTTCTTTATTTAAAAGCTTATTTATATTAGATATATTTCGGGACTTAATCGCGTGAATTATTTAAAGGTACGAACCTTTTGAGATTTGAGATTTTATGTTGAGATCAAGAAGTATAAGAACTTCAACCGAGAAGATGGATACAGGCTCTCACCATCTTGGAACCCTGTTATTAGCAAATGCAATCGTAGCCGTAAAGATACCGCGCCTCAGTGTAAAGACGTTGTAAGTGTAGTGTGTAGAAGTACCGACAGTACAAATTATCAAAATTATCAAGACCAGGGGAGGGTAGTTGAAAAACCCCGCGCCTCACGGAGACATCGCTAAGCTGCCATCAGTCGACCCGTGACCACGATCGGTGCAATTCGATCGAAACGTCGGGTAAATAAAAGGTTCGTACCTTTAAATAATTCACGCGATTAAGTCCCGAAATATATCTAATATGTATAAAAATCGCGAAAGTTTAAAAACAATAAAGCTTATTTAGTCATGTGTTTTATTTAATTATTAAAAATCATATGCATGGTTAATATATCTGTACTAAATAAGGTATTTTTTTTTCGAAATGTATCCATAGATAACCTGGAGGGTTTCCACGAGATTGTATCATCCACTTTTCGACAACGAGTTTAAAAGCAATCCAATTCTAGGAATAAAAAAGTACATGATATAATTCCTACTTTATTATAAACAGTGCTTTTACCCATATTTGTATCATTTTTCCCACATCAATGGGGAAGAAAATAGTACTAGGCAACACTACTAGTCTTAAAAAAAACATTCCGTTCAACGAGTGTTAAACGTCAAAGAGGAAATGCTTCATTTTTTTTATAGGCTTAATAATTATATAATTAAAGTATATGAGTTGGCGCCTGTTTGTGTTTGTCTGTACCATTGAAGCATTTAAATTGATAACATATATCTAACTTCAAAACTGGCGGGGTTTCATATAAACTTATAACCACTACTTTACCCTCTCAGGGGATGAATTTTCAAAAATCACTTTTTTTGGGATTGTATTGACGTCGGTCATTGATAAGTGTGAAGTTTCAATTAAATCCGACGTTCTGAAGTGGGTGAAAAACATGTTTCAAGATTCCGTTACATACTAACATAAAAACATACGTACGAAGCAAATAAAAGCGTGTTAAAAAGCAAGTTTTGTTTTATTTGGATGGTTTCTATGCGTCTCAGACAACGGTCTCAATCACCGGCCCTGAAGTAAAGCGAGAGGAGTGGTTGCTCTGGCGCCAAAAATGCGAAAAACAACTTTCAGCTAGCCCATAAAAATTTAATAGTGCTTTTGACTTCGATAGAGAGAGTGTGGGAGGGAGGGAGGGAGGGAGGGAGGGAGGGAGAGAGAGAGAGAGAGAGAGTTCAAGAATTGTTGCTGTTTGCAATAAAATGCATCCATCCTAAGGCATCGGTCGGCAATCGCGGTTCGCATCCTACTACCGACGTGAACTCACTCCTAAACGCAAGTCATTGAGCTTAGCTGGATGGGTTATTAGGATTGCTAGTAATGTGAGACACAATCCCACATTGCTATTTAAAATATTTAAAAAATATATATGAAAATTTATTAATATAGCATAAGTACTAAACGAAAAACTTGACTAAATCAAACAAAACCAGTCTCACTTGCTCTACTCTAATCCAGATAATACTTTTAGCATAAAGTCCGCCATTAAACAAAATTGTGCATAAAAACTTAAATAAATGGCTAAAGACATTTAAACCGGCTCAAACTCGAGCACAAGTATTTAACAAGTAACAAAATAGGTACATACCTGATAGAAGTAAGGGCTTGGTTCCGTCTCGCCCGCTCCGTGGAAGTCATCCACGTTGATAAGTTGGAAGTCGTAACGCAGGCCAGCGTTAGCAGCGCGGTACTCTGGCATGCGGGTTACATGTCCTAAGTCGCCCAAAGCCAGATACCTCCAGCGATATAAGTTGCAGATGCTATTCAAAAATAAAAGGTAGATTAGAGATGATTGTAAGTATGTATACAGGTATCCTATAGCTGTGTACACGAAGGGAAAGTACTTTAAATATTGTATCGCCTGTACAAGCCGGGAACTTAATCAGCAACATGTGAAAGAAGACCACAATTATGTTAAATTTTATGGTCTTTCTTCCATTTAAGATGCTATGTTATTGACCATTTCAATTGGTATCGTAAAAATCTTAGAATTCTGTTCGATTTATCTATACTAATATTTTAAAGCGGAAGAGTTTGTTTGTTTGTTTAATCGCGCTAATCTCAGGAACTACTGGTCCGATTAAAAAAAATCTTTTTTTGTTGGATAGCCCATTTATCGAAGAAGGCTATAGGCTATATACCATCGCGCTACGACTAATAGGAGCGTAGCAGCGACGAGAAATGTTGCAAAAACGGGGAAAATTTACGCATACGAAGTTGCGCGGGACAGCTAGGGTTTAAATAAAAATAAAATCTTTCAGTAAAATGGTCTATCAACAATATAGGTACTTTCCTCACGTGTAGCATAATTTTGGGACATTCTGTATAAAAAAATTGTGTCATGGTGTTTGTGGTCGAACTCGAACGTCTGTGGACGTTCTGGAGTGGGTGAAAAACATGTTTCAAGATTCCGTTACATACTAACATACAAACATACGTACGAAGCTAATAAAAGCATGTTAAAAAGTAAGTTTGGTTTTATTTGGATGGTTTTCTATGTGTCCCAGACAACGGTCTCAAACGCTTGAAGTAGAGCGAGAGGAGTGGTTGCTCTGGCGCATAATATTGGGACATTCTGTATAAAAAAATTGTGTCATGGTGTTTGTGGTCGAACTGTCTCCGAAATGGCTCAACCGATTTTAATGTATTTTTTTTTGGATATTCGGTAGGTATCAGAACAGGTACTATTATTATTTTTATCGCGATTTTTGGTATTTTTGTATGAATTGCAAAAACAGGGAAAATTGACGCAGACAAACTTGCAAGGGTCAAGTAGGCTATAAAAATCAAACAAAACGCGAGCGATACTACAGAAGAATAAGAAAAAATAAGTAAAAAACTGCGGAAATGCCAACAAAATCAAAGTAGGTATATCCGAAAACGAAAATGCTCTAATGTAAATATTTGAATACCGCCGCGCTGACTGTTAATTTACTATTTATTGAACAATCTTAACCCGTTGTGTATAATGTAACAGTCAGCCTAATTTCAGGAATGTTACGATAAATACTGCCTACTAATAGCTTTTGTTTATTTAAATAAAGATGTAATACTAATAATATTGTAAAGTTAAAGAGTGTGTTTGTTTCCGACAGGTCCGAACTGTTTTTTTTTACTGTTGGATACCCCATTTATCGAGGAAGGTTATATATAACATCACGCTACGCACGCACGGGAAAATTTACGCAGACGAAGTTGCGCGGGTGAGCTAGTAAATTATATACTTGATAGTTGATGTAAACCGTGTTAAAAGCTTTTAATGTGTAAAGGCGTCTTTATCCTATATATAAGCACAGTTTAAAAATAAAACAGTAAGACGCCTTTGAAGTTTTGAAAGATGCCGACAACGAGCGTCTGGAAGCTGAGTTTGTCACAAGTAAACAATTATGGGTACCGATATGCACTGAAGCACTTTAAGTTGTGACGTTAATTTAGTATACCGCGAAGCCGGTTCTTTATAGTTAGCTATACTGGTTACCTACTGTATAAAATGGAATGCAGTCACGTATATAACTTTTATATGTTGGATGTATAAAATCAACAAAAAAAATCATCATAATCAATAACTGACTGAATCAATAAAAATAATTTAAATTTTTAATGGGCAATTTCAACATTTGACTCAACCGATCAAGAGTGAGTGGCACCGATACACCATAATATGCACTATCACCGAGGGGGGGGAGGCAATTGCCTGCCTAAACACTCCGATTCATTGTTATAATTCTTGTCGTTCAGTCGAGTTAGTCGGGGGGGTGCAATTGCCCCCGCGTCTAATTGAGAGCATCTTACCTCGAAAACATCAGTGCTCACAGTATCAAAATGGCGACGATTTATGACATCACATATTTTCCAAGGATACTGGGGCAGTAAACTGTCAGTCATTACTAATTACGTAACGAATTTCTCTCCAGTAAAAGCACTGAGCAGTACCTACTCGCGGAACAGACCCATTACGTAATGGTATCAATTTAACTAAAATCTAAAAACACGGCAGCCCTGGACACTGAGACCACGCTGTGTGCGTGCAGCGTGGTCTGCCCTCCCCCTGCGTCGCGTCATGACCACATCACGGACTTCACAAACATACAATTAACTGACACTATCTCTGTTATTATTTTATTGGATAGGGGAAAACATACAAGCGGCTCTCCTGATGATAAAATATTATCAGAATAAATATACATTTGATAAATGCGCATATGCGTTACTGGCTTTTTAAACTTCCAGATACAAACTCATAACTGTTTATTTCGTATAACGTCATGTTTAAAAAAAAAAAAGTTAGGCGGCAGTTCCAAATATAATGCTAATGAGAAGAAGCTACCAAGAATCAAAGCTTAGTCTCATGTGGAAATCGAACACACAACACAGCATTCGCGCGAACTCCCCGTACACTATCAAAGCAGTTAAAATATCCTTACCTAGGTCTTGCACGGCCCTGAGCATCCAACTCCACGTAAGGCACTCCAAGTCGGACCATCCTGGTGAATAGACTCTGTTCCATATTGCAGTACTTCTGGAAGGCCATGTTTTTAACCACGGGAGGCAACTGATGATGGTCGCCGATCATTATCCAGCGTTTGAGACGAGACCGACCGTCTTGTGGGTTTTGCAGTAGCAACGGAATGAACGTTTCGATTTCCAAGATTTGAGCTGATTCTTCCATTAGTATGTTATCGTATTTGAAACCTGTGAGTAGAATCAGACAGGAGAATATAAATAATATTTATCGAGTTCTCAATTGTTTGGCAACTGCCGCGGTCTATACCTGGACTAAGGGTGCGCTTCCACTTACGCTGATCGGAGCGGAGTAGACGAAGCGGACCGGGAATCGACAAATTACAATGCTCGAAAGAATCCAGGGTACGATTTCGAACAATGTGATTGATCAATTGACGGTCCGCTATCAGTGAAAACGAACCTTTAGTCCCAGAGGTGAGCAACAAAAATCAGTTTTTTAATATAGCGTCACATCAGTGGAGTAAAGAAAGACCCAGCCATCAGTCAGCTGAATTCCTTAGAGTTTAGTGCGGAGGCAGCTTTAAATTTTTAACCTTTTATCTATTAAATATTATAATATTAACAAAACAATTCAAGTCAGAGAGCATAAGTCTATAACATATAATAATAATCTTTATTTCATGATCAGAAGGTTACATAATTAGTGTGATTGAGATCTTCTTTTAAGTATACCATACCTGTGGCAGAAGATCTGTCTTCCTTATCCAAAATTATACATGATCTATAAACCTTAAGACTATGAAAGTGAAAAGTGCAAAATGGGAGTAAGATGAGTACCTACCTGGTGTAGTGTGTGCGTGTGTGTAGTGTATGAGTTTGTGGGTGTGTGTGCATGTTTGTGAGCGCGTGTGAGTGTATGAGTGTTAGTGTGTAATGTTAGCCTTTGCAAAGTACTGTGATTATATGATTATATTGTTGGATGGAGAAGAGTTTCCGTTTCAGTATATGTTAGCGTTAGTAGCCAATCAGAGAGGATAATCTTACAATTATATTGTGTTTTATCATAAAATTTCATTTTTTTATTTATCGCTTTATATAGGAATGTGGATAGTGCTGTAAATTGACGTCTAGCAAATGTTGTACGTACTCTGTGCTTGTTGGTAAATGCTTGCTTTCTCCGTGTTGACATTATTTTAGGATCAAATACGGTATTTTTATGTTTTCTTAGAACTGAGTTAAGAATATATAGCTTTCTTACTGACAGGACACCGCTTAGTTTGTAGTGCTCTTCTGTGGGGAACCGGTATGGCTTAAAGTGCATGACTTTTAAAATTGCACGTTGAGCCCTTTCCACTCCCAAAAACTTAATCTTGGAGGCACCTCCCCAAATAGGTATGCAATAAGTAAGGATACTTTGGGCGAGTGCAATATAGACTAGCTTTAAGATTTTATCCGTTGCAACATGCCGCAGTATCTTAAAAATCCAGACCAATTTTCTAGTTCGGTGATTAACCAGTTCCAGGTGGCTGTGCCACGTAAGTCGATAGTCTAGCATAATGCCTAAGTATTTGATCTTGTCTACTCTATCTATCTTGGGGCATGTGCAGTTAAGGTTAAATGAATTACCACACTGGTGTATTTTTATGTTAAAGTCACTATCTGGTTGAGTTTTTTGGGTTAGTGAGAAACACATATAGTTGGTTTTTTGGGTATTAAGCGTGAGGAGATTAGTTTTTAGCCAATGGTCAACCCTCCTCATTCCTAGTTCCGTTCTTTTACGCACAGAATCCCAGTCATCACCTGTAAAAACTACGGCTGTGTCATCCGCATAGGAGAATACCCGGGCACCACCTGTGTCCAGTTTACACAAATCATTGATGTATATCAGGAACAGTGTAGGCCCAAGCACGCTTCCCTGCGGTACACCAAAAGTGACAGTGCAGTCTTCACTAGTTAAAGGTCCAATTTTAACAGTTTGAGTACGATTTGTTATGTAATTTGTGAGTAGTTGCAATGGTTTCCCTCTAATACCTACTGATTCCAACTTACGTATAAGTATGGGGACCGAGACAGTGTCGAAAGCTTTTTTCAAATCAAGAAAAACAGTAAGGCATTTCCTGTTCTTATCTAATTGTTCAGTAATTAAAGTGGTTATAGCGGTAATAGCATCCTCGGTTGATTTTCCTTGTCTAAAGCCGTATTGGGAGGTTGATAGAAGTTGTTTATTGTTTAAGTAATTTATCAGTCTTTTATTAATAAGTTTTTCCAAAATTTTAGCTATGCACGATAACACGGATATAGGCCTATAATTTCCGACATCGTCTTTGGCCCCACCTTTATAGACAGGAGTTACAATTGACTTCTTTAATAGAAGACCCCTTTTTCAAAACATAGATTTGCAAGATGTACAATAAATGGGACGATTGTCTGTTTAACGTTCTTAATGAAACTCGTAGGAATATTGTCCCATCCAGGAGCGCTATTTGATTTCAAATTTGTTATTATCGAATCAACTTCATCTATGTCAGTATTCAGAAGCACAAACGAAGTTAGAGGCACATCTTTGTTATCTGATTCACGAGCTTTAGTTATGTCAAAGTCAAATGTTGTTTATGCCGTCAGTAACCGATAAAAGTCCTCCCCGGTATTCTTTTTAGGTATTTATTTACTCAACCAATGAGACGCAGGAAATATAAAAAAAATACCTTTACAAAATGCTTGGGACTAATTGGGTATAGACCTGGACCGCGCCATCCCTTTTAATTAAAAAGTAAATACTGACTGCAAAGCATGAAAGAGAGTAATAAACTCGTGCGGCCCTGTCTCTTTGACAGGTATTGTCCACAAAGAAGCGTTGTTTCTTTCTAAGGAGTGGTCAATTTTGTGAGGTTAAGGCGCAATCCAGGTCTATACGTCAATGGGACTAACTGATCTCTCCCCTGAGGACTGCTATTGGGGCGCAAATTTTCCGCATGGCAACACGTGGACGTCTAACTCTAACATGCGATGACGTCACATGTCATTTTGTAAAGGAGTAACGATGTGGTTAACCATTAACGAATCAATTCAGTAGTCTAAACATAGTTTATGACTCGATAAAGACGAGGCAATAAACCGTCAGAGGTTTTATGAAACCAATGTCGATGACGTACGGAGATCCAAAGCTATTAAAAGATATGGATGGAAGAAATAAAACTGAAATAGCACCACCTAAAGTACTTTAAATAAGTCACGATTTCTAACAACGTGCAGTGACTTATTTTTTATTTATTTTTTCAAAAAAGTTTACTAGTCTTGAGGGCTTTTGGATTCTACATTACTAACAATCATGTTAACCCATCTAGTTAAGCTTGTGTTAGGAGTGGGTTCACGATGGTAGTATAACCACAGAATAAATAGTACAAGTAGTTTATCACGCGACCACACTAATAATTTTAAAGAAGGTACAATACGAATAAGTGAGAAATATATAGGATCGCTTTAATATTTGTTAAGATATGTAATTATCTAAATTAACATAGGTATAGTACCGTAACGGACATTTTACCGTTTCGATTAAGTAGATTATTAGATTAAATCTTACCCATTTCAACAAGTTCTGAACGCTTGAGCGCCGCATGAGTACATGTCATAGCGATGATTTTGGCCTCTTTCACCAGCAGATACTTTGACCTATCCAATCCAGAGCGAAGAAGTTCAAAAGCACGGAACTCTTCAAGCTCTTCAAATATATGGTCGATATATCTGAAAAAAAATATACAAATAATGAAAATATTTAAATAAGCGGGTGGTCACTAATGCACGATGGTAGGAGAGGTGCGAGACGAAGGAAGGCAAACCAAAGTGCACTTACAGTACTCCCAAATTAATAATGCACATGCAGATCTTCGCTAATTGTCGTATTCCCGGAAACACTCGAATCATGGAATCGTAAGAGCCCTAAACAAGGCATTTGCATTTTGCACCTTGTTTAAAAGAGATAGGAGTCAATATCATGTGTGCACAATCGAAAACAAATCGGGCGTTCGGCAGCTGTCGCCGGTCAGCGAAATGTCTGTCAGTCGTCTTTATATATTGGTAGTGACTGCACGTGTTCTCTATTTGTGGAAATATATAGAGCTGCTATTACACACCCTTCTTGGTAAATATAATTTCAACATTAATTAGCTTATTCAGATTTAAATAGTATATTTTGAAAAAAGGAAAATAAATAACATATTTCACGTTTTTTTAATATTAAAAAAATAAAATACCTACATTAAATACATATTAAGTACTAGAAAAACATTTAAAAAATGAGATTTATTTAAATTAAATAAATAGATAAACATGCATAAAAAATATATACCTAACTCTGCCCATGCCATTTTCTTTCAGACGAATTCTTCCAAAATGGATAAATTTAAACGTGGAAAACCGCTTAATTCACAAGCACGGCAAATGGTATTTAATGTGTACCTTTATTTCTTAAATGAAGCCAATGTTTTCAACAGAGACCATGATGGTTATTTTAAAAAAATTCAAGACCGTGTTACAAAAGCTACAGGAATTTCGCGACGAACTTTGAGTAATATCTTAAACGAAAAAAAACATAATCAATCAAAGAAATTTTCTACACCGAAAAAAGGAAGACCTAAAAGTAGATTTCGGCTGGTACTTGATGATTTCGACTACTGTGTTATTCGTAATATGATATACAATTTTCAATTGACGCTGAAAGAACTCCCAACTGTAAATAATTTAAGAATAAAGTTGATCGAAGCTATTAATTTCAAAGGCTGTGCCGAGACTTTAAGGTTGATCTTGAAAGACATGGGGTTTAGGTTTCTGAAAACTGATAATAACAGACAATTACTTATGGAAAAACATGATATACGCCTAAAAAGGATCAAATATCTCAGAGAAATACAACAGCTGAGGAGTTCTGGTAGAAACATAGTATTTATGGACGAGTCGTATGTGCACACATCACATACTAAGGGTAAAACTTGGCAAGATAGCAACAAAAAAGGTATCAAACAACCCATTTCCAAAGGAGAGCGAATAATTATTGTACACGCAGGCAATGAAAAAGGCTTCGTCCCAGGGGCTCTAATGTTACATAAATGTGTCGACTCAGAAGGTGACTATCATAAAGAAATAAACGCGGAACGTTATCAAACTTGGCTACGCAATCAATTGATTCCCAACTTGCCTCCTAATAGTGTGTTGGTAATAGACAACGCCCCATATCATAATAAGCTGTCTGTGAAACCACCAAACTCAAACACATCTAAACCACAAATGACAGCTTGGTTACAACAACACAACATTCCGCATGACCCAAAGAAACTGAAACCCGATTTGTATAAAATTATACAAAGATACAAAGAAAATTACACAGAATTTGCCATTGACCGTATAATGGAGGAACATGGGCATAAAATTATACGATTGCCACCATATCATCCCGATTTTAACCCTATTGAAAATATTTGGTCCCAAATAAAGCAACACGTGGCCAAGAGAAATATTGCAATGACTGTGACGTCAGTTAAAGATGCTATATTAGAAAAAATCAATAAAATAGGACCAGAAGAATGGAAAAAAGTTTCTGATCATGCGGTTCAATGCGAAGATGAATATAGAAAATTTGAGCCAAGAATCGATAGTTATTCCGATAAACTGATTATTTACACAGGTGATAGCAGTGAGGAAAGTGTAAATGAACAAGAGCATAATGAAACTTCTGATGAATCTGCGATGTCGGGAATAGAGGTCTTCCTCGATTCTGATTAATTTTTTTATAATTGTATTATTTTTCTGGAATGATTAGTGCTGTAAACAAATTTGAACTGAGATTTTGATTATATTTTATGTAAACCTCTATTTGAAAACGTTTTTTTCTCCTTCTAATAAAACCTTATGTTATTTAAACCTTTTCCTCCATAATTACACCAACTTCGGTAAGACACTTGAAAACTAATCACTCCAACAATGATTGTAGCGTTTTCGCTATTTACTTACATGGAATTATCGAATCAAATTTCGTTACAGGTAAATCAAATCTGTTTTAGCACAAAACACATAATATATAAAATTAGGCATAGAGAAATTGCTCTTAACCACTCTATATAAATATCGTCTTTCGACGCTCGGGTAATACGACCGTTGCCGAACAATGACGAAGATTTCCGAAGATTTCTATGCGCATTATTACTTTTGGAGTACTGTACTCACTCTCATAGTTCCACGCAACAGAAATCGGACACGACCGAAAATACTAACTTCTTTATTCATAATACGTTACTAACAGCATTTTAACTGGCGAATATTTCTATTCCATTTTGAAAAAACAAAGACAAAACAATCGCTAGTTAAAATGCCATTACTAAAGTATTTATGAATTGGTAGGGTGGGTAAGGGTGACATTTTTGGAAGATCGAAAATCGACAAGCTATCTTAGCCCACACTAGGCTAGCTCGTTGACTTGCTCAGTCGCTACTGAATCACAGATCCCTTCTTTAAGTAATATATCTATGAATAGTAAATAATATTTAGGTTCGGGTTTAAAAATCTTCAATCTTATAAGAACATAGTTCACTTACAATGAGATTTGGTTCACACAACAGTTACTAGATATTTCGACTGCCTCTGTGGCGCGGTGGGAGTGTATCCGACTGCTACGCATGAGGTCGTGGGTTCGATCCCCACCCAGGATAAAACTTTGTGTGATGAGCACGATGGTTTATTCTGTGTCTGGGTGTAATTTATCTATAATATGTATGTATTTAGAAATATATAAGTATATTTATCAGTTGTCTGGTTACCATAGTACAAGCTCTGCTTAGTTTGGAATCAGATGACGATGTGTGAGTTGTCCCAAGATATTATTATTATTATTATTATTATGTATGTCGTTTCCATATCACGGGACTATGGAGTCCCGGTCATTTGGGAGGCGTGCGTGGGGCCGAAGCCAACACGTAGAGGCCCGTTAGACACTTTAATCTAAAGGCTATGTGACACAAACCGGCGAATATCGTTGTATACACTATATCAATGTACCCAACGACATTCCCCGGTTAGTGTAAAAACTATTGTCAAAAAGTGGTAGCTAAGAAATTGGGTTATGGAGGTGATGTGTTAGTGGAATGGTTAGCTGGTACTATTGAAGAACTATGGCGCCTGCCCTGCAACACATGGTAAAAACACACGGACAAATGGGCAGGCGGTGACTCGCCACTCACTAGATGGGCCCCCTTCTGGCCGCCACAGGCATACAGCCAAACAGGCGACAGGGAGCAACATGGGTGTGAGCAGCTTGGGGTGTCGAGCGGTGCGGCGCCGGTTTCACCATCACGAAGAAGGCCCGTGAGCGGGTTTCCCCGTAGTTATGCCCTTGAAAATGACACTTCCACCCCCGAGCATACAAGCTCTGGCGACCTCCCTCTGGCCGGCCGGTTAAGGCAAGCCAGAGTTGAGAGTCCTGCGGGCGCTCTTGGTGTTCCACTCCCGCCGGCCAGTGAAGGCAAGCGGGAGACGAGGCCCTGACCGACTCTCTGAGGCATCGGGACCGCAGTGTCGCCACACACATTCAGCTCGCCACAAAGCTGCCCTGCGGTTTATGTACTCTTATTTCACCCTCATGAGACATTTTTTATTGGTGTCATAAGGATTTCAAGAGCTGCTACTATCCCCTCAGAGTGTTGCGTTAATCTCATATAGGGAGACAACGACTAGCCCCGAGGGGTTTTATTATTATTATTATTATTATATATCATATTATCTTAAATAATATAATATATACATATTTATTTAAAACTTTATACACAAAGTTGAACAGAGGCGGATTTAATGCTAAAAGCATTCTCTGCCAGTCTATCTTAGGGTAATATAAAAATGAAATGTATAGGTGCAATAAACTACATAGTGGGAAATCAATCACTTCATATTATTCTTACATAACACACAAATAAATAGCTAGATAGAAAATATAAAACATATACTGAACATTATATATAGCTCATAAGACATGCTTTGACCATAAAACTGATGCAGAAGCATGTGATAGATATATGACAGACATCTTTGAACTCATGATGCAAAACGTCCAGCTAAATGCGAAAAGCTAAGACGAACCACGGAGTTTAGTCTGTGGGTGGGCCTTACTATATGGTCTTATAGATTCATATAGTCTACGAAAACCATCTCATCTTGTGTTCACATACCATACATACATAGGTATAAAATGCAAATCAATTAAAGCGATATCTTTTAAACATATTGCCTGAAACGGCTGCCGGCTTCAGACCATTATCTACATTTGCGTTATTGAAACATATGGCCCGCCAGATGTTAAGTACTTTGTGGATAAGCACTCTAAAAACGATATAGACCGTGATGTCGAATCAAATTTCAACCTACATCGAAAGTTCTGACATCATTGTGAAATATATATCTACCTATGAGTGCATCAATGAAATGAAATCGCTTTTCGCAGTTTCAATAACATTCATTGACGTAGGTAATATAAACGACTCGATATTATGTTTCTGTGATTGGCAACAATGGCATCAAAACATTTCGTTTTTAGTACTGAAACTGGAAAAATAATATTGAGTTCATATGCGACCGGGCAGACGTTGGGGGTAGTGTTTTTATGAAATTTCAGCATATTCAGTAGGTCTGAGAATCGGCTACTATCTATTTTTCATACCCCTAAGTAATAAGGGTTAACCCCTAACATTTATAACTATACTATAATATTTTAAAGCTGAAGAGTTTGTTTGTGTGTTTGAACGTGATAATCTCAGAAACTACGGGTCCTAATTGAAAAATTATTTTACTGTTAGGTAGCCAATTTATCGAGGAAGGTTATAGGTTTTATAAGATCACGCTACGACTAATAGGAGCGGAGCAGCAAGGAATTATGTTGCAAAAACGGGGAAAATTAACGCAGACCAAGTTGCGTGGGTCAGTTAGTATCATAATAAAAGATACCTTGACGTAGTAGTTACAGAAAAGCGATTATAGGGGCATTAGGGGTATGTTCTGATATACACTGCGAGCACTGTTCAATTCTTTTACTGGGGATAAATTCGTTCCGTTATGACTGACAGTATACTGCCGCAATATCCTTGGGAAATATGTGACGTCATAAATCGTCGCCATTTTTATACTGTGAGCACTGGTGTTTTCGAGGTAACGTGCTCTCAGTACTTTGATCACATGATCAACAGTGACCACAAATTTTAATTAATTCAATTGATTCAGACATTATGTAATTAAATCAATTGTTTATTGAAAACTACATTAAAAATATTTTTTTTCTTGTTGATCTTATAAGTTATCCCCGTTTATATAAAATTATATAAACGTGGATGACAGTATACTGAACTTTATTTCGTTAAAAAACTGTTTCAGTAACCAGTATAGCTAATTACCTATAAAGGAACGGCTTCGAGTTAACCTAAATTGACGTCACACCTTACAGTCCTGCAGCGCATATCGGAACATATCCTCGGTCTTTAATTATTTTTTTTGGAAAGGTAAGGATAGAGGCATAGAGTGAACATATCTTACACAAAATTTGTTGTAAGTTTTGACAGGTTTCGGCTTTAATTTGTGATGCCAAACTAAAACCTTCTCCCTTTTTTTAAAAGCTAAAACTTCTTTTAACGAAGAAAACGTATACAATTTTTGAATTTAGTGATTGAACACGTAATTTTCACCGCATCTTGTTAAAACTTTCTTCAGCTAAACAATTTAAAAGTCAAATCATTTGATTAATATAAACTTACCTATAACAGCTTTTTGCTACTTCGAAATCTTCTTCGTAAGACTTCCCAGGGAACAGTGGCTTCGGCGCGTCATCGAAGAACTCGTGGAAAGGGAAGTCCTTACTTATTGTTTCCATAGATTTGTTCTGAAATATAATTTTATATCAAATAGGAATATTGGTTGTGACAATTAATACCTATTATATGAAGGACATAAATATGAAGAAGAATATACCTAGTACGTTTTGTTTTCTCATAGTGTTTTCGTGGCGAGGCGCACCGAGGATAGCCTTCATAAATTAAAGTTTATAATATCCATCTATTTTATTTCGGGAAGCATAAAATGTAAACCTATCACTATGATAGTTCCAATGGATGTGTTATATGTGTATATTTTCGTAAACGTATAAACAAATAAGACGCAAGTCCACGCGAGATTGGGGGCAAGTTCAATATTGAAACAAATATTTAAACTCTCGCCTCGCGCATTTTTATCCATCCAGATGTTTACGCGTCACGAGAATAAAATCAAAATATCATCTTATATATAAAATTATCGTGTCACAATGTTAGTTACCATACTCCTCCGAAACGGCTTGACCGATTTTTATGAAATTTTATAAGTATATTCAGTAGGTTCGAGAATCGGCTACTATCTATTTTTCATACCCCTAAGTGATAAGGGTTGCCCACCAATAACATTTATAACTATACTATAATATTTTAAAGCTGAAGAGTTTGTTTGTGTGTTTGAACGCGATAATCTCAGGAACTACGGGTCCTAATTGAAAAATTCTTTTACTGCTCGATAGCCCATTTATCGAGGAAGGTAATAAGTTTTATAACATCACGTTACGACTAATAGGAGCGGAGCAGCAAGGACAAATGTTGCAAAAACGGGGAAAATTTACGCAGATGAAGTTGCGCGGGTCAGCTAGTTTTGTCATAAAAATTGTAATTCCTTCTCGTCTCAGCTACGCTTCGCCAGTATGAATCATCTTCAGACGGTCCAATGTGACCTACAGACCTCATTCGTTTTGCATCTTCATAAATTATGCTCATAAGATTTTTGCTCTTATTTTAAAAAGATAACGAGTGACAGAAATTTATGAGAGGATGCAGATTATATATTTGGTACATTCAGTAACAAAAGTCAATTATTATATTAACTAATATATAAATTATACCATCAGTAAATTATGCTACGCAAGAGATTGTGGGTTCGATTCTCACACGAGATACCACTTTATGTAATCTGTGCTGAGTCTGGATGCACTTTGGGTCCCTTAATTATACTTGTATGTATATAAAGTCCTAGCCACGTAGTACCTGTGCCCTAGTGCTGGAGTAGGTGTATAAAAAATCTCTTAACTTAAATAAATCTTACAAAATTTCAAAATACTTACGTATCATATCTGTTTCACAGGGGTGTTTTACTACCCCTTTTTAACCAAATTAAAATATACGGATTAAAAAAAATATTTTTTTGAATGTAAAAGGTTTATTCCAAAATGGTGCTATGCCCGAACTCATCATCAGATCTTTACCAATTGTAAAGATCTGATGATTAGTTCGGGAAAGACAACGAAACTCCTCAATAAATGCCAGCAAATCAACCGTGATTGAAGTCGATTCGACGTATATTTTCTTCTTCGTCGCTACACTTTTGGCAGAGTGGTCGTGTTCGTCTTGTCATTGACTTACGTTGGTGATTATACTCATGACAACAATGGCTATTTGGTAAGTACCTACTAAATTAGTATACACAATCTAATAAATTATCATTTTTTTTCTAAACAGTTTTTGTGGCCCACTCAATAGCTGGCCACAAAAACTGTTTAGTCTAAATTATTGATATCACTAGCTTATCATTGTGTCATTTCCCCCGTTTTCCCCGTTTTGCAATTCATACAAAAATACTAAAGTCGCGATTAAAAGAATACTTTACGACCTATTCTCATACCTACCAAATATACAAAAAAACGACATTAAAATCGGTCGAGGTGTTTCGGTGGAATTCACCCTCAAACACCATGACGCGAAATTTTTATATAATAGAAGAATATAGTGTTGTTCTATAGGGATATTAAAGATTAATTGATTAAGAACAAACAGCACAAAATACCGACAGTACAAAAGGTAAAATACACACAGTTCAGGGACGCGGAATATGCAGACCACTTTGTTGGAAGGTGTGATGAGATTCCGTGTCCGTGAGCAGTGTCGTTTGTGCCTTGTATGAAGTTCTGTTCTTCAGTACCCTCGGTATTTTTATTTTCACTTGCAGTAGGATACAAGCTCTATGTCGCGGGGAACTTATAAATATTCATTTCACGGACCCAAAGAACATTCAGACTCGGAACAACTATTAAGGATCACGCAAAATTGTGTCAGAATAACACTACCTCTTGCGCAGAAGTCGTATAAGTAGATGACTCGTTTTAATATACCTATTTAAGTTTTATATACCTAGTCTGGCCATAAATACTGTTACAATTAAAAATAAGAAAGATATTACATTTGAATTTGGAATCTGTCATTTTTATACGATTGTTCATTGTATTTTCTAATTTTGGCGCCAATACATTGTACAATATTTTGCTATATTAAAATGGAGTGGGGTGATAAAGAAAACCGAATCGCTGTGATTGCATTACACAAAGTTGGTATGGAGCCGAATGTAATTTTTAAAACTCTCCATACGCTTGGTATTAGTCAAATGTTTGTGTACCGGGCTATTAATAGGTACAATGAAACCTTCTCTGTTTGTGACAGAAAAAGATCTGGCCGTCCACGTAGTGTTCGTACGAAAATGGTGGTCAAAGCAGTAAGGGAAAGAATTCGAAGAAATCCTGTCCGAAAGCAAAAGATTTTATCTCGGGAGATGAAGATAGCACCCAGAACCATGTCACGCATTTTAAAAGATGACTTAGGACTTGCAGCCTATAAGAGACGCACTGGTCATTTTTTAACTGATAATTTAAAAAAGAACAGGGTGGTAAAATCGAAGCAACTACTGAAGCGGTACGCAAAGGGAGGTCACAGAAAAATTTTGTTTACGGATGAGAAAATCTTTACAGTTGAGCAACATTTTAACAAACAAAATGACCGTATTTATGCTCAAAGCTCTAAGGAAGCTTCCCAATTAGTCGACAGAGTGCAACGTGGGCATTATCCGACTTCAGTGATGGTTTGGTGGGGTGTTAGCTATGAAGGAGTGACTGAGCCATATTTTTGTGAAAAAGGTATCAAAACATCGGCACAAGTGTATCAAGATACCATTCTTGAGAAGGTAGTTAAACCCCTTAACAACACCATGTTCAATAACCAAGTATGGTCCTTCCAACAAGACTCAGCGCGGGGTCATAAAGCTCGGTCCACGCAGTCTTGGTTGGAAGTGAACGTTTCGGACTTCATCAGAGCTGAAGACTGGCCGTCGTCTAGTCCCGATCTTAATCCGCTGGATTATGATTTATGGTCAGTTTTAGAGAGTATGGCTTGCTCTAAACGCCATGATAATTTGGAGTCCCTAAAACAATCCATACGATTGGCAGTGAAGAATTTTCCCATGGAAAGAGTGCGTGCTTCTATTGATAACTGGCCTCAACGTTTAAAGGACTGTGTTGCAGCCAATGGAGACCACTTCGAATAAGCTTTTTATATTTTGAATTGTTTTTTATTTATGTATTAAACTAACACACTGTAAAAGTAATAAATATTATTTGCAATAAAAAAAAAATGTTTTTTCTTCGTAACAATATTTATGGCTAGACTAGGTATTTGTTTTAAAAGTGAATTTATGTAAAAATAGAACGTAAGTAGTCCATTTTGCAAGTAGGTTGCAGGTTTAAAAAAAAATGATCTTGTGTTATTATATTTTATGATTTTAAATTTGGTTTAACTGAAAAACTAAGCCTTCAACGAGTCTGCCCATTTAGAGCAACAATTTTTAGATGGTTCAGTGAATGTAAAAGGGGTAAAACAAATCTCGAAGATGATTATAGAAGTAGGCGCCCACAAACGCCGGCAGTAACTGCAGAAAATCTGTGGACTATTGAAATGATGGTGCGAGAAAACCTACCAGAAGAATTACTGACTCGTCTTATCGAGAAGATTCTTGGCGTTAGTTCGGGGAGCGTTAACATTATTTCCTATTCATGAGGAAGCTTTGTTGTCATTGGATCCCGTGTTTCCTCTCAGGCATTGCAAAACAGTCCCATTTTTATTGGTGCCGCGAAATGCAAAAACGGAACGTCAAGACGTGTTTCGGAAATCATCCCATGCGACGAAACGTGAATTTATCAGTATAATCCGGAAAATAAGAGACAGTAGAAGTAGTCAGTATGGGTGTTTTCAGACGGAAAGTTGCCGACAAAACTGCAAAGACCTCGTAACGTTGGTTATAAAATGTTGTTGACAACAATGTTGGAAAATCGTAGATCTGTTAATTCGGAATGGTATACAACAGTAGCATTGCGGAAAGTTTTAAAAGATCTGCGAGAGAGGATACCAAAGACTGGGCTGGGAATTATGCTGCATCACAACAACGCTTCGTCACATACGTCCCTCAGGACAAAGGCATTTCAAAAACTTGCACCAATCGCCGTACAGTCCTGATTTAGCTCCCTGTGATTTATTTTTGTTACCGATAATCGAGGAAAAAATAAACGGGAATTTTGTTCCGTGTGCCGAAGAGGCCGTAGCCTCCGAAGCCGCAATTTCGGACCTATCGGATCAAGACTGACAAAAGCGATTTAATAGTTGGTTTAGGCGAATGGAACTTAACCTAAAGAATCAAGGAATCAAGAAGAGTATTTTGAAAAAAAAATAACATAAATATTGTTATTATCTTGTATAGTTTTTTCTTGTCTCAAAACTTATCGAGTTACCTACGTACACTCCCGCCGCACCACCGTCAAATGTTATGCAAACATGTTGTAAGTCAAGATGGATTGATGACATGCCCGCTTCAAAAAAAGATAAGAAGTCTCAACGCTCGAGCGCCAAGTGTGGTCTTTTTTTTGAGGATTATATTAATTAGTCTGAAATGTTACCTGTAAATATAATCTTTACTAATGTTATAAAGCTGAAGAGTTCGTTTGTTTATTTGTTTGAACGCGATATACTCAGGAACTACTAGTTCGAATCGAAAAATTATTTTAGTGTTGGATAGCCCATTTATCGAGGGAGGCATATATAACATCACGCTATGAGCAATAGGAGCAGAAAGTTAATGAAAAATGTTGGAAAAACGTGGAAAATTGACGCAAACGATACGTTCTGTTAGAATAAAAAACCATAATTAAAAAAAAAGTTACCTGATCTTTATCACATTTATCTAGGAAGGCCTCCCAGCGCGGCCTGACATGGTACACGTGGAAGTGATGTGCGAGCTCGCACGTAGCACCAGCGTCTTCGCCGGCGTCCAAGGTCCTCTGCAGACGTCCTACACGCTCTAGCAGTTCTAAACGTTTTGCTAGCACGTAGTTTACTCGACCGTATCTTTGAACGAAGAAGAATGCATGTAGCCTCCACAATAACATTGGTATCTAGACAATATCTAGTCTAATAGTGGCTACACATGATCACTTTTAACTGTCAGTAAAAACTGACGCCCCTGTTCACTGAACTGACAGTTTTCATCGTACACACACTCAGTTTTCACTTTCAGTTTAAACTGTTCAGTTAAAATTGATAGTTAAAAGTGACCGTGAGTAGCCACTATTAAACTGAAAGTGAAAACTGAGTGTGTGTGTGTACGATGGAAACTGTCAGTTGTTTTTATTATCAGTTAAAAGTGATATATATATATATATATATATATATATATATATATATATATATATATATACATATATATATACACATATATATATGTATATATATATACACAATATATATATATATATATTGTGGCCACATATTTTTTAACTGAACTGACGGAACTGATCAGTTTAAACTGGGCATGTGTAGGCAGTGGTTCTTGTCATGTTGCGATTAAAACGTATTGATTATATTTTGGTTGTGATCGCGAAAAGGAAACTAATCTGTACATATTTGTCCTCTACGCATACGCACTATAATATGACAAGTGATTTTATTTAAAACTATTATTAAACGAAGCGCCATGCTTGGTTTTGCGTCGTCGTCCGATAACATTTTGAGAGTAAAATGGTAGTCTTCAGTCAAAATTGAACGTGTGAACACACACGTTCAATGTCAGATAAAACTGTTCAGTTAAAAATGTTCCAACTTAATGTATACTATATAACTCCTACTTTACTTCTACCACAGACAGTCAAACGATTGAATCGAAATGCTCATCCCTACTAGTGATTATTAATTAATTAAGAACTTGTATAGTCGAACAGGGTCATGATATATTAATATAGGTTCATTAGGCATCGGCCAGGGTAGACTGACAGGGAATGACGATATAAGAATACGAGCATAAGAATAGGTAAATTTTATAGTAATTTTTATAGGCATTTCTTGCCAATTATTTTATTAATACAATAATTGCATTTTTTTAAAGATAGAAAAATTTGAAGTTCAGGCTCAGGATCCGAACCCGAGACTTCCGTATGCCAAACCGGGGCTGGAATCGAACACCTACCTATATCCTATTATATATATCAGTTAATTAAATAATAAAAACAAATATTTTTATTATTTAATTCTAAACATGTTACAAAACTATTTTTTTTCAGCAATCATTCGTGATTATCCCTCATTCGACAGGTCTTTTGAAAACCTTTCAAGTCACTTTTGAACCAGAATCTAAAACCAATTGTTATGTGCTATAACACTATGGTAACTTTAAGGTATGTATAAAATACCCAGACAATAGCTTGTTATGTGCATTAATTTATCTTGGCTTGGTCGTACTGAATAACCCTGCGTACAGTCGACATGAAAAGTCTGTAAACGAAGATTAATTGGGATTCTTAAAACTCAAATGGAAACAAATTTTTAACATTTCTTTGTTATGATGTGACGTCATAGTGTATGAAAAATTTGTTTTCATTTTGACGTGATAACTTCTTATATAGCGATGATCGGGTGCACGCGCGAAAAAGTGTCATGGTCCTTCACGTTCTGTCGATAGGATGTATTGTGGCCGTCGTGCGCATGCGCCTGGGTCCACTAAAGCTGTCACAGGCATTATTGTTTATTACAATGTCGTCAATGTTAATGGCGATTGCAGCGACATGCAATGCAATTCGAAATAAAAAAAAATGTTGTTTATGACAATATCATCAATGTTTTTATAAGACAAACCTTACGTTACATTACGTCAAATTTTCGTTCGTAACCAGACTTTACAAACATTTTTTTTTAATAAATGACAACTCCCGCATGAAGAGACGACGTCTCAGGGAGCGTCTAACAAACATACAAAACACCTAGACTCGAAACAAATCTTTATAAATTACACAAAGTTTTGTTTCGTGTGGGATTCGAACCCACGACCACAGCAGCAGTCGTACTACCATTCCACCTAAAAATTCCAATACCTTTTTACCATTCATAAGTAATTTATATGTTGATCGTATCGTCTGAATTCCATTTAAAATCTGTTATTAAGCAATAAATCACGTCACGGTGCTAAAAACAGACAATATTGAATATATAATTAATTCCGAATGGCGCCACTGCCAACTGACATCAAAGTCTGTCATTACTTCTTACATAACTCGAGAACAATAGACGATTAAGACTATATAACCTAAAGGGTTAAGGACAAATTTATAGACTGACCAAACACGATCGAGTTATTGATAGACCAAATTTATTATCGGACCGTTTAAATTTTTTTTCATTTGGTGTTTTCGTAGACCTACTGAAATTCCGTTCTGATAGACAAAAAAAAACAGGGCAGGTGGTGGTAGGGTTCCGTAGTCCCACATCCGAATAATGCGGCTTATGAAGTGGGTTTTCGGTTGTTTTTGTTTCATACTACTAACAATACGAAAACCGTAAACCGTACGAAAATGTTGTTACTTCTCACTTGGTCTGCTGTTACTAGTTAGTAGTTGTAAGGCCTACTTAGCTGTTATAGTTTTCTTTTTAACTTCACTATTTATATGGGCGTACCTAGCTTTTGACGCGGGGGGGGGGGTATTATTAGATATAGAGTTTTCGGTTGTTTTTGTTTCATACTACTAACAATACTTTTCAATGGAATCCGTACGAAAATTTTGTTACTTCTCACTTGGTCTGCTGTTACTAGTTAAGTTGTAAGGCCTACTTAGCTGTTATAGTTTTCCTTTTAACTTCACTATTTATATGGGCGTACCTAGCTTTTGACCCGGGGGGGGGGGTATTATCAGATTTTTTATGAGTTTTCAGTTTGCACACCAAGCGTCAAGATTAGAGTTACGACTTTTAGAGCTGTTTACATAAATTACACCAGTCACAGCCCGACAGGAGGAGGGGAAGGGGGGTGAGGAGAGACACCCCCTCCGAATGAGTCCGGTCCGGAGGAGAAGAGAATTTTAAAAATGACATTTAGGTTTATTTATTAGGCAGCATTTTAAGTCATTGCGCCAGTCGAGCTGACAAGCGCAGCGCAAGTTTAGAAGCCATTGAACAAGCTCTCGAGCTCGGCTCCCCCCCCCCCGGCCCGTCTCCCTGGGTACGCCCGTGAATACAGCTACGGTGATTTTTTCGCATACCCAACAGAGAATCATACCTGCAAACACTTGACTCTATCAAAAATATGCACTTTAAGCTTAATATTACACAAACGGATCCCTAAATCTAAAAATAGTCTTTATAACCCCTAAATGTTTTTAAAAGACCTATCTAATGATTCATCACACGATGTAGGTGAGAAAAAAAAATCACATTACCACCCTACGTAATATATAGGTACATAATATATAGATGTACCCTAAAAAAACTTTTTTTCAAAGTTTTATTCCTTCACTTTGTCGGCTTATGTAATATGTGTATCCATGACGGACGGACATGGGGAAACTATAAGAAGTTCCGTTATGCCATTTTGGCTACGGAACCCTAAAAAGTGATTATTTATTTTTATTTATTATTATTTAAAGTTCAATGTCCGGCGTTTAACGGAGTTACCTTGACCCTTTAAGTTTTAGAATACCAGTTCCTGTCAACTACGGTCAGTTACGAAGGGTCAGTGGGTGGTCCGCAGCAGACTGTGTCTGAATATTTCGCTCATGACTAACTCAAAGATTTTGTAAGGGTTACCTTGACCCTTTAGGTTTTAGAGTACCTGTTCTTGTCAGCTTCAGAGGGTTAGGAGATAAAGAGGGTTAGTGGGTGGTCCGCAGCAGACCGTTTTCGAATATTTTTCGTATGGCGAGCCCAAAATTTCTATAGGGTTTATCTCGACTCTTTCCGCCTTATTCCAGAAGCTGGACTAAACCTGGTTTGACGAAAATCCTAGTTTAAAACATGGATCTACGAAAATCTTTATTACAAAACGAGGTTCATCGCTTAATCGATGATCATCTTTGGTCCATAGCTTAGTCTTTCAATCACCCTAGTTTAACTATGGTAATAACCTTAAAATGTCAAAAACTTAACAATTTGAAAGTTAGACCATTTACAATTTTGCGTATTTTAGTTTCAAATATTAATGACGAATAATGCGTGTTTAGTGAATTTAAATTATTAACTAACTAAATATGGTGTGGCAACAAAATAAACGCAAAAATCGAGTGAAATGCAATGTGTGACAAAAGATTTAATAATACATGCATAATATTGTTTTTCAAAACATTTATCACAGCTTGGAATTGAGAGAGAAGATTTAACATACAGAACTCAGAGATGTCCTAAAATTAAAGTGGTCTGTGCAATGTTTGGGTCAACCAGACTCGGCGTGAAGTGTACCTACGCAGTGTGGAAAGTTGAAGGTCCACACAGATTATTTTTGTTCGACAATAGTATCATTAACTGGTGCTCTATGTAAAACCAACTGATGCATTCCACTTATATGTCACATTATTAGATTGAAGTTGGAAAATCACATTTGGAATGTCTGATAGGTGGTCTGGAGTAGTGCGGCAAAAACCAATGTTGAATATACTCAAAATGCACAAAACAAAGTAATAGAAACATCATCTTACCCAAAACTTACTAGTGAACTATATAGTGGAACTAAATAAACATTGATCAATTTAAAATTTAGTTGGTAAAGTGTAACCATGGGTATACCTGTCACTGGAAACAGATGTAAACTTAGGTTATAAGTAGGTACCAAGAACTGAATATTATGTTTATAGGAGCTCAGCTAGTTAATACTTTGCTACAATGTTCCTTTAAACATAGACAGAGAGTACAGATTGGTTACAGGTTATTGAAATTGTGATGTAATAACTATTATGCACTACTTAACAGTTTAGATAATTACCTATATTTAAGATTCTCATGAAAATGAACTAACACTGTTTATATAATAATCAAAAAATGCATACAATTTAAAATTTATTGTAAAATAAATAACTATACTAATATTATAAAGCTGAAGAGTTTGTTTGAACGCGGTAATCTCATGAACGACTAATTCTTTTGAACTTTTTACTGTTTGATAGCCCATTTGTCGAGGAAGTCTATATAATATCACTCTACAACCAATAGGAACGGAGCAGCAATGAGAAAGCAAAAACAGGGAAAATTTATGCAGACTAAGATGTGCGGGAAAGCTAGTTATGTATAAAGAAATAGGGATATCAACTCAATATTCCTTTTCAAACATAGTTTGAACAGAGAGTACAGATTGGTTACAGATTATTGAAATTGTTAACATCCATTTTGTTGTCAAATGGAATAACTAATAAGTGCTACCTAACAGTTTAGATAATAATATTTATGATTCTCATGAAAATGTACTCTGTTCTTAGGAAGAATAAATGGTATCTAATAAATAATGATTCTATGTAGTTATTTGAGAATTTCATTTCATAGCAAGCTCACTGATATTAAATAATAAATATATTCATAAAATTTGTTTCAATTGTTTGTTGTGCTTCAGCCGAAGCTTCAGTACCTATGTTGAATCTAGGCATACTTTCCCCCAATACATTCAGAACAACGAGTGCAACAAAGAAAACAGTAAGTATATTAAAAATGCATTATCTTATTGAGTAAGTATCCTTAAACTATTGAACACGAATTTTCATCCAACCATGCTAAGAACTGTTCCAATGAAACTAGCTTTGTAATAAAAACTCGCATCCAAGTTCCTCTAAGTGTTTGGGCGCTATAATTACTCAGATTAAACTTATAACATCCATAATAATGTCGTGAGTTAATTACATTTAGGTTATCATAATTTGTTTACATTTTTAGTAGGTACTACTGACAGCTATATATGTAACGTTCCGATCCTGACAGAATCTATTTCATTATTCGTAAATTGCAGGCCGAGGACTTTTATGTCAGGTTTATATTTTGAAAATTACGTAGTCCTGGCGAATAATTTAGCTAATAGAACGTCTAAATATTTTTTTCTCAATGAAAACTATACTTTCAAATTATATTGGCTTAAAACGGAACGTTATTTTTGAATGATAAGAAAAATGAATGAACTAAATTGATTATAATCTGTGGCTGATTGCAAGATCCTTTGGTATCAGCTGGTCCACGGATTATCTAAGCTTTGTAATAAGACCAATAGTACAGTACTAAATCCTGGACTTGAAAGTCTTGGCCTAAACCTTGATTTAGTCTTCTCTTTGTAATAAGGCGGTTTAGGTCTAAGAATACCTGATCTTGACGGCTTTTGAGTATTAGGAGATAAAGTGGGTGGTCTGCAGCAGACTGTGTCTGTAGGTTTTAGAATAACCGTTTTTATCTGCCACGGAGGGTTAGTGGGTGTTTCACTAAAGACCGTGTATGACTATACCCAAATCTTCTACCTGATCCCAAACCAGGCAGTAGGCAGGACCTATACTATGGCAACAAGACAAGTGATAAACATAAACATTTCTAAATAAATACATATGTATAGATAAATTATTAAACAATCGTGGTCATAACACAAAAATTATACCTGAGTGTGAATCGAACCTACGACCTCTGGCTTAGCAATCAGAGTAACTAACCACTAGCCAAAAGACCAGTCAGTTCCTACTAATAATTAATTCTGTTCACAATTCAACAGTTTTTGGATTAATGATGTAAACAAGCGCCAATGAATTTGTAAACCGTCGTCGCCTGCGTGCTTATTTGTTCAATCTACCAATGGTAAACGTGAAATAACTGAGCAGAATACTTATTATCATATTATTATCGGCAAGCAAAGGTCTAGTAGAAAAAAACTATTGCGTTATTTTTTTAATGAATTTAGTTATTTTACGCGTCTTTTTTGAGATAAAAGTTTACGTGCCCGTACCTGGAAGCATCAACCCTATCCTCTTCGTGTTATTTTAGTGTAGATTCATTTAATCCAGATAGAACAGCTAACTGCCGGTTTCAATTACTTATCTACCGTTACCTGTCTAACCTAACCTAACCTAACTCTGGTAGCGAATTCTATAAAGGAGGATAGATAGAAAATCCAACCTTTCGGGCTACCGCCGTACGCCTCCGTACCTTCAATATACGTACCTAGAGAAGTCCTTATCAGTCTGCAGAGCTTCTTCACCATGTCCAAGACGAAGAAGATGCCGCTCATCCACGTCCAGTTCAGCTATCTTCTCGAACAGCTGATTGAGGGCCTGGTTACTGTGAGTCACGACCAAGTTCCTTTGCCACGGGAAATTGTGGTACAAGTTTGAGATTATCTGCACAGCCACGTCTGTTTTACCTGTTAAATAATTTATGTTAGATGTAAGTAAGGTATATGATGTTATTGAAGTGAGTAAAAAATTTTTGCTGCTATTTTCACAAATCCGAAGTCATCTTTATTACTGACACGGGTACAGAAGTATCTTGAAGCGAATAGTCTAGAGGTGACATAGGTTTTGTTTTTAATCTACGCAAACAGAAGCGCACGAACAGATAATAATGTTAACATCGTGTAGGCGCTGTGGGCACCGGTGTCCATCGGCAGATCCAGGCTAGCAGGGCACGGCGGCACTTGATCCACCCATGGTTATTTTGTCTACCGAATCCCTTGTATTGTATTCCCATTTGGTCTTGATCAGATCCTCCCCGTCGTGGGTGCAACTAAATGCAACCTCCTCAACTGCCATGGCAGTTGGAATGCAATGACAATGGCAGTTGGAATGTAATGGCAATGGAAGTTGGAATGCAATGTGGAAATATTAGATCCGCCTATGCCGGTGTCCAATACTTAGGAAGGCAAAGAAAGATCTTCCTTCCTAGGCAATGGCGACCACCTAGGCTGTCGATTCTCCCTACCACTTCGTCTCAATCACTAAGCTCTGCATCACTAATGTGTCTGGGGTAGATCTCCTGGGACTTTAGCCGTTGACTGTTAGGTACTTATTGATTCATCGATACCTTTAAAGCCGTACCTAGCTATAAGGTAGGCAATGAGTCGAGGATCTGATCTAATCAATAAAATGGTTCTTAGAAGTTGCCGCCCACATAAGCGAGTGATCATTAAATATGAGTAATAAAAATATCCCATGAGTGTAAGGCGTTCATTCATCTTAACAACGGCATTTATAATTAAAAATAACCAGTCATTACTTCTTAAATCATGGTGCTCGTCACTCTTTATACTGTTCATTATGTTTGAACCATATATAGGATGAAGCGAGTAATTGATTGTCCGCTTAGTTTTTTCATAAAAGTCAATCATAAAAGTTTCTAGGTGTTTTTAGTTTTTGATTGTATTTTTTTATTTATCATATATAGGATGAGGCGAGTAATTGATTGTTCGCTCATGATAAACATTATTTTTAGGGGGAGGGGGGGGGCGCCATACATGTTACAGAAACTGACATTTTTGTTTCAGCAATCATTAACGTGTGGCACATAATTTGACAGGTATTTTTAAAACATTCTAAGGTTACTAAGAAACTTTTCTGATTAAGTGATTCTCTCTGAAAGTTGCATAAGTTGTGCCACGCCCCTCCCCTTTATCTTTAAGCCGTGCCAACCAAACCAAAAAATATGAAAAAATCACTAAGGTAACGCTTAATAAATACCTTTAACTATAATTTTTTTAAGAAAAACATACCGCCTTCAAGTGAATATCAAAGAAAAAGTAATCAAGCCCGAAATGAAAATTTAGCTGACTTACTCTTATGTTTTAGTTCATATCTATGGTGTTTTACAATCTAGAACAACGTTTTATACACTAAAACCTTCCCAGATTGAAAAAGACAGTCATATAGCGAAAATGCCATCTAAATTGGATAACTAGCTTTCGAGAAAATCGCGAACATACATACAGACATACATACATACGGGTCAAACAGTACCACATTTTTTGAAGGCAGTTGAAAATTAAGTATAGGTAGTAAAATAATGTATACCTACTCTAATTAGCTTTCACCCGCGGCTCCGCCCGCGTCCATGTCGGTTATCGCGATAAAACCATCCTATATCCTTTCCCGGGAGTCAAACTAACTCCGTACCAAATAACATCTTCTTTCACATTTTAATTTGTTTGTATTTCTTTAATCATGTCTTACAAGGACTGATTGTTAGATACAAGCATTCAGTAGCAAGATAACGCGGACAGAGAATGCTTTTAGCATTAAGTCCGCCTCTGTACAACTTCGTGCACAAAGTTTCACTGAATACAAAACGTTGTATTTAAGCTCCTGTTGTTATCGAAGGAGATATTAACATGAAATAACAATAAATGTGTTCACAATTAGCGTTGATATTATCTAAAGCGAACTCAGGTTCCTTTGAGCGAACGTGAGAATGACATTCCCTTAACAGCAAGAGGCACTGATAATGTTATATTGTCGTGTTATTGGCAGCAGAAAGGGTGCTCAAATTTCAATAGCGGTTAGTCAATCTTTAAAGATGATATAACTATATCATTCTTTTACTCATTACAGTGCAGCCCAAATATTTTGCAGAGAGGTCATCACAATAGAAATTTCTTTGCATTTTTTTGGGTTTAGAAGGGATTTCAAACTTGAGTTTTAATAGTAGATATCACGCAGATCGAGCCGCCGTGTGGTGCCGGCTTAAGAATAGTACCACCCCATCTCTACCCGTGGGTGTCGTCAAGGCGACTAAGGGATTTCACCCCGGAGGACGGGCAGCAGCGTCCTCTGCGTACTTAAAGCCCTACTGCGATCGCCAACCCGCTCGCCAAGCGTGGCGATTATGGCAATTACCCCCAGGATCTACATACTAGTAGGTTCTACTGGGGAGACCCGTGCCCAGCAGTGGGCCATCTTATGGGTTGATATGTAGATCGAGCCGCATTCTAAAGCCTAGCACCTATGGAGTATTTTGTTATGGCATGAATTTATGATATTCGATGTATTTTTTTACATTACAGCTATCGTGTGTTTTTACCCTACTGTGGAGGAGGATTATATGATCCTTTTAAGTTCCTATGTCCGCTCATAACTCCTCAACGGCTCAACCGATTTTAATAAATGGTACGTCATTGGATTCATCGCGTAAATATTTTATTTTAAGTCAAATTACAAAGGCAAAAAAATACAAAAACAGGATACCCTTCAAATTTAATATCATGCAGTCGGAGGCACAATGCTATGTTCAACAGAATTCATGAATACTTCCCACTGTTTTTTAGGATTCCGTAGCCAAAATGGCAAAACGGAACCCTTAAAGTTTAATTAGAGAATTTTATAAGCTACGGGTCTTAATCGCGTAAATATTTAATTTTAAGTCTAAAAACAAAGGTACCTATTTAGACTTAAAATATTTACGCGGTTAAGACCCGCAGCTTATAAAATTCTATAATGTGTACAAATCGCGAAAGTTCATGAACATATATTGTAAACCTTATAGTTTCGTCATGTCCGTCTGTCTGTCTCTCTGTCCGTCCGTATGTCACAGGCATTTTACTCAAAGACTACTCAATGAATATTGGTGAAAAGGTGTAGTAGCCGCTACTTAGTTTGATAGCTAAATAATAAAAATAAATATTTTTAGGGGGGCACTCCATACCTCCATGTAACAAGAAGCGGATTTTTTTTTTTTTGCAAACATTAATGTGCTGAAAAAATGTTTTTGAAAGACCTGTCCGGGCTTTCAAAAACATTTTCAGGTTTCGAATTTAATTTTTCGATTGAGTGAATATTTTTGTAAGTAATTGCTCCGCAAGTTGCATAAATTGTATCCCCTTAATTTTTGAACCATGTAACCAAAAAATATGAAAAAAATCACACAGCGATACTACGCTGTGTGATTTTTTTTTAGAAATACAATAATTGCATTTTTGAAAGATGGAAAAGTTTGAAGTCCAGACCCAGGAATCGAACCCGTGACTTCCGTAGCCAGGTTCCTGAGTCTGGATTTCAATTTTTCTATCTTTCAAAAATGCAATTATTGTACTAGTAAAGTAATTGGCAAGAAATGGCTATAAAAATTATTTAGGGCATGATCGGATATAGTTTTGCAGCAATAACTCAATGGAGTTATTGCTAATAAACTGCGTTTCCCAACAAAAGGGCGTAAGTGCCATGAACATACGCTCTTCAGCTGATGCATTTATTCGAGGCTGCGGAACCCTACACTAAGCATGGTCCAACATGCTTTTGTCCAGTTTTTTAGATTTTAATCAATACAGAAAACATAACAGTACAAGGTCAAAGATCATTATTATACCTAGTCTAGCCATAAATATTGTTATGAAGAAAAAACATTTTTTTTTATTGCAAATAATATTTATTACTTTGACAGTGTGTTAGTTTAATACATAAATAAAAAACAATTCAAAATATAAAAAGCTTATTCGAAGTGGTCTCCATTGGCTGCAACACAGTCCTTTAAACGTTGAGGCCAGTTATCAATAGAAGCACGCACTCTTTCCATGGGAAAATTCTTCACTGCCAATCGTATGGATTGTTTTAGGGACTCCAAATTATCATGGCGTTTAGAGCAAGCCATACTCTCTAAAACTGACCATAAATCATAATCCAGCGGATTAAGATCGGGACTAGACGACGGCCAGTCTTCAGCTCTGATGAAGTCCGAAACGTTCACTTCCAACCAAGACTGCGTGGACCGAGCTTTATGACCCGGCGCTGAGTCTTGTTGGAAGGACCATACTTGGTTATTGAACATGGTGTTGTTAAGGGGTTTAACTACCTTCTCAAGAATGGTATCTTGATACACTTGTGCCGATGTTTTGATACCTTTTTCACAAAAATATGGCTCAGTCACTCCTTCATAGCTAACACCCCACCAAACCATCACTGAAGTCGGATAATGCCCACGTTGCACTCTGTCGACTAATTGGGAAGCTTCCTTAGAGCTTTGAGCATAAATACGGTCATTTTGTTTGTTAAAATGTTGCTCAACTGTAAAGATTTTCTCATCCGTAAACAAAATTTTTCTGTGACCTCCCTTTGCGTACCGCTTCAGTAGTTGCTTCGATTTTACCACCCTATTCTTTTTTAAATTATCAGTTAAAAAATGACCAGTGCGTCTCTTATAGGCTGCAAGTCCTAAGTCATCTTTTAAAATGCGTGACATGGTTCTGGGTGCTATCTTCATCTCCCGAGATAAAATCTTTTGCTTTCGGACAGGATTTCTTCGAATTCTTTCCCTTACTGCTTTGACCACCATTTTCGTACGAACACTACGTGGACGGCCAGATCTTTTTCTGTCACAAACAGAGAAGGTCTCATTGTACCTATTAATAGCCCGGTACACAAACATTTGACTAATACCAAGCGTATGGAGAGTTTTAAAAATTACATTCGGCTCCATACCAACTTTGTGTAATGCAATCACAGCGATTCGGTTTTCTTTATCACCCCACTCCATTTTAATATAGCAAAATATTGTACAATGTATTGGCGCCAAAATTAGAAAATACAATGAACAATCGTATAAAAATGACAGATTCCAAATTCAAATGTAATATCTTTCTTATTTTTAATTGTAACAGTATTTATGGCCAGACTAGGTATAGGCAATGGTATTCCTATATGAGCAGTATAAATACATTTATCACGTAAACAGGATATGGAACATTTATTTACATTTACTGAAAGCTGTATACGAGTGGGAATTTAAATAACATGCAACGAAATTCAACGATCAATCACTGTCGAAATATTGATGCCGAAATTACCGAATTGCAATTTATGTAGGTACATCATATTAATGATCTTAAAAATGATACGGGCTTTTGTTCTACCAGAGGGCACTAGTATTCATTAATTTAATAATCATTTACAGAAAGAAAATAATATTCACATAGTAAAGATGCAAACATAAATCTAATTAATACCTACACGTACTTATTAATTGTCGTAGATTATGTTTTTGAGCCGTTTGGAGTCGAAACGCTAGGGTCATGGGGTCCGAGTGCATGATCTTTTTATACAATTTTGAGTAAACTCCTGATCGACGCTTCACGTGACCAGAAGGCTGGCCTGTATTTCGCTCAGTGAATAAGCATTGCTATACAACGCGGCATTGCTGCCAGCCTTCTTTCGGTGCCGGTCGATAGCGATGCGGAGGAATTCTATGACGCCTGCTTATTTTGATTTTATTTTATGTACTAATTTGTGTGCATTGTAAATGTAAAAATTGTATTATTTATGATAATAAATTCATTTTTTCACTTATTTTATATTTTTTCTAAAAAAAGGTTCGGGTTACAAAATAGGTCAAATGTATATTTGCCGCCACTGAGTGCCGAAGTAGTCCGATCTGGATAACAATTTCAATGTTTGTTTAAGTTGTTAGAACAAAAAATGCTCCAGTGTGACTTAAAGAAAGAAGAGAATTCTTAAGTTCAAACTGTATAGGGGTTATGTAGATGTACCTATATGAATGAAAAAAATGTATGTAGGTTCACAAACCTGTTCCCGGAGGTCCAACGACGAGCGTGAGCCCCGGCTGCATTCCGGAACGAATAGCCTCTACCTGAGTTGGGGTGAACGGTATGGTGTTCCTGTAAAAAAAGAGTTCAGTATTTATAACTTCTTTTATGCTTATACTAACTTATTAAGCTATTGCATAGCTTTTATCACGGGCTTTGAGCGCGGCAACCGAATCAAGAAATTCCGTAACGTAAATAAAACCTAACACCCCCCACTCTGCTTACCATGTAGCTCGGCCGAGCGTTCGCTTAACGTATATGTATATGGTACGACTGTACGAAGCTCGGACGGATCGAGACGAGCTGCTCCGAAATCGGACGAATACGTAATTGAATGAATACATTTTTTGGTGTGTAATTACACTATTTAAACTTATTATTTATAACTAGCTATTTTCGTTTTATAGAGAAGAAAAACTTAAAAAACTAAAAAGAAAAAGAAATTGTGAACGTCAAAGTGCATTTTATCTGCGTAAGAAAGATTTGACTAAAAACGAAAAAAAGAAAATTGCATAAGTTGATAAAAAATGCTATGCAATAGCTTTACCC
Source organism: Herminia tarsipennalis (assembly GCA_945859575.2). Taxonomy (NCBI): domain Eukaryota; kingdom Metazoa; phylum Arthropoda; class Insecta; order Lepidoptera; family Erebidae; genus Herminia; species Herminia tarsipennalis. The sequence goes on from OX243851.2 coordinate 10,327,715, forward strand.
CGGCAGTCCCCGAGTGCCACACATTTTTTTTTATTCTTCGCCTGCGTGAATGTCAGGGAAGAAAGAAAAACTATAAGGTTATATTCAAAGTCTCGTTTGCCAATCCGATGCCGATGGCTACCCCATTAAACAAGATATATTTCTACTGCAAATGTCGTATTTTTCTTATAGTGTGTAAAAGAGGTTTCGCACGAAGGAGTAACAAAGCATTCGCGTGTATGATATTAATAGGATTAAACTATTTTCATATTGTTTTTAATATTTCGTTCTAGCCACAGAACTAATTCAGATAAAAATCTCGTAGACCATAGAAATTCTTTAGATATGGGTGGGCTTGTACAGACATATTACATTCTATTTACTTGGGATAAGTAGATAATTTATTAGCTATATGTAAATTGATATTCTGTACTGAGAGACATACAAATTGACTAAGTACTGCCTTAATGACTGCTTAGATTTCAATACACGTGTGACGTTATTTACATCTCATAAGTGGGTAAGTACAGTAACAACGGCACCAATGCGGGTAGGGGTTCGTAAATCAGAATTGGGTAGTTGACTACAATAAAAGTAAATTATTTTTTACTAATCAGGTAATAGTAGATCTTAAAATGCTCTGATAATAAGTGTTCTTTTACAATTTAACATGTTTTTGAAATTAAAAGCATGAAAACGAATACCTACATAAAGTAATGATTTGACTATAGGAACTTATGACGTCATAGGTTCCTATTCCATACACATTTCTATAGAGCTTGTCGTTTTGACATTTCATAAAAAGAGACTGATTTGACTTGACAGTCAACATCCCTATTGTATTTCCTTGATGAGAAATCAAACTATAAATTTCAGTTGAACTAGATGTATTTGAATATACAGATTTCCAACTGAAAAAGGTTCAAATTCAGGCCATCGGGTCTGACGGTTATCAATTCCATTTGTTTTTCTTTTACTCACTTTCAAATTCTCAATTAGTATAAGAACGTCAAAGCAAATAGTTTACAATTTTGATTCATCATCTACCACATTACCTATGCAGAAAACTCATGAAAAAAAAAAATTATAAATTATACAGTTTCTTCTTCTTCAAAATGCCTAACTTGACTTTATCCTATACTTCCAGGCGAGATATTTTTTCTTTCCCCCCCTTGATCTGTCCCTATTTAAAAGACATCGTATGACTGTCTTAATCCAACAATATCAAAGTACCAAAATTACCCTAAAACATATAGGCAAATTCACTACTTCAAATTCCCGAAGCTTTAACATGAAGACCCCTCCTATACCTATACAGTACCTACTTACGCAGCTGTAGTAATTATATTGCACCAATTTATAGCTCGCGACAAGTAATAATTTTAGAATCATTTTTAATACAAAAGTGTAGGCAAAAAATGTAAATAACATCTCTTTTACTGCAGGGCAAAGACCTCACTACTCTATAATACCCTATTATTTCTCTGTCTATTGCGATTTGAGGCCAATCTTTTTAAAGGAGTCCAACTCGTCACGTATTCTGCGATGAGGTTTAGATGCATTTGGCCCAAAAATAATTTAACATGCGGCAGACCGCATATCCCAGTCTGCGAAATGTCGAGGACATCTATTCAAACAAAAATCCACTGTCGGATATTGTATGTCAGAATATCAAAGAATTACACCCAAATCAGTTAAAATAAGATTAGTAGGTAAATTTGTAAGTGTAGAGATATTTCTGAGCAATGATAAAAAAATATATATATCTACGTACCTACCCACATAAGTAGCCTAAAATCATAAAGTCGAGTTGTTGAAACGCGCTAATATCCGGAACTTCTATTTAGACAAGTGGTATAAACTATAATCGAATGGAATGACGTTTCGCGCGCAAATCGAGAATACAAAAATGTTAATATGAGATTCGCAGTTTTGCGCACTCAGCGACGACATTCTGACGTCATTCTATTCTATTTCGATTAGAGTTTATGCCATTTGACAGGGACTCCGATTTCTGTAAAATTCGGTACGGAGGTAACTTGAAAGTTGTCCTTCAGTAAGGACCATAGATATTTCTACACTGATAGCCAAGATCTACGCGGGCGGAGCTGAGACAAACCGCAAGTAAACTATAAACCCACTGTATTAAATTATTATTTAAATCAGGGGCGTTAAAATATTACTGCACATACAGCCGTAAATAAAGATGAAGTCGATATTCTTGAGTGAATGCTAATTTTGATACCTCGATACCTCGCAGTTCTCTTAAAGCGCAAAATAGAAGCGAGTTTATCTTTGAATTTATTCCGAACAAAGCGTGTTTGTATTACACTTATGTGACTAGAAAGAAATATTATATTACACAGGGTGTCCACTGCAAATATTCAAAAAAATTCCCTGACTTTTCCCTGACTTTCCCTGACCATTTTTTCAAATTTCCCTGACCAAGTATACTTCTTAGTAAAATGAAGTGAGCAAAAAATTTTCAAAATTTTTGAGTGCAGGCTTCTTAAATGGTTGTTCAGCAAATTAAAAAAAAAAACAAATATAGCTGTCTTTTTGGAACTGAACTTCGACTTTTTTTTACAAATAATTGTAAGATAAGCAACAAAAACAAAACTTTTTTTTAGGTCGTAGACCTAAAAAAAAGTTTTGTTTTTGTTGGACTTGGACTTTTTGTAGTTAAGACGCCATTTATTTATTACGCAAGATAATTTTGGGCAGTTTTTGACCCCCTTCCCCCTACGTTAGAAAAATAAGAATCGGCTGACCCTTCCCCCTGTTTATTATTTATTACGTAAGAAACTGAAGGAAAATATGAAGACACGGTTGTTTGTTTGAATTCTTATTTTGCAAATAAACAATTTTTTGGAACGTTTATTTGGTAGGTACTAGGTTAATTTTTATTTTTTAATCCCCGACGCAAAACGGGTGAACCGATTTGGATGCGTTTTTTTTTTCATTTGAAAGCAGACTTATCAGCTCCGGACCATCTGAAGTTAGAATATACACAGATGAATGAATCCAAAACCGCGATAGGCACGGGAGCTAGGAGATATCTACTGCTTTGGACAGAAGAAACACGATTTTCCAAGCAGAATGCATTGGCGTAACCAAAGCGGCTCAAACAGTCGCAGCCAGAAATGCAAAAGATCTAAAAATAAAAATTGTAACCGACAGCGCTTCAGTGCTACAAGCGCTGTCAAATACCAGCATAAGCTCGACCTTTATTCAAGAATGCCATGAATCACTTAAAACCATTACCCAAGATAATGAAGTGACCCTGCAATGGATAATGGGACAGCAACTCAATTGGAAATGACGCGGCGGACGAGCTAGCGAGACGGGGATCTAAAATGAACATCTACGGCCCCGAATTGATAATGCCCTTACCCAGGTACGAATATGGCTGCGTGAGAAAATAGAGGAAAACCACCAACTGGAATGGGGAAAAAAACACCGGTTGCAGACAAACGAAAGAGGCGATTCCAACAGTGCCCAGAAAGTACGCTCGGAATCTAATCAGACTAAACAGGGACAAACTGCGAAAAGCAATAGGCATCCTGACAGGCCATTGTCCCCTCAACAAGCACCTTCACACTATCGGGAACACAGATAGCCCACTGTGCAGAGGGTACATGGAACATGAGGAAACGCCCAAGCATGTAATCATGGAATGTACCAGTGTGGCCGAGCACCGGGCACAGTTCCTAAAAACACCGTCATCCCTCCCTGAATCCTGCAGCAACCTGCGGGGCATGCTGTATGAAGTGCGACATTGCGGCCATGTTAAAACAAACAAACAAACAACCCCCGACCCAAAAGGAGGGGTGTTATAAGTTTAACGTGTGTCTGTCTGGGCAACTGTAACTCTTAAACCAATGGCCAGAATTTTGTTAGAAAGCGGATTTGGCCGAGATGGTTCTTAGCCATAATTTACGAATATCTCTCGAGGCGTGTAAAGATCATCAGCTCATATCTTGCTTTACAAGGAGGTCTTGTCAACTTTTACAGGTCCGATTGAATTAAAATTTGGTGTACCTACTGTCACTTCGGTGGAATGTCCAAAACATGGCAAACTTTAACTTATTTTTAGTCTGCGGTATACTCAACTCATATCATACTCTACAGCAGATATATCGTATTCGTTTTTAGGGTTCCGTAGCCAAAATGGCAGAAAACCCTTACAGTTTCGTCATGTCCGTCCGTCTGTCTGTCCGTCCGTATGTCACAGGCATTTTACTCAGAGACTTTTCAATGAAAATTAATGAAATTTGGTGAAAAGGTGTCTTATAGTGGCCGCTACTTAGTTTGATAGCTCAATAATAAAATAAACATTTTCATTTCCATACATGTAACTGAAGCTAAAAAAAAAAATTTCAGCTAACATCATTGTGTTGCACATTAGTAAATATTTTTGGAAATAATTGCTCCGAAACTTGCATAAATTGTGTCCCCCTTAACCCCTTAACTTTTGAGCCGTGTGACCAAAAAATATAAATCACAAAGGTAGCGCTTAAAAAATATTTTAAACTCAAATTATTTCGGACATGATTAGATATACCGTCATTGAGTTATAGCCGAAAAACTGCTTTTCTCAACAAAAGGGCGTAAGTGCCATGAACATACGCACACTGAGCATGGTTCGACATGATCTTGCCCGGTTTTTATTATGGAATCACGAAAAAAATATTGAGGAGATTTTCTAAACATCTGTTTTGTTACATGTATGGGGATATTATTATAAAAATATTTATTATTATTATTTAACTATCAAACTAAGTAGCGGCAACTACAAGACACCTTTTCACAAAATTTCACAATTTCAAGATTCTCTGAGTAGTCTTTGAGTAAAATGCCTGTGACATACGGACGGACAGACGACATGTGGACACGACAAAACTATAAGGGTACCGTTTTTGCCATTTTGGCTACGGAACCCTAAAAGTTTTTTGTCGAAAATAAAAAACTTTTATCCGTATTTAAAAAAAAAATCTTTAATTTTTTACGATATTTTCGAAATGTTAAAAAGCTAAGTTGGTGGATTTCTTATGTCCTAAAAAAAATCGTAAATAAAAGTAAGTTCAGATACAAAAACTGCAGCTACTATTGGTTTTTATTTTGAAATTGGCTGTACCACCATTTTTTTTTCAAGTTACAGCCTGTTGAAAATCAACCAATAGGATAGAAACATTTCAATTAATTTTACAAAAAAATTAAATACATATTATAGAAAACCTATTAAAACTAAACAGGAGTCATTTAATTGTGACAAAAATGGATGCTCCAACAATTAGAGTTAATGTCATTCTGGGGCATAAATAAATAATATTGCTCATTTTACAATCACTGGAAAATGTTGGCATAGTGTAAGTTCCTCATTTATCCCTGACTTTCAAGGTGGCTCCCCGATTTCACTGACTTTCCCTGACCACCTTGAGCTTCCCTGACTTTTCCCTGACTTTCCCTGACTTTCCAGAATGTGGACACCCTGATACATTGTAAATACAACATTTATACTAAAGTAAGGACAATATAGTAGAGTAGGTATCGAATATTCATATAATATAAGTAATTTCGTGAATGTTATGTTGTTTTATATTTAAAGGTATTTAGGTGGCAGCGAGTTCATAGAAATATATAGTGATAAGTGATAACCTGTTGCATATATTTATTTGTAATAATAATAAGCATTTAAAGTTTGACATGTGGTACAAAAAAGGTCCTGGACTCAGCATATAGTCAGCAGCACAAAACATGCCGACCGCGGATATTCTGTCCAAAATATCAGAGCATTAACATTAATATACATTATATACGTTTTCGGTTATATTTTTAAATATTTATTCACGTTAGCTGTTGTCCTTGTAAATATTTTTTTCTTTGTATTGATTTCCTAGGGTGTTTTATTTTAAACAATTACAAATGGACATATTCTGATTATTATTAATATGTATAAAGAATTGTCAAAAGGGATGACACGGCTGACTTTAATTACAATGATTAAGTACATTTGATTAGATTACAGTCCGTCAAATCTAAGAAGTACCGTTTGACAGTTCTGACAATTGAATGATAGGGATGGGATGAAAAAATCGATTACTATAATATCCGAACTTTAAGAGATCGATTACTATAATATCCGAATTTTAAGAAATCAATTGTTATAATTAAATAAAAGAAATGTTTAGGATATTTTTTTATTCACTACTAGTACTAGTATCGTCGTCTTCGTCATCATCGTCATTTAAATTAATGACCAGTTGATTGTCCATTACATTATCAAAGTGTACGTCTCTTTCGAAGTCGTCCATTATTATTTTCTTTGTTTTTTGTACTACTTTACTCCAATCTTCCTGTGTAACTTGGGCACATGCTTCCTTTAATAAACCTTCCATTTTCTTGACGCTGAAGGGTGGTTTTGTGTTGTGTCTTGCTGCATAACCTGTAAAACAATAATGTAACTATTTGATAGCAGACGAAAACCATTGTTTAAATTATAAATGTTAGAAGTACTCGTGTTATTATTATAATATTATAAAATATTACCTTTAACTTGGGCCCAAATCAGTTCAATGGCATTATATTGGCAATGGTACGGAGGAAGTCGTATGACTTTGTGCCCGTGCTTTTGGTGGTTTATGCAATTTCACTAACTGTAATAATTCAGCTTTTAATAGTGACATGTCGGCATCCACTCCTTTTCTTTGCAGCCATCCCACCAAATCTGCTTTCTTATTGGCTGACGTAGGTGCTTTATCAATTTGCACAGAGTGGTATGGGGCATTATCCATTATAATTGTGTGTTAGGAGGGATATTCTGTAATAAATTTAAGAACCACTCTCGGAACCTTACTGCGTCCATTTCTTCATGATACTCTTTAGTGCTTTTGGATTGGAAAGCTAATAAAGAGTTTTCCACGAAGCCTGTAGACGCTGACCCAGCATGGCATATTATGAGGCGTCCACCTTTTCCTATCGGCACCTTCGAGCACGAAGCTTCAGAATCATCAGTCCATGTTTTGGGCACAGAATGGTTGGAATTTAGCCAGGTTTCGTCCAAAAATATTACATTATCCCAGTTTATAATTTGTTTAACTTCGCGCAGGAATGTTAGTCGCTGCATAATTATGTCATGTCGCTCCATAACAATTTTTCGTTTGTCAACTTTTTTGTATCTGAAGCCAATTCCTGTTATTACCGTTCTCAACGACTCTATGCTTCCCTTATACAGCCCGGCATCTTTTAAAGTTGCACATAACTTTGCCAATGTTGGAAATTCGCCTCTTGTAAAATACCCGTATATATGGTTTCTAATAGCATGACTATCGAATTCATCGATGCCTGTCACAGGTTTATTTCTTTTTCGTTTTTTCGGTGTGTGAAGTACGTTACTGTCACTCCCCGAAGGCCCATATTTTTCACTTAATATTTTGCCAACGGTGCGGCTACCAATACCGAGAGCTTCACCGACGCGATCCCGAACTTGTGTAACTGGCAGTAGAAGTCCACCATTTTGAGATTCACGCTCAAAATACTCGTGTAATTTCACCACCAATTCACGAGCCTGGCTGTTCAAAGTACGTCCTCTTTTCGACATTATTAATAAACACTTGCTTAGTTCGGAGTCCAGTATAAATATTGCCAAGGTAAACGGATAAAGAATGATCAGTCCAGAAAAGTAATAGCCAAGTCACAAATTGTAAAACACAAACGAGAAAGCAAGTACGCGCACAGTCAGCTTCCAAGATGGCGAGAGACTGCTGACGCCGAACCGACCGAGCGGACCGCGTGCGCTTGTAGTTGGCAGTGTTGCCAGAAAAAAAAAATTGTAGAGACTTGGACACCTGCGATTTTGCCTATTGACCTAAAAATAATTAAATTAATTTATTTTAGGGTATCTGTGTATTCAGTGCATTATGCGGTCGCGCAGTAACGTCGTTATTTTATAACATCAGGCAACAACATTTTTGTGAATGGGTTCTACATACCTTATTTTTATTAGTTTTAGACGTAGAAATAAGACTTAGAAGAAAAAATTGTAATTGTAAAATCAATGGATGTGCTTGTTAAAAATTTGTTTATTTCTCTGTAATATGCAAACCCATACTATCATACACAAAAATAAATGTAAAAAACACTATCCCTGACTCCATTTACTATTTCGACAGCGTTAGCGCGAGAAACCCCGACTTATTTGGGCGCGAAAATCAAAAATCAACAAATCGCTTTCGACAACTTTTTAAAGAAGCAAATATATTTGATTTATAAATACGTATTTTTGGTGAATGGGTTTTATCTCATATTTTACGATTACATAACTATTTAGTTATGTAATCGTAATATGTGAGATAAATCCCATTCACATGAAAAAATATTTGTTTGGTTGTCAAGTGTAATTTGTAAATAATACATTCGATTTTTCGTATAATATGTAAACGATTTTTTTGCATACAAGTGTATCCGAAGAGTCGCAACACTACGTGCAGTGACCTAACTACGTAACTTTGTAATGAGGTCAAGAATATAACTATTAGAAATTATTTACTGTGTAAATATGTGTTATTTTGCTTTGTTTGAAAGTTTTCAATTACATTTAGATATTAAGAATTGTACATTTTTAGATACAATAATGAAATCTTTCTAAATTCATGGTTTTATGAAAAAGGTTATCGAAACTGAATAATGTACGTATGAACAAAGTTGTTTCGGTTTGAAAAATATGAAACGTCAAACGGTACCTCTTAGATTTGATGGACTGTAATGATAAGTTTGGGTTCGTGAAGTTGTATTTGAATGTAGTTCAGCGCAGTGACGTCATTCCCCGCCTATCTCATTCATCCCCTACGATACCTAAATTCGAATTGTGCGCAGCTTACGCGCAAACATCAAACAAGCAAACTAACATACATAGTGTACATAGTGTACATAGTACCTATTAGATTATGTTTATATCAGGTTTACATAAAAAAAAAAGTGTGCAATATCTATAGGTAATAATATTAAAAAGCTGAAGAGTTTGTTTGAACGCGGAAATCTCAGGAACTACTGATCCGAATTCTACTAATCCCATTTATCGAAGAAGGCTATATGATATCACGCTACGAAAATTTACGCAGACGAAGTGCGCGAGACAGCTTGTATTATTATAAAATTACGTTTTAGGTAGGCTGAGAGCTCCCAAAACCATTGAACGCTTTAAAATGAGTCACTTTATAGTAATGCGCCTTTAAGGATAAGTGAGATAAAAGTAATATAGGTGGAGATAAAACATTCCAGCACTTAGAAGCGGCGGTTTTGAAAGCATCCACTGATCTTAGATAAGTTGTGCAAGTTGTACAAATTAAGGAAGAAATGTGACACATTTGTTTACTTAGTTTTGAACCCCAGACGCAAACTGCCCCTTTGTTAATATCCGACGCGTATGTGCAGAGCCGGCCCGTCCATATGGCGAACGGAGCGGCCACTGGAGGCGCCATAGGTCAGGGGGCGCCAAAAGCGTTCTCCGGGTAAGGAACCTAGGGCGGTAAATGCCATGAGCAGGCAAAGAGCGACAGGCGGTACCTATCTAGTGAAATAATTAGCTTCCCCCCCCCCCCCAACACCCCGTTGTACTTAGGCGGTATTGGGTGAAATTATTTGGCATGTACAGTCCCCCTCGCTCAATGTACTTAGACGGTATCGGGTCGCAATAAAATCTGGCCTCGGACCAGCACAGCATCTGTTACACTGACCTCTATAGTACTAATAGGTACGCTGGGCAGGCTATCGGCTGACATTTGGACGTTCATTTGTATAGACTTTCATTTGATTTGTCAAATTAACGTCCGTAATGGCCGTTGTTGTTATCCTTGTTACACAAGTAACTGTAACAAGGATGACAACAACGGCCGTTATGTGTTAAAAAAGTTAACAGGGCGGTCATTCGATTCCGTATTTGAAATTAGTGTAACTTTGTAGGATAGCCAGTCCAGCGTAAGTACCTACTGCGTCAGTAGTCTGGAGTCAGTGGTCTGGGGGTCAATTCACATATTTAAAGCAGTGCAATTGTAGTTCAGTTGCAGTTAAGTTTCGATTAAAACTGCCATTTTCGTATTCTTGTAACTTTGGGATCGATCTCAAAAACGCTTGCGCACCGTACTAGAATGTCGTTATTGCGCTCTCGAGACGCATACTTGACGCAAGCGTATTTGAGATCGATCCCAACGTTACAAGAATACAAAAATGGCCGTTTTAATCGAAACTTAACTGCAACTGAACTGCAATTGCACTGTTTGCCTTCATAGCGCCGAAACGGCAGGAAAAATTTGGATGCAAATTATTTTAGAAAGGCATAGTTCTCAGATTATTATTAAAAGGAATTGTTTCATTAAAATAGATTCAGTCGTTATGAAGAGCTTTTTATCTCACGTGTTTTTTAATGAACCGTATTTTAGTGAACGATTAGTAGGTTTCGTCGCAGATTTAGTTACACTTTATGCAGAACGTCCTGTATAACAGTCGCGATGGGGATATCTTTGTTCACCGGATACAACGACCTTAAGTGACCTTTTGCCTTACGTTAACAATGCCAGTCCTTGTGGGATTCTTGCGTTTATCTTGGTATAATACCTTCTCGCTACAATATTTACTTAAAATACTGTGGATTGGTTGTGATATTTTTATACTTATGAGATAAATAATAATATTTTTACCGGACTTCCCAATACCTACAATAAGTAAGTAGGTATATTGTTGGTACTTCTTCGTAGTTTTACCTTTGCGCGTCTCTGGAGTTTAAGTGCCTATTTGTCTTTCTAAAACTGTATTTTATGTAATTGTTTCTTACCGACAAGCAACGTTTATTGTATAAACTATATAATCGAGCTTATAATTACTTTTTAAGATATATGAATATAGGACAGTCTATAAATCAGCCAGGTCAATCACTGTGGTTATAGTAATAATATGAAAAGCTATAAAAGTGGAGAAAACAGTGTGGAAATATGAAAACATCTTCTTCTTGTTCTATTATCTTATTTTTTTACGTGTAACTAGCAGCCATCACATATAATATCCGAGAGCTGGCAGACATTTTTAGGTGGCAATTTGAGGCACATTGAAAATTAGTCCAATATTTCTCCTGTAGGATTACCGGTACTGCGTATGTATGTATTGTTGCACTGACCTCTATAGTACTAATAGATACATTGGGCGGGCTACCGGCCGACATTTGGACGTTTATTTCACAAATCAAATGAAAGTTTGTATAGACTTTAATTTGATTTGTCAAATTAACGTCCGTTTAGGTATTATACCTAAACACAGAACTGCAAACCTAGCGGCGGTAGCCTAATGGTTAAAGCATCGGTTTCGCAATCGTCAAAATGCGGGCTCGAATACTACCCACTCTTAACACAATCCATTGAGCTTAGCTAGAGGGGTTAACGGGATTGCTAGTGATGTGGGACCACAATCCCAGATTGGTAATTATCTTTAAAAAAAAAATAGCATTAAGTACTTACTTCTTGGGCTCATTGGACAGATAAGGTCCTCGCTTCGGCTGCACGTGAGGTTCGACCACGATCACCTTCTTTGGTTCGTCTTCGTCCATTTCGTCGTCGCCACGCTTCTGTTTCCGCAGCACATTTTCGAAGGTTACTCTAACAATAGAAAGTACAGTTTAATTTCTTATTCATTAGTGGGTTTCTAGCTTTTAATTAACGTAATTGTTGTTGCACTTGAAGTCGCCTGTTTCCTAGAGACTTGATTCCGTTGAAGAAGGCAGGAGTTTCGTTTGGAGGCTCACCCCTCAAAGGGTAGCACATGCACGGGAGAACTCAGACACTGGAGAAAGGTAGGAAGGGGGGTGTAGAGCTCCTTAGCCAATCATTTGGATCTTTCACAGCTTTGTACGGTTACCAATCTGGCCTATATAGAATACATAACATACTGGCAGTAACATAATCAGATGCATAAATAAACGAACCATATACTTATGATATAGGTATTTAAATCGTGATTTTATCGCACGAAATATGTACCATAATTTTTATTAACCGAGCGACGTGACGTTTCGATCAAATTACAGATCGTACTTTAGGTTAGGTTAGAAAATCACAAAGGTTCAAAAACAATAAACAAACAACATTAGTAAAAACATTTTATTTTTTCCTTGAACAACAATACAAGCTATTGAGTGACATCCTTGAGTTTACGCAAAACATATTAAATAAATCATTATTTTTTTTCTTTTGTCACCCAGCCTCCCCAGATGTTATCATACATAAATAAATTCTCGATGAGTTCATTATAAATATGTAAATTTTTAATCAATTCTTGGCGTTAGTTCAAGTAAAGGTGAGACCCGCGCGTATAACGAGCTTAGCTGCTGCTCTGCCTTGAAAAAAATGTTAATAGATGAGAGTTTATATTCAGTAAACGATTTCTTAAAGAAATGCTCTCGTTCATATCACTTTAGAAACGCATTGTCAGTTAAATGCTAAAGATGTTTATTAAGGGCTTAGATTTAATTTAATTTCGTGAATGCCTCATAAGTTTAATATTGTTTTTTTTTTATTGTAAGTTTTAAACTGCATTTTATTTTTAATTTTTTAATTTGCATGCTATTTTTTTATGGCGAAATGTGTCTTGTGCAACTATTTTTATTTAATACCTTCTTACTCGTATGTATACCACATTTTATGCAAATAAAGCATTTATGATTATGATTTATGATTAGGTAGGTACTTACCTACTTAGTTGAAAATTACAGATTTTCTCTAAATGTATGCATTGTGGCTTCGGCGAGTATTAAATAATTCAAGTCGTAAGTAACAACGTGGCTGAAGTCTATCCCATGCCACTTATGCACAGAGTTTTAAACCTTCGTGAAACAAGAACATCGCGCAATAAACGCGCGTCAAGGCCCGAGTACCAGTGTTGTAAAGTTGATGGCAATCCAACAATTTTTTAGAGTGCCAATTATTTATAAGAAGTGGGTACAATTAAACTGCATCTAGACTGTCTTACGATTTTTGCACGTATTTTCACAAGTCAAACGCCGAACTGTGAAGATGATGACAACTCAGTTTTCCGCCACTTTCACAACGTCTGAATCGGGGTAATTCGAACGAAACGTCGGGTAAATAAAAAGTTCAATTTCTTCCTTTTAATAATTCACGCGATTAAGTGCAGATATATATCTAATACGTCTTCTGACGTGTTCAGTATAACAAAAATCAGGGATATAGCGCGTTGCTAGCCCAGGACGCTTTAACAGTGCTTTCGCGCTAAGTACGTTTCCTATATTTCTTTTTTTTTTTTTTTATTTAAAAAGACGTCTCCCGCACTAGGGTACAAACCCTGTGTCGCGGGGGACTTTACAAACATACAAGTCACGGACACAAAGTACACCCAGACTCGGAACAACAATTTGTGGATCGCACAAAGTGGTGTTCCATGTGTAAATCGAACCCACGACCTCTTGCGTAGCAGTCGGACACACTCCCACCGCGTCACAGAGGCAGCCTAGCAAATGCGCAAGTGACAAATGCTTTGATTAGGCCACAATAAGTAAGTACTTCTGTCATATAAGTACTTATTGTGGCCTTATTAAAGCCTTTGTTACTTGTGCATTTGGATTATATTCAACTTTAACTGCGTAAAACAAAAATATGTCGACCTTACCTTCGACATACACAACAATTACTAGCATTTATATAGTCTACCTAATGGAAACTTAAATATGACGTAACTGGTAACGTCAGTATGACGTAGGAAGAATTCTATGTACTTAGATACTTGTACAAATGGAATTTTGGTTTCGATGACCTTACCGACTGATTGGCAATTTTAAGAACTATAACAGGAAAAATTACAGCAATAATTTCACACAAAATTTGTGGTAAAAACAAAGATTTGACGTACTTACCTATTATCAAAAGATAAACGAAAAGAGATAAGTGCAATGAGGCCATGAAAGACGTCAAGTGAAGAAAAATAAGGAAAACCCAGTACGTAGCTCGAGGTATGGCATTCAGTAAATAGATAATAAATGAGTAAAAAAACCGCACCAATGCAATGGTTTTCTAGGTACTGCATATATAGCAAAATCCTTTTTTTCGGGACAGTTAGCAAACGTCACAGTTGACTGTATGGCTTAATACAGAACTTAAACCTTAGTGAGAACTGGAGTTTGTACTAGGTACGAACGTATGATTTCATTGATGATGTAACTAAAAAACATATCAATGGTCGTATTTTTATTATGTTGACGTATTTGCTCGATTTATTAACACCTCCAAGGAGATCTTTTCATGCGTTCCTAGAAGTGAAAGTGTCTTGATTTGCCTGTTTTCTTTTTCTTTAGAATATGGCATTAATATATTTTATTATTGAATATGTTTATATTTTATTACAAACTTGATTTTAGTTTTTGAATTTTATGTTAAATCAATAATAAACATATATTCAAAATATAATTCGTATCTACTATTTTTATAACAACAAATAAAATTATTTAATATAAATTTATCATATTCTTGGAAATAATAAAAAATCTATAATGTTACTTTACACTTTGTTTGCGGACTGAGTGATATTGATATGGCATATTTCAGAAGTGACTGTACCTATACAGTGTAATCCAATATGTTGCAATTTGCAATGCTTGCCATGCTGACAGTGACGTACTATTACCTAATAAATAAACGTATTAAATCATAAAATAACTATACATGAAAATATATAGGTATAAACAGTACACACACTGAACATTTTCCTGAAAGTTGGGATTCTGTTCCTTTCACACAAACCTACTCCGGTCGTCATCATGGACAGAGATAAAATACCTCATGACCCGATATTTGACTTCAAGTAGGCATTCGTAGTCTGTGACCTTCATATAACAGACCTGCTTACCTATGTGACATAAAGCATGTAGACCTATGACAATGAACGGAATTGTCGATAGAACCTCGTCACATCTGTCATTATGATTTATTCTGATAAGTTTTAAAACGAGAGTTGTAAAAATGGCGACAATCCGACATGTCGCTATTTTTACAGCTCCGCGTTTAAAGTGTAAAACAGTGTAAAAAATATACTTGAAATACGTGATAACTGGAACAGAACGAGACTTTGTGATTGAAAGAACAAAACTAGAAATAAATAATACTCGAAACTGGCGTATGCACATAATGTGCGAGCCATAATCTCTACCGATTAATATTGGAGGGAAGAGGAAAAAAAAAGTTTTAATACGGCCTAGAATTGTGCCCACTGTTCGTTCAAACATATTAAAGAAGTTCTAGCCTTGCGAAGATTTTACATTAGACGTCTATCATGATTTTAGGTCACATCTTAAATATTAAAACGCCTACAGATTTTTTTTCCCGATGATTTCAATATTGGATACTTCCTTCGCAGTTTTATTTTTGCGGTTTGTGTTCAATTGTCAAATAGGGAACTACTTCAGTTAGTTTTATGAACAGATTATACATTATATTTATACTTACTTATCATTATATTTACGGACTTCCGCTCGCAAGTGCGATAAGCATATTATTATGAAATATCCATATCGCTAACTCAAGCTTGTCGTGGACTCGTGACTCATATAAAAGTACAAATAAGGTTTAAGGTTGACCCATTCATCTATATCTATACTAATATTATGAAGAGTTTGTTCGTTTGTTTGTTTGAACACAGTAATCTCAGGAACTACTGGTCCGAATTGAAAAATTCTTTCACTGTTGGATAGCCCATTTATCGAGGAAGGCTATATAACATCGCGCTACGACTAATAGGAGCGGAGTAGCGACGTGAAATGTTGCAAAAACGGGGAAAAATTACGCATACAAAGTTGCGCGGGACAGCTAGTTAATATTATAAAGCTGAAGAGTTTGTTTGTTTAAACGCTATAATTTCAGGAACTACTGCTCCGAATTGAAAAATATTTTACTGTTGGATAACCCATTTATCGGGGAAGGTTATAGGCTATATAACATCACGCTAAGACCAATAGGAGCGGAGCAACAATAAAAAATGTTGCAAAAACGGGGCAAATTTACGCAGACGAAGTTGCGCGGGTCAGCTATTATGTATATAAATTATCGTGGCCGTAATTTAAAATACTACTAGAAAGGAGTTAATAATCATCTATAATAATATTATAAAGAGGAAAGATTTGATTGTTTGTTTGTATTGAATAGGCTCTGAAACTACTAGACGGATTTGGAAAATTCTTTCATCGTTGTGAAGCTACACTAACCCCGGGTGATATAGGCTATTTTTTATCCCTGTATTCCCACAGGAACGGGAACTACGCGGGTGAAACCGCGAGGCGTCCGCTTGTATCTTATATAATGCTAAAATCTATACTAATATTATAAAGCGGAAGAGTTTGTTTGTTTGTTTAAACGCGCTAATCTCAGGAACTACTGGTACGATTTGAAAAATTCTTTTTTTGTTGGATAGCCCATTTATCGAGGAAGGCTATAGGTATAGGCTATATAACATCGCGCTACGACTAATAGGAGCGGAGCAGCGACGAGAAATGTTGCAAAAACGGGGAAAAATTACGCATACGAAGTTGCGCGGGACAGCTAGTTACTAATAAAGTAGGTACATTAAGTATAACTAGGTACATATTTATAATGTAAATAATATATTTTAAAAATCTAAATAATTTAGCGTACAGTAATAAGATTTTCCAGTTTATTAGCAAATTTAAATAAAATACAAGGTCATGTTATAAATACATTTTGCTTGAATATGTTTGTCATTTTAACCTTATTTTTGTCGCACGTTCGGTCTCGTAGTATTTGTACAAGTGCAGAAAAATTACACATAGGTATGAAAACTTCTTGCAGTATGTTAAAATTTATTAGATCTTGTTTACAACCTAGTAAATATATATTACTTTTTTAAATGAAATGGACCGCCTTCAAATGAATATCAAGGAAAAAATCATTAAGCACATCACCGAATGTAAATTTCGCTGACTTACTTATTACTGTTTTAGTTTATATGTCTGGTGTTTTATAAGCTAGGACAATGTTAGATTAATTAGACGATCAAATCCCATCTAAATTGGATCACTAGTTTTCGAGAAAATCGTGAGCATATATACATACATACGCGTCAAACAGAGAAATACCTTTTTTTAGGCGGTAAAAAATTTCTTGCTAGTGTTTTTAACATTTACCTTGGGGAAAAACATTGTCTACTTTTTTTTGGGATAGCTGATAATCACACGGGGTGAACCGCGAACTAAAAAAAATAGCATAAAACATGACCTAGGTATCCGGATTAGGTTGACTACCTTTAAGTAGAAACGTGATGACCTTTAGAGCTCGAGCAAAACAAATGACAAGAATTACTACCGTCCATTAAATCGATACTTATTTCGTTTTTTTAGATGATATGACTATTGATGAATATTTGCTTCGTCATCCCTCAACTAATAGGTCTAACGAATGCTCTAGCCGCTTTTATAGAACTTTGAACTCATGACCAAATTTGTAAGGATAGTTTTTTCTACTCACTTGAATGGTCTGATAAGTTTTCTTGGGTCGTCCGTCTTGACTTTAATCTCGTGACCCGGGAAGCTGCTTCGAAGATGTTCCATATCCAAGAATGTGTCGTTGAAATCCAGAGTCGGAATTTCGTTAGGCATCCTAAAAGTAAACAAAAATGTCATCGTACTAATGTTTTAAATCCGAAAATTTTGTGTGGATAAATGGATGTTTGTTGTTCATTCAAGCTAAATTTACTGAACGAATTTTGATGAAACTTTACAGTAATGTAGTTTATGCACCTGAATAGCACATGCGTTGTAATAATTCAACAAAGCGAAGCACAGTGTTTTATAAGCCCCACTTTTTGTATATGTGCTTTAGCTCCAGTTATTTATCATTCGTATTTGTTGAGAAAAAAATGATGAAAATCGACTCTTGATCTAGCAAAGTTACGAGGTTCGTTGATGCTATAAAATGTCTAGCATTACGGTCCGCTTAATTTTGGAGAAATTAATTTACTTCAGAATTTTAGTTAAAAAATAGACGATTTTCGAAATAATATTTCACGAAACAAACTTGCTTGTAAATTATGAGATCTATCCGATTTTACAATAAAAAGGGAAGTTTGAAAATGGGGTTTATAAAACACTGTGCGAAACTATAACGACAAGAGAAAAGGTTCAGAATGTTGTCTTGAAGCAAGCGCAGTTACCAGTTGATAGTCGCAATTATTTATGTCGCAATATACTCTAAAATATTAAGAATACTAATCTAAATAACATAGATAACCGAAATGCAACATGCTGTTAATTGCATTTTTTATGTTGAATAAAATTAATAATTTTCATGATAATAAATTTATTTGTTAATTTCATTTTATTCAAAGTGTTGAACACAATATAGTGTATATTTTGTAGGAAAGTCATTTGGATGTCTTTGTGTGTGAGTATAGGTAATTATATACATATTGGTGCCTGTGAATGTACACAAAAATCGTGTAGGATGGTGTTAAAACTTGTTAAAAACTTGACACGTTAATTTTTCATACACATTTTGTAAACAAACAGTCGTGTATTTTGGTCATTATAACCATACATTTCTAGTTGGCACTTATAAGATATCAGTAAATTGAATGTAGGTAAGTAAATGTTAGGAATGATGTTCTTATCACGTCATCACAATGAATAAGTACACATGTTTATTACTATGACATTACGAATTAATTTTACAATTCTTCTTTATTTTGAACACCCGCAGAACCCGGCTTTACGAGTACCTAGTTATTTTTATTCTCGTCTGGAATGCTGGAAATATTATAATCGCCTTAAACAAAGAAAAATTGCCCTTAAGGAAAACATATCCCTTACCTAGTATAATGAGCTTGTCCCGGATCTCCATAACCAAGAACAATGTCATGCAACCACTCCGGAACGACGCACTCAGTGTTCATCAGTTCACGAATCGTCTCCAGAACGGCTTTGAAATTATTCTCCTTTGGCTTTCTTCTCATAACTATGTTGAATGTCTCGTACACGTCCTAGATAAAAATTTAGTTTTTAATTAGAAATAAAGTGTGATAAATGTAAAAAAAAACGAACAAATAGACACAGGATGTAAATAAGAATATTAGGTAGTGGTAAACAGTAGTTACCTAATATTATTCTGTAAATGTTTACCGTTTAGGATTTAAAAAGTAAAAGCATTATTGACTTATCACCGAATCTTGAAACTGATTTTTTGACGTGATAACGTCTTATAAATCGATGGTCGGCTGGACACAAAGTCTCTCGTTATTGACTGGTTGCTGAGCAACATCGAATGGCGATTGCAGCCACGTGTGTCACAGGGATGGTGGTTTATTACAATGTCATCAATGTGTTCTTTAAGTATAAGATGCTTAGTTCTAAGTTCTTATTTAAGTATAAGAGAGAGTTCAGTAATTTCAACATGACACAGTTTACGAATTGTTTGAAAGCTCTTTTGTGGGTCGAAGTCTTCTCGAAGAGAATACAAACTTAGCATTTAATGCACACATTGCTATTTTATCTTTGTTTTCCGATACGTAGACTAAAAATACGACGCACATGTTGAAATGAATCGTGGCTTACAAAAGGTTGGAGAAAGTCGTGCGAGAGAAAACGCAGACTAAGATTTAAATAAGTATTATAAAGAAAAAACTTTAAATAGCAAAACTTCTTACGATAAATACAACAAGATTTAAAAAAGAATTGTCTATACAGCCCAGAAACTAAGCAACCGAATCGTTTATAAATAAAGCTTAAAATATGTGCAAAGCGTCTGGACAGGTAATAAACAACAAATAATTTATAATAATTACATTCACATTGCGAATAATTTTAATGATTACTTTATAAACTTTTCTAAAAATGATGATGCTAATATAAATACAAATAAACCTAACGAAGGGTTAAAAGCTAATAAAAATGATGCTAGTATATTTTTGTTCCCGACAGATGCAGTAGAATTTGAAAAAACTATAAAATTGCTCAAAAATACGTCATCCGTTGGCTACGACGACTTATCAACGCAAGTTTTAAAAAACATGTAGTCCATATACGAAGCGGCAGTAGCCTAATGGCTAAGGCATAGGTCTCGCAATCGTGAGGTCGCGGGTTTGAATCCTACCCATTACTCTACTACTCCATTATACAACTGATGTGGACCCACTCCTGACACAAGCCTTAGAGCTTAGCTGGAAGGGTTAACAGGGTTGCTAGTAATGTGGGACTCAATCCCACATTGCTAGTAATATTTAAAAAAAATAATGCATATTTTTCCACATAATATTATTATTTGCACATAGCACATATAATAAATGTATCATTCCAACAGGGAATATTTCCCCACAGACTAAAATATGTAGCAGAAATGGTTACGCTATGTCAATGTGTGTATCACATAAAATTATCGCCCGTAAATCGACTTTACAGACAACTTTTTTTTCTTATCACATAACTTAGTACATGGTGATTTTTAATATACTAATCTCCTTGCGCTCGTGGCTTCTTTACATAACACTTAATAACTTTGTAATTTCAGTTTTGGAAAACATATTTTTTTATTCAAAAATTATATTACGAAGTTAATTGGTGTAATGTAAAGAAGCCAAGAGCGGGCGTTTATCAGTATAACAAAAATCATCCTAGATACAGTTATTTTAGATTACATAATGATATCACTAAAATTCTTAGCTACCATTTGTGTTACCATGTGTGTTCACTCTAGTGTTTGTATATTTTGCATCTTTATACAGCATGGGTCCAGAGGACGACACAGAGATCAATAAAAATAAATATTATACGATAACAACGATAATCCCGTATCAATTAATACTTTATATACTTGGATTATATAATCTTCTATACAAATTTTCCCGCGTGTAAAATCAATCCCTCACTTAAGCACGCAGACGTCAATGTTTCGGACTGTGCGTTATTTTTAAATTATTTTAGGTGTAGTTACATTGTAGATAAACATTGTACGAAGTACGTGACTTTAATCGCGAAGAGCTTATAAGTTTTCAAAACACACTTCTATTTAAAGCGAACTGATTTCATTTAAATAAACAACTTCAAAAGGTTCGCAATACTTACAGTATTTTAACTAGAGTATGTATGTTCTTCTTCTGTTCTATTTTGAATAGAATGAACAACAAAGACAAAATATACGCTAGTTAAATGCTGTTACTACTGTTTTGTGAATAGGGAGTTGGTGAGTGATATGTTCATAACTCTACAAAGTGCATAGTGTGGATGGGCCTGCGCGTACGTGGGCGTGACTGGCACCTTTTTCATATTATTATTTTTGAGTTGATGACAACCTATCCGATCCTCCAAGCAATTTGTATATATGTCAAATATTTATTGCGGGTTCGAATCCTACCCATTATACTACCGACGTGAACCCACTCTTAATACAAGCCTTTGAGCTTAGCTGGAGGGGTTAACAAGATTGCTAGTAATGTGGGACTCAATGTGGATGCAATGTGGGATTGCTAGTTATCTATTAATTATAAAAAAAAATATATATATATATTATACACATCTGCACAAAGTAACATCTAGACTAGAAATATATTTTCATATGAAACTGGGTAAATTATGAGATCAGTTTGCTGCCATTTTTACAACTCGCAGGCACCTTCACGCTATAGATACTCGTATATATACGCTACTACGCCTACCTGTAAGCTTTTCTCTCACCTCTGTTCCTTTGCTAGCGTGATCGAGATCAAGCCTGTACTGGTTAGGGTCGAGTAGCAGACGGAAAGTTCTCGCATCTCCTTCGAGCTCAGGTCTAGGTTCAGGCCCTTCTTCGATGACTCTGCCGGAAGCGTCCAGCATGCCCTCCACTTCACATCCCCTTACATATACTATACTAGCCTGCTCCACCATACTTTTTCTATAATCGTACTTGGTTCCTACAAAAAATAAATCAATCAATCAATCAGTCCATTTCAAACAATCTAAAGAAGATCGCTGGAATGAATTGAGGCGGAGGACTGGGTATAGTGGTGTAAATTAGAAGAGACCTATATATCAAATAAATCACTACATAGTATAAAACAAAGTCGCTTTCTCTGTCCCTATATCCCTATGTATGCTTAAATCTTTAAAACTACGCAACGGATTTTGATGCGGTTTTATTTAATAGATGGAGTGATTGAAGAGGAAGGTTTAAAGAATGAAGAATGTATAATAACATCCATTAAATAGTGGGGAAATAAGGAGCGGAGCAGCAATAAGAAATGTTGCAAAAACGGAGAAAAATTACGCAGACGAAGTTGCGCGGGTCAGCAGCTAGTATAAAATAAGAAAGGTAGACAATAGAGTGGAAAGATAAGATAGAAGTGTACCTGTACTCTGTAATATTCTATGATGTCAGTTTATTTATTTAATTATATTGAAAACACTAAACAATTCAAACTGTCACTTTATCTCCAAAATCAGGAAATAAAAATTGAAATGGCCGTGGAATTCGTCCGCGTGATAGGTTAATTCAAGCTCATTATTTAAATTAAATGTTAAATTCCATTGAATCTTCGAGTAGGTGTATTCTATCAACAATCGAAATGTATTTTCAGTCAGTAAAGAGTACTTTCAGGTCAGTTAATTGCAACCATTTCGGAGATTCGGTGGCAAAATATGTCCAAAAAATACAACATTTTTGAACCTATCGTTAAACCAAAACCTCATCAACAAAAGAATTGAGAAAAAACCAATAACTTAATGACGGTACCTATACCCGATCATGTCTAAAATAGTATTTTAGTTTGAAGTATTTTCAAGTATTTTTAGCGCTACCTTTGTAATTTTTTACCATATTTTTTGGTCACACGGTTCAAAAGTTAAACACAATATAGGTATGCAGTAATACCTTTTGGAGCGCATATTTCCAAAAATATTCACAATATCAAAAAGTTTATTAAAATATTTTTGAAAGACCTGTCGAATCATGTGTTACACGTTGATGTTTGCCGAAAAATAAATCTGCTTCTGTTACATATATACAGTGCCCCCCCCCCCTCCCAAAAGTTAGTATATGATTATTTAGCTATTAAACTAAGTAGCGGCTACAACAAGACACCTTTTCACTCTTTCTTTGAGTAAAATACCTGTGTCATACGGACGGACAGACAGACCGACAGACGGACATGACGAAACTATAAGGGTTCCATTTTTGCAATTTTAGCTACGGAACCCTAAAACAGTTATTTTGATATGACAAACAGACACCTCATTGTCGCTGATACCTACTGTACTTGTAAATTGAATTTTAGTTGGTATAACTTAGGTCATACTCATAAATCACGAATGTTTTCTTAATACGAAAATAGACTTTGACCAATAAATTATAATTATCTAGTTTGTGCTGTCGTACTTCAAAAGCTCCCTTTATGATAACGGCGACATTATCGCATCCTATTTATAAAAAATAAGTATTTTCTTTTTTACCCCTTCCTCATTTTAAGAAAGTTCGCCATTCTTTAAAGGTCTTGGTTTACAAGGGGATGGAATTTTTAAAGCTAAGATCAGATGGTGAACATACCGAGGATGCTATACTACTGCGCTATATCAACACAGCCACAGTGCTGCTAAAGTGTTATAAGCCTTAAGGGGCGTCTAAACAGGCCATTTTTATAGCAATTTGTGGCAGCACTATTAGCAACTAATTGCTCGGCCAATAATGGCAATATGTCTACATTTGTATGGCGCATGATCCAGTCTCCTAAATGGGCTACACAACCCGGCAATAATAAAATAAAGGGCGACTGAAACAACAAAAAAATTGGCCGGGCAACATGGTGGAAAATAGATCGCTCAGCGATCGTCCGGCAACCCTCAAATCAATATTGGAAAGTACTGCCATGTTGCCGGCCACAGCATTGCCGCCTCAAATTGCCGTAAAAAATGGCCCGTTTAGGCTATACTTTATACAAAAATATACTTCCCACTCCTTTAGCATTTAAACAAAGAATCGTTTCTTTTGTATTTCATTGCCCATAGTAAAATAAACTGAGGACAGAATCTGCATCACTCATCCCGTAACGACTCTGTTTTTTTAACATTTAAGTAATTGCAGTCCTTAATTCACCTTTATCATCCTACGTTTTTGTAGTAGAAACCCCACTAATTGGATAATCAACTCATTTATGGTCGTTTTATTACGTTAAGCAATAGCTTATTATCAAAATAAATTATCTTGATGTTTGTTATTACAAAGAATAAGATAATTTATTTGGATGACGCATATGTACACTTTACGGATAGCCGTAAAGTGTACAAAAAAGTACATAGGTACAGCTCAATAACGCTGACGAAATACTGCGGTTTATGTAGTAGCTACATTTGGTGGTATCCTTAAAAGAGGGTCAATTATGTATGACAGTCACTTTTAAAAATATACCTAATACCTATTAGTATTAGAAGTTAGTTTCGATCGGTGCTATTCGGTCGAAACGTCGGATAAATAAAAGGTTCGTACCCTGAAATATCCCGAAAATTTAAAAACAGTAAGTTTTTAAGCCGTAACTGTTATGTCTATGTAAGTTACTCGATTTTAGTTGGAAAAATTATCGGATGTACCGTCATTGAGTTATTGCTGAAAAACTGCGTTTCTCAACAAAAGGGCGTAAGTGCCATGAACATATGCTCTTTTATTTTAAACGACAACTGCTCCGGAACCCTACACTGAGCATGATCCAACATGCTCTTGTCCGGTTTTTTTATCTGTTTACCAACTGAACTAATGAGACGTGCTCGCAAGTATCAAATTAGTGATGCCTATCTATATAGGCAATTTTTGAGTTTGTGTATGAGTAAAAATAATATATTTTTATAATGAAGGATCAGATAGTTTATATTTATCTATTTAAATTGAATGCACACAAAGTATGTTACAATGGCAGACTCAATGCCATAGGTATTTTCTAACAGTCAACCTTAGAGAGAGAAGAATAAGGTGCGACAGCAATGGCGAAGGGTTTAATTTTTTCTGAGGTAACTCGATACAAAAATATATTTAGTTGGTCATGATTCTTTGTTCCTATAATATTAGTAACTAGAATTGAAAGGAAGCCAACAATATTGGTGTTTTAAGGACCCTCCGCCACTGTGCGACAATTGTTACATCACCACAAGTGAGTGACACGTAAAAAGCGACACAGAGATGTCAATTGCCAGGAAAGTGTGGGCGTACGCAGGGATTTCGCGATTTTTTTTTATAGCGACGGTAGCCTAACGGCTAAGGCATCGGTCTCGCAATCGTGAGGTCGTAGGTTCAAATCCTGGCCATTATACTACCGGCATAAACCCACTCCTAACACAAGCCATAGAGCTTAGCTGGAGGGGTTAACAGGCCCACAAACCCACATTGCTAGCATCTTTAAAAAAAAATGTTTAGTAAATTGTATCAATCACCTAAATCCCTCCCCTCTCCGAAATTACGAAAAGTATGGAGAGATAGATTTAACTGACCTCAAATAAGTTAGGATAAGGCCAGGTCAGAATCAGTGAGTGTAAGTAAGGCGTAGAAATTTCATAATACATACCAATTCCCTGTGTAGGTCTGACGGTGACTAAGAAACAAACATCATGCTTCCTCAAGCTCTCCCATTCGTGTTTGATCTCATTTCTAACACTGAGGGTGACTGTGACATCGGCTCTGACGCAGGAGGGTGCCTTCTCTCCAATGTTTGGTTTAGCCACCTCTACCACGGCGAAGCTGGTGATCGGGTGAGCCATACGTGCCCAACCACCAAAATATACGCTGCCGTCTTCTGACCGCCTGTGTATGAATATATAAATTTAAAAAAAAAGTATTTTGGATGATCATGATCGCTAACTATCATTTGATAAATCGATAGGTTCCCTATTAAAACTAATTGCAATAACGTTAGGGTTGTTGGTATGGTTGAACATTTTAACACTATTGATACCTATTGATACCAATAATGCTATTAAAGTTTTTTTAACTGAAAGTAAAATCGAACGTAGTGATAGTTTTATCCTATTAATAGTTATTCTTCTTCGTGTTTCGATAGCAATCATTGTAGGCCTTAAGTATTGTATAAATATGGCCCACAACTTTAGGTTGCTAACGACATCTACAAAAAATATACAACAACGCTAATAAAATTATAAGAATTTATTAAATTTATTAAGCGATATGATGTCTTTTTAAGATAATCTTATACTGCGATCAAAACCCCTGCTAAAATTGGCGCAGTAAATGTATCTACTACATACAATTTCAGAAGTAAATAACAGTAAACACGTACCATGGTGCAAGCCTATAAACAGCGTCCTCGATGTCCTGACGGATTTCATCTAAAATAGGGTAAAAAAAGTCAAAATAATGTTATTGTTATAAACATAATAATGAGCTTTTTTGAGACGGGACATTAAAGCATCCCGAGCCATTTTAAAACTACGGGAAACTGTTGTGATGAGACTGTTTTTTTAAATATTCAAGTTTTTGAGCATTTTACACCTTTAAAACGAAATTTATGAATTTTCGCTTACTTCAATTTCTTAACTTTACGGGGACTGTTCTAATAAAATTTTTGATAAGCAGAAGAAGTTCGAACCAATGGACGATTTTCTGGAACTAGTGGATTAAATAGATGTTCCTAACTCTGTATATTACCACCTCATTTTGATCGAAACTTCGTTTTCATTGAATTAGAGTAGGCCTCCATAGTATTTTGTCTAGTCGATAATTGCAACAGTACCGCTCCAACACAGCACATAACTTGCTATTAAGATAATGAGTTTAAATCATAATTGCAATAAAGTAAATTTTAAAATGATGAGAGGATTGGATAAAATAGTTAGCGGCTAACAACACACGCAACAAATAGCATTCATATCTGCAATTTATGCGATGTGTTGGAGCGGTGCTTTTACGATGAGCAATGGCGCTTAGCTTCCATATGCGATTTAATATCACTAAATAACGAGAGTACAGAACAACAACGCGCTAGGGTCATGTATACATCGCTCACGAAATTTTGGAACGCCTTTCCAGTGGCGGCGTTAGGCGACAAAAACTAACAAAAAAAACTAACAAGAGCCCCCCCCCCCCCGTCGCACAAGGTACGTAGGTGGTATCGTGTGAAATGTATTGAACCTCCCTCCTTCCCACCCCACGAGGTATATGTATCGACTGAACGAACCCGTCGCGCAAGTTACTTAGGTGGTATCGGATGCGCCAAAATGTTATCTCGCTCCAACCTAGAGAGGGCCTGGCAAAGTTAATGTCGCCGACGCTCTTATTCTGCCTGGCGCCGCCACTAGTAGTCTGTAATTCTGTGTTCGTAGACTAACTCGAGCAAGGTACGTAATACATTCTACGTGTGAAGATTACTTTCTGTATTCTCGGTATTTAGTGTTGATGCACTGAAAGCGGTCACATAACCATGACCGCGACTCACACCGCACACGCGGTCACGGTAGTCAAGTTAACCAGTTAGAGATATTCGTGGAAAAATAGTGTTATGGTAGTGCAACATCGCAGTGGTTAGTTAGTTGGTTACATTTAAGCTGGGATAAAAATCATCATACTGTACCTATGCGGTTAAGAACTGTTTATTACAGAAAGTACCAGCCTTTTTGAAACTTTTTTTTATGTTACTTTAATATTTTTATACACTAAAGTATTAAAACACTGGGACATATATATTAGTATAGGATCCCACCATAAAACGACCTTCACCGAGCTAGTTAATGGATGAAACATATTTTATAATTAATTAAATATGCCAATAAAAAATATATAAAAAAGGCACAAAAATAAATATAGCACGTGACTGATTTTTCGCAGACAACCCTATACCACAGTGTTCGTAATGAAATAATCTTTATTTTAATTTAACTTTAATTCATTAACCAAATCGGTGCAAGTTACTAGTATCGATTTACATGTTTATACCTGCCTACCCAAGAGTTTGACGAGAAAAAAATAGTCAACCTAGCGTTTGCACATTCTATGGGCTTCATACTTTCGATTTGTATGGAATTTGTCTATTAACCAAACCAGGGAAATGTTTAAAATATATATTTTTTTAATTGTTATTCAATCATATTCTGGTCTGAATTTTTTTAAACAACCCATTTGCAATATATTTATTGACATTTTTAATTGAATATAAAATAATTTTTATCTATTAACCAGCTCAATGAAGGCCATTTTATTGTGGGATCTTAGACTATATCGAATACTAAAACTATACTTTATCTATAGGAATAGTAAATGTAAACACGCGACCTCTCGATTTTGATTTGCATTAGCCTAGTTGTTAAAACGATACCTAGACAATATAAAACAAGCCACTTTGTTAATTTACAACTTTTGAAACACGATAAACAGTTCTTGAAACCACATATCTATGAACGTAAAAGAACAATTTGATTTAATCTGTATTTCAAACTTACATGTACTTTCTAATCGGAAAAGATTAAAATTCCTCAACAAATAATCGTGAAGAGTAAGGAACTGCAAGTTCAACTTGGGTAAAGCGAGACAATTCTCGCCACTGTAGATTTCTGTCGGCACTACATTTTCGTCCCATATTACTTCTTCAGTAGGATACAAAGGCATTGAATTTAGTTCTTCCAGTTGTGAAATGCGTCGTTCGTGGCGGGAGATCTGCAAATCAAGATGAAGCATCACATAGACATATGCGGGGCAGGATTTTCTTTTAGTATCCCCCACCCCAAAATGGTTTATTGTCGACTTTATTGACCTAAACAAACCATGCTCCTCTCCGCTACTGGGTACACCTATGACATAATATCGTCGCAATATGATACACATCGCTGAACAAATACAATAAGTTATAGGTAATCCATCGATCACAATAGATGGGACAAGCATCAAATTTTAGATCGAAATAGGTACCCCTCTAATGTACGATGTTCACCAACCGGACAGCGCAGGAACGCGGCGGCGGCGCAGCGCATCAAGTGCATACGTGCGTGTACGCGCGTATTCATTAGCATTAATTTGTTTTCTTATTTTTCCTATGCGTTTTGTTTACTGAATTAATCACTGTATTGACGCGAATTAGTTTTATAAAGGCATTCAAATTTTTCAATTAAACAGACAAATTTTTCATCGTATCCATATATCAGGAGCCGAATGAAACGAACGCGACCGCATTCGAGCGTCTCCGTCCGCGTGCGTGAGGAGCCGTCCGACTGCGGCAACACACGCGCGGTTGTAACATACAAAAATGAAACTTATGGCTAAGTATAGAAGTTTGAATTCTGAAGTTTCAAATACTTGCGTCGTCCGGTTGGTGGACATCGTACATTAGGCTGCGTTTTGACGACGCGAAAAAATGCTTCCGGCCACTCTTTTGCCTCGTTTAACCGAGCCCTTATAAATTAGGTCGATTGTTTGACCAAACGTTTTGATGACGTGTGTAAGAGTAAGTATAATGTATATATATTTGTTTGACTGTCTCGGCGGTTTGGTTCAACACGTACTTGTAGGTTCGATTACCACACAGGATAACCACATAAATGTTGGTTCCAACTTCCAAGTCTCGGTGCATTTTAGGTCCGTTACTTGTATGTTTCTTATGCCCCACGACACAGACCTTGAACCGACCTTCGAGAGGAATGGGCTTTAAATAATGTTATTCTACATCTAATCTGGATACTACTTACCAGCAATTCCTTGAGAAACTCTTTATCGAGCCTATGCCAAGGAGCTTCATTTTCCTTTCCTTCCGGTGGTATGAGATTCAAATATGTGGCAATTGCACGTAGCGCCTTATCACTACAAAGTCGAAAAAAATATTTACTACATTCAGCGTTAAAAACATTTTAAATTAATTCAATAATATTATAATCGTCAATGGAAGAAAACAAATAAACATATTTGTTTTCTTCCATTGACGATGATATCATCGCATTTGATAAAATAAAACAGTAATTAAAAGAGCATTCTCATGACCGAGGTGGAGAGGCGCAACGACAATATAGAAAAGATATCAATTTAAACTAAACTCTAATGCTTATGACAAATAGTTGAAAATGGCACCCACAGTTCACAGTTCTCGACGCGCACGCGCTTTAGCCACGAGAAGAAGAAATGCGCGCGAGTCTGCGCGACTCCTCCTGGCGCTTGCAAATTACCTACCTAGAATACAGAAGGTAACCACATATACCTACCTCGGACAACGGAATCTCAGGACGTCTTTCGAACGAAGTAGTTTAAAGTGGCCTGGTATTCTAAGTTACCTTCTGTCCTCTCGGTACTTTGTGCCACCAGCTTCGTGCGCGTTAGCCTTGGTTGTGCATTATCTTTAGGGGTTACAGATTATAGCCTAAAATGATATAGGTAAGAATGTTTACGACGTCTTAACTGTTTGTAAAAGATTACTTACCTGAGGTTTCCAAAATGTTTGTGCAATGACTTTCTTGTATCAACGCTGGCAACATTAGCCAAAGCAAACAAGCGTAAATCAGGAAATTTTGAGAAAGCCGCTTTCTAAAAGTAAAATATAATTATTGTAAGTAGGTACTTAGTATTGTTTTAAACTAAACAAAACGTGTTGACGTTATAGCACACGTAAGCCGTCATTGTAACTACTGCACTTTTTTCTTAAATTTAAATTATGCGAATAATATAGTTGTTGATAAGTCACAATAAAACCTTTATTGATTTAAACAATTTTTTTTTATTTACCTTCTTCACAGAATTATAATCTTGTATTGTTTTGTAGTAGAATTTGTAAACGCTGTTGTGGACACAATGAAACATTTCTCATTTTTTTGGTTTTAAGTTTTTCTTATTATTTACGCGTTTTTTTTAAAACTACGTATGACATCCGATTACCAAGAAAATTTGCTTCTGTGCCTAATTGTGATAACAAAGGTTTAAAAAAAATAGTGTTCTAAGGACGTCCTACCACCGAAGGACCTGTACCTACCTAAGCGTTTACGCTTAAGAAAATTACGCCATTACCATTTAAATATATATAAGTAATTTAATAAGTATTTCATTGTTACAATTAATTTAATTTAAATTAAATAACCTTGTTTTTATGTGTTTCTCTGTGTACCTTACTTAGTGGTTCACTGTAGACCTATTCCATGGTTCACTGTGTATTGTGTGTATTTATGTAAACTTTACCTGTAAAGAGGTGATCCTGGAGTAGTGCAACAATGTCATATCCCGATCAGTCATTGGATCACCAGTTTCGTCACTTATCTCAAATCTCGCGTAGAACTTGAGCATATTCAGGAGCTGAAACAAAATATCTTGATAAGTTGTCATGGCCACTTTTTGGTTTATGGTTCACTTAACCATGTCTCAAGTCGAATAATAATCAGCAAAGTAAAATGGCAAGGAGATTATCCGACAAAAAACTTAAGTTTGGTGGCAATAGGCTCGTCATATCTGCCAAGAGTGCCAAATAGCGATGGCCGTTGGAGCATACAAGTCCTGATTGGAACTGCGAGTCGATAAGGCGGAGGACAGCAAGATTGTGTGTCGTGGTCTAAAATACGAGAAGTATATTGCCAGCAATGGACCGCTAGATATGATGATGAATTTATATATTCTTGTTTTTGAGATAAACGCAATGTGAATGACATGAATTTTGAACTCATTTTCTGCCAGTTTCATGTGCTTATTGTACATTTTAACTGCACAATTATTCGTTCTTATCAACATTATATGTTCGAAGGCATTTTCGCATGGTAAATTCGGGTTTAACAAACGAAAAACAACGATCGACATAAACGTCATTTTCGTAGTACGGGCAGCATGAAAATAACGACAGTTAAGTTTAGCGCCACTGTCACACCCCTAATAATAATACTTATAGTACCTAGCGCTTGCGCACTAATCTTGTGTAGCAACCTTTCCTTTAATACAACACATTTAGTTTCGAACGTAGACACAGAACCGACGGTCGTGTTGGTTGTCTGATGTAGATTTCTCGCGTAGCATTAGGGTTGCTACAAATCGTAGATACGCAATGGACAAATAGTGTGTTTTACAATAAACGTGTGTGATGTGAATGACCTATATTTATTTGATATTCAATTTAATGCTTTTACTGAAACCAGAAATCAATACATTCAAAAATAAAATTAAAACAAAATATAAAACTTGAAACAAAACTGTTTGGTAATAAATTCAAGAATGAATTTAATACATTATATATTTTTTGTAATATTTACGAGTTCCACCTTGGCCAACAAATACTGTTGCCCACCAGATCAAGCTGTTTTGATTAGGAAAAATGTGTGCTGGAATCCGATTACAAATTTAACCAGAAATTTAGAAGTGAAATGCAATACCACATTTCGGGTTAAGCATTTCACTATACAGGAAGATCAAACGATACGTATACAATTTGGAGATTTAATTCACACAACTGACACGTAAGTATAAAAAATAAACTCAAAGAAAATTGTGATGTAACCTTACTTATGTAAATTTGGCTAAACGGCAATCGGTTCGCGGTTTCAATAAATAAAAAAAAAATAACGTAAATTTGCGCGCAGAGAGTCTAGATGTACAAGGGTATAACAAGGGTTGATGGTTTAACGTTATTTTAGTTAATGGTTTAAATAACCCATTTAGTGGTAGGTGCTAGATGGGTTATTGAAATTAAACCATCGTTTGGGCGTGTATATCTAACATCCCTGTGTACAATTTGAGCTTAGCAACCACTTGTCTAGCAAGATTGAGTCGTTATAGTTCGGACGGACATACAACAGGCAGTAGTCATAGAATAATAATAGAAAGAAATATAATTTTTATTTATCACAATGCAGTACACAACAATCATTTCACAACTATGTAGTATTCTACGTCAAGGCCCGTTCCCACTCGCGTGTGTAGGAACACAGCATTAGTTAAACATCATACCCATTAAAAATCAAGTGCACTAGTGATGGGAACGGGCTCTTGTCGCAGTCCAAGAACTGCAACGCTATTCTCATAGGCCCCATTTTTAGCGTTCCGTAGCCGAAATGGCAAAACGGAACCCTTATAGTTTCGCCATGTTCGTCCGTCCGTTCGTCCGCAGTTTAGCTTAGAGACTGTTAGTACTAGAAAGTTGTAATTTTGCATGGATAGATTTTAACAGGATTTACAGGATTGCTAGTTATTTGGGATCAAACTCCCACATAACCTAGTATCTTTTTAAATAAAACGGGTTGCACTCCGGGAGTGCCGGCAGAAGTGAAAACTTGAACATTAACGTTGTGGATTTTTGAATATTTTGGAATGGTTAGGGAATCCTTTTTTTATCAGTTTAAAAGTACTAGATATAATTTATGTGGTTAAATAAAATATTCATCTATTGCGCTATCGTACACAAACATGACAATTTAAAAACAGACAGACAAATTAAAAAAAAACAAAAAATTAAAAAATTATATGATGATTAAATCAAAAATATGAAATCACAAATTAAAAAACAAAAATCAAAAAAAAAAAAAAAAGGGAAAAAAAATATCATTTCGACTCGAACCGCCCGATTTCTCACCTGAGCTATTATAACATTGTATTCTAAGAATCTTACGGTCACGTTATCCGGTCATGTGATGCTGATGCGAGTTTAACATTTTATACCCACACAACAACGCCGATATAGAAGTTTTCACTTCAAAAATAAATAAAAAAGCCGACAAAATGATATAATAAAATCTTGAAAAAAAAAACTTTGGGGTACGTCCCCTACATGTGATTTATTTTTCTCAACTTCAAACCCCATCGTGCGGGTTTTTAGGGGTTTTGAATATGACTTTTTATTAAATATGAACCTTAAAGTGCATTTTTTTGCTAGAATCAAGTGTACCCCTCCCCCTGCCAGTTAAATGGTTGCTTTTAGAGATGTGAAAAAAATCAGGGTAATACTTTAGAAGTGAATAACAGCCGACCTTTGAAAATTACTTACAATAACGTTGCTAGTAGTATGAAACAAAAACAATAGAAAACTCACTTCTTATACCACATTATTGTGCTGGACAGCTACGGAACCCAACATTGTGCATGCACTTGCCCGGTTTTTGCTTTTGCTGATAGGGATAGAGATAAAATGGAAAAAAAACATACTTTTCTTTTACAAAGTAATGTTATAACATGGTTTTGATAACAAGACACATTGCAGAAATTATTTTACGAAACTAAAAGGCCCAGTATCTTATCTCACCGCTATCTTAAATTTTGATCTAACTGATGTAAATAATCGTGACGCTTAAGAGTAGATTGGAAGAAAGAAACATGGTAACTAAAGAAAATGTACTAGTAACTATCTATCTCTACCTATCTATATCTTTATACCTTATCGCGCAACTTCATCTGCGTAAATTTTCCCCTTTTTTGCAACATTTTTGATTGCTGCTCTGCTCCTATTGGTCGTAGCGTGATGTTATATAGCCTACAGCCTTTCTCGATAAATGAGCTATCCAAAACAAACAGTTTTATTTCAATTCGGACCAGCCGTTCCTGAGATATCGCGTTCAAACGAACAAACAAACTCTTCAGCTTTATAATATTAGTATAGATAGAATTCTTATTTCCCTTGGTAACGAGATAACTAGAGAACGACTTTACCGATTTCATTTTTTTTTTTTTTAGTTTTACCTATAATACTCTGTAGAAGGTTCTTACGTAAAAAAAATGAAAATAACGAGTGAAGTTTACCGGGATAGCTAGTAAGTTAATAGTATTTCTTGAAGGTATATCGATTGTCTGACTGTGGGCCATTGGAATAGAAAGAACTTAAAAATAAAAGCTTTTGGGGTTATCCTTTACGTGATCAAATAATAGATATATTCTGATATTTTTTTTGAGAATCTCTATGTCCTTTGTATAAACATAAAATATAAAACGTAACAATTACAACGAAATCTTAATCAGTACAGTTACAGTCTAGTCTACCAGCAGTATATGTACCGTATATCATAAAGAGGTCAAGTTTCACTAAGAATCTACCGAAACCGAAGTAATTGAGATTCGAAGCGACTGTTGATTGCAAGAAATGGGTAGGTAATGGATGTGACAAAAACTTGAATGACGACACGGTGCCACTGGCTCAGGTCGCATCGCGAAAACAAATTAACATCGGTAAAATTGAACAATTTTATATCGGTAAAAACAGTTGATACACATATATACCGTTTAACTTTTTTGTATACCAAAAAAGCAAATAAAAATAAAAGACAAAACTTCAAAAACATGGCTAACAAAGGGGTTAAGAAGAGCATGTAAACACAAGCGACTACTAAAAATATTAACTACTAAAAGTAACAACTCCATACTACACCAACATTATAAAACATACGAGAAGATACTTAAAAAATCAATATTAACTGCGAAAAAAATACAATATATCAAAAAAATGGAAAGGGCAGAAAATAAAACTATAACAATGTGGCAAGTAATAAAAGAACGTACAAATAAGTTAACCAAAAAATGTAGAAAAAACATTGCTCTAAAGGTAAATGATAAGTTGACAGAGGATCCCGTTACAGTGGCAAACACGTTCAATGACTATTTTGTGTCTGTAGGAAATCAAACTTCTACTCAAAGCTGTACGAGCCCACCCGGCCGTACTGTACTGATGGCTAGCAAAAATAGCATATATCTGAGACCCGTTGAACCGAGTGAAATAAAACATATAATTAAACAACTAAAAAACAAACATAGCTACGGTTACGACGAAATTTCACCGGTACTCGTAAAAACATGTTCAGACGAATTAATAATACCACTTACTGCATTGATTAACCAATCACTAGAAGAAGGAATTGTACCGGATCTATTAAAGATATCTATTATTAAACCGATCTTTAAAAACCGAGTTAAATCAAGCACTGTCAACTATCGACCAATAGCACTGTTACCCACCTTCTCAAAAATATATGAGACTGTTGTATCAAAACAGCTGTATAACTTTTGCGAAAAATATAAAATATTTAATGAGAGTCAAAATGGATTCAGGAAAAATAGGTCAACAACATTAGCTGTGTACAAATACATACAGGAAGTTTTAAATATATTAAATAAAAAAGAATATGCTATTGGAATTCTATTAGATATGAGCAAAGCATATGATAGAGTTTCATACAAAATATTATTAGAAAAATTATATTCTATAGGTGTAAGAGGAATAGTACACGACTGGTTTATATCTTATTTAAAAGACCGAATTCAATTTGTAGAAATAGAACATTACTCACAAACTGGACAAATTACATATACTAGATCTCAAAAAGCGAATATTACAATGTCCATACCACAAGGTAGCGTATTAGGTTGTATTTTATTTTTAATATATATCAATGATTTACCAAAAGAAATCAACGCCCAAACAGTCCTGTTTGCTGACGACATATCAGTAATATTTCCATGCAAAACCAGTGTAAATCTAAATACAACTTTAGATAAAAACCTCTCGAAAATAGTAAGCTGGATGACTGACCATAATTTAGAATTAAATTTTAATAAAACCAAATTAATGCAATATAGACCATATCAAAAACAAGAATTAAACATTAATTACTCTTATAACAATATAAATATACAATGCGTTGATGAGTTTTCGTTACTGGGATTGACTGTAGATACATTTATAAATTGGAAGGCACACATACAAAATATTTCAAACAAGCTTGCAAGGTTTACATATGCATTGTATGAACTTAAAAAAGCGACAGATTTAAAAACAGCTACGACAGCATACTATGCTTACGCGTATGCCTGGCTCAATTATGGCCTTATTTTATGGGGAAACAGTGTAGATGCAGACAAAATCTTTATCCTACAAAAAAGGTGCATCAGAATAATAGCTAATGTAAGTAATAAAGAAAGTACTAAACAATACTTTATTAAATTTAAAATCCTCACACTGACCAGCATGTACATTTTAGAAATTAGCAAATTTGTCAGAAAACACCCATCACTATTTCCGTTAGCAAGTGAGCAACGCCCACAACAGCGTAATCTAAGGCACAAAAATAAACTAGCAATACCAAGCTCTACTCTATCTAAATTCCGGTCAGGACCCTTTGCAATGTGTGTCAAAATTTATAACAAAATTCCGAACTTAATTAAGAATATAGAATATGAAAATAAATTTATCACAGAACTCCGTAAGTACCTAATTGAAAAATGTTATTATAGCTTGAATGAATTTCTAGCTGATAAATAATAATAAAAATACAGATACATAAATAATTGATTACACAATATAAAAATAAAATAATTATAGATAACAAAGAAAAGAAAATATGAAGAATGTGAGTGTGTTTAATATGTAAGAAAATTAGTTAATAAGTTTAATCAATATTATTGTGAAATTTTGCTGTGCCCAAACAGGGTCCATAATGATCCAAATTTATTCTGTAACACCTAATTTACATTGTGGAATGCAAATAAATAAATAAATAAATAAATAAATAAATAAATAAATAAATAAATAAATAAATAAATAGGATTGTAAAAATATTGACCAGAATGATTACGAGATGAAATCAACCATCTGGTACTGCCTTATGTGAGAAATCGTGTCCCACAAACAATGCTCTATTTAACAGCGTGCCTGAATTCGCTCATATTGTAGGAACTCGCTATGTAAAGTAATGTTTATTTTTGCTGTTTGTCTTGAAGACACGGAGTATGCGGAGTGTATCTTCCTCGGTTGTTCATTAAGTGATCTATACAATACGACCATGCCTAATAACGTGTACAAAAAAAATGTGTATAGATTTACAAAATGCCTCACGTATCCGTTATTAATAAAGGTAATTAGCACCTTATACAACAAAACATATATAAACTGACAAACCATCATTAAGAAGCATGATTACTAACCACTCCCCTTGATTTTTATTAATCCTGAAGTGCCTGAATCCTAAAATATAAACGTGATTCTAATTTCAGTCAATGAGTGAAACTAGAAAAAATGATGGCATTGCGAACTTTTGCGAATTGTGTAGAATCATCCAGAGAATAAAGAAATTTCACTTTGGAAAAAATATGGGAAAACACAAATTAGGAAAGAATCAACGAACTGTTTCAAAGAACTATCTCAAAGGCCGTTAGAGAAAGAAAAAGGTCACAAAATAAGGTTTTTCGCAAATACCTCGTCAACGGTCACTATTATCGGAAAATAGTGGTTAGCAGATCTAGGGGCTTAGACAAGGTACATTTGATCCCTGGCCAATTCGCTAACGCCTACAAGATGGCGATTCCAAACGAACGATCACAAAAAATAAAATTCGAGATTTTATTTCGTTTTTTACATGGTCTCACCGATCGCTAGATTAGTGATCAATCGAATGGAAAAATAGCAAAGATACTGTCAATAGTGCAGCTTATGTACGCATCGACTTCAATTGACCACTTTTCAATCTGTACTTACTTTTCCATTAACGACATCGCTATTCGAATGTGACTTTATGTAGCTTAGAAAATTGCCTACAAAAACTTAGAACTAGTTTTTTAGTAAGACTGAGGCTACGATCTTTTAGACGTCTGGTTTTTTCACCTGACGCCGGCTGGAATTTTTCGGCGGACTTTGCAGTATTACATGGTTTACAATGAGTGTATTCACACGAACCGAACACCGGACCGGCGATAAACGTTTGACAGACGTCAAAATTCCATCCGGTGACCGGGGAAAAAACCGGGTCTTTTTGTTCTTTGACTTTTATCACAAATGTAGCTTTAGCTTCATGAGTTAGATTTTTTTTTTTTCTATTCACAGATACTGTCTGGGTAATTCGACAAATATAAAAGATGTTTCTTTAAAGAACACAACACTGGCGGCATTTGTATGTGCCGATGAAGAAGAAGAAGTTCTAGATGATAGAGTGTTAGGGTACTGTATGATAATATCAATTATATTTCTCATACCGACTGCTCTTATATACGCTGCGTTGCCCGAACTAAGGTGAGATATTTTTTTATTAGTTTCGATCGTGTTTAGGGTTAATATAAAATAATAATAAAATAGTAAACCCTCACCGTATCTAATTACTTTTAATCGTTTGTCGCAATTAAATCAGGCAATTTAAATCTTAGGATTTTTGCTCAACACTGGCAGACGGCTTTTAAAAAAAACATTTCCGTTGTTGCCATGAAGCACTTAATAAATAATATTCATTTTCAATAATATATCGTAAGAATTGTTACAGCTCGAATGAGGTAGGTATGTTCTTAAAAATGTTACGCGATGTCTTTGGTATCAATTTATTTAAATTTACGACGAAATGGAGTAGATCTTTTTTTCACTTGCGGTCCACATGGAAATCGATCCAGAAGCCTGATTTCCATGTATTTATTGCACATTCTACGATTCGGGAGTAACCTCTCCCGAATGGTAAAGTATGCAACAAATCGGTAAAACATATTTTGTAACTTTATCAAAAACTACTAAATCACTTCTATACCATTGCCTTGCATAGGTATCTACTTTATTATTTAGGTTTAAGTTGAGATTCAGGTTTCGTCGTTATTTTTAAAATGTTCTTTAATAATTCGACTTGTTATTTTTCAGAGATGTACAAGGAAAAAGTATAATAAATTTTTGCACAAGTTTGGCCATTGCTCAAATGATTTTGGTCATTATGAAATTGATGGAGTACTCTGACATGGACCTCTGTGCCACCCGAGGTAAATATTCATCACATCATACATTACAGAGTACATCAGAAAAAATCTTACAGATATTATGGTGTTACATCATGATTATGGATACATGCAGTGCATTTAAAAATCGTGTTTTTTTTGTGAATGCCAATAACTGAAAATGTATAATAATAAGTAATTGTGTAATAAAACAAGCACTAGTCCGGCCTTATAGGTACTTAAATTACCTATGTTAAGAATTTGGAATGCAATTTTTTTTTTTGCAAAAGTAAAGGTACGGACAAACTGAGCCCACGTATGCAACGCGACA
Organism: Herminia tarsipennalis; assembly: GCA_945859575.2. Lineage (NCBI taxonomy): Eukaryota > Metazoa > Arthropoda > Insecta > Lepidoptera > Erebidae > Herminia > Herminia tarsipennalis. Next base: position 10,367,651 of record OX243851.2, read on the forward strand.
TTTAGACTCTTGAATTTGTATGAAAACAGTTGAATCAAAAACATACTATCTATCATACGCAACGCTATCATACGCGTCACACGTAACGTTAGAATCCAGATCGTCGTGGGAAGGTGGAGGGGATATCATACGCTATCTCACGCGTAATACCAGCACTATACCAACACTAATGAGTCTGATATGCGTTGTATACGTGGGACAAGCGTGCACACCAACTCTCCCTAGTTGCATAGTATACGTTGCATACGTGGGCTCAATTTGTCCGTACCTTAACTTTATTATCATAGATTGATTAATATTCCCTTACACTTTAATAGCAACTGCTAAATGATGCAGTTCTATATTCTCCTATGCCATCAAATCGGCTTTAAAAGACCTCAAAAAAGATATATATTTACTATATCCTTAATAAAAGTATATCTACTATATTTCTCCTTTCATCTTTCAGGCTTTTTGGCATATTTCTTTATTATTGTTGCCTTCTTCTGGACGAACGCAATATCAATACAAGTTCTATTTAACACCAGGTTGGTACATTTTTTATGTCTAGTAAACAACCTCTTCAGTTTCGTATTCAATTTATTATTGTCAAACTATCAATCATTAATTTCATACATAAATATACCTTTCCAATTCCCGACGTTTCCGTTGGATTCATGTCCTACGAACTATGTCCAACACGATCAGTGAAATCAGTCGAGACGTTTTAAATTTTTAATTACACAGATAAAGTATGTTATGTATTTGATATGTGGATATGTAATATTATTGGAACTGCGTGATTTTCACATAATTATGATAATCTATTATTAAGTTTAAAATGTTTTATTAATACTATAGGTACAATTAAGATATAATTATATATTTCAGACGACCAGCAACGCTGGACTACAGTTGGCATGACTTTAAGTGGTATTTTATGTACTCTTGGGGCATTCCTACTATTCTCACCCTGAGTATGGCAATCGTGAACTTTCACCCTGGAACTCACCAGAAACCAGGCATTGGTCTCAATCACTGTTGGTTTTTCAGTAAGTGTCTAAAATCTTATAATTGCACACGCGTTAACATGAATGAATAAGTGATTTAAGTTTGAATAACCTCCTTTGTCTTTGTCTGGAAAAATATTAACTGGGCTTCAGTATTTACTTATAGTCATATTGAATCTTTTTTAATTCATCAGCGGATGGGCACATAAACATGTTTGTTCACACAGTTCTGTTACACATTGTATATTACGTAAGATAACGATTTCGATTAAACTAACTTTATTATAAAAATCCTTAACTTTGGATGCTACTCGCACAGACAGACACATCCTTAACAGCACTAAACAGCAACTAAAGGTAAAGCAATTCTATTAAAATTTCTATTTCAAATTTTAGATAAAAAACAACAATGGTACTACATGTACAGCGTGATGTCACTTTTGCTGCTTGCAAACATCAGCATTTTTATCTATGTATCGTTTGCTCTATGGCGGGCCTCCTTCTCATCAAGTCATATGAAGGCGTTGAAGTTCAAGTGAGTTTACAGGGTTAATTTATAAATACTAATAACCTCTCAATCCCATAACAAACAATTTCACATCTACCAGTTTTCTTAAGGATATTGGTTTTGTGCTACTTTCACATCAACTATCAACCCCTATGATGTACTACTGCTGGGCACGGGTCTCCCCAGTAGAACCTCCTTATTAGAGCGGGTTGGCGATCGCAGTAAGATTTAAAGTACGCAGAGGACGCTGCTGCCAGTTCTCCAGTGTGAAACCTACCTACTATATTGTAAAGGAATCTAGGTATAAGGGAATTTACATTATTTAACTCACCCATTAACGTGACCTTACTCCTGTCACAAACAATTCAGCTTTTCTAGCAAAGGATTGACAATATTGCTAGTCATGTGTGAAACAAATTGGTAGTTCATCTTTAAAAACAAATACATGCCAGTGAATACATAGACGAAGACACAGCGATTTTCCGAATCTATGCGGTTCAGTTTTAACTTTTAGGTTCATATTACACAAAAATATGTTTTCAGGTTTGTAATGAGCGCTCGACTAATTTTACTGATGGGCCTACCATGGGTGTTTGAGATGATCAGTTCTTTGGCAGGACAACACATTATTTGGTTTGTAACTTTAGTTTTTTTTTATACAAAATATTTAATTGATTGAATATTACACCGTCGAATCCGTTGCCGCTTCATTAAGTTTTCAAGTTAAAATATCATTCCAAATACTTTACGCAAACGAAGTTGCGCAGGACAGCTATTGTTTTTTAATTTCCAATTTAAATTTCCGGTCAAGTGCCAGTAAACACAGTAAATCGTATGTAAAGAGTCTGGTACTAGCTAAATGGTTTATTATGTAGGTAAAAAAAAACATTGAGCTAGTACCAGACAGAAATATGAGTAGGTTTGATAATTATAATAATCAAATTAGCCATAAAATATTACCTAGTTACATTTACTGCAAATGTGTGAAGTCATTATTCAGTCATTATATTTATTTACCTATTATTATGTAAATTTGTTTTATGACTAAAATATTGGCAATAAAGTACAAATACATAATGCTCGTGTATCTATTGATCCATTTTGATGGTTTTGAGTAACAATCATCCTCAAGAACTTTACTTTACCCACAAAATAAAAAGCTCGCCGCCCGCTATACGTAATTTGTGATACTACACACAAATAAATAAAATTAAAGTGTTTAGCGAGACTCACTGTCAGACAGCTGAGGATGTAAGGAGTAACATAAGCTACTTTTATCATCCCGCTAACGTCTATAGGGAGAGAGCAGCACTGCAACTTCACAGAAATCGCGGGCACAGCTAGTCTATACTAATATTATAAAGAGGAAAGATTTGTATTTTAGTACGTAAAGAATAAACTCAAAAACTACAGGACCGATTTCAAAAATTCTTTCACTTATAGACAACTTCATTATCGGGAAATAACATAGAGATCCTTACGAAAACTGCGTTTATATATAGTAGAGAAATTTCCGTGCGAAGCCGTAGCTGGCCGCTGGCCGTTTATAAAATGATAAAAGTGTTTTATCTATTCGTGTCCACAGGTCAATAATAGACGTGTTCAACTGCCTGCAAGGGGTCTTAATATTTTTGTTGCTTGTCGTTTTCCGCCGACGAGTTATAAAACTGATGTACAAGCATGGCTGGTTGGATTGTATATCTGGGTTTGTGGAGAAACATCTGGCTGTCGAAGATGATGAAGAAAACGTTGTACAACATACTGATGTGCCAATAACCATGGACAATAGAATGTATAAGTAGCTCCAATGGATAAAATGGGGTCTGATTTTGGTACGGAAGCGTTGGCAGGGTGCACCGAAGCCGTAAGAAGTCTGTTAGATCAGGGTTTCCGAAAAGATACCAGGGTTTTTGATTGCATAGAAAGAAGAACTACTAAACGCGTTGGATAATGTGTCCAGTTATGTTTTACAGTTCTCATTTTATTTGGATTACCTATCAAATGGAGTGAGAAGTATCATAACTGAACATGGAGGACATTCGATTAACCTATAGCCCCCCCCCCCCCTGCCCGTCATGAAGTTGGGGTTCCATAGCATAAAAGGTATTTGGTGGGTGTTCTGTTATGTTCAAAGTTTGGGTTAGGTCACCCTGAGTTAGGTAGGTACCGTCGACTGTGTGTACCTTACTGTTGACAAGGATGATTTTTTTCTTACAATAATATTCTGACAGTTATTCGGCTCGACCATAACGCTATTTTGGTTATCATATGCGGACGCTGCAGAGGGAAGTACCTAAGTATGTAAAGTCTGACCAGAAAAATCGAAAACCTGTTGTGGAAGGGACACATCAGTCTTTTTTTTTTATAGGTACTTTTGTTTCTTGTTGTTAGTAGAAAAAAATAGTTTACAGGTTTTCCTATTTTCCTGGTCAGGCTTTATAAAGCCTTCTGTACTGTCGGTGTTTTGAAGTAGGTAGTAGATACCTACCTAGAGAGTTATTTGTCAGCTTTAACAGTATGTTTCAATGTCATATGGGTTACTTGTAAAAATCGAAAACATAATGATAAATACTTATTTTAGTTTAAGATGTAAGTACTGTCGTGTACCTGCCTGATTAGTGTACCTAAAATAATTTATTATCGTTGAAGTTATCACCCACAATTTGTATAACTTTAAACTTGCTTTAAACAGTTGTATTATAAAACAATAAACTACAGTATGTATACTTAATGAGCTTTAAGTAATTGTTAAACAAAAAAGGGTTAAACGTAGCACATTCAAGTCTACCATGATATAAATTAAGCCCGGAATACATTATTGTGGTGTGGTGTGTCGTGACGCGTCAGAAGTATGGTGCCATACATTTAGTATGGTTAGAAACAGATTATTAAAACGTGTGCCCATCATAACACACTGCGATAATGTGTGCGATATGTTTCCGAATTTATATATTAAATTGTTGTTTGATGTTATTATGTTTATATTTGTATTATATTATATACACTTCCGGACTACTCCTAAATTGAGTTACACTGCTTTTCATGCCCTCTTTTATGTTATACCTTCTTTCATTTTATTTAAAGAAAATTACTAGGTCTATTGAGCTTAAACGTTAACGCCTGAGGAAAGGAAATATTTGAAATATTAGATGATTTCTCAACATAGTGTCAAATCCTCTGCAGGCGTTTACTATAGAAAAAGGGAATTGTCTAGGCCTCCAGCTAAGCTAAGTCCCAATTTGTGACAATTATAAACTAAAAAACTATATTACAAAAAATTATACTGACTTTAAAAATAAATAGGTACTACAAGGTCACTAAACAGTAAAAAATAATATAGAACAATATAAAATAATAAATATTTTGATGTTGGTGCCGTGAAATAGTAGTTTTTTTATTTTATCTCCAACTTTAAAGTATATTCTTTACAATTAAAAAAAAAAATTGAAATCGCAGAACTCTGTAAAATGTTATGCGTGATCAAACTTACTCATACACAAAAATAATTTACAGGTTGACTTGAGAACCTCCTTGGTTAATAATCCCCATCATGGTTATTTTTAATAGATAGAGTGATTGAAGAGAAAGGTTTATATGTATAATAATATCCATTAAATAGTGACGAAATAAGGAGGGGAGCAGCAATAAGAAATGTTGCAAAAACGGGGAAAATTTACGCAGACGAAGTTGCGCGGGTCATTTAAAAAGTGGTTTGATACTAATGTCCGGAAGTGTATTTCCATGTACTTATTTAATTTATTAGGTTCGAATAACTTTTTCTCAAACTGGCTATGTTACTGTTATTTGGTTATGATTGAAATAATTAAAGAAGTGAATGAGTTTTATTCCTGTAACCTACACTTTTTGTTTTAACTTAGTTTAGATATAGTATAATATTTTTCTACATTACCTTTACGATGTCACGTAAACCCATAAAAAAATCATTTGTTATAAGTACTAAAGCATAGTTTTAATAAGAATGTACATTATTTTAACAAAATACTATTAAAGAAATATCTAGTCTCATTTACATAAGTGGCATTTTTTTTATAATTACCCACACGATAATCTGTCTTTGCATATTTTTCATAATTGCTATTTAACAAAATGACACGACCACAACTTGTAACTCAACACAACACACACATACTCATGATATATTACATACTTACCATAATCTATAAACCTAAGTAAAAAATTGCAACTAGCCAATTTCTGGATATAATGTATATATTTTTTTCTGGCTATAATGAATTTAAATTAGCATGAGGTAGTTTTAACATACCGACAGGTCCGATGATGTTATCTAAGGCAAACCTAAAATTTGGTACATGTTTCATCCCGATACGCCATTTAAAAGACAAAAACATATTCATAATTATCAAATAGTGAAGAAGAAAAAATTTGCTAAATTTTAAAAATGTATGTTTTTTTTTTACTTACACGTTTTAGAGATTTTTATTTTTGCGGACGAAGTGGCGCGCAATAACTAGTTATTTATTAAACAAATTTCACAACAAAAACATATTATTGTAAAATTACAATTAGGTAAGTACTTTTCAGTCATAGTTAACCTATGTAATAGATTATTTACCGGAAAATGTGATAAAAACAAACGCATCAGTGATGTTAGAGATGAAGTTCCGTACCTACATTATAACATTATGGAATCGAAACCGGTTTTTCCCAAAATATTTTTGCAATACCCCTATTTTTGCAAAGATACCCACGCACTGTATGATTTGGAAATGTAGGTACCTGAAGTTGAAAATAGGACCTAGTTCAGCACATGCCAGGCAAATACCTGACGCTAGATTTTGGAATTAATAAAGCGGACCCTTCTCATTCAACATTATTGGAGGAATACTACTGACTCAATATAATATGCTCTCGAACGAGTCAATAATACTGATCCTTACAGTCCTTACATGACAATCTATTGATCAATATCGATATTGACACAATAATATTGACCGTGTAAAGTAGGCTTTAAGTATACTTTTTATTTTCTTCATTCTGATACTAGAAAACCTTTAATAAAGTCTAACTATTATATATATGACTATACCTAGTTAAAGAACCAATAATATCAAAAAACTTAGTTGGGAGTTGAAAAACAATTCCTAAATCGCCTAGGTCAGTCCTAAGAGAGCAGATATCAACGTGTGAACATACTTCGCTTTCGAGCTGTGAATAGTGCTGTCTCTCTCGTGTAATACGAGGGTCAAACTGAAAGTTCTTAGAAAATCAAAAACTGATTACATTAGCCAGTTATTAGTTTTATTATATCTTTTCAAAATATTGTCCATTCACGTCAATACACCGCTGCATGCGATGGAACCACTGGGAAAAGCACTTTGCCCACTCGTTCTTAGGGGTCTCTTCAATGGCATCGCGATACGCAGACACCGCTTCTTCAGCATTCATAAACCGCTTTCCTTTAAGTTTTTCTTTAATTTTTGGAAATAAATAAAAATCACAAGGCGCGAGGTCGGGGCTATACGGCGGGTGACCCAGTAATTCAACGTTTGATGTCGCCAAATAGTCGATCGTTCGCTTGGCGGTGTGCGACGAGGCATTGTCGTGGTGAAGGAGGATCCTACTGCGAGGTCGTTTCTCTCGAACTTTTTCCAAGACAAGTGGCAAACAATTGGTAGTGTACCATTCTGCAGAAACTGTTTTTTGATCCTCTAACACAATTGTTGCGAAATGACCTATCCTTCCAAAGAACGAGGCCACCATTTTTTTTCCCGCACTTCGATCTCTTTTCACTTTAGTTGGCAACTCCTCGAAAGGAAACACCCACTGAGCAGATTGACTTTTGGTTTCAGGATCATAACAGTAAATCCAGCTTTCGTCACCTGTTAGTATGTCGAACACAGCATTTGAGTCACCTCCGTTAAATCTTTCAATCATTTTACGGCACCAGTCCACACGATGGAGTTTTTGAGCCTCAGTCAAATTATGAGGTATCCACCGGGCGCAAAGCTTCCTGACCGCTAAATGTTCGTGGAGGATTTTGTGCACTTGACTCATACCGATGCCTAAGCTTGTCCGAATCTGCTGATAGGTCACTCTTTTGTCAGTCTCTATCATACGCCGCACAACACAGATGTTATCTTCAGTCGTCGCCGTAGAAGGCCGTCCCTCACGTAAATCATCAGTGAGATTAGTGCGACCACGTTTAAACTCATTAAACCAGTTGTAAACAGTCGCACGAGATGGGGCTTCATCGTGAAAGGCCAATCGTAGTCTATCATAACTTTCTTGTTGACTTAAATGACATCGAAAGTCATAAAAAATCATTGCACGAAAATTTTCTCGTGTTAAATTCATGTTGACGTGACACAGACAATTTTCAATTTGCCGCCAAATCGTAAAACAAATGACAAATGAATGAAATATGTACTCAGTAATATTGGCAAAGAGTTATATTAATACAATTTGACACGGGAATAAACGCGTTTAATCTAGGTAAAGTTATTTACCTTATGCTTGACGTTTCGATCGGGTTACACCGACCGTGGTCACAAGCTGACTGGGGGGGCAGGGCGGGCGTCACGACTCCGTGTGTGAGGCGGACGTTTCTTCATCCACCCTCACATTTTCTTGTTTCTTCCAAGTACCCGCGCACACAACACTAACCGTCATTATAACCCCACGGCCAGAGTAACGCGAAAAATACGATCTCTTATCCAGGACAACCAGGACCTATTCACGGAAGATGAGTTTGAGAAATTATATAAGCCGAAGTCAACTCAACCACCGAAACTATACGGACTGCCTAAAATACATAAGCCCAACGTGCCGCTGAGACCCATAGTCAGTCAAATTGGTTCGCCCACGTATGACCTAGCGAAGTACGTTGCGTCAGTATTGCAGCCACTAGTGGGTAAAACACCATCTTTTGTGAAAGATTCACGCCACTTCGTCCAAATTATAAAGACCCTGATATTGGAACCGGATGAGATTATGGTGAGCTTTGACGTGGAGTCGCTCTTCACCAATGTTCCAATCAAGGAATGTTTGGAAGTCGTTACGGACAGACTGAGGGACAACGAAATGCCGCTTAATTATATTGATTTGCTCAAGCACTGCTTGGAGGGCAACTACTTTCTTTTCCAAGGTCAACATTACCTCCAGATTGACGGCGTCGCTATGGGGAGTCCCGTAGCCCCAGCACTTGCCAACCTCTGGATGGAACACTTTGAAGACAAAGCACTGAGCCTCGGCCCAAAGACTATCAGACTTTGGAAAAGGTACGTTGACGACATTTATAGCATTGTCAAGGGCGGCAAGCCGGAAGTGGATCAATATGTGCAGCATCTCAACTCCATGCACCCGAAGATGAGGTTCACATATGAAATGGAGGCGGACAGATCGTTGTCTTTCCTGGATGTGAAGATACACGTGAGATCAAATGGGTCCTTATCACACTGTGTTTACCGCAAACCCACGCACACGGACAGATACCTACACGCCACGTCACATCATCATCCTCGACACTTGCAATCCGTTATGGTTTCACTGACGAACAGAGCCTACGACCTGTGTGACCCTGAGCATCTAAAGCAAGAGCTTGAACATGTTCAGGAGGTGCTGAAATACAACGGATACCAGGTGGATCGACGCCTAAAGCGACCGACAAAGAAAGGTAGACATCCGGAAGTAAGTAGACAGCCAGCCTACCTTCCATTTGTTAAAGGCGTGACGGACAAGATCGGCGCGGTATTGCGCAAGTACTGCATACCGACAGTCTTTGCGCCGGGAACAAAAATTACCACCATCGTGGGCACACCGAAGGATGTCTTGGCATTACAAACACCAGGGGTCTACAAAATAAATTGCAGCTGCGGGAGTTCATACATAGGCCAAACGAAGCGGTCCATTGCTGAACGGGTCAAAGAACATATTGCAGCTGTTAAGAACAGACAAACTAACAAGTCCGCGATTGCCGAACATATATTACAAACGGACACTAATCACTGGATCGAATTTCACCGCACGGAAGTCCTCTCCACCGATCGCCACTTTTACTCCAGAGTAGTGCGAGAAGCGATTGAAATTAAAAAATACAAAAATTTCAATCGAGAAGATGGATTTAAACTATCTCCGACGTGGAATCCAGTGATTAAATTAACACCACCTCGTTTTAGTTCGCAATCGTGTAGATATCAGAATAGGCACCCGTCGGTCGACTTACAGAATAGGGACACGGTTAGTGTTGTGTGCGCGGGTACTTGGAAGAAACAAGAAAATGTGAGGGTGGATGAAGAAACGTCCGCCTCACACACGGAGTCGTGACGCCCGCCCTGCCCCCCCAGTCAGCTTGTGACCACGGTCGGTGTAACCCGATCGAAACGTCAAGCATAAGGTAAATAACTTTACCTAGATTAAACGCGTTTATTCCCGTGTCAAATTGTATTTATAATGCAACGCGTAAGTTTAAAAGTTATAAAAGAGTTATATTTTTAAATTTTAGAATTATTTTTTTATTATATAGTTTATAAGTGGCCAGTTCTAAGAACTTTCAGTTTGACCCTCGTAGGTATAATAATGCTAAGCGGCGGTAGCCTAATGGCTAAGGCACCGGTCTCGCAATCGTGAGGTCACGGGTTCGAATCATTATACTACCGACGTGAACCGACTCCTAAAACAAGCCTTTGAGCTTAGCAGGAGGGGTTAACAAGATTGCTAGTGTTTGTGATTGTGGGATTGAGTCTCACATTGCTAGTTATCTTTCTTACAAAAAAAGCTTGTCAACGCGGACCAAACGCTTGAAAATTCATGAGTCTGGGGGAGACAATTGCCCCTGTTCCCCCCCCCCTTTGGATCCGCGCCTGTCCTTTCCTCAAGCGTCAAGCTACTACTACATCAAATATCCTCAAAATCGATTGACTTCTATACTATAGGTCCTAGTGTTATAAAAAGTTTGTGTGGATACAGAAAAGCGCCTGCGTAAAAATAAATAGCATATATCTGTACCTCTAATGATCATTGATATGACAAAAGGCCCCGTTGATCACGATGCGCTGGTACGCTGTTTTTGAAATCAAAGGTCAGGAATTCTGTTGTTTTGCAAATATCTCCACAGCGGTAACAGTTATAGTGACGCATAGACAAAGTTTGTACCCCTTAAAATTTTCTACAAAAAAGGATGCAATCCTTTTTTCCAAAAGAGTAAGATTCTCGACGGTGTTGTAAAAATAGCCGCAAACTAATACCAATGTCGCTATTTTTACAACTTCGCGTTTAACGTGTAAAACAATGTAGGACAAGAACGAGACTTTGTGATTCAATATATGATAATCCATACCGAATAATATCGGAGGGAAAAGGAATAAGATTGTCAAGATATCGCGATTTTAGATTATAGAGAAATTGTATCTTATACTTATCATAATATCTTATAGAGCAATTCTTGTGCAACCGTCGGCAACGGCTCCAGCGATTTTCATGAAATTGGGTATACAGGGGCGATAAATCGATCTAGCTAGGTTTAATTTTTAGAAAAAAAAAACCGAGCAAAGCTCGGTCATCCAGGTACTTTATTTTATACTAGCGGCCCGTTCGTATAGAGTTTTTTTGTCATCCGAAAAAAAAATCTGAATGAGTGAAAATCGCATTAAAATCCGTTTAGTAGTTTTTGAGATTATCGCGAATATACATACTACAAACAGGCAGACAGATGGATGCAGCGAGGCTTTGTTTTATAATATGTATGTAGTGATATACATGTCGTGGTCAGATCGTAGAATTCATTATTTCTACGATATGCCCACGACATACATGTATAAAATAAAAACACTATCTATAATCTAATGTGGCAATGGGGCTTCGTAGGAATATCAGAACCTTCTTTGTAAAAAAATGACGGTCCACAAACTTTGTTTATTCATTCGTACAATAGCTCTTACCGTTGCAGATATTCACAAAAAAAAAAAAATCCTTGAACCTTTGACCACGCATATTAAACGACGCACCAGCGGGATCGACGGGGACTTTTGTCATATCTAGGGTAAAAGTAGGATAGATGCCCCACTTTTCAAAAAAGCTCTACAAATAAAAAATATGAACACATTAAGAATAATACTAGATGTATATCAAAACATTGATCTTTTGTCTTTACTATCAGCCTATTTTTGTAAACATAAATATTATTAGTTTTGAGTAAATTCAGTTTTAATAGACCTCTCAAAAAGGGGATAGTTGCCTACTGTGGCGGATAGAAGCCTAACGATGAAATCAGTTGCGGGGATACTTGCCGCATGCAAGGATAGACTCTTCACAGAGACTTTTTTAAATAGTATAACGGTTTAAGAATGTAAACAATAAAATACATCAAAAATAGCCTTCCAAAGTTTAAGTTAGATACGTTTTGGTGACTTATCAACTTAAACTTAAACATACGCATGAAAAACATTACCCATACCTTTGGATCAGTGGGTAACACGTTATAGTTCACAATAGGTCGGGAAAACACCTAAAGAATAATTCTGTCTTTGCTCGTCAAAAAAGTTATGTTTGTCCTAGAGCAAAGAGCATAAACCTTAGGGCGACTATCCGCCTAAGTAAACAGGGCGACTATCCTTTTGATACGGATACTTGCCTTTTTTATTCCCGAAATAAATAAAAACTTGTTAACAATAAAACGTAATTAACAGTGTAATTTAAACTGTAATACATGCAATGAAACAAAAGAATTACTGAAACCGCACTCAGTGGTAAAAATATTCAAAAGAAATTACTCATCAATATAATTTCGACGCCCGTCAAAGTAGCGCCGCGGAAGATTTTTGCTCACACCGACAAAACACTTGCGCCTTCTCTGATGGTTTACATGGCAAGAAGGTCTACAGGAAGGATACTTCTAAACATAGTAAAGGTCTTTCACCACCAATATCCCTAACATAGTGTATTCAAAACTGGGGCAACTATCCCACTGGGGCATCTATCCGGGTTTTACCCTATACTCTATCTATACTAATATTATAAAGCGGAAGAGTTTGTTTGTTTGTTTGTTTGCTTTGTTTGTTTGTTTGTTTGTTTAAACGCGCTAATCTCAGGAACTACTGGTTCGATTTGAAAAAATCTTTTTTTGTTGGATAGCCCATTTATCGAGGAAGGCTATAGGCTATATAACATCGCGCTACGACTAATAGGGGCGGAGTAGCGACGTGAAATGTTGCAAAAACGGGGAAAAATTACGCATACGAAGTTGCGCGGGACAGCTAGTCTCTAATGATGTATTTAAGGCCTGTACAAAAATCCAGCTTGTTTGGAATTAATGAATAATGAAAAAGTATATAGGTAAATGAATACCGTCCTTAAAGGATTTTTGGTTCTTATGGTCCTTAAAATTATCGCTTATCATAGTTTTGTAATAGTGTTCCTTAGCGGGATTAAGTGAGCCCCCCCCCCCCAAGCAAAATGTATGTAATCGTAGATAAATACTGTCTTACTCATTAAGATACATGCAAATTTGGAAGTGCCTATTAAATATTTTTCACTCAATCTCTTCTGAATATTTTACAGAGTGCCTAACAAAAATAAATAGCAAATATTTCATAATAGTGCATATTTGCTATTTATTTTTGTAAGGCACTCTATAAAATATTCATTTCATTAAGATGAAATATTTTAAAGACGGTTTCTGTCTATTGTCTATTAATCATGAAATTTCTCGAATAAAGATGTTGTACCGTGTAGTTCATTTTGTATATGCGTGTTTTAAAACATATTCGACCTTTTGTTGATCATCCAAATCTTGTCCAATTAAATTAAAATAATCGTGGCATAATTTTATTACAACAAATTTATGACTGAACATGACAGGTACACAATTTATGATATTTTTAAGGAACCGGTTGACATGAATGACTCAATCATGTCAACCGGTTTCCGGACTTTACTTTATTTTAATTTTTCTGTTTGTAATTACCTACTTAGACATAAAATGTTGATACATTTATTATGAGGAGATAATTGTCTCCTGCAACACAGTTTTTACTAGTGCAGGAGTCAATGAATCCAAACCTAATGTACTTATCTTATGTCAATAAAGAATTATTATTATTATTATTATTATTATTATTAATCAATGTAAACAGAACATGCTTATGGTCTGAAGCCCTTCTTCATATATATGCATGTTTATCAGTTGTCTGTTTGAGTATAGGCCTAGTTTGGGATGAGATGGCGTTTTGTGTCCCAAGATATTATACAATTCTAAAAATAACTTTGAATGGCCATATTGTCTTTTGTCGGGTAACTATTCAAAGTCAAAATACTTTATTCACTTAGGTTACAAAATGCAACGCTTATGAACGTCTGACAACATTTGAAATAGTATGATTCTACATATAATGCTATGATCGCAAGAGTAAAATCGTGAGAAAAGAACTTGGCAATAAAAACTCACGGCCCCTTTTTTTAAACGCCAAATTTTACAATATATTTGTATGTATACCAGTTATGCAAAGGGCGCTGCAACCATTAGGTACACCATGAAACTTACGCAAGCAATAATCATAGTAAGTACGTAAAGTAGGTATAATCAAATCCACTTACAAAAACTAAAATAAAGTGTAAAGGCAACAAGCGATTCGATCAATATAAAAAAAACTACTTAATATACCTACAAATATTTATAATCCATCAATTAAAAATAAACCTGTAAGGTGGTAGTGACATATTATTATTATTATTGTGATTAAAATAACCATTTTGATAGTAAACAAATACTCTAGTAGTCAGCTAAAATAGATTTAAGATCCATTAAAAAAAATACGATTGGCCATCTGCCTCAGTGTCGGGGTAAGATTGCCATGGCTTTCGATTGTTTGTATTTTTATTTTATTTTATTGTATCATCATAAATTCAAATTCAAATTCTTTATTGTACACATAGATAAAAATATACAAACAATAAATACAAAATAAAAGTAAATATGTACAAAGGCGAGCTTAACTCAAAATTGAGTTTTCTACCAGCAAACCTTTGAGCTCTAGAGTAGAAAGTTAAACTTATAAAAGTAGTCGGAAGTGTAACAATAACAGAAAAAAAAAATAGAAATTAAACCATATGTATAAATTAACAGTAAGTACATACATACATACATAAACGTATGTTATTTCAAAATCATATAATATACCTAAATAAATACAAAAAATATATACATACATACCATACCATAAATGTTAGTCATATGGATATAGACAGAAAATTACATTTTCCTCCGTAATATACCTAATTTAGTATACCCTCAAAATAGTAGTTTTGTTTGTTTTTGAACTTCAGCTAGGTATACCATTGACTTGAGCTAAGCAATATAATTACACCGAAAATATTAAGGCTATCTCCCTCCGAGAAAAATAAAAGACTGCGTCTATTTTTATTGCATTATTTAGTAATAATATCTTGATGATCCCAAACTAAGCAGAGCTTGTACTATGGAAACCATTTCTAAATACATACACATTATAGATAAATAATAACCAGACACAGAATAAACCATCGTGCTCATCACACAAAGTTTTATCCTATTTCTTGCGTAGCAGTCAGATACATTGCCACCGCGCCACAAAGGCAGTCGATTTGGCCTTAGTGTGCGGGTACTTGACTTAAAAATACAAAGATGGCATTAAAAAAAACCTCCTTACGACAATATAAGATCTCAACCTCTGATCTTAGACTTGAGCATGTCTTTTAAAACTAAGGCATTTTTCTTGCTATTTAATGGTTTTTCTGGTTAAAAAAAAAAACGTTGACACTTGAAACTGACCGATAGGTGAAGCAAAATAAGTTTAAAATGTAATGCAATGGTTATTAGTCTGACGATTGGCCATTAATCCCGTAGGGCCATCTCCCCCCGAATTACCCTACACATACCTACCTACATTAGAATGAATGAAAATAAATGTCTTCTGCAATTCTGCCGTTGCGGAATGTTTTGCGCGATATGTTTTGGAAGCATGTATATTCTAAGTTTAAAGCGATCTTCTCCACGTAGGTAAGCTAAATTTAGACGAACTTGAGTTGCGGTTGTATCTTGTCTGACAACATATAATAACAGATAATTACAAACATGTTTTAATAAACTCATCTGAGGCGAAAAATGAAAAAATCCGACCCAGTTCGTTCGGTCGTGTTCTTTTTCGCAACAATGAAGTCCATTAACATAATGAATTTGTCATAACAACTCGCCCTAAGAGGGCTTATTGTCAAAATTAGTCTTGCTCAGAAAAAATATAGAATCTGTAGAATATTTTCCCCGTGCCGAATATTTCGTCGCCTAAAAAAAAAACCCTGGATATCATCTTTGGAGAACGCCATTTGTTTACAAATTAAAATTCAGAAAAATAAGTAATAAAAAATAACAATTTAAAATTATTATGTAGATAAATAAATAGTTATTACTAAAAGTATCAATAATTGGGTAATAACAAATTGGGTTATCCTATCTAAGTATGACATAAAGTTACAGAAAAAAAGATTTATTGTGAAAGTCTTAATGTTAAATAGTATATATATGTAAAATTCTGATTAATAAATTACATATCATTTTATGAACTTTCAACAACTTCGTATTTAATTAACAAAGACAGGACGACTATTATACCAACGGAAGTGTCGTACACCACTCGTGTCACTCGCCGCAATCGACTCGAGTCGAGTCGATATGAAACAGGTACATTTAAAATCGAGAATCGAGTACTAGTCACTGTGATAGGGTAATTAACAACACTCATTCGACAATCGCACGCTGCCAAGGAGGATCTAGTGCATGTTCATTGTTTAAGTGATAAAAAAAGAACAGTAATTATATTGAAATAGTTACAATGAAGGTGAGTTATCATATTTTCAAACAGAAATTGTTTCGTGAATTTAATTTTAACAATATTGTGATTTTTAAATAAGGTGCAGGTACTTAGATTTTATTCCTTTTTACTCGTTATAGTAAATTTCATTTAGTTTATTATTTTTTATTAATTTTCATAACTATAAAAATTACAAAAACTGCGCATACGTTGTCGATAAATTTTGTCGAATGTAAAATCAAAAAACAGGTTTTTTGTATCAGTAGATAAGTAAGGAGGTAAAAGAGTAATCGTGAATTTAAATTTTATAAACATAAACTTGCTTCCAATTCGGCTATATTTTAATTTATTTAAAAATATTATTAACATTTAGGCATATTTTAAGTACATTACTTTGTATCAGCGAAAATTGGTCTACCCACAATAAATTTATAATTAGCACTTCGTACCATTGTAAAATGTAATTACGAACTTGGTATAGTTACATTTTAGGTTTACGTACATAAATTATTCATTTAAAATTATGTTTTCATAATTAATTTACATATTACCTACCTATAGGTAACACGATTGACAAATTGCAATCATCGCCACTTTGTAAAACAACACAGTGTTCTTTTCTTAGTCTCTTAATATTGTGTATAAATAAATATTAGGTTAAAAATAAAATTAATATTAAACTTTAGACACTAGAATACCTACTTCAAAGCGCATTAAGGTTACAACATCGCCGGGTGATATGTACCTATTACAATGTTGTTATAAAATGTCGGCAGATTATAATAACAAAGGTCAATTAAAACAAAACTGACAATATTTTAATGGTATGACCTGTGTCTTTACAATCAAAATTAGCACTGACTATCGCACGCGCATGTCGAAATTCGAAGGCAAGTGCCTAATTTTTTTCAATGTATGTACATATCATCTCTTCTTATCGTAATTGCTATATCGAAGAAGTTTATTAATATAATACTTTAAAAAAACTAAGTACCTATAATTTTACTTACTCAATAAAAATAATATTTTATTTCAAATGTGTGAAATATCTGTATATTTCACAATAAAAAATGACAATGACGAAAATGTACCGGCTCAAACGAAATAAAATGATGAAATTTGTTGTGAACAGATTCCCGTGGTTAATAAATTGTCGGATGAGGCATTTCTACGAGCAAACAATAACAAGATAGTGTTATTTAGATTCAGAAACCGGATTCGTTCATTTGGGTTAGGTGTCTTTATAACTTCAGTATACATCAGCTACTTTACAATTTTGTAGGATGTCTAGAAACCTAATTAAAATCTAACATTGTAAATACTCGTAAGACCATCTAAGAAAATCATGTATTTGCCCAAAATACACTATGGTGCAATGGTTTTGTTTTTAAATTTCAAGTATAGCAAAAAAAAAAAACAAGTTTAGAACAGAAAATGTTACCTACCTGAATAAAATTTAATTACGTTATTAGGTAAGGTTGTCGAAGTAAATAAAAAACCTGAATGTCTTGGTTCATAAACCGAGCAGTTTATTAGGTAGTTATGAAATAACTATTTTATTAAGCGTGCTTTTTGTAGATGTAAATCGTTTTTGATCGAAAAGTTGACTTAATAATAAAAGGTATCTTCTACTACCGTTTGTTTGAACGCGATAATCTCAGGAACCACAGGTTCGAAGTGAAAAAATCTTTAGTGTTGGATAGCCCATTTATCGAGGAAGGCTTTATGCTATATAACAATACGCTACAACCAATAGGAAGGATTGGGATTCGGAGCATCAATAAGAAATGTTGCAAAACGGTGAAAATTAACGCAAACGAAGTTGCACGGGTTAGCTAGTAGGTACCTAATATGTCAAACATGTATAAAAATCGTAATACAACAATGTCTGTGTAAGCCGTTATAACTTTCAAATAGGATACTTAGACTGTCTAGAGAAATACTAAAGAATTTTAATTAACAATTATAAATACTACAAAAGATAAATCTTGGACGCCGAAATCCACATCTTACTAATATTATAAATCCGAAAGTTTGTGAGGACACAATGAAACATATTGCGGGGGGAAAAGCTGGTTTTTGAACTCCGCTCCCTCTCATCAGATTTGGTTGGAACTATGGTTAACTGTATCCTATATTCACTTATGCAGCGGTTTTCGTCGCTATATGTGGATAGATGACAATACAAGTATTTAATACTTATTTCTGCCTGCAGTTTCATTCCGTCCGTGTAGAAAATAGTTCTTTGCCAAATTTCATTAAGATTCGTTCAGCCATTGGCCAAGATTAATCAGCAGAAACAGCGAGTAAATTAGTTTATTAGTAAATGCACTATTAGGTCAATAAAAAAAGCTGTTATCTATACAAATAAATAAAATTTAAAGTGTCTGTTAGGCATGTCATTATAACAGTTGTTTTACTAAATGCATATGAAACTGAAACTAAATGAATATGCAAGTAGGTGTATATGGTAGGTGCTGATAATAAACACAGTTTTTTTTTGTCTGCCTATCTGTTGGTCTGTCTAGCTGTCGGTCTGTCTGTCTGTTTGTTCCGGCTAATCTCCGAAACGGTTAGACAGATTTTGACGGGACTTTCACTGACAGCTGATGATGTAAGAAGTAACTTAGGCTACTTATCATCACGCTAACGTGTATGAGCAGAAAGTGAGCAGTCCAACTTCACGTTTTGACTATATCTACAAACAGTGACTTTAATTTTCTTTATCAGTATTGATTGTAGTACAATGTCATAAAACTTGTGGGAAGGAAATTACGCAAAACTGGGCGTTATACAAGCATGTATGAATGGATGAAGATAAATTTATTAACTACTTATACGCATTTGTGTGATGTATTACGAAGTACAGATACCACTTATTACATAACAAAACGAAGCGCCTTCAATTGAATACCAAATCGAAAAATTAGACACATTAACGTTTAACTCAAATTTCACTGACTTAGGTAGGTAGTCTTAAGTTTTAGTTTATAGCTTTGGTGTCTTATATCCGAGAACAAAGTTTTATACACTGAAATCTTCCCAGAAAAAAAACCGCCAAATAGCGAGATCTCCATCTGAATTGAAAATGACGAACATACATACATAAATATACGGATCATAACAGGCCACCTTTTTTTGAAACCGGACCAGAAAAACTTCATACCTAAGTTAACCTCTGTTTTATTGTCGTCTTTTCTGCCGTATTGCAATGGCCGTATTTAGCCTTAATATACGCAATTAAGACCCGTAGCTTATAAAGTTCTATAATGTGTACAAATCGCGAAAGTTTACGAACATAGGGATATTTCATTAACGCTCAGTTCCTATTGATCGTAGCATGATTTTATGTAGCCTATAGCCTTCCTTAATAAAAGAGCTATCCAACACTAAAATAATTTTTCAATTCGAACCAGTAGTTCCTGAGATTATCGCGTTCAACGAAACAAACAAACTCTTCAGCTTTATAATAGAGAGTATAGACGTAGCCTAAGTATGTACTCGAGCGGCGCTCACATAAACATCGTTCACAAACACTGAATCTCGGTCCAAAGTGGTCTGAGATTCAGTGTCGATGTGCTTGATGCTCATGCGCATTCCTTCCGTACCCACTCGGTGTGTTTTATAGTAGGTATTGCTTATTATTGACATGTCAACAGATAGAAAGGGGCATGCCACATGGCCACATCCTCTCTCAGACGAAAGATAACGTATTTATTCCATTACGTATAAATTTTTTTCGCTCGTTATCCGAACAACAGCAGTGTGAATTATGTGGACATAGAACAAAAGATACAACTATCACAACAATGCGTCTGTATGTTTGCATTAAATAGGACTTATTTATATGTTAAACTGGGAGTTATCATTATTATTTTTTAGCTAAGAATATATTTTAAACATCAACGTTTGAGTTTTTAATTGTTTGGATTAAACTACCTATTGCGAAATTTGTTAGCAGGTGTAGCAAATCAAACTAAAATTTTAAAAATATATATTTTGACTACATATCTATACTAATATTATAAAGCGGAAGAGTTTGTTTGTTTGTTTGCTTTGTTTGTTTGTTTGTTTGTTTAAACGCGCTAATCTCAGGAACTACTGGTCCGATTTGAAAAAATCTTTTTTTGTTGGATAGCCCATTTATCGAGGAAGGCTATAGGCTATATAACAACGCGCTAAGCCTAATAGGAGCGGAGTAGCGACGAGAAATGTTGCAAAAACGGGGAGAATTTATAAACAGCTAATTATATTATAAAGAGGAAAGATTTGATTGTTTGTTTGTATTGAATAGGCTCCGAAAGTACTGGACGGATTTGAAAAATTCTTTCATCGTTGTGAAGTTACACTAACCCCGGGTGACATAGGCTATTTTTTATCCCTGTATTCCCACGGGAACGGGAACTACGCGGGTGAAACCGCGAGGCGTCCGCTAGTGTATTAATATTTACGCTATAATTTGAATGCCAAATATGCTTAACTACAGCATAAAACAACTTGCTTTCGCCCGTGGATTGTGGTTATCGGGATAAAAACTAACTTAAGTATGTTATTTCCCGAGACTTAAGCTATCGCCATACCAAATTTAATTTCAATCGGTTTAGCGGTTTTCCTAATCGTGAAAACTTAACAGACAGAGAAATACTTTCACAATTTTTTTATTATAAGTTTGGATTAGTTTGTCATGTGGCTTTGCATCCGTAAGTTTGAGTTTGAATGAAATATGGAGTTTTTGCGTATATTATAGTATATATTTTTCCAATTAACCTTTGGATTTCAGTAGTTCTCAAGTTTTGCGCTTAGCAATAGATTTGGCGGTTCATTATTTGATAGATAGATTGCTAGCTTTGACCTTTTAATATGCCTTCGTGGATGATTTGACCATTTTAAGGGTTGATTTCCGATTTCAATCAAAACACTTAATTTATTTGCAACCACAAAGCCAAATTTTGCATATCTAACTTGAAAACTGCCAACTTACAATGCCTGTTTTACCCTGTTATGGGGTTGATTTTCCAAAAACGCTAAAATACCCATTTCTCTATTTTAAACCAATAAGCCAAAAACGAAATTTCGCAGATCTAAATTTAAAACTGACGAAGTTTCAAACAAACTTGCAACCCTTTTTTACAACCGTTGAGGGTTGATTTACCAAAAAATGCTGAAAAACATGTTTTAATTGTTTTAAACCAGAAAGCCAACTATAAAATTGCACAGATGCAACTTTAAAACTGACGGAGTTTGATAAAAACTTGCAACCCCTATTTTATTCCCTTAAGGGTTCATTTTTCAAAAACGAAAATATTTAAATACTGATCTCCGTATTTCAATATTTTAAACCAAAAATCCAAATAAACGAAATTTTACAAATCTGACTTTCTTAAAACTGACCGAGTTACATACAAACTTACAACCACAATTTTAGCCCTTTACGTGATGAATTTCAAAAAAATCCTTTCTTATCGGATGCCTACATTATATAAGTAATACGTCCTCGAAAATTCACGTCTCGACGATCAACGGTTTAGCCTGTGCATTGATTCATCAGTCAGACAGTCAGTCAGGACAAAGAATTATATGAATAATAAAGATAATAATGTCTAAATAAAAATGTATGTGGTACACATTTGAGCAAATAAAATTGAATATACAGGGTGGACCAAATCAATGTAGGGAATGTACCTACCCTAAATATGTTATCTATTAATTTAACGAAAATAAAGGAAGTAGGTAAGTAACTACATTCTATTATTTCTAATAGTCACCTGTCAGAGACGGGATCGAACCTGCCAAAAGGAATGTTGACTGTAAAGTAAAATCAGTCTCTTTTTACACTTATTTTCAGAGCATTTTAAGATCTACTATTACCCGTTTAGTATTAAATAATTAACTTTTATTGTAGTCAACTACCCAAATGTAAAAATAAACATTCTGAGCTTTATGATTCCTAGATTTCCTAGGCTTTAAACTTTGAACCTACAAAATTAACCATGGCTTATTAAAACAAAGTAACATTATTATTTACCTACTTTATAAATACAATAATAACATACAACATTCAATTAATTATCTATTTATCGAGTGACAGTGGGATGGTATTAGACGCATCTGTTTTAAACTGTTGATAATATCTGACCTCATGAGTGGGTACTAACATGTTTCTAATTAGTAGTTTTATAATATACCTACATCATTACAAAATTACTACAGCTTATGCTATTACAAGCTAGACCATTCTAATTGAGCTCTCTAATGTATGGGGCACCCAATGAAATGGAGATCAAAAACTCCATGAGGCAGATCCATTATACTTAACTGATTTTGCTGATACTTGTAGCTGTATTAAATATATAATATTATCTTTAAAACAGCAATAGAGTAACAAAAAATGTTAATGGAGTTTTTGGTCAAAACCGAACAAACAAACAGACATGAAAAACATCAAAGCATAGCGTTTAAAATTAAAAAAAAACTCTTAACTTAATTAAATTAATTAGATTTAAAATCTAGTTTTTTGTAAATAGCTTCAATATACATACCTACACAGCTATTTTACAATTTTGTAATATCAGTTAAGTACCAAAAATGGAAAGAAAATTAATTCAGCTCTTTGAATACGACGCAGACTGGGACAGACCCAAAAAAATGTGAAAATAAACAAAATAATGACTTTAATAGTAATATGGTACTTGGTCACATTGCCATTTACTTATTATTATTAAAAAAAATAAGACAAGTTTAATAAATATGTCACATTTCTTTAATTTCGTGATTATAAATAAATATGAATTAAACTTAAATTTTAATGTTACTAATATTCTTAAATGTTTTTAATCGACGCAATTCAATATTTTGTCTAAATGCCTAGTAAAAACCGTTCCCATTTCGAGCCTGAAAAGTTAAAAAAGAACAGAACAAGTTTAAAAAGAGTACCAATATTTTATTTTATTTTTTTGGTTAATATTATATTTTTTTATAGCTTATATGTGTATATAATATTCGATGGCTTTTAAATGGTCGTGCTTTAATTTATTTGATGCCACTTGAGACCGTCTGCCTCAGTGTGCAACGGACAAAAGCGGGCGGGCAGTTCCACTTTACATATTACTTTGTAGTGAAGTGATAAGGATACATAATCTAATATTTATAATGTGCTAATATTAATAATGAAGTATCTACATGTGTAATTACTAGCCCCCATGAGATCATCAATAGTTATCAATACATTGTAATTATATAATTTAATTTAAACGATTGATTTAAGGAAAACCCCCTTTACTAATACGTTATTTTAAGAGTACTTTAACTTGCGAATATTTTGTTTTTTCAAAGACTATTCCACTAGTTCCTAAGTTTAGCCTGGACAAGAGGCAAATGAGCACACAAATTCAATACAATACAAGAAATTCTGTACACTAAACAACCGTATGGGGGGGGGCACGTGCCCCCATGCCCCTTAGATCCGCCTGTGGGGTATGACCTCAGAACAAAAGAAAGAGGAGGTATGACATTAGCCTCTTATATTTTAGTTCAGAATTAATACACACGGAGCGCTAGTTGCTATGTCATACATGTTAAAAAGACGAAGATATATTTATTCTACTACATACTATCTATACTAATATTATAAAGCTGAAGAGTTTGTTTGTTTGAACGCGGTAATCTCAGGAATCTGATCCGAATTGAAAAAATATTTCACTGTTGGATAGCCCGTTTATCGAGGAAGGCTATAGGCTATATAACATCACGCTACGACCAATAGGAGCGGAGCAGCAATGAGAAATGTTGCAAAAACAGGGAAAATTTACACAGACGAAGTTGCGCGGGACAGCTAATATAATATAAACATCAACAATAGTATTTTAATAAGTGTAGGTCAGGTTAACCTAAAATCTGATGAGTAATCTAAATTCAATAACGAGTAAGTGCTTCGTTATGAATAATACATTTAAAAGGTTTTTACCAAGATATTTTTGTGAACCGACAAGAATTCATAGAACTGGTTTTAATTTGTTGACATAAAGATCGCACAGGCATGTTTTCCTCGTGACTTTTTTTATTAATGACGTACCTATATTTACTTTAAAACTAATCTAATTAAAAAAACTTCGAATAACAACGCGCAGTGGGATCATTTAGACAACACTAGTTCATTAGGTATATGTCATTTCACACTAACATTGTGTTGATATGAGTATGAAAACAACCGGCACTATACAATTTCATGACACCATTCACAGGCATTTGAACTAAATAAATTAATTCGTTTTTAGGGTTCCGTAGCCAAAATTGCAAAACGGCCTTATAGTTTCGCCATGTCCGTCCGTCCGTCCGTAGCATAGCTCAGAGACTGTTAGTGCTAGAAGGCTGTAATTTTGCATGGATACACATATTACTTACGCCGACCAAGTGAAAGAATACAACCTTAAAAACATTATTTTTTGAGGGTACCTCCCCTATATGTAAAGTGGGGGGGGATACCTCCCCTATATGTAAAGTGGGGATGTCATTTTTTTTTTCTCTCCCCAACCCCATTGTGTGGGGTATCATAAGACCTTTCGGCGACCGTTAGGTTGAAATCTCAAAATGTTTAATTCCCATAAATAAGAATTTTAAAAACTTTTGGGTACCCCTAAACGTTTTTAAAGTGTGTAAGTGAGTATTTAGATTTAGGGATTTATTTCTGAAATATTAAGCTTTAAAGTGCATTTTTTTGTTAGAGTCAAGTGTCTCCCCCCCCCCCTGCTCGCTAAACGGTTGCTGTTGAATATGTGAAAAAAACCACGGTAGTAGTACATATTTATTTATTTATTTAAAACTTTATGCACAAAGTTGTACAAAGGTGGACTTAATGCTAAAAGCATTCTCTGCCAGTCTACCTTAGGGTGATGTAGAAATGGAATGTGTAGGTGCAGTAACCTAATTGTAAAATAAGAACTTCCTTATTATTCTTACATAATACACAAATAAAAATAGCTAGATAGAGAATATAAAATAAATACTAAAATCCAATATAACTATACAATAGTATACATACTTACAAAAATACATACATACATATATACCTACATACATAACTATACAATAGTATACATACTTACAGCAATACATACATACATACATAAATAAATACAATACAGACTAATATTTATGTTACTAATGTTGTGATGATTCAGCTGATCCATCAAGGAATAAAGTGCGTACCTTCCATTTAAAATTAAGGCGATTGGGTGCCATCCTAATTTCGGGGGGCAGGGCATTCCAGAGAGAAACAGATTGAACTATAAAAGAGCATCCGACGAATCCAGAAGAATGAGCAGGGCATAAAAGAAGTAGATTGTCGGAAGATCGAAGATCTCTACTGTGATTTGAGTGCAGGTACTGAAAATAGGAAGTCAAGTAAGAAGGGGCAGTAGGAGAATTAAGAATAGCATAGAGTGTAGTGAGAGCGCGTAAACTATGTCGCTGGCGAATAGGGAGCCATTTAAGTTCGGAACGGTAGGAAGAAACATGGTCAAACTTACGAAGATTGAAAATGAATCGAATGCAGTTATTTAGAAGTCGGTCAAGTTTATTAAGGAGCTCTGCATTCAGGTCAAGATAGCATACATCACCATAATCAATCAAGGGGAATATTAGCGTTTGGACGAGCATTACTTTAGTTTTATAAGGAAGAAAGTTCTTGAGACGATATAACGCCCGCAAAGTACCCGTAAGCTTTTGACTTACATTTGTTATTTGAGTATGCCAGTTGAGGGTGGTATCAAGGAAAATCCCGAGATTCTTAACCGAAGAATGTAACGCGATAATGGAGCCGTTAAATATGACTGGTGGTGTTCAATCGAGTTAAAAGGCGTTGACTCCCTATCACAATGGCCTGACACTTAGACGGATTTATAGTCAAACCAAACTTGTCTGACCAGGTCTTGACAGCGTTAAGGTCCCCATTAAGCTTAGTGATGGCCTCGGATATGTTATTCACATTGGCCTGGGCATATAACTGCAAGTCATCTGCGTAAAGATGGAACGCACACTGAAGGACATTAGTAATGAGATCGATAAAAATAGAAAATAATAGAGGAGAAAGAATACCGCCTTGAGGAACACCAGCGTCAAGATCGCGCCAACTCGATAAAGTATCATACACGCGCACGGACTGCTGGCGTCCCCGAAGATAAGATAAGAACCAGTTTAAAGAACCTGCCGAGAACATCAGATGAGATAGGATAGAGAGTAAGATATCATGGCTGACAGAATTGAAAGCATTAGAAAAATCAACCAAAACTAAAACCGTAACTTTGGTATCATCCATGCCAGTTCTAATGTCGCCAGTTACTTTGAGAAGAGCAGTGGTGGTGCTATGTCCTGGCCTGAAGCCTGATTGAAACTGGCTCAACAAATTATTTCGATGCACAAAATGTGTCATTTCACATATAGTGAAATTAAAAGGAAAACTATCATAGTAACAGCTGCTCAAATGAGTAGTATCAACATTTTCCTACAAATCCCATTGAAAATTATTATTAAGTAGGTATGACGTTGTAAGTATGAAACAAAACCACAGAAAACCCATTTCTTAAGCCGCATTATTCGGATGGTGGGGGGGGGACTACGGAACCCTACATTGTGCATGACTAGGGCTTCCATTACGTAATTACGTAATTACGCAATTACGTAATTACGAACTTATTTTAAAGTATTTTTAATTCCGTAACTGAAGATGTCAATTCCGTACTTACGTAATTATTGGTATAATAAATTAATCAAAATAGTCAACCAATAAAAAAAGGATTATACATACCAGTTATAATGTGGCAACACTACGTTATAACTACTTCGAAACTATACAAACAGGGGATTCCCCGCAGTTTATTTTATCGTTTGTTAAATCTTTCAAAAAATTGTTCTAAGACGTACAGAATAGAGTTCAAATATATTAACTTGGCGAGTCGGTAGGGCCGGGGAGTCCCTGGCGAAAAGCCCCTACGACCACGGGGAACTACTATGCTCTTCACTTTCTTAGCTAAAATGAAAGTGTAGTTTCATTGCTCAATTGTCGGTTATTCAGTTCACATCGCTAGATTCTCACAGTTGAAATTTGATCAAATTACCTAATTAAAAGTTGGTGCTAAATGCGTGCAAATATTAACAATTTATAGCAGTTGTATCTTTATCGTGAGTGACTTTGAAGGTGTGGATTATCTCTTGAAAGATGTAAGTACTTAAACCAAAGCCTTAATAAGTCTATTTAGTATTAAAAGGGCATTAAAAACCCCGTAGAGCATGCATAGTTCATACAAAATAATTTGTAAATCAAACATTTTCTTAAGGTGTATTTATTCCGATTAGATTATAGAATATCTAGGTTCCCAAATACATATTAATTAAGAACACTGATTAAAACATAAAATACCTATAAGAAAAATAAGTTATTTATCAAAAAAATTAAATGATATAGCTCGTCTTTAAATCAGGAATGAATGAACTAAGCATGCTCTGTCGTTTGGCTATAAAATACGTAATACGTTTGACGACACGGTTGGCGTAATGGCTGAGTGATCGACTGTTGCGCAGCGTATCGCGGGTTTGATCCCCGCACGAAACAAATACATATTTGTATGATCTGGAAGTAGTTGTTCCGGATCTGGGTGTTTGTGTGTTTCTGTGTTTGTAAACGTAATTATAAAAATAAAAATAAAGTATATTTGTAATGAGTGGGCAACTATGTTTAACAATATCATGATTATTAACCTAACTTCCTTTTATTTTTTTTCAGGTCTTCTTCAAATAAGACTGTATATAAAGAGTTTTTGAACAAACGCACACAAAGCTCTATCTGGGAACATTTCTTGAGAGCTGATAATGGACAGAGTGTTGAATGTAAACATTGCAAAAAAATATTGAAAACTCCTGGTGGCGCAACTGGAGCGTTACACACTCACATGCGTGCCAAGCATATCGGAGAGATGCCGCAAGAACAGGAGTCGCAAAGGCCGAGTACATCAACGTCTAATAGTGGTCTAATTCAAACACGAAAACGTACGAATGAACCTTCACAAAAGAAAATTAAACTCACTGATTATTTTTCAAATATGGAAGTTCGAGTGACCAGAATGGCTGCATTGGATGGGATACCATTGAGCACATTTTGTACTTCAGAAGATCTGAGATACCTTTTTAAAAACTCTGGCTACGATGTGCCAAAATCTTCTACAACTATAACACAGATAATTCTAAAACAGAGTTATAACACAAAAAACAAATTGAAAAATGAATTGAAAATTATGAAGTCTGAAAATAAAAGATTTACAATTACTTTTGATGAGTGGACGTCTACCCGTAATAAAAGGTATATGAATATAAATATCCACAATAAAGACTTTGATATGGCCAAATATAAAAATTTGGGACTTGTACGGATACAGGGATCAATGCCAGCTGAAGTAGGCACTCAATTATTACAGCAGCATTTGAGTGACTTCGGTTTAAGTCTGGAAGACGACATAATTGCTTTCACAACAGATGGAGCAAGTGTAATGGTCAAAATGGGCAGAAATTTTGACGGCCACCACCAATTGTGTTTGGCTCATGGAATACAATTAGCAGTCCTGGAAGTTTTATATAAAACACAAAAATCTCCAGTACCTGAAGTGCAGGAGGATGTCTCAAATACCGGAGCTGAAGAAGCAGAGGAAATTGAAGAAGATGAGGGTGCGTTTATTGTAGAATCTGCCAGAGTTCCAGAATCGGAGTTTTTATACAAAGGTACTATAAAAAAATTAAGAGATCTAATAAAATCTTTTAAAAACTCCCCATTGAAAAACGACTTGTTGCAAAAGTACATTTTAGAAGAACATGGTAAAAATATTGACCTGATACTAGACTGTAAAACGCGCTGGAATAGTTTGTCGGATATGGTAGGCCGATTTCTCAAATTAAAATCATGCGTTTTTAAGGCGTTATTAGATTTGAAATCAAATGTACAATTTACAGACGAAGAGATCCAAGACTTTCACGACATTCATTACAGCTTGGATGTAATAAAAACTACAGTTTTGTCATTATGTCGCCGTGATTCAAACTTATTGACGGCCGACCCTGCGCTTCGATTTATGCTAGAGAAACTTGATCTTCAGCCCAACGATCTCAGTGGAAAACTAGCCACGTCTCTTAGAAAGAGAATAAAGGAAAGGCGAACTAACGTATTCGGTGTTTTGCAATATTTGCATAACAATGAGGAATTTTTTAAAACTGCTGCCACAGAATATTTCACGAAACCTTCGTCGGATGATATACGAATGTATATAGTGGAACTGTTCGAACGGTTGAAATATAATTCTACAGAAAAATGTGCAAATTCACAACCAGAACCGAGTGCATTGGACGCAATAGCCACCAGTGACGATGATGACGAGGAGTTGACAATCGCACAACAGTTAGAGAAAGAAATAAACAAAGTTACTATAAATAAACCAATTTCAACAGTAAACACAGATCTCCATTCCATTATTAGGGTGGAAATATGCATTTACGACAGCGCTGGCGGCGGTCGCCAAGTTTTTTTGACTGCAGCGTATAATTATTTGCTTTCGATAACGCCTACAAGTGTTGAAGCCGAGCGAGCCTTTTCATCCGCCGGATATTTTTGTAGTAAATTAAGAAGTTCCTTGAGTGACAAAACCTTAAATGCCTTGTCATTTATGAGAGCACACTTCCAGGAAGAAAAATTATATTCGGGACGAAACAAAATGGTTTAACTTAAACGATGTACATACAAATACGATGGTAAGTTCTTGAATAAATATTTTTTGTTTAAATATTGTGTTCATTTTGATAATTCCTTGAATTTGAGATAGTAAAAGATAATTGTAAAAATTGTAGATCTACAATATTTACAAAAATTCATAGTCGATTAAAAAAAATAGGAAAAATTACGTAATTACGTAATTACGGAATTGGAGAAAAAAGTTGCGTAATTAGTTACGTAATTGACATTTCCGTCAGCATGACCCGACGTGCACTTGCCCGGTTTTTTGAAGTCTAAACTAACTAGCTAATGGTTGAATACTAAATCGTTGCTCAATTTTGGGCCGCCGCGCCTTTTGCTCTCATTCTGTCACATCTGTCACTAACCACATAAAGGAGTGGTGAGAAATACTTTTGAGTAGGTACAGCATAAAGTAGGTGTAGTTAGAGTATTCAGGGTCAAGGGATAGTCAGGCAGTCGGACATGGGTTAGTCAGGCAGTCGGACATGGGTTAGTCAGGCAGTCGCTTTTGGCTGACTGACTGATCAACACTTAACAGAAACCGTTGATGACTGTCCTTTATAGACGTAAGTTAAGATTGAGAACTTATTTTTTAAACCTCGATGCAATAAATAAGACGTTTGTCCTATCGGTTGATAGGACAAACCTGCTAGATAGATATTAAGATATTTTTTTCTTTATAAATGATAACTAGCAATGTGGGATTTTGTGTGTCGTCATAGGTATTTAATATTATTACTTTAAGAGACGATTATCAATCGTACTTTGACTTTGACACTAGATTATGGGTTCATATTTTGCACAAATAATGACTAACAAAACAATTTAAACCTAAGCAGTCGTCTACTGATAATAATAAATAAATAAGTTAAAATAAAGTTTGCCTCTTCAGCACAAAATACCCTAAGAACATAAATCTTTATATAGTAATACTATATTATACCTAAATGTGAAAGTTTGGATGTAAGGATGTGTGGTTGGATGGATGGATATTTTGTTATTCAATCACGCCACAACGGGTAAACAAATCTGGACGAAATTTGGAACAGAGATAGATTATAATCTGGAATTCTGAACCCAGAAAATATGTTCCCGTGGAGAAGAGCAATTTCAACATTTTCACGCGAACGAAGTCGCAGGCAATAGCTAGTATAAAGGTATATTTTTTGTTTTTTTATGTGGGAGACTTGTGCTTAAGTTAGGCTCAGGGCCTGTGTTTCAGGACACCAGGTCTCCACCCTTTATTCTTACACTAGCTGTCCCGCGCAACTTCGTATGCGTAAATTTTCCCCGTTTTTGCAACAATTTTAATAGCTGCTCCGCTCCTATTGGTCGTAGCGTGATGTTATATAGCCTTCCTCGATAAATGGGTTATCCAACAGTGAAAGAATTTTTCAATTATTTTTTTGTTGGTTAGCCCATTTATGGAGGAAGGCTATAGGCTATATAACATCGCGCTACGACTAATAGGAGCGGAGTAGCGACGTGAAATATTGCAAAAACGGGGAAAATTTACGCATACGAAGTTGCGCGGGACAGCTAGTATTAGTATAGATTAGTGGAGGACAAGGTGTTAGGTCCCTTCAACACAAAGGGAGGATCCTCCAACCCGCGGGTTGCAAGGGTAATCATATTTACAAATTTGGTTATGGTATGTACAAGTAATCCAATATCAACTAATAGTAAACCTTTGCTTTGCAGAGGCGAAGTGTTCAATTTTACCTGAGATAACTCGTTAAAAATATACCTATTCTGCTAGACACGGTTCTTTGTACCTTTAATATTATTAAACTAGAACTCAAAGGGTAGCCGAAAAGCATGCGATAAAACCTCTGAAAATATTGCTTTGATATTAGTAAAACGCGTTTATTATCCATGGTACTTAAAACATCTTGTGCACCGGTATTGACCTAAAATTGCGCTGTCTTTTTTATAAGAACAATGTACCTATATCGCACTAAATCTATTTCAGCAGTTCCATTGATAGAACTGCAAGAAACAATAAGTGTTTGTGATTTACACGAGGACATCCATAACGAACATAAAATACATCATTGCAAAATCACGTTTCTCATAAACAATCAAATGACATAACGTAGGTATAGGTACCTAAGTAGGTACCTCCATTTGAAGATGTGAAGATGACCTTAGCCGCAAAGCTAACTGAATTACCCTCCTTACATATCATTACCCATCGTTGATTGTTGATCGACCTACTTTTTTGATCGATTTAAATAATGTCACCTATTTATATCTTAGTACGAGTATCGTTATCTGACTGGTAAATGATATCGAGAGCCCACTTCAAAAGCTAAACCTATAATAGTGTAGTACTTGATAGGTAAAGAAATATATTCCTAGGCAAACGATTATGACAAAAAGCGCCTTCCCTAATGTGAAAGTGAGAGAATTCCACCCCGACATGGACCCACTCCTACCACAAAAAACTTAATAACCAAATTAAAGTCTATTGCATCCAATATCTTTGAATAGATCGTTATCATACATACAGTTCTGTTACACCATGAGAACGATTAATTATTTTTTTATTATAAACTAGTCATTTTCGCAATCACACTGCGACATATACACACATATCAAAGCTCGAAAAACATTACACTCGTCCTTCGATAGTTGAGTAAAAAACTAACTTTATCGCATGAAGTCAATAAACGATATTAATGCTTGTTTTAAATGACCGGATCTCAATGTGAACAGTGAAGCCATTGATCGAGTGACACTTATTATCAGCTAGTTATTTCGAAGGAACACAGTTAAAATATTGACCTGAAGCACAGATTACTTAACCCAGAGTGTCAACAAGACATTAACAATATTATTTTCTTAATAGATAAGACTTCGCTACATGCGTATAGATGTATATAGTTAAGCGCCTTGTACCTACTTTGTATCAGTCATTTTTAGGGTTCCTTAGTCAAATAGCAAAACGGAACCCTTATAGCTTACGTCAGTCTGTCCGTACGTCCGCAGATATGCTCTATCTCTCTCTTAGCTCAGAGACTGTTAGTGCTAGAAGATTGTAATTATGCATAAGAATAAAAACTATCTTGAAAAAAAATTTTTTTGAGTATTATTTCCCCTATAGGTATGTCAAGTGGGGATGTGATTTTTTTTTCTCACCTACCCCATCATGTGGGGTATCATTAGATAGGTATTTTAAAAACGTTTGAAGGGGTTGTGAAGACCATTTTTAGATTTAGGGATCCGTTTATGAATTATTAAGCTTTAAAGTGCAAATTTTTGTTAGAGCCAAGTGACACCAAAACAGCCGTTTAACGTTAGTTTTAGTATTAGAGACTAGCACCTCCCCCCTATACACATGGAGTAACCCACCCCCATACCCCTGGTAAATCAAAAAACGATAAATTAAGTAATAAGACAACTAAAGCGATTTTTTTCTTTTAGGAGACCGTTTTGTTAGTGTTGACTATTTGCGGCTTCGCTCTATCAGCCGCACCATGTTGTCCGAACAATGAGGTGCTAAAGAAAGGAGGCTATTGTGGACCCACGAATGAGAAGATGATACAAATGAACTGCGCGAATGGTCGGATGGTATTGCGAGATGTAGTACTGGACGGTAACAAAGTGTCGACGAAGGATTCACCAGGATTCATCTTCGTTGAAGATCCCAATCTGTAAGTGTTCCTTCACATTGCCATTTTTTATCGTTTTTTAAAGACAGCTACGGCACTTGGGTGCCCGTGTTGCGGTGATTTAAGTATACAATTAACGGACCCAAAGTACTACCCATACTCGGAAATCTGGGACCAAGAAAGAAGTAGTTAAATGTAAAAATAGACCTACAAAATATATATGTTTAGCCAAGCCCGCACTGCGAAATCTTGCGAAACACCACCGTTTTCATGATTCGATATTCGCAACGCACCTCGTCAAATTTGTACTAAATAACAGATTTTAAATAATCATAGTTGATTCCAAATTTGTATTCGTTCGCACTGCGCAATTCTGCGGGCTACGCTTTAGACCTAACAGGTCTAAAGCGTAGCCCGCAGAATTGCAAAAATAAAAACGGTAGGATTTTTTCGCAGTGCGGGCTAGGCTTTCAATTAAACGAGTATGTCTTGTTGACCCTGTGAAGTGGTATTTACCTGGGCTATTCGGTCCCTGGTTTTATTTTAAAGTTGTTTGAATTGTAACAAGACAACCGGGCTCTTTGTAAATGTCATTCATGTTATTTATCCAGTACAAAAAGATAGGCACTTTATAAAACATTATTGTTTTTTACTTCGGCTCTTAAGTCTGGTGCAATATACTACAAAGTGCAAAGCGTTATTCGAAAAACGCATCAGGTAAAAACTGACCTCCTTAGTATTTTATTTGTCTTTTTTTTAATAACAACAAAGATAAAACATTCGCTAGCTAAAATACTATTGTTAACGTAGAACTTAATTGTTTACACGACTACCACAAAAATAGGAGTATAATGTTTTCAAGGTTTTGAAGCGGCGGTAGCCTAATGGCTAAGGCATCGGTCTCGCAATCGTGAGGGCGCGGGTTCGAATCCTACCCATTATATTATATTACCGACGTGAAAGGACTCCTATCACAAGCCATTAAGCTTAGCTGGAGGGGTTAACAGGATTGCTAGTAATGTGGGACCAAAATCCCACATTGCTAGTTATCTTTTTAAAAAAAATCCTGATTCGATATACTTATGAGTGAGGTATTGTTAGAATAGGAGGGTAACACGGTCTAGGTATTTAAAAAAATAGATAGTTATAGTTGCCGTCAAATCAGTATAGTGTCGTCAATAGTCACACTCAAAAAGCGTTAGTTAAAGCATTAGTTACCAAGATAGATGTGATTTTTATAAACTTTCTAATTATTTTCTTGTTTATTTCTATCGCAGGTATTGTCTAGGAGAGATGTATAGCAACGCCAGTGACGAGTCCCAGGGCAAGGTACCAATAGCGGTGGTTTGCTTCGAAAAGATAAGCATGACCAGTGAGATAGAAATCACTGGTATTCTAACCCTCGTCTCTGTGTTTTTCCTCATTGCCACCACTGTGTTCTACGCTTACTTCCCACAACTAAGGTAAATCATATATAATTTTACTTACTTTAATACTATCTGGTCTCAAATATTATATTTAAGGTGCACAAATGAGTGATCCTTGTATCACAATCACAACAAGTTTACTAACGTTACTTAAAATACTTTATGTAACGTAGTGCTTTAAAAAACTAAGTTAAAATTAGTAATAGGATAATAGGATTAATTATTTTCAAACGACTTCAAAAAGGAGGAGATTCTCAATTCTACTGTATTTTTTTTTATACGTTTCTCCACGGATTGGACCGATTTGAAAAAATATTTTTGTGTTTGATAGGGTATAATGTAAAATAACAATTTTGCAGAATTACCGTAACAAACATGCGTCTTTACTCTCTAAAGAAGTTGCGAGGGTCAGTTGTTAAAAAAAAAATGGTACACATAAGTAACGGTACAAATTTATAAACATTCACAAAAATCTGTTTACTTTACAAACAGACACTTTAATCTTATTTATTTGTAACTATATATTATAATGTAGGTATATAAGTATAGATGGCATTTCTATTATTACAAATTCATAGACAATAGACAAGAACCATTTGCGTATTTGTATTAGGTACGGGAAAATCATGTTACGTCGATACGGGTTTATTTTAGCAATAGTACCTATCCAAATAATACAATAATATATTGTTACGGGATGATTCGAAAACCAACATAATATCATTGTATTTAAATAAGCATAGAATCAATGGCATTTTTACACAAACCTACTCAATTGTTATTTTATAGGAATGTAGGTACTTCTCTGTTTGTAATAAGTCATTGATTGCATTGTTATGAATAGTACCATTTAACAAAATTGTTGGAATTCTTTAAAATATATATGATTTTGCATAATAACGTAATCAACTATAGCAGGCAAAGTCAATCATCGTGTAGGTATCTAATATTTTATCTTGGAAGTGACCACTGATTACGTGACATGCATAGAATTGGCACAATTTTATTCATAACGACGTAAAGGAGATCACTCAATATTATGCACTACAGGACCGCTCCGACACAGCACATGAATTGCAATTATGATTTCAAATTCAAAAGCGGCGGTAGCCTAATGGCTAAGGCATCGGTCTCGCAATCGTGAGGTCGCGGGTTCGAATCCTTCCCATTATACAACCGACGTGAACCCACTCCTAACACAAGCCTGTGAGCTTAGCTGGAGGGGTTAACAAGATTGCTAGTAATGTGAGACTCAATCCCACTTTGTTAGTTATCTTTAAAAAAAAAAAAAAAAAATTCGTCTACGTTAAAGTAAATTTTAAAATGTCAATAAAATTAGGATTAAGATTAGATCTTCACGATACAGGCTTGCGTAGTGTAAAGACCACAGAATTTTGTACCTTACATTGATAAATCTTTCAGCGCTTAGCAAATATTTTTTGTTTAAAAGTTGTTAAGTCACTCAGTTTGTTAAATGCAATAAAACATTTATAAAAAAAAATAGGTTACGTAGAGGTAAAATCGTAAATTGCCATGTCATTTTTTCGGGAATTACACTAGTTATCAACTTACACGTAGTAGATATATATCAAACATCCTATAGGCAGAATGGTGCAAAATTGGTTAAAACAAAAATTGTTCAAAGTTTTTGATTTTTACAAATGTTTATTGGTGATTTCAGAGATCTGCAAGGCAAATGTTACATGTGCATGTGCATCAGCATGGCTCTGGGATTCCTATCATTGGGAATACTCCAACTAAGCCCTGGATTTAGAGGTCAACTCTGTACTATCGCAGGTAACTTTATTCAAAGATAATATTATACCTATCGTAAAAGACACATTTTCATTGTATTATGAAACACCATTCAGAATCGGATAAAGAAGTTTGACATCCGAAAACGCAAAATTATAATTAAGTAATTTGAAAAATTTAAAAATTAAAAGCGTAATAATACGTTAGTAACAGAATTTTAACCAACGACCGTTTTGTTTATTTTTCGACATTAGATTACTTCTAAAAGAAAATGAAAAAACAGAACATTCCCTAGTTTAAATACATATATTAAAGGCATAAGAAAAAAATGCATAAGGAAATAAATGCTTAAACAGTTTGCGTACCAGAAGCCAAAAAAGTAGAAGAAATTACTCTAAATTTGTCTATTGATGAATTCCAAATTGAAATAGTGAAATGTTTCGTTTTCAGGATTCGTCGTGTACACCTGGATGCTGGCTACATTCTTCTGGATGAATGTTATTAGTATCAACATGTACCGCACAGTTAGGTGAGCAACATACTATTTATTATTTTAACTAGTATGAAGAATGCCATACGTCCAACTTAGAAACATCCGTCATTTTATAAACAAAGGCACAATTGTCTCAAATAATGGAATAAATCGGTGTATGATTTTGAATAGTGTCCCTACTCACATCTTCATCATCTACCTACCCTGTTTTCAGGTTTTATCAGGATTCGGCGTAGTAGGTATCTATTATTTCCTCGGTAAACCTACTAACAATGCCATAAATTTCAAAAGTGGCAATATCAATGTTTCATATTAAACTTGTGATAATTTTATCTACCAGGGATTCCACCCATATGAAAAAAACCGAGAGGAAGCAATATTTGTGGTACAGTTGCTACGGCTGGGGATGCACGCTTTTATTCCTAATAGTGTGTGTTATAACTAACCTGGTCGAAGGTGACCATTGGAAGCCGGGCTTTGGAGACAACAGTTGCTGGTTCAGCGGTAAGATTTACTTTCAACTTTGGAATATGATATTAGACTGTCAAGTGGTCTAGAGTGTTTGAAGACACACTATTGGCTGACTACCTACATATTGAATAGTATTTTTGGTAAACAAACATCTATAATTAATTGTTTTTTTTTGTTGCAGGTCGCACCGAAACCTGGATTTTCTTCTATGGCCCGATTGCCGTTCTTATCACATCCAACGTGATTTTATTCGCCCTTTCTTCGTATAATTTATTGCGGGAGACCAGAAAATATGAAGTGAATAATTTAAACAACCTCAAACACAAGTAAGTACTTACCTAATTCTGAGCCTTCTCACTTGAATTGTACATTATCATGAACATACAGTTGCATACTGTCTGACTAGACAATATCCTAGTATTTACTAGTATTATAAAAAGTTTGTGAGATGGATGGATGATCTTTTTTACCGTACGGTCACGTCAAAGACAACATCAGGATAACACACATGTTGTTATCACGGGTAAAACCTATAGGTTTTACCCGTGTCTTCGTCCGCATTGTACAAATAAGTACAAACAAAATCTAAGTCAAGAGAGCTCATTTACATGACTAAATAAGTTTGGTAAGGTAGTCAGTTTACTAACTTAACTCAATTTTTCAGATTCCTCCTTTCCCTGAAGCTGTTTCTTGTCATGGGAATTTCTTGGATTTTCGAAATCGCTAGCTTCGCCCACGGTGAAGCCCATGTCATTTGGTAAGTAATGTCGCCATAACGAAAATACTTATAATACATTTTATTATGATTAAAATTAATAATTATTTAATTGTTTTAGGAAAATTATGGACATTTTCAACTGTTTACAAGGAGTCATCATATTTTTACTTCTGGTAGTGTTTAGAAGGCGCGCTATGCGAAGTCTGGTCGGTGAGAACTGTTGTCTATGGTTTTCCCGCCCCATGGCTGAGAAGCTCAGTCCCCACGATGATACAGATGACGAACAAATACTACCTGATGATACCGTAGAGGTCAGATTACATTGAAGAAAACTGAAGGTCAATTAAATGGCATTTTATAACTAGTCAACTGTAACATTTCAAAATCTTCGAATTTTATTAAAATGCCTATTTTTTTATTTTATTAATGATAAACTGTCGAATGGTTATAATTAACAATAAATGATAATAAATATCTGTAGACATAGAAATGCGTATCACTGCGGTGAATGTACAAACATGCGGATGTAGGCATTATCATTACATTTATAGCTGCGCAAAAAAAAAACTCGCTACGGAATATAGATACCTAAGTACTCAGTAAATAAGACAATTATTTTATGTAAATTAACTTTTTAAGTTACTGAAAACCAAATAATTTAAGACACAATTTTTATCTAATAAATGTCAAAAATTAATTAGGATTTATTTAGGTACCTAACCTACTACTTACTTACTACTTGTTGATGAATGAAAAATAACCACAATTTATATTATGGAAATCAAATTTATAAATTTCATATTATATGTTGTAATTTAATATAAATGTATTTATTTTATAATTATTATAAAACTTATAATAATAAGTACGTTATAGAAATTTTGGTTAAGATTTTATAATATTCTATTGCAATATTATAACATATCTAATACCATTTTGCGTTAGCTAAAACTAAATATGCAGAAATATGATCTGTTATAAATAGTTACTAAATTAAAGAGGTGAACATTTTCAATTCATAGAATTTATTTTAATATTATTATAATTTAATATGTATATTTTAAAAGAATTTACGCAGTGTAAATACGAATTGTAGTTAAAAAATAGTTCCTAGAGCTAGATCAATCTTATTTTATTTTCCCAGAAATGCATGCAAAGAAGATAAATAAATAAATATTTTATTAAAAATGTAAATATTTGTTTTATTAATATTTTTACCTTATATTTACTTACAATTATTTACAGTAGATTTGCACATCAACTGTTAGTAATATTAAAATGAAACTTCATTGCTTTTTTAAGTAAAAATAAAACACACGGTTCAAAAGTTAAGGGTGGAGTGGGACACAATTTATGCAACTTTTGGAGCAATTATTTCCAAAAATATTTACTCAATCAAAAAAGTTTATTAGACCTAAACCTTAAAATGTTTTAGAAGGACCTGTAGAATGAGGTGCCACACGTTGATGTTTGCTGAAACAATTTTTTTTTTAGCTTCTGTTAGGTACATGTATGGAATGCCCCCTAAAAATATTAATTTTTATTATTTAGCTATTAAACTACTCGTAAGTAGCGGCTACTACAAGACAGCTTTTCACTAAATTTCAGCAATATTCATTGAGTAGTCTTTGAGTAGAATGCCTGTGACATACGGACAGACAGACAGATAGACGGACATGACGAAATTATAAGGGTTCTGTTTTTGCCATTTTTGAAACCCTAAAAAAAAGAGGAGTCATAAGGTCTGGACACCCGTTTGGAACGTAATTTTGCTCAGCCTGGCGCAACTTCGAACAAAAAACTGAATGTATGGAATTTGAGCGAATTAGCAATACCAACCTTAGAACGCTGATATTTAGGTGCCAACATAAGCTGATCTGTCTAAGTGTGGCCAGATTTAGCAGAATTAAACCAGAATTATATCTCCAATTATGGATCTAGCTACTATTTCAAATAAAAGTTTCGGTATATTTAATCAAACAAATTACGACTTCATTTATTAGCAGAATTTTGGCATTTATTAAAAATAAATTAGCAGACTTTAGCGGAATTGAGGCGAGCAGCTGGTATAATTTCAATTTAAATCTGGTCACACTGATCTGTCTACCCATGCTATATCAATGATATTATTCCTTTTTATTCCTTCGCGCGATTAGATCTTTACCATTTCTATTTATATATATTTTAAATTATGCTTTAATTTTAAAATTTTACCGTTTTCCTTAGAGCCTACTTTTAGCACTACTTTATTTTATCGCGATGTTAAAATAAACATTTAAATAAAAAACGTTCAGAAACTCCAGTCGTCAGTAACCAAAAGCCTAGATGCCAGAACAAAGGAACAAAGCGCTGAAGTAAAAAAAAAATGACAAAGTACCTAAACGTCAATCTATGTTTTACGTCAAACGCCGCAAGCACGAAGCGGAAACAAAACTACTTGCGAAGCTCGAAAAAATATCCAAAGATTAATTTGAGTTTAAATTATGTTAAAAAGTACATTATTTTATACTATGATGTTACAAAATAGTTGATTAAAACCTTAATTAGTAAAGTAAGTGCCTTTTTATATGACTAGAGTAATCCGTTAAATACAGTAAAGTTGTAGCGACAAGTAGGTTTGTAAATTGTGATGAAAAGTAATAAGAAGTCGACAACAAGATGTATGTCGTATTCCTAACGTTGTTATTGTTGAGTTCAACGCACGTACTGCACGCGGAAGTCGGCGACACTGATCTTAATGAAACGTCTGAGAAACAGTATGCGCTCAAAATAAACAAATGCTGTCTGGAGAACGAGCTCGTCGTAGATGGAGTGTGTAAGCTTCTCGAAAAATATAATCAGAGTAAGTAAATCACATTACAGTTTGAATATGTAATAAAAATGTATTAATCTCTGAAGCAACAACAAAAAATCTAACAATGAATTGCTTCTGTTCACAATTTGGGAATAATACACTTGGGACATGTTATAAAACATGATAAATGTTAGCACCATGCACATGAACAGCATACCTTTTAAATTTATGATGATGATGAATTTACAATGCCCTAAATGTAACATATGAAGATATTTTTAATTGCTTTCAATTCTAGCTGTGTGGACACCAGAATTTAAGACTGAAGATGGTAACGATGCCAAAGTGAAATACTATAGTTTTGTACCCGGTTTCCCTGACTGTGCTACCACTCAACAAAGAGCTATATTTGATATTGAGAAGTCAGAGGATGAGTATGTATTCATTCTATAATAATATATTTATTACTTTTTTTAGATAGATACAAAACACCTATGTCTTTGCCTAGGCTTCAACCTATTATAAAAGTAAATTTCATTACTAGTAATTGGATATTATGGACAGGCTAGACAAAATTTTACAGGACAACAGACCAGATAGATTCTCTTAATACTTTGAAAACAATCTCCAACTGTACATATAATATTAAATTTAAATTACAGACTTAATTTATTAACCGATGGTCGCTTACGCCATCTTATCCACCATGAACACAGTACAGACAACATCAAAGAAGAACCAGCGATAAGTACATTCAGTTTACATGACAATATAGT
This sequence comes from Herminia tarsipennalis, assembly GCA_945859575.2. NCBI lineage: Eukaryota > Metazoa > Arthropoda > Insecta > Lepidoptera > Erebidae > Herminia > Herminia tarsipennalis. Next base: position 10,409,783 of record OX243851.2, read on the forward strand.
TATACCAGATGTAAAAGAGCCATCATCATACATACATGCTCAGAATAAATCCTGCATGGATAAGGTCAGTTGCGTTTGTGGTACATAATACAATTTTGTGACTAGGGATTAGCATAATAGTCAAGGTCTTTATAGAATTTTTAACCATTGTTCACATATTCTATGAGCTAACTGATAGACTGCACAGATTATGCTGAAAATATTGCAGCTGCTGGCCCAGTACTTGTGGCATTTGACAAAACAGTTTTACTCCTTCCTTATCTTTTTTTTGGAATACAACTCCTGTACTTGGGTAACTCTGTGTCACAGGAGACTTAATGAATACCAAAGTATACCCAGAACTAGAACAAATATTCTACCTCTGTCCTGTGCCTATGCCCCTGGCAGTACCACATTTCAATATCAGTAATTGATGAAACAAGCCAAGTATGTTTCAGGCATCTCAATAAACTACAAAAATATGGTAGGCATGTTGGTGTAAAACTATACAATAAAATACATTATTTACTACAGTCCATTGTAACTCATTATCCATATTATCAAAATTGTAACCTTTCACATTCCAAATCTTTTAAACTTGCATGAATCACCAGTATGAGTCACTGGTTTGTCTTTATGCTAAAAAAACTGACACAATAGCCTTCATCCTCAATATAAATATTTGTATACAATAGAAGGGAAATGAATATAATACCAATAAAACCCTTTTAAATTTATTTTTGTTTCATGTTTATGTGAAGATTAGATCTACATTGGCAAATGCTATTTACAACTTAGTAATTCTGAAGGGAGGTTGTAAATAAATAAATCTACATGATCTTTCAACAAACTAATTCAACTTTCAGATTTCAAATATCTTTATTTTGTAAAACCAAATCAATGATTGTTTGAAAACGTCAAAAATTATTTGTTTGAAAAAAAAAAACAAAATGAAGTTAGGCGGTAGTTCCAAGTGTAAAGCTCATTAGAAGGAGCTGCCAAGAAACTTATCATTTAAAATTATCAAGTTTTTCTTTACAGTTAGTATTTTATTAAACAAACCAGTGCGTTTGATGAATGTAAATGTTTATAAAACAAGATATAACAACATTTATAGGCCGACCGCTTAACTCGTATATCGCCTGCGCGGTGAGAAGGGAGCGCGGGGTGATGTTAACGGGTGGGTGAGCGGGGTGCGCGGGACAGAGAACTTCCCGCGCACCCCGCTCACCCACCCGTTAACATCACCCCGCGCTCCCTTCTCACCGCGCAGGCGATATACGAGTTAAGCGGTCGGCCTATAATAGACTTTATCCTTTTGATATTAAGCCCCTAGGAACAATGGAAGTGCATGATTATTTAACTGAGGTATGTCATTATTTGTAAATAGATAATATTTATATCTCTTTAAAAACATTGTCAAAAACACTGTATGTGTTAGTAAGATTACTATTAGGGACTAAAATTGATCAAAAATGGAATGATGATCCGATCTTAGTGGATGTAATGTTCTAGGAGTATTAATAACTTCTTAACTTACTTGGTGCATGATAATATATGATACAAAACGTTAATACATGCAATTATCCCATGACTGCCTTGTTGGCACGGTGGGAGTGTATTGTGAGTTCCCACTATGACAAACCTATGTGATGAATAGATAAATATTTGTTGTGAGTCTGGGTGTATTTTGTGTGTAATCTAAATGGTTTTGAAATCCCCTACAACCCTTCTGCAGCGTCTTTTAAATAAAAGAAAATATAAGAATAGTGAAACCCAATTGAAGTTACTTGAGATGGAAAACAAACACAAAAATAACCACATCTTGATTCAATGATTATGTCTTTTATTATGTTGTCCGGAATTCTATTAACACTTTCAAACAAACTATTATTATTACATTTACATATACCTGATTAAAAATGGATTATTTTCAGATATTTATGACTAACACAAATACAACTGGATCATATGCAATAGTATGTATACCAGAAGTGAAAATCAATTGGAAAGATATGAATTTTCTTATGAAGAAGGTTCTCAACCCAATATTCCATGCTATATCAATGATATTATTCCTTCTTGTGGCTGTTATATATTTTGTGTTGCCAACACTAAGGGACTTGGCTGGAAACATTATAACAACTATAAATATGTGTCTGATTGTGAGTCAAGCAGCTGATTTAGTAAGGATATTTACTGAGTTTAGCAACCATGTTAGCTTCATGATTACTGGTAGGTGACCATTACCATTTTATTAAGTTGTAATAATATCTCATTATAACAATGTCTACATACATATTAGTAATTTTTACCCAACTGCGTAAGAAGGAGGGTGGTTTTTGATTGTCACACCTTCAGAAATTGTGATTCAATGAGATTCCTTACAATGTTTCCCATCATCCAAGTGATGATAAAATAGAACTGAAGAGTTTGTTTTGTTTAAACGCGATAATCTCAGGAAGTACTGGTTCGAATTAAAAAAAAAACTGTTGGATAGCCCGTTTATGGATGAAGGCTATAGGCTAGATTAGATAACGCTACGACAAATAGTAACGGAGCAGCAATGGAAAATGTTACAAAAACGGGAGAAACTGACGCATACGTAGTTGCGCGTCCTTAAGTATACTTTAAGTACTCAACTGTAGGCCTTAGCACACAGTTATGGTATCCTAAAGTAACATGTAATTTTATAGTTTTCATGAAACAACCTATACCTAAAGATATAATTAATTTTATTTTCAGATGTAATTCTATACATCAGTGTGTTAGCTGCATTCTTCTGGTTAAACAGTTTTGGTTTTTACATATGGAAAACGTTCAAGTATGTATGACAATCTAAATAAGGTGATAACGCAAGTACTGATTAAACCATTAAAAAATATTGTACTTGGAATTCTATTCTAAAATATCCCTAATATTTTTTCAGATCTCGTAACGTATTCCTACGCGTAACAGATGTGCGTAAATATTGTTACTATTCAAGTGTGGTATGGTGTAGTGTGACAGTGATGGCAGCAATGGCTATATGTGCACATTTTCTGTTGGATACTGGGGTCCCTAACAGAAAGAACAGGATTCCTACAATGCTTGTTGATGAAGTTGAGCAGGAAACTATTGGTAAGATTTTTTAAAGATAGTTACATATACGATTTCGGCGGTTGTGAGGGATACGCAGGCGGTCGAATACGCATTAGATAAGCATTTATGAAAGCTTACAGACCAAGGTGCTGGCCAGGTGTTCCTGCCTTAACAATTCAATTTGGTTATTTGACTACTATAACAATTACAACAAAGTATTTTATATTATCTATGCAATAATACGATAAAACGTTCTGAAAAAAAGGTATTATGTTCACCCACAATTTTAATGTGTTTATACATTTTATATTCATCAAAAGAAATACTAAACAAATAAAGGAAATCTGACATCAGAAGCTTGCATTTTAAACTTGAAGAGTGTCGTTTTCAAATTATGATAAGCTCTGCCGACTAAAGTCTATCTATCTATCAGAAACAACATGAAATTATCTTTGAAAAACTGGTTTGAGAAATATTTGTTATAGGTATGTAAAAATTAATACTACTTTTATTCATTTCAGGACTACTTGGAATAGCAATATTCTTTACCCCAGTCGCATTCACCATATTATTTAACGTTTTCTTTTATGTCACAACATTAAAAATCATTAAAAGAATTAATATATATGGGAGAATTCACCATAAATTGAAAGGATGGTAAGTTACTCAACTTTTTTTAATAATTAAAATCATTGGTAGCGCAGTAGTAGTAGATTCTAATGAACATGTTTTTTTTTTCAGTTTCAATTTATTCCTCCAGTTGTTTCTAATAATGACAACAGCTTGGCTGTTTCTCTTGTTGTCATGGCTCAATATTGATGAACTACTCTACGCACACATATTCGTCAATCTGCTTCAAGCTATTCTTATATTCTATGTGTGCGTGCTACGGCAGTCTCATGTAACGTTTTTATTGCGCAAGAGTTGTTGTTATGCAGAACCTGTCCCTACAGGGGAGTGGGGCGATGAAATGACTCATATGAATGGTGGTTACTACTAAGAAGCCATTGAATCTCGTATAGATTACAAATTAGGGCTGATTTACACTAGCTTGTATCGTAGAGGCACAGATGTAGTCATATTTATACAATGGATAGATTAATATTTTTTCTGTGATTTTAATGTTTCACTATAACAAAATGACGCCATGAAACACGCCGTTAGATAAGATTAGGGTTAAGGATTCATTGCAGTTGTTATTGTATATTATACTCAATTTTCACTGTTATGTACAAATATGCGTGCCTTGTAAATGTGCCTCAATGTTAAAGAAGAATCTTCATTAGAGTTAAACCTTCGCGATGTTTTGATTGCCTGAAATGATTATTAGATGATAATTCATTGATATTAAGCCCCTTATTGATAATGCTTTAACAACAGTACTTTATCTAGAGAATGTTTTATCTTATTCTATTTTGAAAATAGAATGTAAAACAAAAACATTACATTCGTGTCATGATTAAAGGGGTAGGTGTTTATAAACGAAACAGTATTTCATTATTATTCAAAAGCGCGTAAGAATTGAATATATCTTTAAATAGTGAAACTCAGTGTCTTAAAAATGTTGGAATGTTATATATTTAAATTGTTTAGTAATTTACAGTATCGTGTATATTGTATAGTGTCTACAAATTTATTATATTATCAATGTCGACATTAGCCTTATGATTCTTGGTAGGTATTTACAGTAAAACTACTGCTTTACTGTACATAGTAGCAACTATTGGTAATGTTAACTATGTGTTAAAATCATATTTGAATTTAATTCCAAACCAAAATATTGGTTAAAATCTCGTCAAATTGAAATTAATTGCTCACAAAAGATACTTAAATTTTATTTTAGGAACTAACAATATGTTTTGTAATTTAAACTAAGTGAAAAATTGCTCGTCAATCTCTTTCGTTGATGATTAAATTTCGTCTTTATCCAATTCGAATAGAGTTGAAAATTTATTTCAGGATCTACTGCTGTCTTATCCTGCATACTATTTAGAACTCTATTTGAATAAGATAAGGATGATATTTAAGGATCAGACACGTCATACATGCGTTTGCGTGGGCATGGATGTACACATTATATTATTAAACATAAACTGCCGTTCACTACTGAAATGTGACGATAACCGCTATAACTGTGCCATAATCCCTTGGCTAAATTTAAACACACATTTCTGTTAGATTGTAGAACTAAGATGAAACTCGGGACGCGCATGTAGACGAACGCATAATACATACGCATTGTACGCCTACTGCGTACAATGCGTATGTATTATGCGTTCGTCTTCCGTTTGACCAATCATTAAAAAAAATCGGGCAGCTTTCCACTTGGTCTGAATTGACGCTAAGGGTACATTTATACAAATACAACTAACAATAACAAGAAATTAATGTATCAGACTGAAAAAAGATATTTTTAACCTATGACATATTACAAGTATTATTAATACTATATGCAGTACAAATTTGATTGTGACCTTAATATTGTTCTGAAGAAAATTTGAGTTGTTACAAGTTAGCCATATCTGTCTGTTTGTAGTATCGTAGCGCATAAACGGATGGATAGCCCATAACGGATAACTTTTTTATTAGAACCGTTTTTTTTATTGGATTATAACTTGCAGTGTTGGATTGTGGGGCCCCATATTATATTTATTATTATTATATTACTAGCAATCCTGTACACAAACCATTGAGTTTTGGGGGTTTTGGTGGGGACCAAAACCCCCAAAACTCAATGGTTTGTGTTAGGAATGGGTTCACGGTGGTAGTATAATGGTTACGATTCGAGCTTGCGACCTCACACTTGCGAGTCCGATGCCTTATCGCATAGCTTATGTTCGCATAGCTTATTGTGCTGATAAGCATGTACATTATAAAAAGAGCTTTTTATGACAAAATTGGGTATATTTTGATTACCTACTTTTGATACACAGCCTTTTCATCCACAAATCAGTCATTATACAAACAAAAATTTGGATAGGTACACAATCAAATGTTGTACTAATAGTGGACGAGCTTTATATCCGTCCCGTTCTATATAAGGCAGCTATTTGCGATTTTAATATTATGTACTGCTCTCTTGCACTAACATTATGTAAGAATAACTTTTTATTTTTTATATGTTTACTTTGACATTCTATTGTACGAAACTGTATTGTGACACAACGCATTTAAGTTTTCTATTTAATTTAAGATTTAATGTAATAAAGATAATTAACGTCTTATTCGATTTTTATTTATAAAAAAAACCTAACTAGATTAGCTACTCTCTACTCGCAGGAGATATTAATGTACAAGTGTACGCACATGTGCAATGTACACTTCATATTCCCTCACTCTCATAGTCTCATAGAGATTAGGCGCAGGACCGCTGACTTGACATGCTCTTCGTGGAACGGAGGGGGTGTTATAGTTTTTGAAAACGGTCACGCATATACTGCTTGGTACTCGCGGACCACTCAAATCTACCTATAACATATATCTATTTAGATCCTATTGCTTACATTCGTAACGTTGACTCTTAATTAGTTTAAAACGAAAGCTCGAAAATCTTAGTTATAAGTAACAAACACAAAGAATTATATAGATGTTTTCACAAATATATCGTATCAGAAGCTACCTTCTAATACGAAGACGAAATTCGACTTAGTAAACGTATTTTGTTGTCGTAAATATTGAAAAATGTATTTCGGATTTTAATATCTACCCATACATATTTTTCCAATTGGGTAGAGCGCATGTAACTTGACGCTCTCTCCCATATGCATGATATTTTATTCCCAAAAAAAATAGAGATCCATACGAAAACTGCTTTTATAGTGGAGAAAACTCCGTGCGCAGCCGGAACAGGCCGCTAGTATATAATAAATACAAAATTGCCTATATTGCCATCACATAAAAATAATAAGTCTTATGATACGTCATGTTGATAACACCATAATATTCTTTAAATCGTATAATTACGTCTCATTTTTTAGCAAACCGTCCCTTACACTACAAAAACCTCAACCTATAGCAAAAAATCCACTTACTTGATCAAACAGTTGCCCTTCAGCTCTCCTGGTAAGTGGCGCCATCTGACAACGCACGACCAGGTGACAGTCGTCCATGACAGTGTTGAAGAAACGACGCGTAGGCAATAACGCCTCCAGGTCTATCATCAGTTCCAAAAATCTCTCGCAGTATCTGTAAAAAGTAAACATGCATTAGTCACAACTTTAAAGGGGCCATTTTTTACGGCGATTGGTGGCGGCACTATTAGCAACTATTTGCTCGGCCAATAATGGCAATATGTCTACAATTGTATGGCGCATGATCCAGTCTCCTAAACGGGCTACACAACCCGGCAACAATAAAATAGAGGGCGACTGAAACAACAATAAAATTGGCCGGGCAACATTGTGGAAAATAGATCGCTCAGCGATCGTCCGGCAACCATCAAATCAATATAGGAGAGTACTGCCATGTTGCGGGCCACAGCATTGTCGCAAAAATGGCCTGTTTAGACGCCCCTGAATGTCAACTTATTCAATAAGAGGCTATTAAAGGAAGAGGAATTTCAGGGATGATAAACTGACAAATTAGGAATCTAATCCAGCGGCGAAGGAAATAAATGAGATGTATAAATAAATAAAATCCAGAACTCCCAACGTCAATCCAATTATTTACGTAAGTACACAGCCCAAAGTCGAAGCCGACCCGCGCAACTTCGTCTGCGTAAATTTTCCCCGTTTGTGCAACATTTTTTATAGCTGCTCATCTATTTTCTTTATCTAACAGTAAAATATTTTTTCAATTCGGACCAGTAGTTCCTGAGATTATCGCATTCAAACAAACATTAGCTTTATAATATTAGTATAGAAAATAGTTTTTTTACCCGACTGCGCAAGAAGGAGGGTTGTTTTTCGAGTGTATATATTTATGTATATTTCTTTGGCACGCTCTAGAGCCTAAATGTCTAGATGGATTTTAACTTGAGAGGTATCGTTAGATTCGTCTCAGTTGTGAGGACATATACAGTAGGATCAACGTAACTTGACCGAATTGAAGTTGGCGAAAAGTGGTTGCGCAGATGCATTTTTAGTACTAAATGGTGACGGGAATCGGGGGGCGGGGGCGGTAACTAAACCAAGGGAATTAAGAGATGCGATTACGCATTACATTGTCATAATTAGTATTACTAACTCATGATTTTAGTGAAAAAATTGTTTTTCAAACTTTCCTTAGTATTTACTGTAACTGTTCTAAATTTAAACTTTTATGGACTCATATATAATTATAGTATTTTTACATTGTTGAATTAAAATTTTGTTAGTGTTTTTAATCGATTAAACATTAAAAATCATTTTCGTAAGTAATTTTAAGGTCTTATCTATATGACATGCGCGAAAGTGTTAAGAACAATCGGACCAGTAGTTCCTGAGATTAGCGCGTTTAAACAAACTCTTCAGCTTTATAATATAAGTATAGATGACAAATATTCATTACTAGCTGTCCCGCGCAACTTCGTATGCGTCAATTTTCCCCGTTTTTGCAACATTTTTCATTGCTGCTCCGCTCCTATTGGTCGTAGCGTGATGTTATATAGCCTATAGCCTTCTTCGATAAATGGGATATCCAACAAAAAAAGAATTTTCAAATCGGGCCAGTAGTTTATGAGATTAGCGCGTTTAAACAAACAAACTCTTCCGCTTTATAATATTAATATAGATTATTATCCTTGTTACACAAGCATAGATCAAATGGAAGTCTTGTTGTTTTTGTGGCGGTAGCCTGTCCAGAGTACTAGTACTATATAATAGAGGTTAATGCACTGGGTACATCAAAATTAGGATTTTTGGCGCCAAAATATTTTACTTATTAATTTTAAGCAGTCGGGTCTTTAGGGTCCCGTAGCCAAAATGGCAAGAACGGAACCCTTATACCCTTATAGTTACGTCATGTCTGTCTGTCTGTACGTCCGTATGTCACAGGCATTTTACTCAAAGACTACTCTATGAATATTCATGAAATTTGGTGTCAAAAGGTGTCTTGTAGTAGCCGCTACTTGGTCTGATTGCTAAATAATAAAAATAAAGATTTTTAGGGGGGGGGGGGGGTGAAGCATCCATGTGAAAGAAGCTGAATGTTTTTTATATGTGGCACATCATTCGACAGGTCTTTTAAAAACATTTTAAGCTTTCTAATAAACCTTTTTGATCGAGTAAATATTTTTGGAAATAATCGCTCCGAATGTTGTTGTCCCCCCCCCCCTTAACTTTTGAACCGTGTGACAGCGCTTAATAAGTATGTACTAAAATACCAAATAGTGACTTCAAATAACTATTCGTACCTTACAGAGTGTGAGTCCACATCCCCAATCTCAGGAATGCTCTCCAATATACGCATGAATTTAATCATGAGGCGTTGTAGGTATCGCCGCTCCCAGCTCAATTTCTCTAACAATTCTGGCTTATCCTTCTTTTGAATTGCACGCCAATACTTCCTCCACTTCGGCACAGCTTTGAACTCTTGGTTTCTTCGACCTATTATTAAAAAAATATAAATTAATCATTTTCGTACTTTGCTACAATAATATCTACTGCATAGGTACATACAGCGAAGTGTCGGATCTATGGATTTATTTCTGGAGGGGCCAACAAGGTCAACTTGCTGAGGGTAAATTTTATCAAGGAAAAGAGACACACATAAACGAACGATTTAAGATACTTTTGCGGTATTGGGGGGGAAGGGCTTTAGTCCTCTAGACTTCTTCCCGAGACTACTACTCTCACACCGAACGCCTAACTGTTAGACTCCTTCACATCATCAGTGCTTTCAAAGAGCGCAAATCGTTAATTCCTGATATACACATATAACGTCCTATACATTTTCAGACGAATATTATGGATGTTCGTTTACTACTGTAATCACATAACATTGGCACCTACTAGAGTAGAAAGCGCAAGAGGGTGCCCCCCGCGTGTCAAACTGTTGGTCAAACGGTCATATGCCCAGTTTGCACGACTGATCGCGTGTTAGTCGACCAAGAACCTTTGATCAATGAGTCCATCAAAATAAAATATAGATTGCTGGCTGCTATTTATGCAGCCAGCAATATATATTTTGCTGATTTAAGAAATATCAGTTCTAGGCGGCGATGTAGGTATAAAGTGTCGTCTAAGTATAGTGCATATCAAATAATAGTACTTAGTAATAAGTTCAGTGTACTTAAATATTTGTACATAAATTTTTGTATATGGTACTAGCTTTTCGTCTGCGTTATGTTTGAGGTTAATGGTTTTTTTTGTCGTGAAAGAACGCAGCACGGTCCGGCATGATAGATTCATGTGATCAGCAAATGTACATGCAGCTGAACTAACGTTATACGCTACTGTGCAGATATTGTTCGTTGTGTGTGTCATAGTACACAGTTCCTTAGTGAGTGACAATGATAATAATATGGCCGTATTATTAACGACCGACGGTCGAAACGTCGGGGAAGAAATCAAAGTATTTAACCTTACTACCTATACTATATAAAAATACAGAATTTTATAGGTAAAGTGATTTGTAAGTTTCGTCAGTTTTATGTTAAACAAAACGGAAATAATGGCTAACCTGTAATATTTGTTTTTATATGATATTTACAATAATTAAGTCTTTTTTTGTGTATTGTATCTCGTTATTACTAATATAATACACATTTATTACAAATTAAAATGTGTGTAGATGCCGAAAGTTGGCTTTCGTTGCCGCAAGTAAGTCGCCGTCAATATGTGCTTACTACATAAATAATAAAAAAATTATACAGGGTGCCAATTTAGTCAGTCGGATCCTCGGATGATCAGACCATGTACTGTTAATTTTAAATTATTCGGGTGCGATCCCACATGGGACGCCACTTCGTTTGGTGAGTAAACCTAGTTCAATGGCGGGGTACCAACATGGATTATGTTGATAAATAACAACTATTTTCGCTTGGTAAACAACAAGGTCCCACGTTGAAGTGCAGTAAATGTTGTAGCGGATTGAAGCGCCAATCTTCGGATTTTGATTAATATTTTTATAAAGAAATTAAGGCTTTTTTTTAAATATATGTCTAAATCCCCCCCCCCCCACCCCTGTTTTTAGACTGACTAAATAGGCACCTTGTAGATGGCAAAAAAAATGTATGGTCAAATTATGTACTTTTAATGTTTGTTTTGATCTTTGTAAATTCATGACAACGTAAAATTGTAGAGAAACATTTGTTTTCCAGAATATTTTTGCAAATGCTATTCCTGCATAGTGTAAAATAATTTATTGTTATTGTAGTCATCTAGCCAATTGTCACTGTCTTTTGAGCTTCTATTAAACGTTCTACGGTTTTATCGAGTCGAAATTCTGTCACCACAATATCAACAAGCAAAAGCTCAAGACAGTTTTAAGATTACACTTAAAAACAATTTCAAGTACGCTATAAAATTATAAGTCAGTCTTGTTGCAAACTATAAGACTGAGATAACAAAAACGAATGCTCTTGAGAATGTTATGAGTAGTCATGTGCTCTTTAGAAGGGTACCACGCCTTTTTCGACCTACTTACACAATGGTAAGACGAAAAAACAAGATACCTGTATAAATTGGCGCATCCAGGAAGGGGGGGGGGGGGCATTAACTCCCGACCTGCGCCTATTAGATGTTGTCGAAAGTGCAGTTAACTCATTAGCTTTGATCACATATGACACATATTTGTGGAATGTTAGACAAAAACAGTTCTTGGAATCTGAGGTTCCAGGGTATTGTTTACACTAATCCTTTTTCTAATTCCGGGAACTGCTAATGAGTTTTGACCATCTCGCTTCTACACGGAACAATAGCACGAAATAAGTATATAAATACCTTCTTGCAAGCTGATCCACATACTGAGCGACACAAGACGCTTGACCTGATCTCGACACAACTGCACTTCCATACTTCCGAAGCAATGGTTTAGAAATAGAAGCAGAGCTGTCTGCTCTCGCATATTACTGCTCGTATTGTCTTCGGCAATGCTAGCTCGAAGTACTTGCTCGAAAAAGCCTGGGAACTCGTCTGGTTTCTTCAAGAATGCCTATAATGTAGAGAATAAGATATTTGGTTATTACATTGTTATGTTGATGCCAAAAAGCGCCAAGACACGTTTAAAGCATGAGCCGTGGGCGAAAACCTTTTTTTGACGTGATGACGTCTTATAAATCGATGACCAGCTGCACTCACGAAAAACTGTGACGTCACCGCACGTTCCGGTGACATATCGAGGACACTACCCCTGTCACAGGCATGGTTGTTTATTACAATGTCATCAATGTTTTGGCGATTGCAGCGACATGGGATACAATTAAAAACAAAAAAAGGTTTCGCTGGCATGGTTGTTTATTCAATGTCAATGTCACGATGTCACGAACCATTTTTTTATTGTTTAAAAAAAACAACTTCCTTACTAAAAAAACCTTGTCGCGGGAGAGGGAATATGCACGTGACTCCAAAATGGACGATTTTTTTATTTTGTAATGTTTATTGTAACACAAACATACTCATAATTATTTTTAAAATTTATCTTAATTTAATAGTGACACAATATTTATAATGAGCTTTTTTGACTTACTTTTTTTTTTTAGTATATTTGTGAACCAAACACTTGTTGCCATCGAACTCGTGTAATCTGACGTCACAGAATAAGCGCAGCAATATGGCCGCGTTTAAGTCGTCCGAAAATTATAGTGATTTTAATATTTTTTTTTAGCTTAATGGTTTATATTTTGGATGTTGTAGGTATATTATTTTGGTAATGTAACAACTAGTACAAAAGTTTAAAACAATAAAAATACGTGCATATTCCCATTATGCAAATCACAGAGAAAATCTGTAGGTACATCCGGACCGGACTCGGTTTCTGGATCACAAAAAGTGGTGTACCATACAGGAATCGAACCCACTTTACCCAGCGAACATTTGCACTCTGACTACACCCCCGAGGCAGTTCATTGGTCCATTTACATTTGAAAGATGTGCAGCACGTTACGTTCTTTCATCAGTCCCATGTTGTTCGACTACTACCGCACTCAATAGTAGCTACACATACGATTATTAATAATAATATCTTGGGACAACTCACACAACGTCATCTGATCCCAAACTAAGCAGAGCTTGTACTAAGGCAATCAGACAACTGATAAACATACTTATATATTTCTAAATACATACATAGTATAGATAAATAACACCCAGACACAGAATAAACCATCGTTTTATGTTTCACACAAAGTTTTATACTGGGTGGGGATCGAACCCATGACCTCCGGCTTAGCAGTCAGGGTCACTAACCACTAGACCAACAGGCCAGTATTGGTGAGCTTATCTGCGTTTGGGCTCACGATTCGTGTTGGTAACTATGCCATGGACGTATCCCGTCGTGGGATTAAGGGATTCCACCCCCCCCCCCCCACTCCTACGAAAATTCAAAAAGGTAGGTACACAGTACATATTTGGTCAGTGTTTAGTCAATTATACCCCCTTAAACACCCTCCCAAATTATGGAAACATTCCCCGAAAAATTCTGGGTACGCCTATGAGCTATGTGTAGTATGTTTTTGTGAAATAAATCCGACTGAGGCAATTATAAGATGCCTTCACTTTACGGTACCTTTCACCACTTTTTTTTTTTTTTTCAAAGAAGATAACTAGCAATGTGGGTTTGAGTTCCACATTACTAACAATCTTGTTAACCCCTCCAGCTAGCTCAAAGGCTTGTGTTAGGAGTGGGTTCACGTCGGTAGTATAATGGGTAGGATTCGAAACCGCGCCCTCACGATTGCGAGACAGTCTTACAATTCAATTAATTTCGTAATTACAATTTAAACTATAAAACTTACCTGCCAAGCGGGCACTCGTTCGCGAAACTTCTCATTGATCATGACGATGATGGACATCATGTGCGCTTGAGTAGCCTCTCCGGTCACATAGTGCGGCCAGAGATAGTTCTCCAAGTACTGCGAGAACTCCAACATCATAATCCTACGTACTGAGAAACTGAAAACAGAAATATTTACCATATTTGAGCCACTTTTTACCCGAATACGCCAGAAGTGCGTTTCGTTTTTTTCTTTATAAGGATAACTGCCTAGCAATGTTACCACATTATTAGCAATCCTGTTAACCCCTCCAACTAAGCTAAATAGTTATGTTAGAAGTAGGTTCACGTCGGTAGTATAATGGATAGGATTCGAACCCGCGACCAGACCGATGCCTTAACCTTGGGCTACCGCCGCTTATGTGATATATGATTGACCGGTTTTATTTGAATCGCCGATATATGATTGACCGGTTTTTAAACGTGTCACCCTTCTATACCGGGAAGAGATTAGGCGTCGGATCGACGACTTAACATGCTCTTTGACGTTAAGCAAATCCTGCACCTAATCTCTCTTCCATGAGATTGTAACAATGAGGGAATAGACAGTGCATTTGTGTTTGCGCAACCTTGTGCGCTATTTTATCGCCTGCGTTTTTTTTTTTAATGTGGCTAATTAAAATAAAATTATATTAAATACTTACTAATTACGCACTTTTGCACTTACGTCATTATAAACTTCTTATAAACAGACTCCATTATATTAAAGTACTTTTATTATTTTTCATACATAACTAAACTTCAATAAATTAGGATTTAACATTTATCCTTATTTTAAATATAAAACTACTTTAAAAAAATATTTAAATATAAACACTGCATTCATGCACAAACATTAAAAAAATACTGGCGAATTTTCGAAAAAATAAATAGGTCATTGCACTTGATTCTATAGGGCCGTTGACCTTAAATTTCTTCATTTGTTTAAATCAGTTAGGCTTTGCCCTGCATAGAAAATACATGTTCTATTTTCTCTTATTAAGAGTTATGTGAAAAGAAGTAGAAATATATAGAGTAACTTACTTGGATCCCAGGATTTCAGCTTGGTATATTGACTCCACAATAGAAGCATCATAAGGTAGGTGACTCTCTTTAGTTTGAGGCGACCAGTACTGGTTCGCAAGCTGTGAACATTGCAACCATGTTGATTTGTTAAACAATTCAATGTGGAGTGTTATATAGATTTGTTTGATCACTATTGTGCCTATTAAAATACCAGTAGGCTCTTTGTAAATTAAAATTGTAATAAAACATGACTATCTAGATATTGTATAAAATTTCCAAGCACTTAGTCTCAAGTTCCTAATAGTTGGTAATGGATTCATTACCAGGTATTTGGAATGGTGATCATCTTTATTATTTGGAGGCAATATACATGATGTGTTTTTCATATGCGTTTAGATGCATTTGCAGGACAAGTTATTTTAAAGACAACTCTGCCATTAAGGTAGAGTCTACAAATGTGCTATAAACACATAACCCACAAGAACACCAGATTCAGAGTAACCACTTGTGGCTCACACAAACTGGTGTCCTCTATGCATAGGCGGATCCAGGGGGGGAAGGGGGGCATATACCCTATTTTCTATACCGAATTTCTTGGGCCTGTTGCCCCCACCCAGAACGATTTTTTCGGGGCACCCCCCCCTGTTGGTTATGAATCTCACTTTAGCCCCCCCCCCCCCCCTCAACAAACTGCCAGTAAGGCAGTCATATTCTATATTTATTTGCACATTGATGGTGCAAGTATTAGGGCTACAAGCTTTGACATTGTTATTTAAACTACAGCATTTAAATGTTCTGAATCTAGTTATATGTTTTAACAGTACAGTAGCGAAATTTTATAAAGCTGAGCGTATAAGATGAGATAAAATAAATAAATAAATGAAGTCTAGTCCCTATTCATACTATGATAATAACAGTATTTTAAGTAGTAGTGTTTTGTCTTCTATTTTGTTTTGAAAATGGAATTACATTATCATAACAAAATAGACTACATATTGATACATTCAATACTAGGTAAAATTACTCAATGAGTGATATGAATAAGTAATAAGGTTTATGTGTAGAAATTCAGAAGCACATAATGATTATAAAATATTAGTAGAATTTTTGAACTCCATAAGAAGGTTCGCACCTAGAAGAGTATTCAACTACGTCATTTATTTTGTATCTTTGTTTTGGGCATCAATTTCGCTGTAATGTCCTGTTTGCCAACCAAATAATAAAAAAATATATGATACAACTTTCTTCCTATTTATGATTTTATTTATCTATATTAAGATATACTAATCCATGATGATAACAGCATTGAAACTAATAAACGTTTTGACTTCTGCTACTCTATTTGAAAATTGAATTAAAAAGAAAACATTCACTAATAAAATAATCTCACTCAATCACTAATAATTTATGTAATAACATGTTATGAATATGGGATATGTTCTTACATTTTTATTTATTAAATAAAAATAAACTTTACAAATTATCGCATTTACTCAAATCAATAGATTTTTAGGTTACTATTTAACAAAAACAACATTTGTGTATGAACTTATTATTACTTCAAACATACTTAGTACAATAGGAAAAATAAGTTTTCCACAAATATATTATTGCTACACAAACATTACGGTTCACAGCATAATTCTGGATACATTATATATTATTCTTACCCCATTGTAAAGCAAATAAAAACATGTTTGGTGTGTGATAATAATATGCTAAATGAAATCAGTCTTATTTTGAAGAATTAACGAAAATATGTGGCGTATCCTTTCATTTGGGGAATTATAATCATAATTAATTTATGTTTCAAGCCACAAAATACCGATCATAGGCTAGAATTTGTATTAAATTAATCAATGTTATGAAATTGATAACCTCACTTACCTGGGTAATTCTATCAGCATTTATCTGAGAAAGAGTCGGTAACGGTATTTTAGGTTTATCTGACGGAGGAGCGGCGTCTACTTTCATGTTGATCACTGTATTTTCAACAATAAAGTGATTTAAAAATAATAATCAAAACTGACACAATCCAACACGATTTACAAACAAACTCTGTTGAATGAATGAATTGTAATTTGACAGCCTAATGAATGAAATTCATTCATTTGTCAACGTAGAGTTGCAATTAGAAAATTGAAATTCCATCGAATTCGACATGACAACGGTACGGAATAATAAACAAAGACAGAATACCGAGAGTAACTACAGAAGGTTTACCTTCCTTACACTTCTATTCTGTAAATGAAGATATTTGAAATATTTTATTGTGCCTCCTTTTTATTTGTAAATTTAAAATGGAATAGTTGAACATTTATAGATTGGAAAAATTTAATGTACTTACCTGTGAAATAATAATTAATGATTTATTGTATATTATTGTTGGAGTTTGCTGGTCTACACTGGTAAAATGTGATGATCCAATGCTCTTTTATAACAACAATTTTGTGCCACTTGCGAATAAAATGATTCTGATACAAAATGGCAACAGTTTACATATGGCGTAAGACTTTTTGTAAACGTACAAAATGCCCACGCTGTTTGTATAACGCCGTGTATGTATGCTATTTGCCTACACTTAGTGGTCGCACTAGGGCTGTCAACTGTGTACCCAAAAAGGAATGTTCAATGCAGGAAAATAAAAAACTACCTCGGTAGTGGTATTTGTATACCTATAGCATTTTTTTCAAACAAACCGTCGAAAGTAAAACCAAAAATGTTACGAAGGGCCCTTCATCTTGCGATGCACCGAGCACGACTTTATTGACAGAAATATTAAAAAAATAACTCTTTGCGATGTCAATAAGCACTTGTTTAATTTACTGGCTATGAAAAACGTTTCTATGTAATTTTCGACCCTATTTACATTGCATGCTGTTTTTTTCTTATATTCGTGATTAGTGTCATAACCCGTAAAAAGTGTTTTATTCACAATAAGGTCAAAAGTCGCTTCCATCTAATTTAAATTCTTCCGAGTGATTAGTTTTTACCCTAGTGGTAAAAACTAATATTATAATTAAATATAATTAACTTAAATTATTCTCACAATGATATAAAATTCTGAGACTGTATTCATTTATGAATAGGTACCTAAATTATTTTGTGCACATAAACATAATATTGATTATCCCAACTTAAGTTCGCTCATATACCTCAACTCTTCAATAGAACTAACGAATCGTCACCGAAAATAAAACTAAAAGAGAAAACCAGCGTACGCTATGTAATTTTAAGTTTGCATTGAATGGCAATTTAAACAAACACTAACAAAACAAGTGTACTACATTTCAGTTGCGTTCCATTTATCAAGGTACTTAACGCACATTGGCAGGCAGCGCGTGACACTCGCTCGGTCGCTCACTGGTTTGACGTGTTTCGTGATTCCGTGACTGTGAGCGATATCTATGTGTGCGTGCATTAAGAGCATTTTTACGAAGTTTGCCTTCTGTGCGTATTCTGTGTTAAAGCATTAAACTGCGGTCAATCTATTTGTGATACGGTAAACGGTACATCTTATCGTATCTTTACTCATTTCTGTGCCAAAATAATGGTATTACACTTTAACTTCGACATTTTTAATTGTTCCAGCATAAAATATGATGTTTGATCCACCGGATTATCCTTATAAAGAATTATCAGAAACATACGATTTACTTTTTAACAACGATACAGAAAATAATGGACAACATTCCAGCCTTAACAAAAATATATCTGATTTATCAATAGCAAATAATGTGGACAATCAATTGTCCCTAAGTTCAAATGATTCTGGAAGGTTTTTCAACATTGAAAATACTAATTTATTTCAAGAAAACAGCCCTACATTGCAACAAAATACTGAGTTATACATTGTTCAGTCGGATAATCTTTTTAATTTTGAGCCAGTTTTACTTGATGAAAATACAGTTAACCAATTTTTACTGCCACTTCAAGATACATCAGAAAAACCCAAGGTCTCGTTACATTTTAAATCATACTTAAGGTTGTTGTATTTGTATTCTAATTGTATTGATTATCAAGTTGAAATATTTTAGAACACAACAGAAATAGCAGGACCGGACTTACTCGCTTTACATTCTTGTGTGATATGCCATGAAATCTTTACCACAGAGGCTGATCTTTTAGACCACACTATATCACTTCATACTTCAACCACGGACAACTCATTAAATCAAACTCAAAATACATTTATACCAACTACAATTAATGATAAAGTCAGCGCTAAGATTTCGGAAGGTGCGTAAAGATCCAATTTTTATTTTTCAAACCAAAATAAAACAGTCAGCTAGGAATTAGGAAAATTGCGAGCATCAATTGCATCAACAATTATTATTTTGCATCAATAATACTCAAGCAGCATCAAATAATTAATAAGCTTATTGTTTTTATCGATTCAATGTTTTAGAGCCTGCTAACAGTAATGAAAACTTTGAAACGGAATGGCTTGTATGCAAATTATGTGAACGTGTTTTGTCAACCGCTCTGGAAGTAGAACCTACAGGTAACCTAACCGATTAGATAAATATTTTTTGTCATGTTAAGTACAGGTGCACCAGAATCGGATGAAAAATGGGGAAGTTATAATTTAGAAATGGTAACACATTTTTTTATTGAATTACATAACATTTGCGTAACAGCTTATTACCAAGTTCTGTCTCAATAGAACTAACTCGAACTATTTTTGTTCAGCAACTCCGGCCACGCGAATGTCTGCTCTCGCACTGATTAATAAAAATTGAAACACGCAAACATCCCAATTTTCTGTTTCATCCCATTCCTTTTCACGACTGGCGTAAATTTAAGAATATACGTTTCAACGAAAATGTGTCCTACTGCAATTTAGAAAGTTGTAATCAATCGTACGTACTCGTACTTTAACAACTGTCAGATAACATTACAATTTATAAATCAGAAATTAAAAAAAATCTTCTCATAAATTTTTTGTACACCTCTATCTACAGATGATAATGATAGAATTTCCAAAATAATTCAATTTCATTTTCTAGAACAACTATGTTGTACTGACGGTGATGGCAAAAGTAGCGTATCGTCGCGAAAACTTTGCACAATGTATGTTTGTGATTATTGTAGCGGCTTATTTGCTGATGGAGATGCTCTTGACAGACATCGTCTAACGTGTTTCGTGGAAGATGAGGGAAACTACTACGGAAACCAAAACGTATGTGATGTTTATATCTTTTCCTGATATAATGAACAATAATAACTTTTTATTTCGGACCAGTGCATATCCATATTTTCTTAGTAACAAGATGAAACTTAAGAACTAGTGTTAGTATTATAAAACTTAATATTAATTATAAAAAATGAATGAACGGTAAATAAAATTATATATATTTTAGGTGGGGTTAAATTTAAGCACAAATGTAACCCAGTGTAATGCTTGTGACATTTGTGGTAAACAGTATCCATCTTCAGACGAGTTGAGGATTCATATGGTGGAGTGTCACAGACCGCCACCACCCAGGAATACGAGGCGGGCTTATACAAATAACAATAACAATAAAATGTGGAACTGTGGATCTTGTAATCAATTGTTTGCCACTGCCAGGTAACTTTTGCCTACATTTTTATATATTAATATTTCATTTTTAAAATGAGAACAAAATATTTAATATCTATATTTTTTTTTTGACACGATTAAACCTTTTTTTATTGAGTGTTTTTTTGTTACGCTTCTTTTCCCTTGTCTTATTTTTAAGACAAGAGAAAAAAGGCTGAAAAAAAGTACAGATGCGAAAAAAATGTATACCTGGCAACACCAGTTTGACAATTGTTGTTGAACTACAAGTTTGCTTTCAAATTCGCTAGATGGAACTTATTTTGTAATGTTTTGTAATCATGAAATGTTATCAGTAATTAATTAGGCTGAAAAAGGCTATTAAATTTTATAAAGTAAAAAAATGTATGAAATTAATAACTTATATCATAAGCCGTAACAACATATATGTAGCAAACCTCATACGCCCGTAATAATACGAAGTTTGTTGTATAGATGTCGCTGATATAAAGAGAAGAATATTTTTTTTGAAAATCACAGTTTTGAATTTATTTACAGAGAGTTATATCGCCACAAGCGTGGCGAAGACCGTCCTCCGGGGGCTCCGTTGATGGCATATGTATGTGAAGAATGCGACAAAGTATTGGGGAGCATGTGTGCACTCCACACGCATAAGAAAATGCACAAAGTTACTAAGCCTGTAAGTTATATACAGGCTTGAATATTAGAACACAGTAGTCTGGTAGTCAGTGATTATGTTTATATATTTAACATGTGTATTAATGATATCTGTCTATCAACTAACCTACCTAGTGCCATTTGCTCTTTACCCAAAGCTAATGCAGGCACGGTTCCTGGAGGCCTACTCTGTTTCTTTATAACGAAATTCATGAATTTTCGTTTACTTAAATATCTTCAGTTTACGGGGAGTATTCAAATATTTTTTTGGATAAGCACAAGAAGTTCGAACCCATGGACGATTTTCTGGAACGATTAGATTGAATAGATGTTCCTGGCTTTGTATATCACCACCTCATTTTTGATCAAAACCTCGTTTTCATTGAAATAGAGTAGGCCTCCAGCTGTAGCCTTCAAATAAGGTTATGGGCACGGTAGAGGATAATGGATTGTGGGCACAGTAGCCGAAAGCCGATATTTTTTTATTTAGTTATGTATGTCGTCATTTTTAATAAAGCATAGTAGGTATAGCTAAATTTACATATTTTATCAGTTCAATTTATAAATAAGCATAGACAATACCGAAATCAATTAACTACTGGATCGGCTTATGGCATAGGTACATGTTATTTTTTATGTAAGAGTTTTTGGGGGGGAGCGTCGATCGAAATCTCACTTATTTTTTCATTAGCAAGAAACGATCTAAAACTGTACGAAATGTAGTTAAAATATATATTTTTCATGATTTTTGAGCGATTTGGACATTCATTGCGAACCCCGTCATGCGAGCTACTCGCACTTGACCAGTGTTGAGTTAATTATGGGGGGAGTGGTTCCTAAATTCGCCAAAATCACTTCACATAATTTAATCGACGCTTAGTAGGTGCCTAGTTAGTCCAATTATACCTATTTCTATTAGTCTCAAATATAAAAATTAGTTGGCAAACCGATGCTGTTTATAACAAAATATAATTCAATTAGGTACTGATTACCTCCACTCCTACGCATAGTTGAGAATGTAGAATGAACTCGGAGAAATGGGTTACTGTCATACGTGGGTGGTAGAATACGCTCTGTGGTGTTAGACCTGCGAAATGTCACATGATGTTATCGCAACAAAATTTAATGAAATGTTAAATCTTTTTTTATGTCTTCTTAAGACAATAGAGAGGATAATATATTTTTTTAATATTTCTAGTTGAAGTAGCGAAGTACTATTACTTATTCTGTATTAATAGGTAAGTAACCTACCAGTACCTCGCAACAAGATCACTTCTAATAATGTAATTTGTTTTTTCTGCCATGGGCATACCTATGGGGAAAGATTTGGGGGTTCCTAAGCCCCCCGAAATCGTAAAAAAATGAGGTAGGTAAATAATGCACATTTAGCCGATAACTCCCCCCCGAAAAATTATTCTGTGTACGCCCAGGGTTACTGCGTCTTAAAATTCTGTGGTTTTTGTAAGATACCCTTGATGATGGATGTATTTTAGGTTGACGGGATGGGCGCATACCTATCTATCAAAGATCATACAGCCGTCTCAAAAACGACTAACCTATAAAGTCAAACTACATTATTCACTTAGGTTACAAAATGCAACGCTATGAACGTCAGACAAATTTTATTTCTCATCAGACAAGATTCTTCATATAATGCCAAACTCGCCAAAAAAAGAGTAAAGCCGTGAGAAAAGAACTTAAACGGCTATTAGACTACCCTGAATCAGGGCCCTAACTCTTATTACACCGCTCTTTTTAAGGATTTAGGGTGCCTGATTTAGTGTAGTGTAATAAGCGCATTTGCAATAAAAACTCATGGCCACTTTTTTAAATGCCAGTTTTTGCAATATATTTATATATATACAGTTATGTCAGTAAGGAGCTGCAACTATTACACCATGAAACTCACGAAAACAATAACCATAGTACCCACTAGTACGTAAAAATACTACTATGATATTAGTACCTACCTGCATAATTGATGACTTGAGCCTATTGCTACGGTTTGCTATGAGGTGGAGCTACCTACATACCTACTACCCCAGTAGAGCTAAAAGATGTATAAATAACCTTAGGTATACAGGATGATTTTTAATATACTAATAACCCCTCGCTCTTGGCTTCTTTACATCACAAATAAGAATAACATACTAATATATATTTTTTTAATTACAAATTAAGCCTTCACCACCTACCACCTACTTTTGTCATACAATAATTTATCACACATATATGAGACCCTGGAGTAAAATCGATGTTTCTTTGTCAGGTTGAGGGCCTAAACTTCATAATAAACATCGATTTTACTCCAGTAAAATAGTCTGTAGGTGGTTAAGGTCATAACTCCAAAAATAAGTGGTAGGTGATGAAGGGTTAATTTATTAAAAAAAAATCTCAAACTGAAACAAAGTTTTTAGTGTTATGAGGGGTTATTATTATATTAAAAATCACCCTGTATATATGATTTTAAAATAATGATAAGCAAATAGTTAAAATGATTTACTCTTCTCTTTCTGAAATACTAGATGCTTACTACCATTTGAATTGTTTTTTACGCGATAGTTTATAATACCTATAAGTAACACATAATCTTTGTTTGTAGGGTTACCCGTGTCGTGTGTGTGGACGTCGGTTCAACCAGTCGGGTCATTTGGCGATCCACATGCGAATGCACACCGGGGAACGACCTTACCCCTGCGATCTTTGCCCCAAAGCGTTCAAAGTCAAGGTTCATAACGTTCATTTTATTTACTGTTAACGTACCTCCGACATAAAATAATAAGAGTACAGAGGAATGGACAAGGAATTTCGGACAACTTTGCCTTGAAGGTGTTCCAAGATTTCGTGTGAATGTGTCTATGTGGACGTTGCTCGAAAGATGTAGTACGTATGAAGCTTTCTTTCTGTATTCTCGGTGTTTATGCAACATTCCTACCTTCTAATGGCTAGTTTCACAGTGCGAGCTACCGTGCGAGTCAGCCTGCCGAGTAACTGCACTGTAGTAACACATAACACTAACAAAGAAACATCGATTTTTCAAAACCGACGAGTAACTCGTACGTGCAAGTTACTTCAATTTTTTTTTAGTTTTCACTCGGCTGCTCGCCCGGCAGTTACTTGCACATTCAGCAGCTCGGTCATCACTCGTATCGTTTGGACGCATTTACAGTAGCTCACCAGTGCCTGCCAGCCTGTATTCTTTCTCTCTTTTTTTGGTAGTTTTGTATAGTCATTCATTTCCAATCCTTGACATAATATTGTTGCCATAGACGTTATCTAAAACACGTTGACTCTACATCGCTACTACTATATCGTGTAGACAGAGGGGCCAAGCTACTGACGTACGAGTAGACCAGCCGAGTAGCTGTCTACTGGCTAGGCACTAGCTCCGTCCATGTAAACTAGCCATAAGTAACAACCGATCTTCTAAGTGTTAAACTACCTACTGGTGATAGAACCAGGTGAAGGGTATGCTAACGGCATCAAGCCCTTCCTAAGAGTATAAGTCTTCAGGTACCTATGCGTGCTTTTCCTTGATAGAACCTACCCTAAACGCAGTCAAGCCCTCCCAGAACGAAGTCCTGGATCTGCCACTGTTTACTTATTTATACTGAAATAGATACCACTAATATCTAGTGTAGGTACATAACTTTAATTCTTATTAAAGACCCTCGACCGTCAAATGGCTCAGTAATTGCAAAAAACGCGCTCATTGCACGCGCTATTTAATATAGGATGGACTCAGATAGTTCCCAGTATTTTTTCCTTATGATAATGTATGTGAAATGGTGTGTATGGCAGGTGGAGCGCGACGATCATCGTCGAACTCACACCAATGAGCGGCCCTTCGCGTGCACTGCTTGCCCCAAGACGTTTACAGCCGCGGCACGGTTGCGTGAACACGCACGCATTCACACAGACCAAAGGTTATGATACAATCCTTTTGTTTTAAATCCACGGCGACGTATTTTCTTCATAATATTTACTATTTCGTTTAAGATTTTTAAAATACCTCGGTTTGAGCAGCGCCTCTAACGGAACACTCGTGAAGATGTATTCCTTTTGCCGCAACATAGATGGCGTTAGCATATCCGAAAGCAGATCTGGAAAGGTTTTAAAATTACTTTCTGTTCAGTCTGTAGACAAAAGGATATCTGATGAATTTTTAACAACCTTTTCATGAACTATATTCGTTAGAGTTCCTAATGTAGTATTTGAAGTGTTAATGAGTTAGGTTAGTAAGTATTAAAATTCATAGGTAGGTAGGTAAGTACAGCTAATTCATACCTAGGTACTATAAATAAAGCTAGATCTGTATAAATAAAAAATCAATACTTTTATTTATGAACTGTGCGTTGTTGATGTATAAAAAGCACTGCGATCATAGCTTTAAAGCAATACTATAATACGGTATGACAGAGAGCTCAACGCTGAATAAAATTCGTGGAATTAAAACCGAACCAATATTCGCTCAGTAATAACTATTGAAAATACATTATATAATAGGAAAACTGATGTGGGAATTACATTTTCAACAGAACAGTGAATTAACATTGGTTTAATGTAACGGTTACTGAGCAAGTGCGAGGAGTATTGCAGGTTCGGTAATATTTATACGTCCGTAAAATATGAATCTGCGACAATTTTTCTACTTTAATTCCATGAGTTAAACGCTCTTACTTACTCGCACTATTTTCTTACTTACTATTCCATTGCACTCTGCAAAGAAAAGGTATCCCCCATTCTTCATATCCACGAAAAGATTTTGACGATTTCATTTCATTTAATTTAGTTTTATTTCCCAGAAGTTTTATAGATAGTTAGGAAAAGTGCGATGCTATTATTAAATAATCCAATATTCTATTTTAAAGTTAATTAGTTGTTTTCAGGCCTTATCGTTGTGATATTTGTGGAGCAGCTTTCAGAAGACCTTACGCTCGAACTGTCCACACTCTCATCCATACCGGAGAGAAACCTCACGAATGTGACATCTGTGGAACAGCCTTTAGGTAACAAAAATACTTTATCTATAATTTAATTTTTATTTCTTTTAAAAATCTCGACGGATTAAAAAAACATAAATAGGTACCTATCACGGAACACAAAGTGAATCCAAACTTGGAACAACAATTCACATAAAAGGATCACACTTGTGGTGTCCTGGGTGGGAATGGAACCCACGGCAGGTACAAGATAGAGTTTTTGCCCTTGGCTTTGACGGCATAATATGTCAGTTATCGCGATAAAAAACTATATCATGTCCTTTCCCCTGACACAAACTATCTCTATCCCAAATTTAATCTAAATCAATTCAGTGGATTAAGCGTGAAAACGTAACAGACAGACAAACAAATAGACAGAGTTACTTTCACATTTATATTATTAGTTAGGATTATTTAGGTACATTTGCCATAATCTACTTTTAATAAAAGTACCGACGATAATGCCGGGCTTTTTTATTGATTTTCTCTGTTTGCAGGCGATCTGGTGACATGTGGAAACATAAACGAACACTCCATGGCGTCCAAGCAGTAACTCTAGAAACAGAACAGAAGAAATAGTAACAATAACCTAGAAAACAACACAAAACTATTTTACCGCCATTTTATACAAGACCTTCAGTTCCAAACTACGTAACTAGATGGCGTTAGTTGTGTCATTTGTACAAAGTTCATTGTTGTTTGCGCAGTGTCATACATGTAGCGAGTATTAAACACAATTCTTCTCTAGAATTTGACATAACTTTGTTATTTTTTCGTAAATATATTATATTTTGCATACAATATGAATACAAAGTTGTTTGTTTATCTGCCGCTGATAGTGAAGCGTAAGTCTAAACACGGAAGACGGTAGAAATAATTTGCGAGGTTTTAAATACTCTACGTAGTGTTATCTTGCGAGAGCAAAAAAACTTAACATACCTACTCTGATTTGCTAGTTGTAGGTATAAAATAATCTGACTGGGAAATTCCTTCCACTGTGTTCATGTTTTTACTTGGATTTCTATATTTTTGTGATGATAAAACTTTAACATCTTGCTTTAATTGTTTTTATGGAACAAAACGAAGTCGCAGGATACATCTAGCAATAGTACTAGATGTATCCTGTGACTTCGTTTGCACGGTATTTAGTCATTTAGTCGTTCGGAACCCTTATTATTTTCTAGAATAAAAGTAGCTCAGACCGTCTACAGGTTCTGTGTT
This sequence comes from Herminia tarsipennalis, assembly GCA_945859575.2. Lineage (NCBI taxonomy): Eukaryota > Metazoa > Arthropoda > Insecta > Lepidoptera > Erebidae > Herminia > Herminia tarsipennalis. The sequence continues at coordinate 10,437,161 of OX243851.2, forward strand.
ATTTTACCTACTATTTTCAATAGTCAGATCAAGAACTTGCTTTAGAATAAATTCTTTAGTGAGATATTTAAATCAGATTTTTATTTTAATAACGATATTAGATACTTACCTTCTTATACCACGGCAGGTAAGTTTTCAAAGAGTTAGGAGTTAGGTCACAATTCCTACGAAATATTACTTACTATAATCAGGTTCCTCCTGGGGTCTTATTAAACAAATGGGGTAATAACTGAATAGTACACGTTGACGAAGGCGCTGTGAGCAGCCAGCATGCTAAAGTAAGTATAGTGATTTTCAAAAATATACTTAAATCCCACGGCAGAAAGTTGAAATTTCAACAGAGTTTGTTGCGACGGAATTCTCAGTATTGTGAAGCGATGAGTCATATTATGCTTAAATAGCATTGCAGCAGAGTTGAAAGTTCAAAGGCACTTTTAAATGGTGTCGATTCTGTTGTGAGTTTGTACTCAACTAAATTTAGTGAAACTGTATCTCTTTCTTGGAACGTTCATATGAAAGGAATAGGAGATAGGCATAGAGATTATAAGAGTTTACCGGAATAGTGCCAGTTGTAGTAATGACATATTTTTTTCCCTAACCATTTTCGAATACAACTTCACGAACGTAAACTTATGTGGTGCGAATTGTATGTCTCTAATTTCTTTAGCATTTTTTTACCTGCAGGCCAAACTGCTTGACAGTTTTTAAATATTTTTTGTAAGCAGTTGGGTTTCTTGTTGTTAAAATAATTTCTTACATTGCCTTGAGTCTAGATATTAAAACCTGGATAGAAGTCTGTCATTTACCACCACGACCACCACCAACAATGTGGATGACTTCACATATTTTGAAGTATGTATGTATTTTTGACTGCCTCTGTGGCGCGGCGGGAGTGTATCCGACTGCTACGAGGTCGTGGGTTCGATCCCCACCCAGGATAAAACTTTGTGTGATGAGCACGATGGTTTAATTTGTGTCTGGGTGTTATTTATCTATAATATGTATGTATTTAGAAATTTAAAAGTATGTTTATCGGTTGTCTGGTTTGCATAGTTTGCTTGCATGCTTAGTTTGTGTTCAGATAGCATTGTGTGAGTTGTCCCTAGATATTATTATTATATTAGATATTATAATTTACGAGGCACCGATAGATTGATCTACATCTCATAAGTATTTTTGGTTGCATTTTTAAATGTATTAAGGCACTAGCTGCCTACCCGGCTTCGTACGAATGTCATATCGTAGTTTTTATACCTTGAGTTACATTATTGTAATTTTCGTAGGAATCTCTAATTGTTTGACAATAAAATACAGCCTATGTTACTCCCCGATAATGTAGCTTTCTAATGGTGAAAGAATGTTTAAAATCGGTGCAGTAGTTTCGGAGTCTATTCAATTTAAACAAACAATCAAATCTTGTTTCTTTATAATATTAATAGTTGACCCGCGCAACTTCGTATGCATCAATTTTTCCCGTTTTTGCAACATTTTTCATGGCTGCTCAGCTCCTATTGGTCGTAGCGTGATGTTGTATAGCCTTCCTCGATAAATGGGCTATCCAACATTGAAATAATATAATATTTTTTCAATTCGGACCATTAGTTCCTGAGATTGGCGCGTTTAAACAAACTCTTCAGCTTTATATTATTAGTATAGATTAACAAGACAGCTATATTATGCCCTTCCGAAAAGTGGCATAGAGAGACCCTACATTTAATTTATAAATACTTTTAAATCCTTATATAAAAGTATTTATAAATGAAATTTAGCCTTCTCTAATTGTATTTTAACCCATCTTAAACATCTCAGTAGTCAGAGGCACCAGCGTTCGAAGCATAGCTTGCTTCAAACAACTTATGAGACATCACCGTATCGCACTGAGTTGAATTCTCCGGTGGGTCAATTTTAGAAAGTATCAGACATTACAAGGACTTGTATGTTACGTGTTTTATTCCTGGGCAGTGAACATAATCTATATGTACTAATATTATTAAGCTTAAGAGTTTGTTTGTTTGAGCGCGATAATCTCAGGAACTACTAGTCCGAATTGAAAAAAATATTTTACTGTTGCATAGCCCATTTATCGAGGAGGTCTATAGGCTATACAACATAACGCTACGGCTAATAGGAGTGGAGCAGCAATGAAAAATGTTGCAAGTACGGGAAAAATTTACACAGACGAAGTTGCGCGGGTCAGCTAGTCTATAAGTAGTTAAAGAGTTTATTCGTTTGTTTGAACGCTTTCATCTCTGTAGATACTTAGCCGATTTTGATGGAGTTTGGTATGGAGATAGCTTCGTTTTAGGATTTTTATATTAGCGATCTAATTCCCGGTGTTGAAGCCGTGGGCAAAAGCTGTTGGCTGAATAAATCTACAGTTCTTTTTTTTTACTTGAAAACCACATCCGTTCTAGATAGGTACTAGCCTAGACTTCACAAAATACAATTAATGGACACAAAGTACACCCAGACTCAGAACAACAGATCAGGAATATAAAAAAGTGGTATATAACAAAAATGTATTCGCAACCTACCGCGGCAGTACAGCAAGGGCCAGGTGTTTTGGATTCAGGGGGGGGGGGGCACTTTCCGCCCCCTGACTCGACTAAAACACATTTTTTTGGAGAATTTCAGAATATCGACACAAAACCCTCCGTGGTGGACGCTGGCGTACACTCACTGGTATGTTGAATCTAATGCACCCCCCGTCCTCTGTCATGCGAAAGACTCACACTTGACCGGTTTGTTGGTTGCCTTTGCCAGGCCCGAATCCAGAACATTTTTCAGGGTGAGGGAACCCTGAATAAAATTCTGGATTCGGGCCTGGCAAGAAAATTAGAGAATAAAGAGTCAAACTCAAAACACGATAGTTCTTGTATTAGTGATCTTGACCTGCCTCTTGCTAATAGAGTAGTCCCATCTGTTTCTGTCTACAAGACAAGCCCGTGGCGTCAAACGCCCGAGTAGTTCTGTGTAAGTCACGGTCTACAGAGAACTGTAATAATGAACTCTTAATAATTAAATACATATTTGTTTTGGGGCTTTGATCTTAGACAATCACTTAAATTACAAAGACTGTTTTTTTTTATTTTTTTGAAGTAGCTAAATCAGTCAATTCGATGCTTTATTCACATTTGCAGGGTTGCACATCTGGCGAATCCTGACATAGTTATTCATAACACAAATTATTGCTCACAATAATTATGACATACAATTATGGCAAATATTATGGGAAACAGAATAATGTTGTAACGGTAAGATTTGGACTTGCCTATAGGAGGCTGCTCCACAGCCCACACTTCTAAATATTCAGAATTTTATGCACAGAGCTTAAATATCAACCCTTGTGTAGTTATATTTTGAATTGAAAATAGGTAGAGACGATGAGAAATGGACTTTTTCGATCGTGTTTAATTGCCTATTGTGATTGTGTGCAGTCAAAATATAATTTTAATGATGCTTACTGCTGCATTTGGTTTTTGGTTAGGTAAGTAGTCTAAGCTAAGTCGAATATTTGGTGGTCTAAGCCGTGGTCTACAGTGTCAGTTATTGCGTCAAATAGTGATGTTACTCAAGACTATGTTTCGATTGAAGGCAAAAAAAGATACTTCATAAAATTACTATTCTTCGTCGGTATTATAACTACTGACCTAAAAGAATGTTCTCACATTGACCTTTTCTCTACCAGCGGGTCAATTCACGTATTTAAAGCAGTGCAGTTGCAGTTAAGTTTCGATTTAAAACGGCCATTTTCGTATTCTTATAACTTTGGGATCAATCTTAAAGACGCTTGCGCGCCTTACTAGAATGTTGTTATTGCGCTCTCGAGACGCAAGCTTATTTGAGGTCGATCCCAAAGTTACAAGTATACAAAAATGGTCGATTTAATCGAAACTTAAGTGCAACTCAACTGCAACTGCATTGCTTTAAATACGTGACTTGATCCCCAGGTCTGTAGCAATATAGATTTCAATCCAGGGCGGATCTAGTGAGAAGGAGGGTTATAAATATTGAATGTACGGAAGGCGGGACCCGAGCCTGTGATTTTAGGGCTCTAAGCCGTTACTAACTCCTTCAGCTTGGACCTTCCAAGCTGAAGGGGTTGGTAACGGCTATTTACTTGACAGAAATTTTAAAGCTTGGTTTGGCACGAAGTCTGGGCTCGCTTTCAGCTTCAACTTTACAGATATTGTTTTTAATACTAACGTCAAAAAAACATAAACCTTCCTTCTAAAGCAGTCAGGTAAAAATAGGCAGCGATGATTGCTCACCCAGACCGTACATTTACCACTTTAAAGTTACAAAAAGAGTAATTAAGTTCACTGTATTTATCATTATTTGGACAACAGTAATGATTCCCTAATTGGGTTGTCACCGTTTTTAGGTTCATATTTCTCTGTAATTATTCGACTGTTGTGGTTATGGTATCGCTTTTATTGTGTGTTTATTTGTTTTTTGAATTGATGGAATATAGTCCAATGCTGCTATGCTGTTATGTACTAACCAATGTTAGCGTAGAGTTGATGCATTGACAACACAGCAATATGAAACGTTGGAATGACCAAGCAGATCGAGTTATCAGCTATTTTTGAAAAAAAAACCAGGCAAGTGCATGTCGGGCCACGCACAATGTAGGGTTCCGTAGTCCCCATCCGAATAATGAGACGTATGAAGTGGGTTTTCTGTTGTTTTTGTTTCGTACTACTAAAAACTAAATATAAGTATTTTTCAATGGAATCTGTACGATAATTATGTTACTTCTCACTTGGTCTGTTACTCGTTTTGTTGTAAAGCCTACTTAGCTGTGATAGTTTTCCTTGTAATTTCGCTATTTATACTACTACCGTGATTTTTTTCTCATACTCAACATCAACAATTTAGCTGGCGGGGGCTTTAATTGCAATTTACAGCTTAATATTTCGCTAAATCGAAAAATTGTTTATTACAACCACTAAATGTTTTTAAAACACCTATCTAATGATACCCCACACGAGGGGGTAGGGTGTACTTTACAAATAGGGAAGGTAGGTACTCTAAAAAAATTTGTTTTCAAATTTTTGTTCTTTCACTTGGTCAGCGTAAGTACCTGCCTAATATGTGTAATTACAGCCTTTTAGCACTAACAGTCTGAGCTAAGCTGCGGATGGACGGACGGACATGGCGAAACTATAAGGGTTCCGTTTTGCCATTTTGGTTATAGAACCCTAAAAAAGTTATATCTCTCCCCGCCTCAGAAAGGACCTAAAGCTGTTGGCTCTTATGTCTAGCGTCTTATCTCTCTCTTCGATTCTCGTCCCATCTGACTATAAGAGTGAGGGAATAGATTTTACATTGTGCCTCCAAACACATTTGTATACTTTTATTATCTTCTGTGTAGTTGGCTAGTCTAGAAATCAGTTAAGAGATCAAACCCAGACCGAGAGAAGATAGAGGCCATGAATCTATAATTCTGATAGTGATTGGAGTCGATGGAACTCTTTAGTCGCTACTAGTAAAACCATCAAGTTTGGGTTCAGTTGATTTGTTTTGACGAGTCCCGAAGTATCGACCCTTTTATTCATTAATCAATGAACATTTCGGATTTCTATGTATACTTACTCCTTATTTGTTTTGTGAAGTGTGTAGATGTATATTTAATATTATGGTTTATTTTAGGGTATGAATCCAAATAAAAGGCTGAGTTTCTTCAACAGTAAATATTTATTATAAAAATTGCTTTTATAGCCACATTTCTGTTTCTATAATATATATAATATTTATGTTCATTCTTTGTGCCATTGTTTCACAAAATTATTCCTGTTCTTGTTATTTTCGATACAACGGCTTAAACAATAATATATTACAATTATATATCTTACATTAGACAAATCGAGAAACGATTTTGAGAAACTCCAACATAATGAGGAACGATTTAACAATTCGATGTGCAATATGAGCCCCTTCAAAATGGTTTTCTCAATTTACTAACGAGAGTATTCTTTCTAAAATATATTCACAATAGTTTCAATAAAAATCCTGTCATTTTTGGTAACCAATGGCAATGAAAAACACTAAGGAAAATACACTTATACAATCGTAAAGTTACGTATGAAGACGTTGCGAAAGCTTCTTGGAAGCTGTCGCAACAGAGTTGAGACGGATACGACCAGGAGTTGCCTGTCATCAATTATTGCTGAGGGTCACAAGTCACAACACCGGTCCTCTGCGTCCGATCCGACTCGTGGTCACAACACAAACGATAACAGTTAAAGAGTATTCAAAACAGTTCAGAGTAGGGCCCACCACTTACATTTTGTACAAAATTTTACAATCAAAGTACATTACAATCATGTCGTTCGGCACTCAAGTACCGATGTTACAAACAACTGTCTGTGTTTTGTGAAAATGACAGGATAAAGGAGTTTCAGTACCTACGCTATACTGCAAGCATTTTAATGTCTTATTTTCCTGCAGCACATGTGCGAACGAATATAAACACTAATAGATAATTTAAGAGGTTTGACTGAATGTTTCGACTAATTAGATTTAAGTACTTTCAAATTAACACGCGCTTCAGGGAAACAAGACTTTGACTCAAAAATGTTAGTACAAATATATATTAAAATGTAATAGGTAGGTACAATTGAAACAGGGCAATTTGCCGGAGAGTCGCTAACTTACTTAAGTAAACCATCACAACCAACCATACGGACATCATCAACAGAACTAACGCGAAAAAAATAACCCATAAAATAAAATAGATTGAGCTGATCATTCAGTTTGTCAGTGCATCACTTATGAGTTTAGAACTCAAAATTATAACTAAATGTTGTTCATGTATATTGGTCTGTACTGGCAATAAAATTTTGTGACATCTTATTATATTATAATGCATTAATATGTAACTTGTAAATCTGTACTTGTTGAGTGTAATGGACAGAATAGAGGTCGTTTTTATAACAGGGAGGCTGCACCAAGCCAAGGTGTGAGCAGCTACCCGACATTCGACATCGATATCAATAAAATTATTAATTTACATAATATATTTACAACGGGCGCGATTCACCACGCCATAATGCCCATCTCCGTATATAATATGTACACTAAACTTAAGAACATAGAGTTTTCTCTCATTAGCTACCGAATCACAATTCAAATATTTGAGTAATTGACAACGGTGGACAAACATGAGCCGGAGCACTAATGCATCTTATTATTGAAATTTGTACTTTTCTCTATTAAATGTCGTGCTAGGTATGTTTGGTCCATGTAGTCGCAATTCCGTGGTGCGCGCGGTGCACTGCGCCTCGCAAGAAGAGCGTTCGACTGCCCTTGAGGAGGACTAAACGAACTGTTTAAGTACGAAAATAACTGACTTATTAGACGCTGAAGGGGTTAAGTCAACCGTGAGAGGGTGAGTCGAGCACGAGTCCTTGCGAGGCCAGTGAGGGTTAAATGCTTAGATTGCGCGCCACAACCCGATGTTACTAATGAGAGAACGTTTCAAAGTAAAACGTCTCGTCAAAGGCGACGTCGTTCGTACCTGTCTCTGCTTAGGAACGACGGGTTGTCCGACATGCTAGCTATTGTTACAATAATCAACCGATTTATTTTCTCAAATCTCAAAGCATTTTCAGAGTTCGTCAACGAACTACATAATGTTTCTGGTAAACCTTATCTGATACTTCCGGATGCCTTCTAACAATATTCTGGTACAAAACTAGAAGGAGCCGTTTTAAATAAATTAATCATTGATCTAATTAGTTTTAATTACGTATTAGGAACTGCAGTTCACTGTTAGTAGTAGTAAATAAACTATTCGATGAGACGAATTAGAGTTATTTTGATTTTAGGTATGTCAATTATGTCCTAAGTAAAACGGGTAGGCAGTTAAACATATTACACAATGTTGAATTTACAAGGTGTGATCTCGTACATAATTTAGTAAGATAGTTTCTGAGTGAAAAGTCCTGGAAATCAGATGAGACACTAGTTACACGTTTTACTTATAATATAATTGATGTATGCCTAAATAAAATTTCTTAATAACTATTTAAGTTAAGAGATCGTTAGAAGGCATCCGGACCAATGGACAGAACTCTTCAATTCCGAATTATGGATGATTTAAGTACTTACAGCCACGGATCAGTCATGTGTTACAAATTCCAATTATTCAAATGCACGATTCCTGTAATCATGAAACTTTCATAGTCACAGCTGGTAAGGCTTTTTTAATTGACATCCAGTTACGAATGGTGCCACACCGTAGTGGTGTGGTGGATGTGAAACTAATGAAAGCTCATCAGTTGCGTTAAGTACTAAGGTACTAGATATTTGTTCGTCATTGTTCTCATCAACCATCGTACTGCAGTAGCTTTACACAATATTCACGCGCTTATCAAAACGGCACATGTCCACACATTATTATTATATGACTTTCGTGCAGGAACGTAGTTCGTCACCCCGCACTCCTCGCTTCACTAGCGGCAATCAACTAACTGACGCTGAGGACACAGTCTCAGCTCAGGGTTGGCAAGGAGCGCACGTCACGAACAACATTCCCCTCGTGTCAACATAACCCAAACAAAAATAAGTCATGCTCGTTGTTCAGATACATTTACAATGAAAATATCAAGACAGAAATAATTTCAAATTGTCACTTTTTCTTCTTCTTCTGGTCAACGAAATAAATATAGTTATATTTTACCTAATTAATTACATAATAATTTCAACAAAATTTCAAACACCTGAGTTTTAATTTAAACGATAATAACGTCATTAGCTAAGTCACTTTCATTCGGTTTGGAATTCACTTAAAGAAAATAAAACTATCAAAAATAACTCGGCTCGCATTTAAGTCCTGCGTCACGTCCGAAGCTAGCACCTTCCCTTTAGCAATTACATAATACTAACTACTGACTGCGTGTTTGCGTCGCGTCGCCCCCTCGGCCGAGCGGGCTGCGCCTCCGACTAGATGTGCCGCGGGGGCTTGGCGCGAGGCCGCCCTATCACAGGCTCAGTGCGGCGCGGGCGACTCCTGCCCGCGCGCACTGCACTAACTCGTGGGCACCAGCAGCCGCACGAAGCTGTCCTCGCTCCAGCCCCAGTCGTCGGGCCACGTGTCCTCGGGGGGGTCGAGCGCCGACCGCGACGACAGGCTCAGCACCGAGCCCCAGTCGATGGTGCGCTGCTCCTCGTCGCCGTAGCCCGAGTCCCGGTCGGGCGGCGGCGGCGTGGGGAAGGGCGTCGCTCGGCCCGCGGCCGGGTCCCGCGAGCTCAGCAGCTCGCAGCGCGCCACGCCGCCGGCCACGCACGCCGGCTCGAAGGGCGCCTCCTCCGCGCTCTCGCGCTCCATCTCCCTCTCGATGCCCCGCAGCGTGTTGCACACGAGCACCGATCGCCTCAGCGACGGGTCCGCCGTCTGGCGCAGTCTCGCTAGCTTGAGCGCGCACAGATTCATCATCTTGAACCGCCTCTCGCGGTAGCAGCGGCGCGAGGCGCAGCGGCCCGCGGCGCGGCCGTCGCAGCAGGCGCGCGCCGCGGCGCCGCCCAGCTCCAGGTACGACTTGCCGTTCTCGGCACGAATGGTGTCGTGCGCGCCACACCAGCCGCCGCACCAGCGCCGGCGGCACGCGCGCCGCTCCTCCTCCTCGCTGCGCCAGCAGTCACCGCCGCCGGCGCCGGCCGCCACGGCCTCGAGCCGCGCTATCGAGTCTTCCCAGCGCGCGACCTTGCCGCCGCCCTCACACGGGGAGCCGGCGCGCCGCTTGGCGCCGCACCCGCCGCCCGAGCCCTGCAAACACAAATACACAACCTTTACTTACATGTCACTATTGATTCCTTCATGTGAACTCTAATTTTACATTTTTATCACAGAAAAAGTAATTGTTGTACCTCTACAAACATTCCAATTCAATAATTTCTAATGACAGTGACGTTTGTTTTGTCTACGTTCAATTCAAAAAGTCATCTGTAAGTTCTTAATATGATCATAAAGAGATGTAGAGACGCATAGTGGGTGACTCGAAATCTAGTCTGTTTGGTGCATGGTGCATAGGTGTCCGTTACCGTACGTTTTAGTATGTCCGGATATATAAATTATAAGAGATAGAAGACGTCGCACAATGGTGCGTGGGCGCGGGCAGCAGTCCGGAGCTCGAGCGAGCACACGGACGGTCGAACGGTGGGAGCCACCGCGCGCCGCGCCGCTCTCTCGCTACCTCGGCAAGTACCGTAAGCCGCGCCGCGGACGACGGAAAATTTATAGAAATTTTAATGTAGGTATTTTTTTAAAAACCGCGCTATTTTTGTTAAATTCATGCTTAACACATTTATTCCAATAATTGGATTCGTTTGTAGTACACCGATGGCAACGTTCATTAGACTAATGCATAGAAATGTCAACACGAACGAACAATGACTCACATTCTCATCGAAGTTTGTTATAATTTTATCTTGCATACAAACGGATGCAGTGTCCAAAATAATCGGAGTTGAGCCGGGATAACATACGGGTGGCGTGTAAAGGTACCTGATGGGGTGCTCGGCGTCAGCTATTGTGCCGCGCTACGACCCTTCTCAGTTTTTTTAAGCGACAATGCGCTCCGGGAGCGCAGCCCCTAGGGCCCGGGACCGGGGAACGCTCAGGTAAAGGGCTCCGAGGACTGTACACCCGCCGGATTTAAGCCGCCCTTATGCCGTGCCACATTCTTTTCACATCAGAAATATGCGCAATATGGTCTCACAGAAACGTATCTATACTAGCATACTGTTTCATAGCCGGGCATAATATAATATGATATACTATAGATAACAATTTAATTCTTATCTTAGCTTTAAACTTGAATAACTAGCTATCATGTTAGCAGCTGCAGCCGGACTCTTTGGTATACTAAATGACGGACGTGCAGGCGACGAGGGCACGTTGACTTTTACCGCAGTAACGCATATTCATCGAATTACTCACATCGCGGCTATACATCGCTCGTTTAGTAAGCGGTCGAAGGCCAATTTTGCGATGCATCGGGCCAACGTACATCGTCCATGGCGATGCAACCCGTTGTGGAAAAAATAAAATGGTAACTAGCAAAGTCCAGCGGGCGGCAGATGCCACTTACACCTGCCGCATGCCGCTACAATTAGTTGGGACACGCGTTTTCGCAAAACCTGCCTAGATACTAGCATTTATACAACCTATTATTATAATACCTACTTTTAATTTTATCTAGGTAAGTCTATACATAAAATAATAGTTGCAATTGCTTTATTTTTTTTTACCTTGAATAGGTACCTCTATCAATTTATTAAATATACTAAAGATATTGAATTTTTGTAATTGTGGATTATATAAATTAATAATTTATATTTCTGTAGTGTATCTAAAACACCAAAAATAGTGTGATCATTATTTACAACTATTTTTAAACTCTTTCAAATTATAGAGTCATCAATAAAGCATTGTATAAATGAGAATAAGGACCGTAATAAATATAAATTCACAATACATTTAGTTAAAAATAAGTTAGTGAATAAGTGAGCACGAATGATGAACAAATAGTTGGTCAAAAGCTAACAACGCATGATCGGTTAGTAGGTTGCAGGCGCTGTCAGTGTTGCGAGTGCCCGCGTTGCCGAGCCGTTGCGTTGACTCAGCGACCACTCATCGCAACGCTGCAAATAATCACTTTGCGTCATCCCTTTATCGCTCCGCGGAAAACGTGCCACCTCACTCTACTCCGCGATTACTGCACGCCTTCTACTCAACACCTACTGCTCATTATAAGAAAATTATAAACGAGACAGGTTTTCTATATGCAGAAATACCTAGATAATATCTACCGTGAGGTTGTATCACGCGGCGCCCGCGAGCGCTATATGTATGTAGAAGTGTCGTCGCCAGCGCTGGCGCTCATGAAAATAAATTTAGTAAATGACGTTGGCGCTCCGCGTTGCCGCTCCGTGCCTCTGGAACGCGGCTGCGCGCTGTTGCCGTTCCGCTCGCTCTTTCTAATCTTGTCGTAAAGTTCTTTTTCTGATGCGCAGTGCGTCGCTCGTTCTCTCTGCTCGAAACTTGGAAACGTCAGACGTTTATTTTATCGCTAGTCTCGGATATGCGGCATTTTATAACCGTACCGCTCTCGGTATAGCGCCGAGGCGAGGAGTTAGTGCTTATTCAAAATAACAACCATAAAGAATCCTAGTAAATGCGTTAAGAAGTCATAGCCGTCTGAGCGTCGCTATTATGGCGCCTCTCGCTCGAGGAGGTAGGAAAAGTTCGGTCGGCGAGGCGAGTCGAACGGAGACTTTCTATGGCATTGTGGAGACCAAATAGAAGGCGGCACGGCATTGCCTCACAGCGCGGTACGGGCATGTCGACGGCGCGGGTCGGAGGGGGGCAAGGGCGCGCGGGGCGGGCGCGGTCGTCTGTGTGCGCGCGTGTGCACGTGCACGGCGGCCGCACACACCCGTGCACATAATAACATCGCGTAGCGGCGCGCTCGGCGGCTCGGCTCCTATCTAGCGCTACAACTACCTACGCTCGCTCGGCGCGACTCGCCGACCAATGTTATATTATACACCCAACTATAAACCGGGGTAGATAGCGTGGGGTGTACTGGGCCACGTTATGGGGTCGACCGGCCCACATGAGAAAATACGACGACACAGTTATGCGTTAAATATTATGGGAACATTATGACGTCGGTATGGAATTTATGGACATTTAAGGAAAAAATAACTTAAAATAACAATAGAAAATATGTTTGAAGGCTGGTGAAAATATGGATGAATAAATGTATATAGGTTTCTTCCCAACAAAATAAATATTTGCAGTAAATTCTGCAAATCTATTTAAGTTTCAATCGCGTTTCTGTGACAATTTAGACTCCTACGTGTTAACACAAGTTTAGTGTTTGTTTGGAGCATCGATGGCTGTATAAATAACGATTGTTTACGAACGCCACGGTCATAACATCGTAGTAGATTTTTATTTTATTTTTTGTCGCCCATTCATGAAACAACGCGAAGAGGCTGCACTATCGGAGCGATTGAATGACCGATTAAACCATTAACGCTCCTTTTCAGTACAATAGGGCACGTGACCGCGGATGTGGTAATTTCATTCATCTCGGAAGGGGTTTGTTGTGGACCTGTTTGTTGCACTCGAGATTAGAGCTCGCAAACAGCTGACGTTTATTTACTGTTCAAGCTCATTGTTCGTGTGCTTATCGTATCTTACCTATAGCTCTACAATTTGCAAAGTTAATCTTATAAGAGCTATTAAGAATGGACACAGAAATAACTTATTACTGCGAGTAGAACGCTATTCCAAGGTTTCATCAATGTCTTTCCTCTAAGCTATTAGTACAGTTCAAGAGTGTCAGACAACCTGATTGGAGACAATGAATTGTCAAAAATATGGAGGCTAGCGCGGCGAGTGTACGCTCGGTGAGAAGGCAGCCGAGACTGGTGTGCCATCAGGGCTGTCCGACGCACCTGTCGGAAATTTACTGCCACAACTTAATAACACCCACACCGAACAGCCCAAAACCATGTTAGTTCCTTCACTTTATTCCTTATTTACAACCTTCAAATGAGACATAGCGCTGAGAAAATACTGTTCTTTTTTACTATGATCATAAAGTTGCAAATTTAAGCGTAAGTGGAGGGAATGATAAAAATAAAATATATTGTGAATACGGTCGTGCAAGGCGGTTGGTTTGGAGCGGGCAGCCCTGGCTCGCACATTTCCGTGAGCGGCGAGCGGAGAGCGGCGAGGCCGCGCGCGCCTGTGTGTGTGTCAGCGTGCGCGTGATCATAGCGTGTGTGTGTGCGCCGACCAGTCCCACATCCTGTTCGGTGGGCCGTCGTCGCTCGCGCAGCTTCGTACCGTGCTTCTGTCGAGCTTTTTATTTCACGCCTCTGGCTACTGCACACCCGTGTACGATTGATTTTAACAGTAGTTGTGTAATACAATTTTTTGCCAAACACTTAACCGTAGCTAATCAAATGACTTTCATGTTATTTTGACTACAGATAAGTTTATTAATACATTACGCCTCCTATGTCTAGTATTGTCTTGTGGGCCTGTTACAAACATTTACCGTTGGATCGTATTTCTCTTTATTATTTGATCATTTAGAGAACAGTAGGTACCCAAGTGGGTTTTAACATCTTGAAATGAGACCCCAAAATGCTTACCTATCTATAATGTTTGAGGCATTTCGCTAAGTAGGTATGTGTAATAACAATAACATAAAACAGTCGCGGCGATAGAACGCAATCCGTATGAAGAGCGGAGAAAACAGAATTCAAAAGTCACAGGAATGACACAGGAAATTATGAAGTCGGAGAAACACAATTTCAACCAGTTCTTCTCGAACGAAACACATCGTGAATTTTTATAAGCATTCTCTCAACTTCCGCACTAAACAAGCCAAGGAAATGTGAGAATTGAGTTTAAGATATTTTTTAGTAATTTTATGGTCTTTCGAGCCACTTTTTTGCAAAGTTGAAGTAAAAAATATTTCGTAAGTTTTTGTTATAAAGTTAAAATGTGCGTAATTTTATTTAGGCTATTACGTTGGAAAGGTAGAGTCAATGGGAAAAGAACGCCTTTTACTTATACCATTATGATAGGAAAAAAATTCTGTGGGTAAATAGTTACTGGAACGTTTTGGTTTGTAAATCTGATCTGATTCATGATATTTCATTAAAAAGCCTATGATTGTTATTAGTTATAAAATAGATTAAGATTTCAGATGAATTTAACTGTAGAAATATTTCAATAAAAAGAAATGGCGACGGCAGCGAAGTGGATCGCAGTCGGGAGCGCTATCCACTCGAGTATAATGATTCCACTTCAGTCAAACCCAAATGTTTAACATCGTTAGAAGCAATCATAATAATACAAAAAAAATCTTAGCAAAATATGTAAAAAAACGAACAACAACAGCTTTTCTGCCAAGAAGCACTCAAAACAATAACGCAAACCACTAACACAGTTAAGTGGCATATCATACAGGCGCCTTTGTCCGTTGACAGATCGTTGAATGGGCTCCACAAAAAGCTCATAAACATAATCTATACCGTTATGCAAGTGTCAATACAGTCAAATGATCTCAAGGTGACGACGTAGAAAAAAATGAACAATTGAAAAGCAAACAAAAGGAATCCCTCAGGAATGTGATCCCGCATAAAAAGAGAGGGAATTCCCGAAACATTGTTTACAATGAGCAGGCGTGCGAGTCGACGCGTTATGCGTTTATTATGATGAGCGTGGCGGACGCTCGCGACCACTCGATGCAATGAAAGGGAAAATTTGTAGTTTTTGTCGGTAGAACGAGAGATGACGCACGCTTCCCCGAACGCAGCCGCCGGCTGAATGATCGGAATGTCGGCCGGAGATGTTTCCTTCTGCGAACATAAGGTATACATCCCTACGTACGGCGCCAGCATTACAGGCCGCCTAACTGTTCCTCACTATGGCCCATTAGCGCGCCGTGCAGCCGCCCAACATGCTCGTTGGCTCTTACTATTTTCAACTATAGTGTGGCCATTAGTGCTGTGCACTCCCTGAGGTATGCACGGCGAGGTGGGGGGCGAAGAAAAAAGTGCATGAGTTCACATGAGGTCGATACATGTCGGACAGATCTTACGATATCAGTTTGCATTTCTAAGGCAAGACTTGTGGCGGGACGTTGCGTTGGTCGGAGGCTATCTATCTGTAATATATACTTACTTTGTTGATTAAAATGTAACCCAAATATACTCATATTTTATTAAAAATATGCAGGTGATAAATAAGAATTGAAAGTTATAATTCACAACAGGACTTGTTTTATTAAACATTTTTTATATTTACAAACAATTATATATTCTAACGAAAGTTATTCTGACATAGATTCTGTTTCAACTTCATCTTCCATTTCGTCATCATCTTCATCTTCCTCTTCGCCACCGGAACTTGAATCAGAGTCTTGCAAATTTATTATGAATGAATCGATAACATTATCGAACCTACTATCGCGACTCCAGTAATCATTTTCATTTTTCTGGACATGATCGTCGCATTTCTGCCATTTTTCCGCCGTGAATTCCGAAAACAATTTATCCAATAAGATTATCTTTTCGTCTAGAGAAGAATTAATATAGTTTTGGGCTATGTTGTTTTTAATATCAGCCCAGACCAACTCGATTGGATTTAAATCTGGATGGTACGGAGGTAAACGCAGAACAGTGTGTCCACTGGCTTTCAGGAGTTCGTCAATTCTATACACGGGTTCTTTTTGTGTATTTTTGATAAGAAGTAGCAGTTGAGCCTTTGACATGGTTTCTGAAAATTCTACATTATGGCGTAGCAACCAGTTCTGCATTTCACTTTTGAGGCTTGATATAGTTGGTTTCTTCTCAATCTGAACGCTGTGGTAAGACGCGTTGTCCATTACAACCACAGAATTCGGCAGCAACTTATCTTTTAACTTTTCATCTACCCACTTATAAAAAGTAGGTCCGCTCATATCTCCATGATAGTCACCGGTTCTAGCATCGGATTTGAATATAGTCAATGTATCATCCACTAAGCCATTTCGACACCCAGCGTGGAGTATTACTAGTCGCCGTCCTTTCCCAATATCAGCATGAATACCGGGTTCTGACGATGATTGCCAACATTTGCTGGCATGGTGACTGGCGTTGATGTATGTTTCATCAAGAAAATATATGTTTCGGTTTTCCGTTCTGTAATTTCTGATTTGTGTAAGATATTTTTTCCGCCACACTGTAATATTAGGCTGCTCTATAAGGAGATGTCTCTTTGATTTGCATTTTTTGTAACGGTAGCCCATTTTGTGTAAAAGCTGTCTTAAATATTCCCGTCCACAATTCAATATGCCATCCTGTCTCAAACTTGATAGTAACTTACGGACACTTGGTATTTTTTTTTCAACTTCGTAAAACTGATGAATTTTTCTTCTGATAACTCCAAGGTCAAAATCATCCACAACGTGTTTTTTCTTTAGAACTTTTAGTTTTTTTGGCGATTGAAATTTTAATTGGCTTGAATTTTCAATTGATAAATAGCCCGCAGAAATCACATTATGTACGGTTCTTTTGCTGTATCCCGTAGCCTCCGCAACGATTTTAGCAATATTCACGTCATTTTTAAATTCAAAGCTTTCTTTGTCTGCTTTTCTTTTCTTAAAATATTCAGCCACCTTAAAAATGACAGTCTTCATATCACGAGATAACGCACGACCCATCTTTGAATATTTATCTCGTGTGCGTCTGACATAGACAGTCCGATACAAATAACACTACCTGCCGTCACAAGCGTTGACGGCGCACTGACAGCGCAGCAGCCGATTCTAACCCCCCCGTCTCACCGCGCGCATACCTCAGGGAGTGCACAGCACTAATGGTCATACTATAGTTTAATAGGTTTTGAATCCCTGTGTTTAAAGACTAATTCATTGGGTAATCAAATTTCAAAACCCAGAGCAATTTCGATAGATGTTGTATCGTATTCTCAGATGAAATATATCGAACAATGGTTTGCAGATAAATTCAAACGTATGATCTAATCCATACCATGTTCAGTATAATAATAATGTTTTGATTATGTTAACACGAGAGGGCAATGATTGATTGAGATTACAGTTACGTCACTATCAGTGAATAAATGAAATGTGCAATTGACGTAAAGTGATTATGCGGTCGCGACACACGTGAGCCGGTTCAAGGCACTTTAATAAGCTTAACACTGACATTGTTAGACGGAGTGCATTCTGCACGCTGGGTATAAATCACACCAATCCACAGGGGCGGCGTTTATATCGCGCGTTTAAGATAATAAATCAGGTGGCGGCGGCGCACGCGGGCAGATAATGACGTCACTGGCACGTATCTCGGAGAATCCCCGGAAGAGAGCGAATAAAATAAAAATGTCACGTAGCGATCAGCTGTTGGGCGGTGAGCGAGCGTGACGGGCGGGCCCGCGCCTCGCGCCGCAGCGATACGCATAACGACGCCGCAATAAAACTTATTTTTATGTTTTTCGCTCACAATGGCCGCGCGAAGGTCGAGCTATCTAAATGGGTCAATACACTCTGCGTAGTACGAGCGGTGAACACGTGCTCCCGCGTTTGTAAATAGCGAGATATCGGCCGATTGTTGCAGTGATTAATGGGGGCGCGTAATGACTCGGCGCCGGGCCACCGCCGCCTCGCCGCCCGCGCCGCTCGCTAATATGCTCATTCATCGCTTCGACACTATTATTATTTGCTGGTAGGAGATGGTTTTGTTCCGACAATCGATGCGACGACATTAGGGCGGTCAATGTCAAGGCTGCACTTGCTATGCTCCGCCCGCCGCCCGTGCTCAATGCTAATTGTCTACGAGTTGAGGCGACCCCGTTATGTCAATTTACAGAGCTGAATTGTTACAACGTTGATTTGTGCATCCAGTGCACACGAACGTTTTCTCTGTGTGTTATTTTCTCGTGGAATGCCATGTTTCATTCAAACTGTTGTGTCGTCTCACCAAAATGGACTAGAGTTTTAGCAGACTCTAAATCAGAACTTTATTTGGAATTATCTGGCTGGCAAGATTAGTTAACGTTTATTGTATTCATATGATCTTTTTTAACACATAGGTACTTACAATGCATAACGGGGGTAATCTTGTGAACACGATAGTACTACTACACATAGTACTATGCTACAAGAGGTGAAATAAGATTGTTTGTAGCCCTTTAGTAGCAACGTGAATTAAGTAATTAACAAAGAAACAGACCGCTATGCCCATATTCATGAACTACAATATGCGTAAAGTCAAAAATTAGATTTAAAATAAGTTTGAAGTAGAAAACGTACACAGATTTATGTTTTAAACGTATACAGTGTATGTGAGTCCGCGTTTATGTGTGTTAGACACAAACGCGTGCGTGTTACTCGGCAAGTGAAGTGTCAATAACATTGTATTGTAGAATGCAGGTGCGAAGGATGCGCCGGAGAAATGTATGCAACGTCATCGACAGCCGAGCGATAAGGGCGAGGTCACGGTTATCAATGGAGACATCTCCATACGCGCACGTGGCGGCCGGCCACGACATCTCGCGCCCATTCACTATGAAGACGCCCCCGCCCCCTCGCGACCGCGGCCCGCGCACCCCGCGCACGCCCCTCACCTCCCTTCACCCTCCGCGGTGCATCCATGCAACAAGTTAGGGCACAGGTTCTGTCTTGTAAGGAGTTCCGGAAGACAGCGCGACTTGCCCCGCGGACTCATACTTTGTTGCTATAAACTATCGTCCACTTTCTTCGCTAAGTTTTGATAACCTATTTTTATCGTACAAACTCTATAGTTACAATCTAGATTTTCAAGAAATTCTTCTTAAATTTCTTTCTAAAACTTTGAAACATAGGTAAGACTCATAATACGTTATTAAATACTTTTCAATTTTATCAATTAGCGAAATACAATCAACTATCTAAAAATACATAAATTTGTACAAAACATTTCGCAATAATCGGGCAAATCACCACCATTATACATATGTAACGCAATTCAAATAAAGTTCTCGTAAAACATGGCGGTTCAAACACATTTTCCAGCTTCGTGATGCCCAATTAAATATGGATGTGATTGAAAAACGCGTGTCCGGTAACGAGCGTGTACATAATTGTTGGGCGGCGGGGCAGGCCCGGAGTGACCCAGTTGCCGTTGCCTGGCGACCCGGGGCTGCTACTCCCCCTCCCTCACCTGCCGCGCGCCGCCCGCCACCCCCGCACTAAATAACCTGCCCGAAACCGACACCTTAGCAAAGGTCGTTCAACCGTCACAGAGGCAGTTGCTCTCGCGATTTTTAACCTCTATGTGCATTCACACGAGACACTCCTGAAATCCCTTCTACATTTAGAATACAATCGATATACGAAAAACACTAATTAATGGTTCATTAGTAATTCGCTGCTGAAAGCTCTGGAAAATTGTACTGATATTTCATTTGAATCGAACGTTTTTCAGCGCAAATAGGGTGAAATGCACACTACGGTATGAACTAATTACACATTTTGCTTTTTGCTATAAGCTCTACATGCTATAGCTAGATGTATATCTACTGTGAAGCTCCATTATATAATTGAACATTTGTATGAAATTGCTGCTTTTAGAATTTAAAAGTGTTTTGTAATTAATTCCATCAGGTTTGCTATAACTTTAATCTTGTTCGGAGTCAAAGCTTACGTAATTATAATTAGGAAATTCACGGAACTCGCCGAATCTGTTGGCAATCGTAATAAAGAGGAAACAATGAGAGTTTGAGACTAGAGGTGCAGAGTGGAGTCAACATACTAAGTGAAATTATTTTCTCCAACTCTAACATTAAGTGTTTTTTGTTGAGTCGAATAGAAAAACCTGCGAGCAAATAAACTTAATTGTTATAAGCCGCGTTTGCCGACTGCCACCCCACGAGTCCTGAGCGGGCGAGGTGGGAGCGAGCACAGTTGTATTTCTCCGAACTTGTGCTAAATTTCACTTTCTCTGAAGACGCTGTGCGTAGACTTAGCCACCCACCGCGCCCCGTCCTCTCGCAAACTTCAAAATAGTTTCGACACTACTAAGTAGGGACAGATCTTCTTCAAAATGCGCTCAACTGTAACATTTTGCATCTTATAAACAGCATAAGACTTCATGATTCCAAAAACATGACTGAATGATATTTCACTAAAGTCATTCCAGCTTATTTTTTTATTAAACAGCAATGCTGGCGAACATAGAACATGTATCTTCTACGAGAGAGCTCTCCACCCTCTGTGAGATGTCGTTATCTTAGCGAACCCTAACCAAGTAAAACATAAAAAACGTTAGTCAAAAAAGTCCTTCCACTCACAAAAACTCTGCCGCCTCCTCGCCCTCTGAAGTTATAAAACGCTGAAGGCGAGGCGGGTGGGCGATGAGCTTGCGACCCTATCCCCTCGTCTTAGAGTCGAGAGCCGCTTGTACGGGGTGCGCACACCAGCAAGCGCCTGAAAGGCGAGCACACGAGCGTGGAAGCTTTAGCAAAATGAAAGCCGACTCGCTCTTAATTCACCAACACATAGACATGGCGTACGGACGTCGATAGAGCCTCCCCACGCCGCCCCCGACCGCCCGCCCCCACGCGCCGGGCATAAATAAGGGGGGCGAACTCGGGTTAACAAGAGAGTGAGCGCCCACCCTCACGGCAATGCTAGAAGGGAGAATTAAGGGGGCTGCGGCGAAGGACGAATTAAGGAGATGAGAGAGCACACACTCTCTAGACGAGCCACCTCGCACCAGCCAGGGAATTAAGGGAGAGCCCTTGTCACTGCTGCGACATCCACCGACTTGCTGCTATCATTATTTTGTTTCACTGTTTTCTGTAGCGCTCACAGAAACATAGCCTAGAATACAGTATTTTTAGAAAGTTAAAATTTCGAACTGTTAAAACAGAAAGCCATATTTTTTTCTAGAAGTTATAGAACATAACTTGAGTGGAATGTTCTTCGTTTTATTTAGAAAAAAAACTAACAGGATGCGCCTCCCTCGAGCCGCCTACGAGGCGTGTGACGTCAGTGCTGCGTTTTCCAAGCACGTGAGCCACTTCGTCACATAAATTACAAACTATATCCCACAGGAGTTAAGGTTTGTTTTCGTCGAAATTGCTGGTGCTCCTTTGTCTTGCCGGTACGCGGTAGGCGAAAATGCTCTGTATTTGAACAAAGCAAGGTTCAATTTGGTGTAGTCGGGTCGTAATGATCTTGGGAAGAGGGTGGGTATAAATTTTCCATGGGGGCAGACGGGGCGACGTCGCGCGAGGGCGCCGCTGAGTCACGGCGGCGGCGGCGGTGCCGGCGTCGGCGGGGCACGGCGCGGGCGGAGCGGACGAGGGAGCGAACATATTGTAAGTATCTACCACTCACATGTCACAAAGTTTTCTCCGCATCGGGAAACTTTGTTAACGTCAACGGAGCACGTGGCCTTGCCGATATTATACATAATTGCTGCACGAGTTCCCGCTCAACATGTGACAACTTTGCGCCGCCGTACTTCGACACTTACATAGAATAAAAAAGTAAATTACACATGCGTTTGCGAAACCAGTGCGTTGAAGTGAAGTTGTAAACTTATAAACCTTCGTTAAGTTTTAGTTTATTGTGCGTTCGTTTTATCCTGACTAATTAAAAGTGTTATTTTATTACCGTATAATAATAATATGATGTATGATATTGAACTTGTACTCGATTGCGTTGCATCGATATCTACGAAATGCGATAGAGATTTGATATTCGTACAACATTTTCAGCATTTACGTTAGCCGTCAGAATTTTCTTGACTGCAATCGATCTCATCGTTATCATTATAATTGTGAAATAGTAGAAGAGCGGTCGAAACATAATTGTTGGCCATATCTTAGTAGTCGTGCAATCGGCTGCGTTACATCGGCTCGTCACCTTGAAGCCTGATAACATGCCAGGCGGCGTGATAACACCCGATACCACCAACTCGACACACACAATCTTATATTCATACTTTAACGCTTTTGTATTTTCATTTGTCAACTGTGATTTCATAATATATATAGCCATGAATTACGACAGTCAATAAATCGTAACATGAAACACTTTATTTGATAATATGCAAATTGTGTGTAATTAATCTGCTAAACATTAGATAACAGAGCAAAACAATAATACTATACGATTGTAATAATAATACATAACATTGAAAGTTTCTTAGATCCACTTATCAATATCTGTGACGAGGAGTAAACAATTAATTATTGCTTAATATGTATTTCATTCAAAGTATGTAGATACTATGATTTTCAATATTTCGCTTGCTTTAGCGTTTGATAAAATGATAAGCTTGCTATGTTCTGAACTTCATACTTTGAGTTTAAACAAGCGATCTTAAAAGACAATGAAAGTATTTATTCATAATGAACTGAAGCACTCGTTAAAATGAGGTTTGTTTATAAATAGGCAGTAGTTTAGTTTTTCCTTTAGTTTCCACGTCGCTACGTATGAGACGTGGTGCGGCAGAGCTCGAGCGGGCGCCCACAATGCTCAGCTTGAAGATCCGCCGCTGTTGCCAATTACATTATGTACAACGAGGGGGAGCAACGCCCGGGCGGGGAGGCCGACTTATATAAAGCCCCCTCCCATCCACGGCTTGGAAACTCACAGGTTATAAAGCGCGGGAATGAGTTTTCCCGCGCAAACTTTATCGCAAAAGCTCGCGTTCAAGCTTTTTCATGAGCTTAGCCTAGTTCGATGACATACCCTCGCTTAGAAATAATTACTTAGGTACTATTTTTATGCAAGCAATTAGAATAATTAATAAAGTTGAATTATTGCGTATGTGAAGTTTTAGATTGTCTATATATGTTTCATATTGCATAAAACTCTTTCGTCGTATTTTAAACACATCGAAACAGTTGAATTAGGGAACAAAAGTCAGGGACGTCCCCTCCTGAGCGGCCCGCGCCTGGGGAGCGCACAAAGACTGTCTCCCGAATTCAGTAACGAGCCCCGGGTCCGTTAGCCCATTGCCAACTCACAGATTAGGGGTCCGTGCAACTTTCCCGCCCGTTGCGTTCCCTAACAAAAGACTTTTTATTCGGCGTCATCAGGTAAATTAAACTGTCAGATATAATTTCGGTATGGTGCGTCAGTTCGTTTGGTGCTAGGTCGATAAATCAATATTTCGGTAAGGTCAATATTGGTGGGCAGCAGGTTATCGACAGCCGGTGGGCATGCGGGCAGGTCGCCGGCGTATGGCGGTGCGTGTCGGCCGCAGCACCAGCTCTTGCCAGTACCGATGCTGTTTTGCATAAGTAATGACCGCCGCCGTCCCCCTCCGCGCAGGCCCCCGGCTCGCCCGTAGGCCTATCGATTGCGGCGGCGCGGGGCGGGCCGCATCGCCGTAATTGTCACACTGAGCGAGCTGAATTTCACTCCACCCTCGCGTTATCGACCTTACTACCCCCGCATAAAACCCACTCTCCGTCGGCAAGAATTACTGATTGAATACCAAATGCGTTATAGTCCGCTCTAAGTTTGGAGGCGGCTCGTAATAGAGCCTTCGAAGAGTCTATGACAGAGCTTAATTAGACAGGCGTGCGATGGCAACGAATGGATTTTACTTGTTCGATATTTCAGAGCGAATTTTAGCGCAAATTGTTGTGACTGAATTAAAGTGCTTAAAATTAGTGGACCAGTAAACTGTATCTACCCGCAACCTTCGGTGCGGGCGTGAGCGCTTACTTGGCGCAGTGTTTGCGAGACTTATTAGAGACTGCTCATAAACGACGACAGACAAATGTGGTCATTCGTCAACAAGACTCTACCTACCAACGGAAAAGCGAATATCGTAAATTTAATGTTGGACTTAGAAAACGAATAAGTTGGATAGTATGGACTGAGTCAACGTCTATTGTTTTTCTACATAGCGCGACTGCTACAGGGGAGAGTCGACCGACAGTGGACAAACACGCACGCTAGTCGCACGCAGAAAACAATAATTCCGTATCGTTTCGCGCGACAGAGCGTGCGACGTCGCATCGTATGTATTTATAGTCGTCGTCTAAGCGAGCTCGTGTTTTTTAGCGCACCAGCAACGACGAAAGTATGGAGAAAGTGGCGCGTTGACGTCACTCACACACGCGCACCTCACGCGTGCCTTACGCTCGGCGGCCGAAGACAACGTGACAGCGCTCTCTGTGCTCGATACTGCCATGTCTTGCTACACGCCGACGAAGTTGCAACATCACTCTGTATGAGAAATACGACGCCGCCGCTGCTCGGCCGATACGCAGTGCCCCCTCTCGACACGTTCACTTGCTCAACCGAAATGAGTTTAAAAAAATACGTCCGCATTGAGCTCACATTGAAACAACGTTGGTTAATCATCAGGCCGTCGAGTCCAAGGCTCGCGAGTGTACCCCAATCTCTTAATAATTGGATCTTATACGGGCGCTGCGTCACTGCATGCGGGCAACTATCACCGGTTTGAGGTTAACTGTTTGTTCGACGTTGACGTCCAGTGAATGCAGAATAATGCCCCATAAAACCGGCACCTGTTTCGGTAGGAGCGCGTGGATAACCGAACAAAGGACCGGTACGTTTCAGAAACACGATTCTTTATTGCGGTCTGCTGCAGTTGTCATTGTCGATTGGTTACGAGCGAAAATCGCCATTGTTTGCGGTACATGACATAACACGGCTCGTGCCCACGCGATCACAACATCTCAAAGCATAATAGTGAGAACACAAATAAAGAAAGACTAATGATCATCGATACGAGAGAAATGAAACTGTCGCACGCGAGCCTCGTCGCGAGTACTACTCGGAACTAGATTAATTTGAGATCAAACAGTTCATTCATAATCTGATCATGATCACAATGTCAGTAAGCGTAGTACTTAAGTTTGTAGAGGCTTTAGTTTAGCGGTTAGTCGGCTTAACCGTGCGACGGCTCGCGTCGCCCGCCCGCGGCGCTCAATTAATTAAGTAAAGTGCAAGATGAAAAGGAAACTGAGCGAGCCGATCAGCTGATCTGTGATTGATGCGTACATCACCGCACCCCGCTGCACGCAAACAACCGGTTTAGGACCGTTATTATTTACAAAAAACAACATTGTTTATTTACGATTCGACATCGATTATATCATGTATCAATTAAGGTTCGCGGCGATGACGGTCGCGCTCGCAAGGGACTTGTCGTTTCATTTTGCTGTCACTACGTTTTACTTTACAAAAAACATGTTGTATGAACATCAGCAGGTGGAACAGCTAACGGTAGATACTAAACATTAGTAGAGTGAACGATGCAATTGTATAATAAATACAAAGTTGATCAGTTTTTTCATTGCCAAAAAGAGGTATAAGTAGTGACGTCACCGGGCGAGCTCGGTGAGGGCTAGAGGAGATTAGGATGGGTGGCATTTGTGCGGGGGCGGACCCTCGCCGCACTACCCTTACTAACGACACTCGACTCGAAAACATTATTTACTCTAGAAAATTCTATTACGATCTTCTATCAAGAACCTCTTCATGTTTGGTATACGCCACACTAAAAACTCCGGCTAATTGTATTACTTTAGCTTTCTTAGCTATTCAATTATTTCATACATTCGCTTGAGCCGATCATGAATACTCAAAAGAGATGATATAGACCACACTAAAGAATATATTAATCTAATGACAGTTTACATCATGCTTTCTATGGTTGCAAAGCTACGGCTAAGAGATACCCTCAGAACGCTACACAATTTAAACATTTTACGATGTAGACACTTTTGTTTGTACTGTGTGAGTTAAATTCGAATTGTTATCGAAAAATACAGAGTGAGTTCGAGATTCATTCGAGTTGGGGTACAGATGGTATGGGAGATCAAAGAGACGTGCTAGGGTGGGTAGGGGGTTGCCTCCCGTCGCCGCCCGATGGGGAAATATGCTGAAACGCACACACACACACACATTCGCTACTACATTACTGTAATTATCCAATTATTAAAAAATGTATGACTATGCATTCAATTATACAAGGAGATGTTAACTTTGACACTCGAAGGATGCTTTTAGGGAATTAAAAGTCTATGGGGGACTAGCAGGTATTGTACCTACCTACTACTTTTATATGAAAAGGACGTTTTGCATATGTTTTTCCATATTCTCTTAAATGCATTGTGATTGGTAAACTCTGCAAGTGATATGATAAAAACATGGTTTATTGTAGACCGAACAAAATGGAATTGGTACAAATTTCCTTTGTATAATGTGTCTCGTAAACTTTATATATTTAGCAAACCTACATCATAGAGAAAATTGCATTAACAATAATCAAAGTTTGTTTAGTATTGCTTCGTGTTAAAGTCACAACTAATAAATCAGAAGATAAAGAAGAATGCGCAGAACGTGGCCGGAGTCGTAGTCGAACCCCCCCTCTGCGGCTGATTACGACGCGGCGGAGAGCACGAAATAAGAATGAATTTTTAATGAACCCCCATCCCCCACAGCTGCCTCTTCGAACAGTACGCACTTACGAGATTAGTCCCACGAGCGTTCGAGTTAACAACCAACAACACTACTACCTAAAAATAATGCCTACAACATATATACTTTACTACATTTCTAATCAACTTATTCTCTATGATAAACAAGACTCGATTTCTACAAAAAGCATATCGTTAATGCCGCACTCAGACACAGATGTAATTGTCGATGCGTCTAACTCTTACGAGAGACAGGTAGCCCATAAACGCAAACGAGCCATAAAGCAATAAAATGATAAGACGACGACCCCACAAAACAATAACAATGTAAATACAGTTTTATAGTGTAAACAAAAAGAATAATAAATTTGTTACGTAGGCGGATCGCGGACCGCGGAGCTGCTAGCGACGTCAGGGAGGCAGTGGCCACGTCACAGGCGCCACGTCACGAACGGAAGTCCGCACTAGATATATTTACTGTAGGCGTGCAGCGAGCAGCCGGGACGGGTTCAATGTCGAGTCGCGACTATCTATCGGCCATCAATCAGCGGCGCTCGCCGGCCGCCCCGAACACCCGCTACCAAAGGACGCGACCGCGATACATTTCCTCGACTCGAACTCGACTGTTCTCACGGTGATTTTAAAAGACGGTGCTCCGATTACAACACTCTCGATACCGCGATAACATCGTGCATTCCGCGCGTGATAATAGTTTGTTATTATAGACGTAGTAATAGTAATCCACCTGTCTTCGTTTTGCAGATATGAATCGAATCGATTGTCACGGTCGGTCGGGTGGTACATTATCATTTTCATTCATGGATTGCTAGATGTGTGTAATTTGATATCGGAGCGAGTAGTTATAGATACATTGTGCGTGACCGGCGGTTGTAGAGCGGTGCAGCAGTCAGGCGTCCGGGAGCAAGGCCGGCGCTGTTTACAAACTTCCGTCACGACTCACGAGCACTTGTCACTCGCGCCGCCGCCGCTCCTCGGCCGACACACGTGTCTACGCAAATAATAGCGAGCCCTCACAGTTGACATTGTCCCACTTTGACCGACTGCCCGCCCGTCTACACTGCACTTGAGATACGATCGCCGGCGATACGCACGATGCTAACATTTTGCATTCGTTAATATCTTGAAGCGATCACCATGCGCTTCAATAAGTTGGTACTCTATTAATAGATGTCTTTAAACCGTTGAGGGATGAGCTATGACGCTGCAGACGATAGTATTCTTAAATTTAGAATGCATGCACCCTTGTGTAAGTCGTGCCCTACGCGGGGTGAGAACGGAGGGTGAATGCAATAGGGTGGCTCGCCCCCCTCAGCCCAGTACCCCCGGGTGCACAGTAGGCGCGTAGTAACTGCAATAACGGAGCAGTGAAAGTGTCGCGGGGCGCTTCAACCGTCAATGGGTGAAGACTTACTCCCTTCGCCCCGCCGTCTTGTGCTCAAACTTGTAGCTAATAGTACGAGCTTCCCTGTGTCGGTCGCCGTACACACATGTTTTCGTCTAAACAATGTTCCCGTTCAAAGTTTTGCCTAGACGGGGCGAACAAGAACAGACGCTTATTAAATTATTTCAAGTCGAGTTACGGTCAGCAGAAGAAGTCGTATGCTTCGGACGATCGCCTACAAAGGAGTGTATTATGACGCGTGTGTTGCGGTCGGCATGCACTTAAACGGTGTGCGTCTGGTTGATCAGTGACAGATCAAGTATGTAAAGCGGACGCCGACAAGCAAAAGCAAACAAGCGAGCGGAACGACTACATCGTCATTATCTCGAGTCATGAATGAAACGGAACGTAAATTGAAATGTATCGCGTGCCATAATCCGCGCGCATTAATCTCACTCAAACGCCGATCGTTGCGTAACAGCGAACACAACAAACGACTCAAGTTCATTGATCCACTTAATGTCCGCGCTAAATGTGTCGTTGTTGAATGTCAAAACATTGTGTTACATAATTATCCGCGTACGAGTATGCGTGAGGTGCGCGCGCGCCTACGTCCGACGTCCAAGCGGCGCACCACGGCAACCGCCGCCACTTCCGACTCCCCGGACCGGGCGGTGGACAGATCAGTCGCGACTCCCGCAAACGATACGTCACCATGTTTATTTACGAGCTTATGATTATAAAATGACGTTTACAACATTCTGATATCGTTGACCGGTTGCCGTATAATAATAACATTCATTCATTCATAAGTGATTAATGGTTACTACCTACGAAATAGATTTGTAGTATAAAGCTATTATCATAATTATAAACAAGATTTTACGCTACTTGCTGGTCGTAGTAAAACATTATTTACAAACATTCGAAGCGAAATCAAAATTACACCTTTGTTTTGTGTACTTTACGTTTTTGTTCAAGCGTAAACTTTTTTGTTGTCGTTACCGATACTTTTAATAACTCATTGATTCGAAGTTAACGATAGCAAAAAACATTTCTTTATTCAAACCGTGTCAACTATAAGGAAACGAAAATTACTTACAACTTTGAATTCATTGATACGGTTATGGTCAATCTTGTTAGTTCCCACGTGCTGTATAAAATGTAGAACAAACAATAAGAATCTAAAAATCAATTCAATTTTTCCATAGTAAAATAAACGATTGATTTATTTATGAGTTGAATACATCTTGTATATGAAATCCCCACCTTGAATAATACTGTATTCCCCACCTGCTGAAGCCACACGCGTTGTTTTATATTTGTCGAGATGAGGTATGATGTTCAAAACTTGTACCGATTATGACTTTATGTACTTGGTGTAACTTTCGCCGCATTGCGAACTTGACCGTCAAAACAAGATTGCAATAAAACATCACTCTTATACAATGACGTGAATTTACATAAATTATTGGCGGCGGCGCGTCTCCGGCGCGTCGGCAGTCGGCACTCGTCCGTACTGCCGCCGTTTACCCAGATGCAATGTTTACATAGCCATCGGCACACCAAACTGGAGGGTTCAACGACACATATATTGTTTTATTGCCAGACGTAATTGGGTCGCGGTGCGACATTGAGGTCATAGGAAGTATATTTGGAGCGTGGTGACGACTCCGCGAATGTCAAGCGTCATTATTGGTAATTTTTATTCGTATAATCGCACAAATCTATGATTTATAATTAAAAGAAATGTAGTATTAACAAACAAAAAGTACCCAGTCGTATCGCTGGAATATTTTAATGAGATAAGATTGTGATAATGCTCCGTATCAGATAAATGTACAGCGATTGGACAATCTAATATCCATTTTGAAATAAATTGATCATGATGACATATCTACAATTATATTACTCATAATATGTTTTTGCACTCCATTTTTAAATCTGATTATTTGTATAATATTCACATTGATGGCTAAGGTATGGACTTCGTAAAATGACATTTATAAGTGTTAATGAAATCTAAACTTGTAGGTATTTATGATATCAAGTGATCGCAGATTATAATGAGAATAAAGCACATTAATCGATGTATGAATGCTTGGTACACATAACAATAAGTTATCAAACAAAAAACGGTAAACAAAGTAGTAACAGGTCACCAATACAACAGTAATAAAATACACGAGTGCGCATTCAATTCGGTGCACCTGACATTCGCATATATTTTTTCTAAACAGGTGTTCTGTCAGTGTTCGGTGCCGGACGTCAATCAGTCGAGTGTCGATGCCCTATATTATTGTAGTGTCTCTCAAGTTCATTGAGTCACACAATGGGCATATAATTGGTCGTTAGCGTATGTCAAAACACGTCGCCGGCTCATAATGCTTTACATAATTAGGCTCGTTTGCATAAGCGATTATTATGCGTGTCTTCGCCGATGACGTAGGCACCGCTATGGGTAATTCATTCATTTGTTTATGAGTTTACTATTACTTTTACTCCACGTGGTTGACTGTTTACAATACGAGCGTGAATTTAACGGCAAACGTGTAATAAAAGTTGTTATTATTACGCGGTGCTTAAGGAGCTCATTGTGACGTTGAATCATTATGCTGTGATAGAGTTTTGTTTACATATTTATGTTTATTTACAGTTCGTTTACTAAGAATTATGCAGAACACGGTAACAATGTACATTATTACAACTATTATGACATAGAATGTAGACAATTACGCTTTTTCGATTGAGTTTATTTACTACTATCTACAAATGATACACAATTTTTTTTTAAATGTATGCCATCAGAATAGAAATGATTTTTACATATATTCCAATATATCTACTTCAAATTGTTAACCATAACTGGGTAAACTATAGTATAATCTAGCAGTTAGATCAATAGTAGAAGTTACATACGCTGTCAAACGCACCCGACGGAACGTAAACCTGTAGGCTTTCGAGGAAACCCTGATGTAGTTAGAACATGTTTCTGTTTCATAAGACTACCGACTAGATACCTATCTATTGAATGATAATAGTTACGTGGCTGGTGTAGTTTGCTGAAAAATCTATTTATCGGTCATAGGCATTCGATTTTAAAACAAATTTCTCTGGAGTAAAATATGACTAAAACTATCTTTCAGTTTAGCTGTAGATAATTTAATTTATTTGTTGGTACTTTGTAATTAATTATACAATAAAAATAATAAATCAATTTACATGATTATATACTTCACTTAATCTAATATTGAGAGGTACATTGCACCGTGTGAAAACAAAATCCCTAAAGGACTTTCCATATGCCTTCGTAGTGCATTTTTTATACACAGGTATTGCGTTTTATTGTGAAAACAGCAATAGTGGATTTAATGTTTATTCACCTATTCTTCTAATCCTGAAGCCTATGATTGAATTACCCATAATTTAATTTAAATAAGGTTTTATAACTAATGATGTTATGGTTTATCAACACATGAGTCATAGGCTGGTCCGATTTTATATAACCATATCGGATTCTCCGTCTGTCGTCAAAATTAAAACAAAAATTAACTCGGTATTCTCTTAGCGATGAGAATAACATATTATACTATACCTAGATAGGCCAACAAACTATGACGACGACAACAATACTCGAACCTGATTGGTCGACTCAAACAATACTTAGAACGTCTGCTACTTCAGTAGACTTGTTGATCATTTGTTGATCTCTTACGAACTGTCACTATTATCCTTATCAGATATCAATCAAGATTTGTTCTTGACCGTTAAGGGCCTATGTTATCGGAGTTCAAACCCTTTTTCACTATCGTTCCGCGATACCCCGAGTCACGGTGACTCGCGATTTCCTTGACTGTTAATCTATCGTTTTTATGAACAAGTACGAGTAAGTAGATTTTAGGATCGTTCACTCAACGCGAGGTTAATAACACCATAATAACGAGCTATTTATTATGGTAATACATTTGTTTTGTGTACAACCTGTCAGGTATATTAATATTGCTGAGAAATTTGTTGTTTTTTTTATGTAATAAAGCGATGAGATAACAATTAATTGGGTTATTTTATGTAATGTAGGCTTCTGGTATAAAACACTGAGAGTATAAAATAAAATGTTATACAAAGCGCACTCGAACAACGCACATGATATCATTTATAGACATGGAATCTTGGAACACCATCGAACATGCGTACCCAAGCCCCCCCCTACCCCTTGGGGGTTGAACCTCTTACGAAATTGCAAAAAGATACATGGCTCACATTTGTATCAAAAAACCCTCTACAAATCCCCCCCCCCCCTCGAAAAATTAACCTGCGTACGCCCCCCACGCCTTCGGAACAAAGCGGTCCGAATGCCTTTATCATTGCTCGAGTGTGTTTTGTTCCTACAATATTTTGGTCACTTATGGGCTTCATTTTTAATTTTGAGAGAATAGTTACTGACGAAGTCATTATTTTTTGTCTTTATGTGTTATTTAAAAACAATTCAGTATTTGAATATTACATTATATTAAAATAAGACATTATTGAATTACTAAGATGCACATTTCGAACTTATTATTTTAAACTTCAAGACGATCGGTTGATCAACCTGTCTACCTCAACACTGCACAGACAATTTTAGATTCAATTCTTATATGCTCAAAGATGAAATTCATTTACCGAAAAGTTCGGATAGTTTGTGCATAGTTTCTTTAGTGCACGTGACTGCAACAAGTCGCATTCCACGCAACTACCACCCTTACACCCTATATGCCTACCCCTCCCTTTATATATATACCTACACATCCTCCTACATTTTCTCTTCAACATATATGTATATATTTGCATGAAAACAAAAATAGCACTATCATTTCGTGTTTCTCGGCTATTTTTGGACTTCTATTTACAATTTCAGTTGACATTTTTAAATTACAAAGTCAAATATTTTCATCTGTCTTTTTTTTTATTAAGTTTGTGCCAATGTAGAATGTGTGACTTTATTTTAACTCAGAAAATATAAAAAAGTTCCGGTGTTGATCCGTGGCCTCCTTGATCATTTGAAGGGATGATTACTTGTGATTATTACTACAGTGTTCTACGTTCAAATTTTAAATAGGTATATGCTTTAAACCTTTTTCTGTTTTTTTAATCATTATGCTTTTAGATAGTGTTGTCTATGACCTGTTCAAATTTCTCTGTTCCTTTTCTAAATTTAAACGATAAATGAACAAAGTATCTTTTATTTTTTAAAAGTATTATAACCTCTTTGAATTGACCTGTTTCTTAGACTAGATATAAAATAGTTCAAACGGATCTTTGTTCTAATACTGAATACCGAAATTCAATGAATTATGTATTTTATAAGGTTTTCGAACAAAAGTTTTTAACTGTCGGCCGTAAAAGGATGAACGTCGATGTCTTTTGTACTGAATGAGACCCCGTAGAGGACCAATGACTACCTATAAAGGTCTAAGGTTAGAAATCATTAGAAAATACTTTGACTTAAAAGTCTTTATAAATGAGATATAAAAGAAACCGAATCCATGATTACTAGGGAGGTTTTCATTAAAGGTTGTTTCGATGGGTAATGTATAAAAAAAGAATGTCAAAGGCATTCAAACCGGGAGTGGACTCGCCAATGGCGATTCCAGTCTCGGAGTAAATCTCTATAAGTGTAGTGGAGGAGGCGTTTGGGCCGGTGCTGGGCGGGGCGCCCCAGCCGTCGCCATGGCAACGCGCCCCCAGCCAACACCGCGCAGTTACCAGGAAAACCCACCGAACATCCATATCCCACTCTCTACCCAATTATTGTTTAAAAACAAAACTTCAATATTCGCCAAACAACGTTTTAAAAACCAAGGTTCCCCAAATTCATTTACGAACGTATTTATCAATGCCAAACTAAATTCGTGCCGTTTTAGTTTTAGTATCATTGAATTTAACGAATCGTATTTGACTCATGCATTTATTCATTACAATCGAGTAAAAACGACGACGCATTATAAAAGAGTCCAGTAATATCGCAGCAATATAGAAAGTAAAGTGCGTTAGCGCTGGCTGGCGATGGCGAGCCAACTCGGCGATAATTAATGTGGAGTCAGTCGAGTCGAGCGAGCGGGCGCCGCGCCGCCAGCCTCGCCGCGCACACAAAAAACCCGCTCCAACACAAAAACACCCGTCGTCAGAGCGGGACGGCGCGCCAGGTGCGAGCGAGACAGCCGTAACTACGTATTTCTGTGACGAGTTCTCGTTCGCCTCGAGCGTCGCGCAGTTATCGAGATTCGAGCCGAATACCGCGCTTTGATTTAAAACTCTACCGAATGCGCCCTTCTATCTATCACATGGCGTTTGACAGGTCGCCGGAAACGCACCGAGCTGTCAGTTTCGAAAAAAGGCGCGTATCTCTTTATGATTTTTTTAATGACTATTTTACAAAAGTTACAAAGTAACAACTAAAACAATAGTTGATGCAAGATGAAGTCAACATTTCTGTGTTGCACAATGTTATTCACGGTCTCAGTTACAATTTTGAAATGAAAATACTAAAGTAGGTAGCGAAGAAATAAGTTAAAAGTACGGAGGTAGAATCGTGAACAAACAAAGACATGTTAATAATTCTTAGAATATTTAGCAAATGTATGAATATCTTTTCAAAACTTTAACATATAACAGTAACTTAACATTGGGAAATACTTCGAAAATTAAAAATGTAGATTTAAAGTTATCCGCAACAAATTTCACAAAAAAAGTTCCAAACGGACTTATTAAATAACATATATCCTACATTTCGTCAAAAAACCTCTAAGTCAAGGAAAGCGTCACTGAAGTCTACATAAACAAAACCTATGAATGGTAACTAAACCCATGAATTGACTAGATTTCGAGTTTTAACTGTACACAAACTTCCAACAAAACTGTACCTACACAATACAAAAAGTGTGACTGGGAACAAGTCGAATTCGAAACAATTACGAAACGTTATAAACGGTGTCACACAAGTATATTGAATTAAATGAATATTTAAGCGTGCTTACCTGAAAATCACTCCACATTTTCATGGGGATACACCATAGTTCCGATACGAAAACATCACACGATCACGATAACAACTGTCAAATATGTCACAGCACTCGTCACTGTCACGAGCGGGCAGGTTGGAGGCCGAGCGCTGACTGACGCTGGCGCGCGGCGCTCGCTGGCACATACGTCGTTGTAGTTCGGGCGCGCGCTCGGTCGAGCTCGGCGCGCTTCGGTCCACGCCGAATACCCCGGCTTTCAACTCAACAAGAAATCCACTCACACATAACCACATACGTCCGGACGATCTCAACGGGCGCAATTCCAGTTGGCATTCGACTGAGTGATCTGTGTACGCGTCTCTATGTGTGCATGAACCTGTTTTTAGTAGTTGTAGGGAGCTGGCTATCTGTATCTATCTAATTTGTGTTACTATTAAATACACAGCTATAGAATACCAGTTCCCCAGAACGAGGGAAAACGGGCCCACACACACATAGATACACAACTACACAAAAGACAGTCGAATGCCAACCGAGACTGCGTACGTTGAGATCGCCGTATATTCGTGTCTATGTGTGTGTGGATTTGTTGTTGACCTGTGAGCCGGCGTCCTGTACCTATGTGCTTTCTGGCCGCAGCGCCCACCTGCGACTCGCCGGACTTCGCTTCCACGAACAACAAAACTGTACGAGACCTGGCTGCCCACAATACCTTCGTACTATCGCTGCTGGCCATATATTATGTTATATTTTTCAGCACTTGTATATATCGCCGCAAGGATTTTAAAATGTTATTAGACTTGAATATTTTTTATTGAATTTATAATTAGTATTTAAGATACGCAATTCCTTTTGTGAATGTTTAATCTGGAGTCAGTAAAACAATATGCTTAAAGTTGAACACTTGATCGTGTCGCATCATGTTCGGTCTCATATTAACGCAACGTATTGAAATCAGAGTCCTTACGCTCGAATGTAAAGAGCTTAAGTTTTCAGCCAACTTATAACAGAAAGTGACAAATAAAAAAGCTTTCTGAACAAAGTTTTGAGTGCGGCGCGCTACGGCCGGCGTAGCAGGAAGTTCGTAGCAGTAAAACTTCGTAGCGCTCTCGTAGCGTGAAAGTTTTGATTTCAACGATTTGCGTTGCGGCGAAGAGGGCCGCGAGGCCGCACTAGCTGCGACCCTGCACCCCATACTATCGACCACCTCCGACCATGATCACTACCGAGTGTTTCGATTTGTACAGCATACATTGCCGTGCAACATCTCCATTCGGTTTGTTACGAGCGATGAAAAGCAGCAATGTAAGAATTGTGTGACAGTTAGTCGCAATGTAACATGCCTCTCAGATTTATCTGTTCGTTCATCTCTCACGAGAGCGCGCCACTTGGCTGTCGAGCGACTACGCCCTTACCGTG
The DNA here is from genome assembly GCA_945859575.2 of Herminia tarsipennalis. Taxonomy (NCBI): domain Eukaryota; kingdom Metazoa; phylum Arthropoda; class Insecta; order Lepidoptera; family Erebidae; genus Herminia; species Herminia tarsipennalis. Next base: position 10,473,975 of record OX243851.2, read on the forward strand.
TTTAGGTACGTTTTGCAAATCACCGCATGACAAAAGAACCTTCAGTTTGTCGCGTTCCATTCCGCGTGCAGTTGAGGTAGCGCGCGGTAGCGTGGCTGGCGCGCCGGCAATGGGGCGTGTGCCGATCGATAATGTTGCTACAAACACCGCGCCGAACGATGAGAAAAACCATTCGGCGGGAATTTCAACTATTCTATTTGTTAAATATTTAGTTCAGAGTTATTATGATAATTGATTTTTGAAATCTAAAGGTTTTTTGCTATCTTGTTTTCTATTTTGACTGGTCTGTTGGTCTAGTGGTTATTAACCGTAACTGCTAAGCCATAGGTCATGGGTTCGATCCCCACCTTAAACAAAACTTTGTGTAATGAGCATGATGGTTTATTCTGTGTCTTGGTGTTATTTATCTATACTAATATTATAAAGCTGAAGAGTTTGTTTGTTTGTTTGAACGCGGTAATCTCAGGTATAACCCATTTATCGGGGAATATGCTATATAACATCACGCTACGACCAATAGAAGCAAAGCAGCAATGAAAAATGTTGCAAAAACGGGGAAAATTTACGCAGACGAAGTTGCGCGGGCCAGCTAGTCTATAATATGTATGTATTTAGAAATATATAAGTATGTTTATCAGTTGTCTGGTTGCCATAGTACATGCTTTGCCTAGTTTGGGATCAAACAACGTTGTGTGAGTTGTCCCAATATATTATTATTACATCTTGTTGTTCTGTCATGATGACAGAGCGCTTTTGACGGATAGAAGTGAACACGTTTAATAGCTGCATACAGTCTGCGATTGCATTTTTTGCGAGCGTGTCTTTCATTATCCTGTATGACCAAAGAGCCCAGGTAAGTTTAGTACCTACGGACATGATTTCGGTGTATTTTGTGATATATATATGTAATGCTGACCTATGACATTACCTGCCTCTGTGGCGCGGTGGGAATGTATCCGACTGGGTTCGATCCCCACCTAGGATAAAACTTTGTGTGATGAGCACGATGGTTTATTCTGTGTCTGGGTGTAATTTATCTATACTAATGTTATAAAGCGGAAGAGTTTGTTTGTTTGTTTGTTTAAACGCGCTAATCTCAGGAACTATTGGTCCGATTTGAAAAATTATATTTTTGCCATAGCCCATTTATCGAGGAAGGCTATAGGCTATATAACATCGCGCTACGACTAATAGGAGCGGAGCAGCGACGAGAAATGTTGCAAAAACGGGGAAAATTTACGCATACGAAGTTGCGCGGGACAGCTAGTCTATAATATGTATGTATTTAGAAATATATAAGTATGTTTATCAGTTGTCTGGTTTCCATAGTACAAGTTCTGCTTAGTTTGGGATCAGATAACGTTGCGTGAGTTGTCCCAACATAACATTTTGTTTGTCTGTAGATATTAAAACTATAGCAGACGGTCTAACTGAATGTCTAATGAATGGAATAGCTTCGTGCTTTGACCGTCACGTTACTGGTCGATAATTATTGATTCGAAAAATCAAGTTGGATCTCAAGAACTTTTATTTATGGCACGTTGAGGAGTCCCTGGCTCAGGGACGACCGATATCTGCGAGGTTAAGCAACGTTACCACTGTCAGTCTACAGATGGGTGACCGTTTTCGAAAAATGTAACACCCCTGTGGTCACGCCTCGGAGAGCATGTTAAGCCGTCGGTCCTGCGCCCAATCTCTCTCCGATCCTGTCGGGTTTCGGTCCCATCGGGCTATGAGAGTGAGAGAATAGAGAGTGCACTTGTGTCTGCGCATACACTTGCGCACTATAATATCTTCTGCCTAGTTGGCTAGTTTTTAATGAGATTGGGCGCCGTAATCAGTTACGTCGAACAAATCTCATTAGAAACTAGCCTAACTAGAAATCAGTATCGATTAGGAGACCATTATTATGACACATTTTAACCGATATAAAAGGTAGGTATTATAAGTTTAATGTGTGTATCTGTATGCTTGTCTGTGGCATCATAACACCTAAACTGATGGACTGATTTCTATGAGGTTCTTTATTAGAACATATGTTGGATTGGGATGGTTTGTAGCTTTGTTTGATCTAAATAAGTTCAGTCGTTTTGATGATAATCAAGAATTTGTCTCACCTGTCACATATTTTTTGAAATTATGTAAGTATATTTGTATATAGTCGTATTAAACTGAAATTAAAATTATCTTCATTTAAAAAAAACAGCATTTAAATCGGTTTTACTGTTTAAGAGTGACGGTGCCACAGACACATTACACAAACTTGTTATATGCATAAATCGCTATAATAATATCTTAGGACAACTCACACAACATTCCAAACTAAGCAGAGCTTGTACTATGAAACCAAACAATTGATAAACATACTTTTATATTTTTAAATACATACATATTTTAGATAAATAACACCCAGACACAGAATAAACCATCATGCTCATCAGACAAAGTTTTATCCTGGGTGTGGGGATCGAACCCACGACCTCCAGCTTAGCAGCCAGTAACTAAGCACTAGACCAACAGATTTATATGAAATTAGCTTTCGCCCGCGGCTCCACCCGCGTGGATGTAGGTTATCGCGATAAAAACTATCCTATGTCATTCCCCGGGACTCAAACTATCTCCATACCAAATTTTATCTAAATCGGTTTAGCTGTTTAAGCGTGAAAGCATAGCAGACAGACAGAGTTACTTTCACATTTATAATATTTTATGGATTTGGTATGAAGATAGATTGAATCCTGGGGAAGGACATAGCCGAAAAGGTCATCACCTCAAGATAAGCAAGGCTTAACATACAGCACTGATTTTCTGTTAGCAACCTTAAGATTCATTTCCGTGCATCGCGGCCGATCGCGAGCCGCGCGGCTTACGACGAACGGCTGACGCGACAATAGTCAGAGTATGAGAATGTATGGTGCCGTTTCTGAGGTAAGCGACAGACGCGCGCAGCCGACGACTGTCGTAGGCTGCGCGCGCACTCAGAATATTGTCGCATCGGCCGCGAGCGACAGCCGCTTGTCGTAAGCCGCGCGCGGCTCGCTATCGGCCGCGATGCACGGAAATGAACCTTTAGCTCGGTCTTGTTTAAAGTCCTTCCAGTGGACATTGTCAGGCCGATGATGAACCTAATCTGATTTGTACATTATAATACCTCCTGCATAGTTGTGTAGCTCGACTGAGATAGCCGCAGTGACCGAATTTCGATTAGGAATACACATTCAGGTGTTTGTGAATAAGGTTCATTTCGGTTTGTCATAGATGTTAATGTTATTATTTGTGGAATATACTCACAGGCGTAATCACTACTGTCTGGTTATGAACTAGATTCGTATTGAAGTTCATTGGATACCGATGCGTTGGACTAACTAATACGACAAGCTAAAATTATGGTATGTCTTCTAAAGGTGCATTTGCAAATATTCAAAGCGGCTTAACACTATTATCTCCTACTAGCTTATGCCCGCGGCTTCTGCCAGGGTGCCAGATTGTTACCAAAATATTTAAACGGCAAAGTTTCATACTAACTCTGCTGCGACTGCCTCTGTGGCGCGGTAGGAGTGTGCCCTGCTGCTACGCAAGAGGTCGTGGGTTCGATTCCCACACGGGACAGTGCTTTGTGTGATCCATGTTGTTCCGGGTCTGGGTGTACTTCGTGTCCGTGACTTGTATGTTTGTAAAGATCCCCGTGACACAGGGCCTGTACCCCACTACGGAAGTCGTCTTTAAAAAAAACCGTTTTAACCCCCTTTGGGGGTGAATTTTCGAAAATACTTTCTTAGTGGTCCCTTACGTTATAAAAGGAATACCCTGTGTAAAATTTCAAGTTTGTAACCCATATAGTTTAGGCCCTGCGTTGATATGTCAGTCAGTCAGTCAGCTTCTCCTTTTATATATAGACCAGCTGTCCCGCGCAACTCCGTCTGCGTAAATTTTGCCCGATTTTGCAACATTTCTCATTGCTGCTCAGCTCCTATTGATCGTAGCGTGATGTTATATAGCCTATAGCCTTCCTCGATAAATGGGCTATAAAACAAAAAAAGATTTTTTCAAATCGGACCAGTAGTTTCTGAGATTAGCGCGTTTAAACAAACAAACAAACAAACTGTTCCGCTTTGTAATATTAGTATAGTCATAATTTTTTTTTAAATAAAATGTTAACGTCAGCAATTATCTTCTATAGCATAGATATAAATATATTTTTTTATAAAATAGTCAGTAGCTCTTAGCCCGCGTTAATGTCGGTTATCGCGATAAAAACTATCCAATGTCCTTTACCGAGACTATTTATACATCAAATTTCATCTAAATTCGTTCAGCTGTTTAAGCGTGAAAACGTTTCAGACAGACAGACGGAGTTAGGTACTTTTAGAGTTATAATATTAGTTTGGAAATACATAATATCCAATCACGTGAAGTAGTACCGGACACGACGTTTCGATCGAATTGCATCGGTCGTGGTCAGGGGTCAACTGATGGCAGCTTAGCAATGTTACTTTTATTAGGGTTCCGTAGCCAAAATAGCAAAAACGAAACCCTTATAGTTTCGTCATGTCCGTTAACAGACAAACAGACTGACTGTCTGTCTGTCCGTCCGTATGTCACAGGCATTTTACTCAAAAAGAAAATAGAAATAGCTACTACTTAGTCGATTTTTCGATTTTCCTAGGGGACAACTCCATACATGTAAAAGAAGCTAAAAAAAAATATCTCAGCAAACATTTACGTGTGGCACACCATTCGACAGGTTTTTCAAAAACTATTTTTCATATGTAGTGCATTTGATGACTGCCTCTGTGGCGCGGTGGGAGTGTGTCCGACTGCTACGCAAGAGGTCGATGGTTCGATCCCCACCCAGCATAAAACTTTGTGTGATGAGCACGATGGTTTATTCTGTGTCTGGGTGTTATATTTCTATAATATGTATGTATTTAGGAATATATAAGTAAGTTTATCAGTTGTCTGGTTTCCATAGTACAAGCTATGCTTAGTTTGGGATCAGATAGCGTTGTGTGAGTTGTCCCAAGATATTATTAAGATATTATTATTATTTCTTTGTAGTAACAGCTGCGGAACCCTACACTGAACATGGTCCAACATGCTCTTGCCAGTTTTTTATGAATGCTGGTAGAATATAAGTTTAAACACTCTAGAAGGGTCTTGACAGTACAGAGTATAGTGCTCGTACCTGGAGGGGTTAATTTACTATTAATTGAATAACTGAATAAAAATAAATAGAATAAACACTGAATCAAGAAACATTACTCATCATATTCTATACAAATAAATAAAATTAAGGAATTTATGACTTCTATACTAATATTATAAAGCTAAAGAGTTTGTTTGTTTGTTTATTTGTTTGAACGCGGTAATCTCAGGAACTACTGCTCCGAATTAAACAAATATTTTACTGTTGGGTAGCCCATTTATCGGCTCTTCGGCTTTTTAATATTAGTATAGATGCCACGATGACCCAATGGGAGTATGTATGTACGACGCTGTGCAAGAGGTCTTGTGTTCGATTCCTGCACGAGACATGACTTTGATTGATTTACAATTTATTGTTCCAAGTCTGGGTGTCGTTATATCCACTAAGTTAAACAGACTTGAACACAATTAATGTAGAAGTAAAAAAACACTGTTTGAACTTGACATCAAATGATCTATACAAACTATATAACAGTATTAGATAATAATTATCGCATCGTAAACAATAATATTATAAAATAGGCAATACAATTTCATTAACTACTTGGAACTACTGTTTACAATAACCAACAAATGAACAATATAAAGAAAATCTTTCTGAATGTGTTTGATCATTGACGTTATTACTACTGCTTCTTATATACCTAAGTTTATTTCTGTGGCATGGTGGGAGTGTGTCCGATTGATACTCAAGAGGTTTTGATTCCCACACAGGGACACCACTTTGTATGACCCACAAATAGTTGTTCCTAGTAGTAGTAGTACTTTGTGTCAGTGACTTGTATGTTTGTAAAGTCCCCCGCGACACAGGGCTTGTACCCTACTACCGGAGTCCAAAAAAAAGAAGAAAACAGGTATGCATATCTTACAACCAAAAATTCGGATACTTCTCCAGGGCTAGGCTTCCATCAGCTCGCAGTTTTAATGGGAACATATAACGGGGCTTTATACAGTTACTGCTAAAATCTCAATTCATAACGTATTGACCCTAAAATGTATCTTTGAACAACTGCAAATTGACAATAGAATCAAAATTTAAAAACAAACCGTCCACCATAACAAATGGCTATAAATTAAAACAACTTTAATAGTAAAAAGGCGAGTACAAAATGGTATATTTAAAGTGTTTAAACGCAAGGTGTGCTAAACAGCGCATGCGTCAATGTGCATATGTGACTTGCGCACAGTGCACCGTGCGCAAGCGTCGCGTACCCTACAATTTCGCTGCACGTGCATCTTTAAAGACACTAGCTGACTCCTCAACTGGTATCGTTTTACTGCCGCATTGAAAAATATGATTAGGTTTGTAACTAAGGAGTATGTATTTTGTCGCAATAGATTGCGTTTTGTTTTTGTATGAATTTGTAGTATTGTGAAATTTATTTAGCTGTTTATTAGGAATATTTTATGCTCGTCAGACACTTTCCTTGTTTGGCTTAGTACGTGAATCAAGTTCGGGGGGGGGGGGGGATACACTACTATACTTCAGTATTAACCTACTAGACTAAACTGACGTAACGACTGATATTTTATACGCGCTGCTGCAGTTAAATATAATTATTAAATGTAGACAATGGGTTTCTATTATGACGTAGGCGCTCACCAAATTATAATGAAGGTAGCTAACCTGACAACTGCATAATTTTTTCCCGTTTTTGCAACATTTTTTAATGATGTGCAGCTCCTATTGGTCGTAGCATGATGTTATGTAGCCTACAGCCTTTCTTAATAAATAGGCTATCCAACACCTAAACAATTTTTACCTTCGAACCAGTAGTTAGTTCCTAAGATTATAGCGTTGAAACAAAAATATAAAAACAAACTCTTCAGTTTTTTAATTTTAGTACAGATGATTTCATTGCTAAGAAATACGATTATGACGTTTTTGGAAAATCAGCTAACAAGAAAAAAATAAGGAAATATATATTTTTTTAAATCTGATATTTTTAGTAAAAGCAAAATACAACAGCCAGTATAAAATAAGCTGAAATTAATTTCTTCCAACTTCACCGTGTTTGGTACATTCAATATAACTCCACAGAGCTGTAACGTAACAGTCCTTAGTATATAATGTGGTTTTCCTCCCATTGGCTGACGGTGCGTCATCGCTATTGTTAAAGGAAAGATTGCTGTATTTTCAGTTCAATCGTCAAGGGGACTTATTTAGGTTTACTCTGTCATGAGGATAAGACTTGTCGCTAATGAAATTAACCTAAATAAAATAAAAGGTTTGTCGCTTTAAATAATTCACGCGATTACGTCTTGATAATATTATATTATGTGTAAACATCGCGATAGTTTAAAAACAATTATTTACTATATTAATTAGCTGATTAATTTCGTCTGCGTAAATTGTCCCCGTTTTTGCAACATATTTTATTGCTGCTTCGCTACTATTGGTCGTAGCGTGATGTTATGCCTTTATCCTTCCTTGATAAATGGGCTATCCAACAGTAAAATATTTTTTCAATCGAACCAGTGGTTCCTGAGATTATCCCGTTTAAACAAAAAAACTCTTCAGCTTTATATTATTAGTATAGATTATGATCCTACAAATTTGTACGGAAATTATGGTGTGTATTCAAAGCATCTTCTAAGCTAAAATTTTGGCCTCGAACGAACAGGTGCTAAAATCTCTTTTTATTTTCTCGCGGCAACCATTACCTACTTTTTATTCGAGTCATTACACTATTTTTGCTGCACCTCTCCTATTCGTTTGCTTTAATGCTTTCTCTAGACATCCTGACCAAGAATCCAGGCATTTTTAAGTCCAGATTCCCAACGTAAGCTGTTGGGAGGCTGAACTTTAAAACTTGAATTTCGAAGCCGTTCGTTTGGTTAGACCAAAGATATTCATATATTTTTAAATTGCTATGCAAATGAGTTTACCTACGCGAAAGTGCCATTTTAACTTAAAGTATCGGTAGTTTAATGAGTTCTATTAGGTAAAGTGGTGTATTTTACACGCAGAAACAAGAATACAGAAAGGCCATATTATGTAGGGAGTAAGGGTACCAATGAAATTATCCTGACGTAAAGTATTAGATATCCTTAAGGAATTGTCGTTTAAAATTCTTCTATAAATGTTTGACGATTTCTCACAAAAAAATAATTATTGATTTAATAATATAATTATATCATGGGACAACTCACACAACGCTATCTGATCCCAAACTAAGCAAAGCTTGTACTATGGAAATCAGACAACTGATAAACATACTTAAATATTTCTAAATACATACATATTATAGATAAATAACACCCAGACACAGAATAAACCATCGTGCTCATCACACAAAGTTTTATCCTGGATGGGGATCGAACCTACGACCTCTTGCGTAGCAGTCGGATACACTCCCACCGCGCCACAGAGGCAGTCATTCATTTGATTTTACGAAAATGAATAAAATAGAGTTTGTGTTTAATAATTGCATTTAGTAGGTAGGTAATTAAAACTTAAGCTCTTTAATATGTTTATTAATTTATTTATTTATTTAAAAACGGCCTGCAAATACATTGCAAAAGGCGGAGTTAATGCTGTAGGCATTCTCTACCAGTCAAGGATGGCAAAGAGATGTGTGGCAGGTGCATAAATTGTCTAGTTAATTTACATGTTGCCTATATACCTACTAATATATAAATATATTTTTTAAACTTTCGCGAACCGGTTACCTGGATGACCGAGCTTAACTCGGTATTTTTTTTAAACGACATTTTCCTAAAATGAAACCTAGCTAGATCTATTTATAGCCCCTGAAACCCCCTGCATACTAAATATCATGAAAAAGCTGGAGCCGTCGGTACTTAATGTAGGTATTATCTAATAGATAGGTCCCGATATATTATCTAATATATTAGCTTAAACACCACGATACTCAAGTCCAAATATCTAAACTTTCTATAAAAGCTTCATAATATCCTTTTACATTATACACATTTATATGTATATCCAACTAAACATCAACGTTTCAAAACATAAACAAACAAATCTAAAACGATTTTACAAATTAGTTTGACGTTGAAACTCAGCATTAGATTCAGGGTACGATTTCCAAAGAAAAAATGTACAAGCCTGCGCGTTTGACTTCTGCGCAGCTCCTGACTCTTGACTCCTCCCCTTTTAGGACACTGTTTTGCTTTCTTTGGAAACAGCTGACACCGTATTATTCGGTGAAATACAGTACTCACTGAACGTTACTGTAGTTATAATTGTCTAAGAATAGCTTTTAAAAAGCAGTTTTATTTTTAGATAAAATGAAAAACACGAAGTAAAATCTATCTGGAAATCATTAAAAGATTTCATGCCTTCATGGTAACATCTGAAAAAACGATACCTATCTTAAAGATATGAAAGTATTGGCTTCAATAGATTTAAGCTTAGGAGTATTATTCCAATTAAAAATGGGATCATTTTAGATTGATTTTAGTTTCAAATTGTTTGACAGGCTTGAGTACTAATACTTTCTTGTAAATCCTAGTACTACCAAATGTTTCTTCTCTCGGGGGCAAATTTTCACAAAACACTGAACTCAAAGGGTCACCATCATCAAGTTTTTACCACGCAACGAAATAATGGTAGACCCGGCACCGGTCTACCATCAGATACCTTGTTCACGTTGCTCAATGTGAGCACGACCATAATTCTGAACGAAACTTCGTTTATCATTATGACAGATATAATATAATACTACGTTACGGCAAGCAGAATCATGTTTGAAGAAGTCACAATAAAGATAAGGTTTAGGTTGGCTATATTCGCATTGGCCAATTAGAATAAAACCAATAGGTATACCAATTACTGACTTTTGAGTTTTAATAGTAGTTTTAAAAATAATGAGATACATTCTAATTAGTAACATTCGATTCGGAAGTCATATATTCATTCTATTATTCGATTATTTATATTCGATTACCGCATCCGTGTGACATAATATACTAAAATAAACAAACGCACGTGGTTTTTGTATTCAACAACGCACAACGTTGCAACATAATAACATTGGTAAAGTGATTTAATAACTATTTATCGCATAATTGCCATTATTATTTCGTAATAATAAATAAAGTTAGTTTATTTGAATTAGATTTATTTATATATATAATGTGTCATTTACTTCTTGCATCAAAATTGTAACTATTAAATTATTCTGTTCCTGATTATTCATCGAAAAGTCTTCACGATGTTTAAAGCTTCGTAGGTTTATAATTACAGTAAAAGATGAAAATGAAAATGTGTTTTTGAAGTGAAAACTTCTTTAGTGGCGTTGTGCATTCTTTTTGGTATGGGTAAAAAATGTTAAACTCGCGTCAGGATCACGTGACCCTGTTCGAAAATTCGCAGATCACGTCACCCTGATCAAAAAATCGTAAGATGGAGGGAGAGCAATGAAAAACTGCTATAATATCATTAGAATACAAAGGTAATTTTCGCCACCATCTATAATGTTATGATATGGATCATGATCAGGTGGGAAATAGGACGATCGAGAAACCAGAAGACCCCAGTTAGAGTCCGAGTAACGATTATTTTTTCCCTTTTTTTTAAATTTTCGATTTGTAATTTATTATTTCATATTTTTTTATTATTATGTCAGTAAGATCGAAAAATATTATTAAAATTTGATCAGTATGTATTTATTTCTGAGAGATAAACTTTTTAATTGTCATATTTGTGTACGATAGCGCAATAGATGAATATTGTATCCACATAATTATATGATAGTACTTTTATACTGATAAAAAAAAATCCTAACCATTCCACAACATTCAAAAATGCACATAACGTTAATGTTTTTAGGTACCCACCACTTTTTATCATTATGATAAAGTATTAGAATATCTAATGATGACGAAATACCAACCGGATACAGAAAAGAGAAAAACCTAGTGCTATATTGATTTATCCTATAAATGTATAAAGGATACGACATATAATTGGGTAGATGACTACAACAACAATTCATTATTTTACAGTATTCAGGAAGTAGCATTTGCAAAAATATTCTGAAGAACAATGTTTGAGCACAATTTAACGTGGTCAAGAATTTATAAACATCAAAACAAACATTAAAATTACATGATTTGACCATACGAAAGAATGACGTCACTTATTTGTGTTTCATATAAATTCTAAAAAACAAAAAAATATTCTGAAGAACAATGTTTGACCACAATTTAACGTGGTCATGAATTTATAAACATCAAAACAAACATTAAAATTACATGCTCTGACCATACAAAAGAATGACGTCATTTATTTGTATTTCATATAATTTAGTACAGGGCACATTGATTTGACATTTCTTAAAAAAAAAACTAATTTGACTTGACAGTCATCTACCCTATTATTCTGATAGATCGCCATATTCAGCGAATAAATAATTATCACTGCAAAAGCAAGTTCGTTATTAGAATCAGTTCTAAAACGAATGCCCGAAACTAACCTAAAACATTTCAAAAGTAAAGGCAAAGCAAACAAAATACCTAATGCTACTCAACAAAATAGTGTTTTAAGCCTTCATATTTACAGCATAATTATTTAAAGTCACCTTTGGGACGGTTGACTCAGCGCTGTTTGTTTTGATTTGCCAGAGGTTTGTAAATACAGTGCCGACTATCAACGATGAGCAACGCCTTTGTTTTGTTCGAACAACGATAGATGTCACTTGGCAGAAAATGAGGATCGTCATTGATGTTTTATAATGCAATTGCGTTGGAAATTCCATAAAGGAATGTAGAATATGTAGGTAAATATATGGTACGATGAACTGCAGGCATGTCAGTGTCTGGAATAGACAGGAAAGGTACTTGTACCTTGGTGCCTTGTTATGGTATTTATGACGAAATCTTGTACTATAATAACTTATGAGTGACCTTAAATTGGGCTTGCTTGACTACTGACTGGAATCCTGAGTTTTGGCCAGAATAAAAGTCCCATGTTCCTCAAGTCAGTCTCCAAACCTTCTCAGATATATAAAAATAAAAAATGGTTGTCTGTAAAGTCAGTTTACGGACGACAATTTTACGTCATAACAAAACACTGATGACATTGTAATAAACAACCATGCCACTGTTTTTTTTTTTTAATTTTCAATTGTATTGCATGTCGCTGCAATCGACAAAACATTGATGACATTGTATTAAACAACCATGCATGTAACAGCTTTAGTGGATCCGGGCGCATGCGCCCGACGGTCATAACATTTCAGCAGGCGGAGTCGCCATTCGCGTTGCTTAGGAACCAGTCAATAACATGTCTGCTTAGCAACCAATCAATAACGTGACCGTTTCCACGTGACACTTTTTCGTGCGTGCACCCCGTCATCGATTTATAAGACGTTAAATCGCCAAAAACAAACAATTGAGACTAATTCCTTTGCCACTGGTCACTGTAAACAAACAGGATTCTGAATGATGTTATATCGCACAGGAATTTCTTTGAAGGTATGTACTCGTATGTATGAATAGGTGGAAAAATGATTCTTCATTACTGTTGTCTGGACAGAGACTATTATCTCAAAGGAATATATGATCTGAACAAGTTTCTTTCTTCAAATTGAGTACCTAGTAATTGGGAGAATTATATGTAACTGTTGATAAGACCTTAGTTTGTTTATTAGTGTGATATTGCAATACTGAAATACGAGACGCATTGCGACGCCATTCTACGTTTTAATCGGACGCTAACGCAGATTTGGCGTGTAGTAGTCAACAATGGTGTGTTTCCCGAACATATCGGATAGGTGAATGGGAGACATAGGAATAATAAAAATACTGTGGTATTGATTAAAACAATTCGTCTCAGACTGCGAAGCCTGTGCTACCTTTACTCTTTTACGTTTTTCTATGCAAGTGTAGAAAGACTATGGTAACTGCTGCTGTAGGTATGCTTGTCTGTTTATCTATTTATCTTTAATACAAAATCGGAAACCAAAGCATACGAAGACTTCTCAGGTACGCATTGATGTAATAATCATGACTCAGTGGCAACTGAACAGTTAGTGAGATCAGCGAATGCTTCCTTCAGTTTAGCTCCTAGTCTCTTACGGTTCGAGTCGAATTTCGATACCATAGGTCTTCGAGAGTAAGGAAATATATATAGCACTGTGTTTACACACTTGGTCACTAAAATATCTCAGGTAGTCTTGGTCACTAGAATATCTCATGAGTAATGGCTAGTCTATGAAATTGGCCATGTTCGAAATTGAGAAGATTTCAACACAACAAGTTTTATAATATTTATTCAAAGTTCTGAAAATAAGCTGGCGGTTTTACTAAGAAAGTGGACAGGGTATTACGAGCCGCTGTTAGCTGACCTAATGGCAGTTCCACCGCAGTGACGTACTACAGCCAACCCAGACATTTTTTATCGGAGCTAAAGTATATTTTTATACCATTTTTCTAGGTGGCAGTTAGGTATTAGCTTTTTAATGACTAATACGGCTAGCATTTTTTTTTATATAATACTAGCTGACCCGCGCAACTCCGTATGCGTCAATTTTCCCCGTTTTTGTAACAATTTTTATTGCTCCGCTCCTATTGATCGTAGCGTGATGTTGATGCCTACATATATCCTCGATAATAGGCTACCCAACAGAAAAATATTTTTTCATCGGACCCGTAGTTCCTGAGATTGCCGCTTCAAACAAACAAACAAACTCTTCAGCTTTATAATATCAGTATAAAACTAGAAAGAAAGGAAAATTGCTTTCTGATTACCAAATCTAAAACATTTTGCATTTTCACTGTTATAGGAACAGTGAGTTAAAACTTTTTTACAAAAAAATTTAACTCACCTAAATCACTATAGGTGTGCCTTTAATATTTGAAGAGTTCCCTCGATTTCTCCAGGATCCCATCATCAGATCGTGATCTCATGACAATGAGACCAACTTGGAATTTTTTTAAATCGATCTAGCCCTTGCGTAATCGGTAAACACACATACAAATATATAAAATAAAAGAGAATTTAAAATTAAGAAGCTCCTCCTTTTAGAAGTCGATTGAAAATTATGATAGAAAGGTAAGACGGACATTATGGCAAGCAGAATAGAAAAGCAGTCGTCCGACAGGATAAGTTTTGAACGCGGCTGCATTGGTCAACGAAAATACCTACCATGACATAGCAATTTTGGATTTTATTAGTAGTATATAAATCCAAGAAATAGGGTAGCTGGATTACAATGTAATAATAATAATACAATTCTTTATTCAGACAGGAAGTAAAATACTACACTTGTGAAAAGTCGATTCTACATGTAATTCGTAATGTAATGCCTGTTCGCAAACAATAGGTAAAGCCGGAGAAAAGAACGAGGCAATGAAAACTGGCGGCCACCCTTTACAATGTTTCTTTTTTTATTAAGTGTATATGTAGGTAAGGTGCTGCCACCATTATATTATACACCATATAAAGAGGACTGACGCAAAAACAAGAGATAAAAAACATTGAAAGAAGAATACATGGGATTAAATATATCAACCCCAATGGGTAGGTGCAACATAGTCAATATCCAATTACAATGTAAAACTATATGACTGTGCTTTATTATTTAATAATCATATTATCTATTGGGTGTTGGTATATGTAGATGGAATTAGCTGTCCCACGCAACTTCGTCTGCGTAAATTTTCCCGTTTTTGCAACATTTCTCATTGCTACTCTGCTCCTATTGGTCGTAGCGTAATGTTATATAGCCTATAGCCTTCCTCGATAAATGGGCTATTCCACTATGAAAGAATTTTTCAATTCGGATCCGTAGTTCCTGAGATTACCACGTTTAAACAAATAAACAAACAAACAAACTCTTCAGCTTTATAATATTAGTATAGATAAGATGAGACGGCAGTTGTGCGTGTGTATGATCTTCCTCATCTACTGACTGACTCATTCGACTGCTACGCAAGAGTTCGTGGGTTCAATTCCCACACGGGACATCACTTTGTGTGATCCACAAATTGTTGTTACGAGTCTGGGTGTACTTTGTGTCCGTGACTTGTATGTTTGTAAAGTCTCCGGCGACACAGGGCTTGTACCCTAATAAAAATAAATCTAACCTCATATCTCGCGGATGAAAACCTTATTGATGCAACCTCATATCCCGTTTGCCATGTCACCTGTCACGGACTACAGAAACGTCATTTCTTCGTCAGGTGATGTTTGTTTTGGAGTTGTAAAAATGGCGTCAAACTGACCGGCCATTATTTTTACAGCTCTGAGTTTAACATATAAAAAATGATTTGAATACGTGATAATTGACTTAGAACGAGACTATGTGCATGTATTAAGTGCATAAATACTTGACACTGGCAGAAATTAGCCGTTAAAACGGCTAGATTGCCATAAACTCAAAGAAGAAGAAGATGTTTGTTTTAAATAGAGTCTAACATGTCATTCGACTGAACCTCCACTGTGTACAATTGGAGAACTTATTCACAAACTGTAATCAGTGCCGGTACCCTTAGGTATTAGAGAGATTTTTCTCTGAGCAAGATACCAGTCAGTTCTCGTTAATGATGAGTCATGTTACGTCAGAGTTAGAACCGCTAGTTAATATCATAACAATGGACACGTTGCAAGGTCGTACAAAAGCTGTCATTACCATGGTTTAGCTTGGTTATACGCATAGTCCACGTAGTCCAGTCAAAAACGATATTCAGTATTCACAAGGCAAAATGAACTTTATTGTTTTAAAATAAAGTCTTTTTAAGGTTCCATGCTAAAAGGGTAAAAACGGGACCCTAATTCAAGACTCCGCTATCCGTCGGTCTACCAGACTGTATCTCATGAACCGTGATAGCTAGTTGGTTGAAATGTTTACAGATGATGTGCATATTTTTGACTGCCTCTGTGGCGCGGTAGGAATATGTCCGACTACTTTCGACTACTAGGATCGAACCCACGACCTACTACGCAGGTCGTGGGTTCGATCCCTTACGAATATGAAAAAAAACACATACAAAGTTTTATCCAAAACGATATGGATAAAACTTTGTGTGATGAGCACGATGAAGTATGTTTATCAGTTGTCTGGTTTCCTTAGTATAAGCTCTGCTTAGTTTAGGATCAGATAGCGTTGTGTGAGTTATCCAAAGATATTATTATTATTTATTATATTTCTCTTGCCGTTATATCAACAAATAGGTACTAAAAACAGAATAACATGAAAATTAAAGTATGGCCCATAAAAAATCTCAATTTTATAATATAGTGTGTAATGTTGTATAGATAATGGTACGGAACCTTCGTGCGCTAGTCCGACTCGTCGTTTTTTGTTAGTCTTTAGATTCTCAATGGAGAATTGACTTACTGGTCTGCAGTGATAAAGGTATGCGCATCAAAAGTAGGAGTTACTTTTGGTCAATCCCCAGTTATTGGAACTCCTGTGTTTTGTTACAGCACATCAAATTAGTTCATTCATTTCAGAAGAAGTTTATTATCAAGTTATTTTTTTGGATTTTATTGAAGCGCAAAACGACAAGGATTCTGTTCAAAATTAGCTGTTTTAACGTTTTAAATTATAGTTTATAACAATCGTTGCAATTACAAACATTTGACGCAGTCTTTATGAATTCTTATGCTGTGCGAGAAATAAACCCGCAATACGTTGAGGCTCTATTGGGCGTACCTTAACCACTACGCCACAAATATGGTCATATTCTGAAAACAACAAAAATATTTTGACAATCTGAACGAACCATGAGTTCATGATTCAGTTTGACAGCCCAAAGGCCCAAAAAAATCGCGTGACATTAGACCTATTTGCTCGTCGACGTAGCGAGGTCACGGAGGAGTCTTAGAACTTTAAGGTTGAAATAAGGTTACGCTTTAAACCAAGGTTCTTTCTTGGTTCATTTCAAACAGTCATTGAGTATTGGATGTATGATTTTGTAATTGACACATTTTGGAATAAAACGACATAAACTTTAAGCCCCTGATAAAACATAGGCCTTATGTTTGTTTAAGTCTTTAGTTGTCAGATTGTTTGGATCATTTGAATGTAGTTTTTTTTTAATTAGGAGCTATTTAGGCGCCATATTACTTAACTATGTTTCATGAAAATCCATTCGCGGTAGATCACAATGATCTCTTACTAAATATGTACTTACTCGTACATAATTTTGTATCGATTTTTATGAAAATTTTGTTATTTTGGTTATTTAACAGTTTAGTCACATTCTTATCAACATTGATGACGAATTGTCAAAAATGTAAACTTTTACTAACTTTTACTACTTACTATAGTCAGTTTTAATTATCTATCTACTGCTGCTGCAGGCGTACTAATAGACACCCTGTGAAGGTCATCTGGTGACACGGTGACACTGAGCAAGTATTTCTGAGGTACGCATCACGGCATAGCTAGCGTCCTTCATCTGTCATGTTGACGTTTGCCATTAGAAGTACTCAATAACATAGAGCGTTAATCAGCGCATCGACTAGCGTTTTATGGTATTTACTGAACGCAGTACGCAGTAGGTAGTTGAAAGTGAACCAAGAGACGAAAACAACTCGTCAACATAAAAATAAGGCTATCGACGAAAAGGCTTAGCTCTTAAAATACTGTGAATCAGTCTGTAGATACCAAAAATACTATGTGAAGATGTGTAAAATGGAATTAGTCCGCAAATCAGTCAGCAGGGCAATGACATGGGTGTGATTCCAGATAAAGTGTGATATGATAAGGTAGTCGCGAGTAAAAATGTTTATTTTGATAATGTTTTCATTTGTGTCATTGCATCCAAAAGAAGTCATTTACCGCAGCATTTTTTTTTTCTTAAAACGACGACTCTCGTAGTACCCTACTGCGGGAGTCGTCTTTTTAAGAAAAAAAAAAAACACAAGCCCTGTGTCGCGGGAGACTTTACAAACCTACACTCGTAACAACAATTTGTGGATCACACAAAGTAGTGTCCCGTGTGGGAATCGAACCCACGACCACTTGCGTAGCAGTCGGATACACTCCCACCGCGCACCGGCAGTCGAAAATAAAAAAAAATAACAAAACTTCAATTTAAGATGATGATAGTCTCTTAAGCCAATATTGGCTACTGCGCAGGAGTGTACTAGATCTTAAAGTACACAGGTGTATGCGCAGACACAAGTGCACTTCTTATTTCCTAACTCTCATAGTCCGATAATACGGAAATCCGATATGACCGAAGAGAGATTTAGTGCAGGACCGAGAGTTTAACGTGATCTCTGAAGCACGGAGAGGAGTGACAATCTTCAAAAATGGTTACCAATCCATGTATTGGCAGTGGCAGCGTTGCAATATCGCAGATCTTTTTGTCTGATCGGTCGTCACTAAGTCACGGATCCTTCCAAACAATATGAATAACATAGAACGTTTAAAAAAAAATTCTTGAAAAAAGAGCTGGTACCAGTTCCGAAGAATAGGATCGTATTCCATTGTGAGAAATCAAAAAGAAAACTTCTCTTTACTAATTGTGTATTTACATCAAGACAGTTTCTAGCTTAAATAAATAATTTTACAATAATTCGTTAAATGCGACTTTTTAGGCTGTTGTCGGTCCTGGCGGTTCACATTTCCCAATTACTTTTCCTTACTATTTCTTCAAAAACTGTTTGCTTTTTAACGTTCTTTTAAATCTACCGTTTACTATAAACAGCAGATTTAAAAGAACGTTAAAAAGCAAACAGTTCACAACAGTAACTATCATTGAGGTTTCATACATATCAACCCATATGATGGCCCACTGCTGGGCACGGGTCTCCCCAGTAGAACCTACTAGTATGTAGATCCTGGGGGTAATTGCCATAATCGCCACGCTTGGCGAGCGGGTTGGCGATCGCAGTAAGGCTTTAAGTACGCAGAGGACGCTGCTGCCCGTCCTCCGGGGTGAAATCCCTTAGTCGCCTTGACGACACCCACGGGAAGAGATGGGGTGGTACTATTCTTAAGCCGGCACCACACGGCTTATGAGGTTTCATGCGAGATGTTAAATCACTCGACACATCCACCATAGTATCTCCAGTACCTACAACTAAGAAAATAGCACATTTTGTTGTCATTAATATTCTAAGCTACAGTTTTGATGACTAACGGCCGGTCTCAACACTCTATCTATCGATGGATTTGGTTACTAGGTCTATGAATTTGACATAAGCTCCATACAAAATATGTCAAAATTCTACCTCGAGTAGCCAAATCCCTCGATAGATAGATTATTGAGACCAGCCGTAAGTAAGTACTGGTTTTTTTACTATACTCTATTTATGGAAAACTATTTTTGGGAAACAATTCCTACCAAAAACCTTTTTCATCGTTTCTGACCCGACTCTTGTAAGCTCCGGAGCATTAAGAGCCGTATACAAGTGTATTTTCTTTTTCATTATTTCCCCGAATCATTAAAGATAGCAAGCAAATATTCTTTTAATATATTTTTATTATTTATTACAATAATAAATACATTTAATTTTATAAACATTACTATTATTAATATAAATTTATTTTCGAAATAGTTAGGTTTTTGAAAATGAATTAAGGCTCAATATTTATTGGTCTAGTGGTTAGTGACCCTGACTGCTAAGCCGGAGGTCGTAGGTTCGATCCCCACTCAGGATAAAACGTGCGTTGTACGATGAGCACGATGGTTTGTTCTGTTTCTGGGTGCTATTTGTCTATAATATGTATGTATTTAGAAATATATAAGTATGTTTATTAGTTGTCTGGCTACCATAGTACAAGCTCTGCTTAGTTTGGGAATAGATGACGTTGTGTGAGTTGTCCCAAGTTATTATTATTATTTACTTTCCGGATGTTGTGGCGAAAATTAGTCAGGCCTATATGTCTAGCAGACCGATACGAGCTGATGATGATGACTCTACTAAAACAATAAAAAACCGGGTAAGAGCATGTT
Source organism: Herminia tarsipennalis (assembly GCA_945859575.2). NCBI lineage: Eukaryota > Metazoa > Arthropoda > Insecta > Lepidoptera > Erebidae > Herminia > Herminia tarsipennalis. The sequence continues at coordinate 10,494,063 of OX243851.2, forward strand.
GAACCATGCTCAGTGAAGGGTTCCGCAGCCGTAAAATACGATGAGAAAAATTGCATCAGCAGAAGAGCCGTTCAGGCAATTGCGTCATTTTGTTGAGAAGCACAGTTTTCGGAAGTAACTCAAAGATGGTTTAAAACCTTAGAATGTTTTTAAAAACCTGTCGAATAATGTGCCACACGTTGACGTATGCTAAAAACTTTTATTCATGTAATTTAGACACAAAAATTGGTTACCACATATTACTCGTATTTCATGAAAAATGATAAGTACCTACTCGGTACTTAAAGGAGTTCCATCGAACAATTATCACTAAAAAAACTATTCTGAATGGTACATAACAGACGTGGTTAGTTTGGTATACTTATGGATTGCTAATGCCAACCCATCATTATCAATGCCGCATTGCATATACAAGAAATGTCACCGGTATATTGGAACTGTGCCCAAAATATGCCAGGGGTTTTAGCTTTCAATAAGCCGAATTATGTCTGAATGTACAGCATAAATCTAATGTAGACATGTGAAGAAGCCTAGTAGGTTTATAGATTTGTGAAGTTAAGCAATGTTAAGACTGCCAGATTTACAGATGATGACCATTTTTAAGCTATTGCATAGCTTCTATCGCGTGCCTTGAGCGTGGAGACCGAATCCAGAAATTCCGTAACGACAACCTAACACTCCGACCGACACAGCGGTGATACTTTTTAGTTTTTCCATCTATTGATGAATAGCAGAACTTTTATGGACTTTTTTTTAATTAAAAAAAAAAAAATTTAAAGAAAAACATTGTTTTTTATAATTAAATAAAAACTTTTAAAAATAAAAAAAATTTGCTTTTTTAAATTATAAAAAAACATTGTTTTTTTTAAATTAAAAAAAAAATTAAAATTAAAAAACTTTTTTTTTTTAATTGCATAAGTTGATAAAAATGCTATGCAATAGCTTTACCGCGGCAGTCCCCGACACACGTTTTTTTTTATAAAAGGTGGTTCTATGTTTCATCCGTATGTATGTATGCATGTTCGTGATTTTCTTAAAAGATAGTGATCCAATTTAGATAGGGTTTTCACTATCCGACTGCATATTTTTCTGGGAAGTTTTATGTGTATAAAACATTGTCTTAGGTTAGAAAACACCAGAGATATAGACTAAAACATAGGAGTGAATCAGCAAAATTGGCATTCGCTGATATGCTTGATAATCTTGTTTTCCTCGTGATATAGTTACTTTTGAAGGTGTTTCATTAAAAGTTAGTCCCCGTAGCTTAAAGTCCTTGATCAATCATATTTTGTAGTACGAGTATATTTATATTATAACTCTACACTAGATGGTTCATATCTGCGGTCTGCGAATAAGCAATGTGTCTTGCTAGGTTCATAGATAGGTGACCGTTTTCAAACATTGTCATACCTCTCTGTTATTTGTTATATATTATTTGTCTCCTCGGAGAGCACGTTAAACCGTCGGTTCTGCGCCTAATCTCTCTCTGGTCATGTTCGATTGTCCGATCCTATTATGAGAGTGAGGAAATAGAAAGAGCACTTGTTTGTTCATACACTTTTGCATTATAATATCTTCTGCGCATCTAATTCACTAAATCTTCAATAAGATTACCCGCCGTAGGTAATCGACATTGGTTAGTAAACCTATATTCGGAACAGGATTTTGAGGACATTATTATTCATACTACATAGTAAAAACATACAAATACATAGTTAAAAGGAGAAATAATTAAAACTATTGGAAACGTAGACAGCTCGTTAACCAAATGTAACAAAGGTAACCCATTCAAAAACTGGCTGCTCCAAAGAATGCTTAACCTCCTCATTGTTCGTCAGTCAGTGTTGCTATGATCTGTGCTCAAAAAGTTTGTATATAATAAAGTGCTATTATATATTTAGAGGTCAACGTACGCGTGATGCATCATACTTTTTGTATCGTTTTAGAATTCTTGTCATTAAGTTAATTTTCGCGTTAGAAATAGCTACGTTTAGATTGTATACGTAAACCGAATCTAATATTAGTATTTAAAAAAATATATGTGATCAATTCTGATAAATTATTGATGCTTTTTAAATAAAATTATGCCTCATTTTTTTTTTATTGTTATTACTGGGGGTTTTTTATATATATGTTTATCAGTTGTCTGGTTGTCATATAGTAGGTACATATCTACTTGTGGCTTTGCCTAGTTTTGAATCAGATGACCGTGTGTGAGCTGTCCTAAGATATTTTAATTAAATTTTATTATATATTATTTAAAAAAAAATATTATTATAAAAAATAAAAAAAGCTAGAAGCAACACCCAGGCACTCGTAAGAGTTAATAAAAAGCCTCGATCTGAACCAGTTCCATACAAGTAAATAAAAAGCCTCGGTCGGAACCAGTTCCATACAAGTAAATAAAAAGCCTCGATCGGAACCAGTTCCATACAAGTAAAAAAAGCCTTGATCGGAACAAGTTCCATACAAGTAAATTAAAAGCCTTGGAATCAGTTCAGAAACTCTTTCTCTATAGATGGGTTACCAAATGAGAATCAAACCTCCAACCGCTTGCACAGTAGATAAGCTGAATGACGGTTTAAGAAATCGTACTTTGGTTAAGTGAGGCACCTGATTTAATTTTTATCTTATTTGCCTGAGACGCCACCTAACGGCCATCAATACCAAATTGTTAATAATACCAAATTGTTAATAAGGAAAATATAGCAAAAATATAGTTATTATCAGATCAACTGATAGGTAATGGATGCAGTACTGCTGTCTTTATCATAAGCATAATATTTGAAAGAGATATGGATACAAGCTGATGTTAGCAAAGTATTGCTACACACAAACTGAAAAGAGCATTCTCTATTCCCTTAAATGGCTATTACACTACCCTGAATTAGGGTACTAACTCAAAACTAGTAGAAGTAGCCTTGAAAATGAGTAAGAGAATAAGGATCGAACTCTTATTACCTCTCTTTTTAAGGGTTTAGGGACCCTGATTCAGTGTAGTGTAGTATGTGCATCACTCTCATAATACGAATAGACAGTAATAAGAAAAAAAATATCACATGATGATATCCTCTGCTCCCTCAGAGAACTATCTGGATCCACCGTTGATACCACAGAACATAGAATGGAGCTGAGTTAGTATTTTTTATCGATTGATTTAAAAACATGTGTATAGCGAGACGGAGTGGCGTCTGCGCAGTCGTAGACAAGTCCTAAGATGGGAATGAAAAGCTGGTTTATAAGCACGTCGTCTACGTTTAAGCATAAATTACCAACTATCATAAGATAGTTGATTATTTATACTTTTCGTTGGAAAAGTAAAGAACCATATCTCCTTTTTGGTTTTAAATATTTTTGACGTGACAACGTCTTATAATTCGATGGAGCCGGCTGAACGCACGAAAAAAATGAGGCGTTACCTCAATCTGAGGCGTTCCATTGTAAAAATAAATACATAAAAATTGACATAATGGTATTTATGCGTACAAATAATTACCTCCTTCTCTATATCCATACAAAATTTCTATCAAACAAATATTTTTTTTTTTTTTGAAATATGAAACCATCCAATCAGTATTTTCTTATGACGTTGTCACGTTCAACTATCGTCAGTAAACCGACTTTACAGACAATCGATTTTTTTTTGGTTTTCCTGATATGTTGACTGTTCACACGTCTTTTGAGGTACGGTTTCAACTACAATGAAATTTACAACTATCCTAATAAAATGATAATTATATGCTACCACGTATAACTTTATTTTCTATTTTTTTTAAGAAAGATAACTAGCAATGTGGGATTGTGGATCCCACATTACTAGCAATCCTGTTAACCCCTCCAGCTAAGCTTAATGGCTAGTGTTAAAGTTCACGTCGGTAGTATAATGAGTAAAATTCGAACCAGCGACCTCACGATTGCGAGTCCGATGTCTTAGCCATTAGGCTACCGCCGCTTTATTACACCCCAGACACAGAATATACCATCGTGCTCTGACACAAAGTTTTATCCTGGGTGGGGATCCAACCCACGACCTCTGGCTTGGCAGTCAGGGTCACTAACCACGATACCATCAGGCCAGTCCATGGTAAGCGCTTCACTTCAGAACGGCTGTAGTTATTTGGCAAAGTTTGTATGAAAGAAAATGTATGTATGGGCAGATACAACTGCACTCACAATGTGGGATTGTTGGTCCCTCATTACTATCAATACTGTTAACCCCTCCAGCTAAGCTGTGTTAGGAGTAGGTTCACGTCGGTAGTATAATGGATAGGATTCGTACCCGCGTCCTCACGATTACGAGTCCGATGCTACCATCCGCTTTAAAAATTAGTACTTAGATTTATGTAAAACCCTGTCCCAGCAAACTTTTTTTATGTAAGTACCTTCTACAGAGTACTAAAACTAAAAAATAAATAAATAATAAAGCCAGTAAAGTCCTTCTCTATTTAACTCATGACCAAGGGAAATAGGGATTTATTTTTATATCTATACTAATATTATAAAGCTATGTTTGTTTGTTTAAACGCGCTAATTTCAGGAACTACTGGTCCGATTTGAAAAATTCTTTTTTTGTTGGATAGCCCATTTATCGAGGAAGGGATATAACATCGCGCTACGACCAATAGGAGCGGAGTAGCGACGTGAAATGTTGCAAAAACGGGGAAAATTTACGCATACGAAGTTGCGCGGGACAGCTAGTTATATAGATAAAGTATAACCACTCAGCACAGTGATGTGTAACGACCCTTGAATTTGTTCACACATTTCTGTAACACTTTAAAAAGAGTGCACTAGTTGTCACAGCGAATGAGACTTCCCATAGAAGGACAGCTGATGATCTTGTTTATAATTCTTGAGCACCGCATAAGGGGCGTGCTCTATCATATTTCTCGTGCGTAGTTGATAACAAGAATATTTTAATCTTAGCGTACATTGCACCTAATGAATTATACCTTCGGTTAGATGGACCGACGGTTTATAGAAGAAACTGAATAAGGAAGACGGAGGATTAAGGACCGGGCATTTGAAGCAAATTAGAACTTCTAATATGTAAAAATCTGCCGTCACGGTGTTTATGGTCGAACTCCTCCGAAACAGCTTGTCCGATTTGAATATATTTTTTGTAGATTTGGTAGGTATGAGTTGATTTTAAGGTGGATCAAAAAATCGCATTAATTTTTTTTTTAATGCGATTTTAAAAAACTTGGGAGTAGTAAGCTGGTGAATGCGCTAGTTCATCTAAATGTTTTTCTTACTTTCAAATTTATAACTAGTTATTCATTTTTTTGCCTCAATGGCGCAGTGAATTTGCGTACATGCTGTCAAAAAATACAGAGAGTTATGTTAGGTAACATTCACACGTAATTTACACGAACAACGCACAAATAGTCATCGTTCTTGGATAGGGAGCTCAGACCACTTTGATTGAAAGGCGTTCAGAGTTACAGGAGATTACACACAAGCCGAGAACTGGAGGACCTCAACACCTGCAGACAATCTAAAAATGCATTGCCAACTCTGGACAGAAAACTGACCAGGCGACTACTGCGTCTTGATAGAGGAAGTCTGCGCCTCGTAGTGGAGACTATCACCTGACACTGTTACACTGTTCGCTAAACAAACACTTCCACACAAATCACACAATAGGAACAACAGACAGTCCTCTATCCAAAGTTTGTATGGAGACAGTCACGCACGTGGTCCTTGAGTGCACCGACGTCGCACAGATCCTAAAAGAGAACCTGGGGTCACAATGGTCACTCACGGATACCCTGAGAAATTGGGAAAGTTAATCTGCTTCTAGAGGGAAGTGGGCTGGTTGGAATAACGACCACCACGGCTCACGCACAATGGTCCACGCACAGAACTAAGTGCGGAAATCACACCCACCATAACAGTAGTTGACTATAATGATGATGATGATGATGAAGGCGTTCTAAGATTCTGTGTATATGTATGAATGCGTGGATAGCACAATCTACATAGGTTTTTACAAAATTCTGTACTCTTGGTATTTTGTAGTGATGTGCAGGACTTTTTGTGGGTTCCATTTTCAAACGGGACAAAGCTATTGGCGGTCTTGGTGGGTCAGTTAATCTTCCGTGAAATAGTGATGTTAACACATCTCTGTGTGTCGGTTGAAAGGCACTATAGCAAGTGTAATTACTGGGCAAATGAGACTTAAGAACTAATGTATAATAAAATACGGCTGTATGAGATTCACAAATGTTGATTTCGAGTCTCCGTGTTCTTTGTGTCCTATAATTGAATGTTCATAAAGTTTGTTTTCACCGTCCTGTGTTCCTCATTTGAGACTGTACGTTCAACACGAAAGATTAACTGACACTGTTGTGGTACCCAACAAGACAGTCAATGGCTTTGACCTACCCCGCAACCCTGGAATTATTCTCTACTACGGGAGTAGTCTTTTTTTTATTATACTTAAGTAGCATAATCAACTCTTGTGATAGGTCGTTGAGATGATCATAAATTTACATTGAGTGCCCAAATAATAATAGTTGAAGAACTTACTAGAAGAAAAATGTAAAGAAATAAGTTGATGTAGTGTTTCTCTGAAGTCATCAGCACATCTAACCCCAGATGTACTGGTACTACCTGTACTTACCAATATGGATGTTTATTGCTTTTTCACGCAATAGTTACTCAATGGATTTTGATGAAACTTCACAGTTATGCAGTGTATACATCCGAATAGCACATAGACTATAAGAATCAAACATAACGCGAACCAAGCCACGGAGAGAATCTAGTAATAAAATAAAACCTATATTATGTTGCAGTACAAATACTAATATACACAAGTATTTTTTTTTGGATGCTCTCTAGAGCCTAAATGGCTGGATAGATTTTAGCTTTGAGAGCATCCAAAAAAAAATTGATCTCAGTTGTAAGAGGGACATTGGGTACTTAAAAATTTAAAAAGGGAATGACATATTTTTAAAATATTTTAGTTATTATTTTTAAGCAGTCGGGTTTTTTTCTTGTTTTACTTTAACCTGTATTGTTCTACTAATATTTCGACTTTCGCGTTGCATGAACAAAATTAATACGGGATTTAACGCGCGTTATTTACATTAAAAATGCTTGACGTTTGGACCAGGTTTCTACTGCTAGGCAAAGGTCTCCCGCGTAGGTACACTTCCAAACCTCGCGTTCTAGAGCTTTCTTCTCCGTCAACTTCTCAGTAGCATGCAGATCGTTTTTTTTTTAACCACTAAATTCTAGATGGAATAGACAATAAATGTTGATAAACTTTTGCAATTTGTACACATTATAAAATTATGTATAACGGGTCTTAATCGCATGAATATTTTAAGGTACCTACACATCTTTTTTATTGGCCTATTTTCGACCGTGTTGCAATGGCCGTGGTCACGGGTAGGTTCCTTTACCTTATTATATTTCTGCGATTAAGACCCGTATACAATATTTAATAAAGAATACCTAGACAAATATTTTCATATCACACATAGGCTACTTTTATAAAACTAGAGTTATATACACATAAACATATCAACTCATATGATGTCCCTCTGCTGGCCACTCTTCTCCCCAGTAGAATCTACTTATTAGATCCTGTAGGATAGCCATAATCGCCACGCTTGACGAGCGGGTTAGCGATCGAAGTAAGGCTTTAAAGTACACAGAGAACGCTGCTGCCCGTCTTCAGGAGTGAGATAGACAACCACGGGAAGAGATGGAATGGCACTAATCTTAAACTGGTACCACAAAGTTATTCAGTTCCCGTAAAATTTCCGCGCGAAGTCGCAGGCAACACGTACAAAAAAATAAATAATTAATCTGACTCGCACACGGAAACAAGCACGCTTATCAACAGCGTGACGTAACAGTGATAACAAAATATGACGTAATATGTAATAAAAATACTACATTATTGACCGGTTAATAACATGAATGACCTTTACCTTGTATTGAATCAGCTGTTCACCTAAAACCTATTTAATTAGGTCGCGTAATTCTTGCATTACTGATAAGCCCGTTCTATTTATAGTTTTTGCTAGAGGAAATCTGATTGTTTATGTGTGCGTGTATACGTATTTGTGTGAAATTATACCAGTATTATATTATAACAACTAACTAGCTGTATTATATATGTAGGTATGTTGTTTTTTTAAGTTCTCACGGCAATGTGATTGTCGTAAACATCGAGCGTGCAGTAGAAAAGTTTCATATAAACGCGCTTGAACTATGTTCGTATAATATATATCTCCTACATCGAATCTATAAACACATTGGGAACAAAGTTGTCCATGAGTCAACAGGGGGGAGTGGGGCAACGAGGGCTATTGCATCCCCCCCCCCCCCAATGAATTTTCAAGTCTTGGCCATACATTTGGTCCGCGTTGACTGGCAGTTGCCCCCCACAAATCCAGATGTTAAGTCCATTGCGTCCATTCGTGTTGGATAGTCTATTTATCGAGGAAGGCTATAAGCAACATAACATTAGGCGACCAATAGGAGCGGCGTATCAATAAAACAGTTATAAAAACGCGGAAAATTGACGCTGACGAAAATTTTTTTTTTTATGACGACTCCCGCAATAGGTACGAGCCCTGTGTCGCGGGGACTTTACAAACATACAAGTCACGGACACTACGTACACCCAATTCGGAACAATAATTTGTGGATCACACAAAATGATGTCCCGTGTGGGAATCGAGCCCACGACCTCTTGCGTAGCAGTCGGACACACTCCCACCGCGCCACAGAGTCAGTTAATGTATTAAAACTTAATGATTTTTAAAAGAGTAGCCCATCCTTGGCAAGTTGTTCTCATGAACTTTAAATATGAAACTGCCGCAGTTTTTTTTTAAACACTGTATTGTCTCACATTGTGAGATTACTTCTAGTAATAGGGATGTTGACTGTCAAGTCAAATCAGTCTCTTTTTATGAAATGTCAAAACGAAAAGCTCTTTAGAAATGTGTATGAAATAACAACCTATAACGTCATAAGTTCCTACCGTCAAATCATTACTTTTAGTTTTCGTTTTCTTGCTTTTAAATTCCAAAACATGTGAAATTGTAAAAGAACAGTTATTTTAAGAGCATTTTAAGATCTACTATTACCTGATTAGTATAAAATAATTAACTTTTATTGTAGTCAACTACCCAATTAAACAGAAAAAACAAACCATAGTGATAGAAACATAGTGCTGCCGCGCTGTCAAAATCGGTGCTGCCCGTTGACGTACAGACCTCAATCAATTAAAAAGTAAATATTGACTGCAAAGCGTGAAAGAGAGAAAAACTCGTGCGGCCCTGTCTTTTGACAGGTATTGTCCACAAAGTAGCGTTGCCTCTTTCTAGAGAGTGGTCAATTTTGTGAGGTTATGGCGCAGTCCAGGGGGTCAATTCAAGTATTTAAAGCAGTGCAGTTGCAGTTCAGTTGCAGTTAAGTTTCGATTAAAACGGCCATTTTTGTATTCTTGTAACTTTAGGATCGATCTCAAATACGCATACGTCAAGTATGCGTCTCGAGAAATAACGACATTCTAGTACGGTGCGCAAGCGTTTTTAATATCGATCCCAAAGTTACAAGAATACGAAAATGGCCGTTTTAATCGAAACTTAACAGCAACTGAACTGCAACTGCACTGCTTTAAATACGTGAATTGACCCAATGGTCTATACGTCAATGATGCAGCTAGCATACACACTTTTCCACGGATGCATCTAAAGATATATTTGAAACATAGATTTGGACGCTTTTTTTCTGAAATGATCCTAAGAGATTTTTTTATATTTCCCTTAATTTTTAAACAACTATTAAGTGGCTCTTGAGTGTTAGATTATATTTTAGTAAAATCAAACTTAACTGCCACGCTTATCACAACAATCTACTTAGAAAAATGTCACCCAATAGGTTACGAGTATTTGCGTGTTAATATTATACTAAAACCTTTTTTCTTGGACCCGTCAAAACCTCATAATTCTTTTTTAGACTCCATACATTTTAACACTTGAAACCCCATAAGTCTATACAATTTCAAAGCTATCCACTTGAAGTTTGAAGTCATCACGTCGTTCGTCGTCCACACATCAAGTACTTTTGAAACACAAAATATCGCGAATACAGAAGGTAATCTTTATGGGCGTAACCAGGGTAAGATTTCAGTTAACCCCCTTAACGCCTATGATATAGCTAATGGACTCTCGGAACACCTTCCAAACAAAGTGTTCCGAAGTGATTTAAAACCGACTTGCCGTTTGGTCTAGGTGCTGAATCTGACTTGTAAGCCAGAGGTCGTGGGTTCAATTCCCATTTCCATCCGGGATAAATCTCTTTATGAGGAGCACGATTGTTTATTCTGTATTTGGCTGTAGTTGATCTGTAATATGTGGCCATTTAGGTATATTTTTGGAAATGTACCTACAAATAATGTATATCATTTCAGTTGTCTGGTTGCCATAGATACAGGATCTGCTTAGTTTGAGATCAGATGGCCGTATGTGGATTGTCCCAAGATATTATATAGCATTCATGGGCGTACCAATGGGGGATTCTTCCCCCCCCCCCCATTCCAAAAAGGTATATACACAATACCCATTTGACTGGTGTTTTGTCAATTGAATAAAGATTAAAACTGCCCAGAAAAATTATCCTGGGTATACCCATAAAAGCATTGTTCGAGCAAAGACGGTATGTATGAAGGTTGTCTTCTGCACTCTCGGTATGTTATGGTGTAATTCTCCGAAGGTTAATTCTACTCCGTCGTCACCATCAGCGTTTATTAGTCTTGATTAGTCCGTACTCGGCTCTTATCTACAATATACACTTTGTTTCAATTTTCACACCAAGACCAATTTGTTGCTAGTACAAAATATCGCACGTACGCTTAGACAATTTGAATCGTAGGCCACTAGCAGTTCGCTAGAACGTTATAGGTATAATACATATCTTGGGACAACTCACACAACGTCATCTGGTCTCAAACTAAGCAGAGCCTGTACTGTGGCAACCAGATAATGAGCTGATAAACATACTTAACATTACAAAGTTCTTGTTGTTCTGGGTTAATCATTAAAAAAAATACGACGCACAGTTTTGTGCTTTTTGACTAATAGGTATGTCTATCGGCCATTAGAAAAGAGCTGAAAGCTGTGCATCATCAATTTTTTTTTAATGTTTAAAAAAACTTATAAAAAAAAATAACTTAAAAAATGTTGCTTATTGACATAATGACAGGTTCGTAAACTTTCGCGATTTGTACACATTATAGAATTTTATAAGCTAAATATATTTTAAAGCTAAAGGCCTTATAATAAAATATTTACGCGATTAAGACCCGTAGCTTATTAAATTATATAATTATGGTAGGTGCCATTTATAAGAAGAACTTTGATGAGAATAAGAGTTAAAAAAAGTTATATCATTTAGGGATATTCTACAAATTCAAATAAAAAAGCAAATGGTCCGTCAATGACGTTACTCATGAAACGAGAATGACAGCAACAATAAAAGACAATTGTCGTAATTATAAACTAGCTGTTGCTCGCTGTTTAGTTTGGGTGGATACCTACATACCTACCTATTTAAAAAACCGGCCAAGAGCATGTCGGAAACGCAGTTTTTTGGTAATAACTCAATGACGGCATATCCGATCATGTTCGAAATAATTTAAGTTTAAAGTATTTATTAAGCGCTACCTTTTTGATATTTTTCATATTTTTCACACGGTTCTAAAGTTAAGAGGGGCGGACACAATTTCCTAGCGATTATTTCCAAAACTATTTACTCAATCAAAAAAGTTTATTAGAAAACTTAAAATATTTTTAAAATTCTGTCCTTGTTCAAATAATTTAAGCTTCTGTTACATGTATGGTGTGCCCCCCCACCCCCTAAAAATATTTATTTTAATGATTTAGCTATCATCAAATTAAGTAGCGGCTACTACAAGTCAAGACACCTTTTCACTAAACTTCATGTAAAATGCCTGTGACATACGGACAGACAGACAGACAGACGGACATGATGAAACTATAAGATCACTACTAGATACTATAACTATTGACCGAATTTCATCTAAATCCATTTAACCGTTCTAGCGAGATTGAGTATCCACATCAAACATCCATCTATCCATACAAATTTTCGCTTTTAAAATATTATTAGGCAGTAGGATCAAGAATAATTATGAATTTTGTGTGATGAAGTTCTCTCATGGCCTAGGTTTCCAATTGGTTAACCATTTGTAGGTATAATATTGTACGCCAACACATTTCACATCGATCAATTGTTGCTGTAAATACTGTAAATGCCACGGAATTGTAATAGCTACATTTATTTTAAACATGCTGCAGTATAAAATATAATGTGAGTTTGAAAATTAAGGTATAATGGTGGTAAACGGCTGATGGTTAATTCTGTAACCAATTAATCAAAGACGGAATATATATTCCAAGTGTGCATGGATTAATATGCATATTTTTTAAAGAAAATACTTTTGCTCGCATCTCGTGACCAGAAGGCTGAAATTTTCTTTGCATAAAAATAAGCATTGCCATACAACGTGGTAATGCTGCCAGCCTTCTGGGCATTATACCGGTTGACTTCTTCGACGCCTAAACTGGTTGTGCATCACCTTTTTATGTTACCCCTTTTTTGTAGTTTTTTCTGGTAAGTTGTAAATAATTAGTAAATTTTAGTTTTATTTTAAATTATTTTTAACAAAGTTATTTCGTAGTGTACATAATCCAGTTTTGCTAGTAGTATTAAAAAGTCCGTAGAAACGTTTTCTAAATGAGTCTCCGAATGTATAAGCCATATGCGGTCCTAAGAAGGGATTTATATGTTCAATCCCCCAAAACTGATTACGTTAACAATTGTTGAGTGAGTCAGTAAATATATGACTTTTTTAAGAAAAATGGAAAAAAAATATGAAGCATGTCACCGAATGCAAATTACGCTGACTCGCTCCTATATTTTAGTCCATATCGCTGGTGTTAAATAAGCTAGGATAATGTTTTATACACTAAAACCTTCTCAAAAAAATATCCAGTCGAATAGCGAAAACCCCGTCTAAATCGGATTACGAGCTTTTGAGAAAATTGCGAACAAACATACGGGTCAAACAGAGAACCACCATTTTGAAGGCGGTTAAAATGAAGAGCCTAACGCTAGTTTTATTGCTATAGATAACCGCATTCCCCCCCCCCTCCTCTAAACACCTGAACCCCTGGTGACTCTGAACTCCCTCCCATCTGAAATATGTGGTATGTCTATATAAGTAAGTCTTACGCTAGTCATGTCGGGTTGCCGTTCTATTGGACTATTAGTATGAAGAAGTAGACAATGCATTTAAAATAATGCACACTCAATGCTGCATACTTTGAGTCTCACGAAAATGACGACATTTCGCTCACGTTTCGGTCTCGTCCGTTTCGCCTGCTGATAGTAAAGTAAAAGTATTGTGGCCGTCAAGCGCATGCGCCCGGGTCCACTAAAGCTGTCACAGGCATGGGTTTATTACAATGTCATCAATGTTTTGGCGATTGCAGCGACATGCGAATTGGAAAAAATATATCATTATTATTTTTAATTAAAAAAAATGACATGACGTTATCACGGTTTACGGACGATATTTTTTTATCGACCGTAAAGTGACTTTACAGACAACCATTTTTTTATAGATAACTAGGAATGTGGAATTTGGGTCCCACATTACCAGCAATCATGTTAACCCCTCCAGCTAAGCTCAATGGCTTGTATTAGAAGTGGATTCACGTCGGTAGTATAATGGCTAGAATTCAAACCCGCGACCTCATCATTGCGAGTCCGATGCCTTGACCATTAGGCTACCACCCGCGCCACTTCAAAACAGGGACACTTTTTATAAATTGTATTATGTTTATAAATTCTTAAGACACAAGGCTTGAACCCTAATGCATAATGTGTCTTTTTTAAAAGAGAAAAAAAATCTTTCTTTTATGCTAAGTAAGCATGGCCTAGAACTTGACGTTCTTCGCTAACCCTGCCATTGGCCCTTCTATAAGGCCTGTCAACCTATGTCCTGAATAGATGTATACTTTAGACTACCAACTAAATGGCGCCCGAAGCGTCCGCAGTCAGACGAATCCTCCTTGACTTCAGTCTCGTCCCTGACCTGAATGCGAAATTCAGGTTTCTTGGCTCCATTTTTGTATTTTTTGGTCTAAATATCAAGATTGTTTTAGCTCACATTTTCTGGTTATATCAGGATGCAAAACTAACAAGATACAACTCAAAAACAAAGGGTAAATGTCTGTATTGGCTTCAGCGGTTGAAACTCGACCTATGGGGTTTATAAAGAGAAATAATTAATTATTTATATCGATTTTTGAACGATACGAAGGAGTATATCTATGTTTCTTTTTTTTTTGTTTGTGTGTTTAATTTTATTTGACAGGATTTTATTGTGTTTGTGGGCAAGTACCTATAGATTTTTTTTTTTTTTTATATCGATTATTTATTTTCTTTTACCGAGTGTAAAATACTTAGTTTCACCTCCTACATTAATCGGTTTAGCTCAATTGCCATTTTAAATAGAACCTACTTTGAAGTGCCATAATACCATACAAATACAATAATTGCATTTTTGAAAGCAATACATTTGAAATCCAGACTCAGGAATCGAACCCGAGACTTCCGTAGCCAAACCGGGGCCAGAAGCGAACCACCTATCTGGACTATGTTACTAGATCTCAAATTTTCTATAATACCTACTTAAAAATAAGAAATCGGTGCAGTCTTTTTGAAATAAATACCACTAAAAACAGTATTTTTTTCTGTATTCTAAATTCAAATCATTCCTACATGGTGCCATCGCATCTAAAACAATATTTCTAACATTTTGTAGACCGGCGATCACAAATTTGACTGTTCCATCACTGACCCATCACCTAAACACTCCAAAATAACATGTATGTCTTACGAAATAAAGTACAATTTCGTATTGAAATAATTTCTACAGTTACCACGTGATCACGAATGCTGGATTTAGGTGGAGCAAACAGGTTTTGGTCGCTACCATGAAGTTTATAGTGAAGAAGACGGGAAACCGAACTCAAAATACATAATTGTGGTACCATAGTCGAGAAAGAGGAGTTCGAAAAATGTTCAATTTGTTATCTTTACTCTTCTTCAGTAAACGCTACTTTCCAACTAGTTAGGATAACAACTCTTTAAGAAATGTCAAAACTCTGATTTTATATGGAGATGTAGTCAAATCACTGCTTTGATCGTGATAACGTCTTATAAAGATGACCGGGTGCACGTACGAAAATGCGAATGGCGATTGCAGTGCACATGACATGCGATACAATTGGAACTAACGTTATTGATTGGTTGCTAAGCAATGCAAATGGCGATATGTCATCAATGTTTTTTTATTACGTCATCACGTAAAATTACATCCGCAAACCGACTTTACAGACAACCATTTTTTTATGATGTAATTATTAATAAAGAAATATATATAAAACTACTTCAGTGTTAGTTTTAAGTATTTACTAATTAGTCTTTTAGATTTTTTAGTTTACCTAGGAAACTAGCCTTAGTGCTGACTCCAGTCTTCAGTATAACCTTCTTGGTCGCTATTTATCTTGTCTAGTAGTTTGAGGTGCCTCTTCTGAAGTCCCAGCTTTGATTCTCGCGATCTTTTGAAGGTAGGCCTTTGTGTTTTAGTTCGTGGAATTTATGTAGGGATACCTGTGAAGTACTTTCGTTGATTACTGAGTACTAGGAATGTGCGATACTTATTAATTTCTTTTTTAAAAGACGACTCCAGCAGTAGGGTACAAGCCCTGAGTCGCGGGGGAATTTACAAACATACAAGTCACAAATACAAAGTACACCCAGATTCGGAACAACAATTTGTAGATCACACAAAGTGGTGTCCCGTGTGGTAATCAAACCCACGACCTCTTCCGTAGCAGTTGGATACACTCATATACAGGATGATTTGTAATATACTAATAACCTCTCGCTCGTTACTTCTTTACACAACACTAAATAACTTTGTAATATCAGTTTTGAAAAATATTTAATATATTAACCCTTAATCACCTACTACTTGTTTTTGAAGTTATGACCTTAACCACATACAGACTATTTTACTGAAGTATAATCATTGTTTATTGTGAAGTTTTAGCCCTAAACCTGACAAAGAAACATCGATTTTACTCCGGAGTCTCTCAGATGTGAATGGTTGTGTGAAAAAAGTAGGTGGTAGATGGTGAAGAGTTTTTTTTTTTTTTTTTTAATTATATTACGATGTTATTTGGTGTAATGTAAAAAAACCAAGAGCGGGAGGTTATTATTATATTAAAAATCATCCTGTATGTACGTAGGATTAATTTCAACTATTAGGTATTGTATTTACTTAGGTACTACTTACCTATAAACAACTGGGTTGCGCTGTTGTGATTCCTGAGCTAGTGGTTAGTGACCCTGACTGCTAAGCCGGAGGTCGTGGGTTCGATCCCCATCCAAAATAAAACTTAGTCTGAAGAGCACTATGGTTTATTCTATGTATGGGTGTTATTTATCTATAACTAGCTTTCGCCGGCAGCTCCGCCCGCGTGGATGTCGGTTATCGCGATAAAAATCTCTCTCCTATGTCCTTCCCCGGGACCCAAACTATCTCCATACCAAATTTCATCTAAATCGGTTTAACTCCTTGAGCGTGAAAGCGTAACAGACAGACGGACAGAATTACTTTTACATCTATAGGTACTAATATTATAAAGCGGAAGAGTTTGTTTGTTTGTTTGTTTAAACGCTCTAATCTCAGGAACTACTGGTCCGATTTTAAAAAAATATTTTTTTTGTTGAATAAAAACGGGGAAAATTGGCGCATAAGAAGTAGTGTGGCTCGGCTAGTTTATATTAAACAGTCAGGTTCCATAAGAAAAACCGGGCAAGAGCATGTCGGACCATGCTCAATGTTGGGTTAGCCTTGAATAATTGCATCAGCAGAAGAGCGTATGTTCATTGCACTTACGCCCTTTTGTTGAGATCCGATCTTGTCCAAAATAATTTAAGTTTAAAGTATTTATTAAACACTACTTTGTGTTTTTTTATAAATTTTTTTGGTCATACGGTTCCAAAATATTTACTCAATCAAAAAAGTTTATTAGAAGCCTTTAATTTCTTTTGAAAGACCTTTCGAACGATGTGCCACACGTTGATGTGTGCTGATGTATTTTTCTTTCAAAATTAAAAAAAAAAAAATAATGGTACCTACGTACAACGTACACATACTTTCGAAGCTTAGCTCTCATATCCTCGCAGCATAGCTGGATAACGCATCTCTGGTGAAAAAGCACTCTTACCCTTACGAAGGGCAAGACTAAATATTATTTTAATTTCTGCAGGTTACCTAGTCACCGTGAATAAGCACCTTGGTTGCTTAAATCTAAAAAATATTCTTTATCCTTCTGCGTACCAGCCATTGAACTGTCTCTAATACTTTAATAACAACTAGCTGACCCATGCAACTTCGTCTGCGTCAATTTTTCCCATTTTTGGAACATTTTTAATTGTTACTCCGCTCCTATTGGTCGTAGCGTAATGTTATATAGTCTATAGTCTTCCTCGATAAATGGACTATCAAACAGTAAAACAATTTTTCAATTCGGACGAGCAGTTCCTGAGATTATCGCGTTCAAACAAACAAACTCTTCAGCTTTATAATATTAGTATTGATGATTACCAAAGTTTCTTTCTATTTTTAAACAAGCAAGAGCCGTTACGCTATCACTTTAATTCTGAGTATAAGCAAAGCCTACACTCGATTTACCCACACATAAGTCACATACATACAAATATATACCTTATTTCTGATGAAATAAGATTCATATTCTAATGTTTAAAACGTTCGTTTTAATACCCATACTCTCAGCTGACTCACATAGCTAAGGATTTTATGGCAAAGGAATATAGACTTTAAACTGTGGAATCAAAGTGCTTTTTGCAATGTTAAGGTATGTCACGTTCGTATTGCGTTGCGTGGATGTCGTGTATCTCTAAGCGACAAGATTTTTTTCTTTTTTGGGGAAAATCTTGTGAAGATTTGACTGTTCAACACCGTCTGTATACTACTGTTACTCTTCGAAGAGCGTCGATGGCATTAAACTAATGTCTTGGGACAACTCACACAACGTCATCTGATCCCAAACTAAGCAGAGCTTGTACTATGGCAACCAGACAACGGATAAACATACTTACATATTATAGATAAATTACACCCAGACACATAATAAACGATCGTGTTTTATCCTAAGTGGGGATCGAACCCACGACCTCCAGCTTAGCAGTCAGGGTTACTAACCACTAGACCAACAGGCCAGTCAAAAAAAACTACTAAAAATAATAACATCTTGGGATAACTCACACAAGGTCATCTAGTCCCAAAACAGGCAGAGCCTATAGGTAAAAGGGATACCAATCAACTGATAAACATCCTGAATTACTTTTTTATTAATAACTAGCGAACGCCTCGCGGTTTCACCCGCGTAGTTCCCGTTCCCGTGGGAATACAGGGATAAAAAATATCCTATGTCACCCGGAGTTCGTGTAGCTTCATAACGATGAAAGAATTTTTCAAATCCGTCCAGTAGTTTCGAAGCCTATTGAATACAAACAAACAATCAAATCTTTCGTATAGAATTTTATATACAGGGTGATTCGTAATATAAATAACCTCCCGCTCGTGGCTTCTTTACATAACACTCCTGTATATTTCTTAATAACTGTTATATTTAATTGTAGTTTTTTATACCTTGAGTTACATTATTGTAATTTTCTTAGGTATCTCTAATTTATCTATACTAATATTATAAAGCGGAAGAGTTTGTTTGTTTGTTTGTTTGTTTGTTTGTTTAAACTTGCTAATCTCAGGATCTACTGGTCCGATTTGAAAAATTCTTTTTTTGTTGGATAGCCCATTTATCGAGGAAGGCTATAGGCTATATAACATCGCGCTACGACTAATAGGAGCGGAGAAGCGACGAGAAATGTTTCAAAAACGGGGAGAAATTACGCATACGAAGTTGCGCGGGACAGCTAGTTAACAATAAAATAAAGCCTATGTTACTCCCCGATAATATAGGTTTCTAATGTAGAAATAATTTTAAAATCTGTGCAGTAGTTTTTGTGCGCATGCGCGCATGTGCCCAACAGTAATAATAAGGCCTGGATCCACTTAAGCTGTCACAGGTATTTAATAATTAATATTAATAACCTTGGGACAACTCACACAACGCTATCTGATCCCAAACTAAGCAGAGCTTGTACTATGGAAACCAGACAACTGATAAACATACTTATATAATTCTAAATACATACATATTATAGATAAATAACACCCAGACACAGAATAAACCATCGTGCTCATCACACAAAGTTTTATCCTGGGTGGGAATCGAACCCACGACCTCTTGCGTAGCAGTCGGATACACTCCCACTGCGCCACAGAGGCAGTCAAATGGTTGTTTATTATAATGTAACCAATGTTTTGGCGATTGCAGTGACATGCGATACAATAGAAAATATTTAAAAAATCATTAATGTTTTCTAATGACCTTATAACGTAAAATTACAACAATTTTTTTTTAAAGATAACTACTACTAGCAATCCTGTTACCCCTCCACCTAAGCTCAATATCTTGTGTTAGGAATTGGAATTGAACTCACTCAGGCACTAAACATAAAGACTACAATGTAACACAAGATGGTTTCCCATCATAAAACAGATTTAGAAACAACCCTTAACCTGTTAGAACTGATCTACTCAGCAGTTCCGAACTATTTCTGCGCAAACAATACCTCAGTATTCTATAGTTAACGTGTAACAAACACACTAACAAGGCAGTAACTAATAAGGCTATATTAGCGAGTATCCTCTATTTCACATACAGTATAGATAATGAAGACTATTGGGTTATTGTACCAATTTAAACTGAAACAGAAAAAATGCTGAAGAGTAACTTCTATTGACTTCACTCAAGCTACAGACGTCGTTCACTGCATTGGTGGGCGTACCCAGGGAGGGGGATTTAGAGGTTGAGCCCCCCCCCCCAAAATTACGAAAACCCCATCTGAAAAATAATCCTGGGTAGGCCCATGTTTCACCGACAGGAATTCTCGGAACACCATTTGGCTTTTGGCTTCTTTAAGATTAAAAAAAAAAAGTACAAATTAACCCTATACAAATTACCACCTACTTTTGTCACACAACCAATTATCACACATCTGAGAGACTCCGGAGTAAAATCGATGTTTCTTTGTCAGGTTTAGAGCCTAAACGATTTTACTCCAGTAAAATAGTCTGTAGGTGGTTAAGGTCATAACTCCAAAAACAACTGGTACTTATGTGATTAATATATTAAATATTTTCCAAAACTGATATTACAAAGTTATTTAGTGTTATGTAAAAAAGCCACTACCGAGAGGTAATTAGTATATTGCAAATCATTGGACCATCTTGGACCAATTTATATATACTGGATATAAATTGGTCCAAGTTGGTCCAATGAATCAAAGTAATCCCTTAATTAGTCTCCATGAACGCTGATTTGGTCTCCATGAGCGCTGAGCGATGCCTGTATGTTCTAGGTTTGCAAAAATACCACTGAATCACAAAACACCTACTCCTTTTGTACCTAAAATGGATATTCAAAACAATTCACAAGTTTTGAATTGATGGTATCAATTGTCGTATTTGTACTATCAAGTAGCAAACCAAACAAGTAGTAATCAAACTATTACTGTCCCACTGTTGGGCAAAGGTATTCTCAAAAAATGTTAAATCCGTCAGGCCGTTTGGGTTGTGGAAAGTAAAATAGCATGCCAAAAATATAGAGACAAGTATTAACATCTTGGGACAACTCACCTTCTGATACCAAAATAGGGGCCGAGCTGGATGACAACTAATAAACATATTCAAACTTAGACTAGTTGACCCGCGCAACTTCGTCTACGTAAATTTTCCCCGTTTTTGCAACATTTTTTATTGCTGCTCTTCTCCTATTGGTCGTAGCGTTATGTTTTTTTTAGTTGTTTACGAACACATAGAAAGATAATTGTGTTGTATAGATATATGAGGCGTCGGGGAATTGTGACCAGCCCCCCAAAATACTGACCTACTGTGTAGAAGATGACCACCAGCGTGATGTTATATACCTTATAGCCTTCCTCGATAAATGAGCTATCCAACAGTAAAATAATTTTTCAATTTGAACTAGCAGTTCCTGAGATTATCACGTTCAAACAAACAAACTTTTCAACTTTATAATATTAGTATTGATAAGATAAATTACACCCAGACATAAAACAAACAATCGTGTTCATCACACAAAAATTTATCCTGTGTAGGAATCGAATCCACGAACTCTGGCTTAACAGTCTATACTAATATTATAAAGAGGAAAGATTTGATTGTTTATTTGTATTGAATAGGCTCTGAAACTACTGGACGGATTTGAAAAATTCTTTCATTGTTGTGAAGCTACACTAACCCTATGTGACATAGGCTATTTTTTATTTCTGTATTCCCACGGGAACGGGAACTACGCGGGTGAAACCGCTAGGCGTCCGCTAGTCTACACTAATATTATAAAGAGGAAAGATTTGTGTTTTTGTATTTTTGTATGTAACGAATAAACTCAAAAAGTACTGGACCGATTTTAATAATTATTTTTGTTGGATAGCCCATTTATCGAGGAAGGCTAATAACATCGCGCTACGACTAATAAGAGCGGAGCAGCGACGAGAAATGTTGCAAAAACGGGGAAAATTTACGCATACGAAGTTGCGCGGGACAGCTAGTCAGTCATATATAAAGCCATAACCCTCTTTCTAGAATATTCGAGAAACCTGAAGTCAAAACATTCGCCAGTTAAAATTATGTTATTATCGTATTATAAATAAGCGGTAGAGTCCCAACACAATTATCTACGAGTAAGTAAAATGTTCAACAACACTTTTATATCAGACTATACGTAAACAAGACTAACTTCACACTGTTCACTTCGTAGAATTACAAATACCCAGCTCACGCTTTGTCCTCATGCGCACGAACTTCACGTCGGAGACGGTTCGACGCTCTACCTACATTCTACAGCGCTTCAATCTTGATACAAACAGAAATAAGTACAATATTATATTTAACTAGCGGCTCCCCTGGCTTCGCACGGAATTTTGTTCACTATCTATTTAATAATAAATTATTTTTTTAATATTAAAATTGTATATTAATAATATAAAGTTGAAGAGTTTGTTTGTTTGGACGCGGTAATCTCAGGAACTACTGGTCTGAATTAAAAAAATATTTTACTGTTCGATAGCCCATTTATCGAGGAAGGCTATAGGCTATATAACATCACCCTACAACCAATAGGAGCGGAGCAACAATTAAAAATTTATTTATTAAACAAACTGCGCGACGCAAAGGAGGGTAATGTGTTTATCAGTCTATGTATGTTCCTTTGTGGCACTATATAGACCAAACGTGTCGACCGATTTTGGTGATTCATACATCTATGGATTTGTATAAATCTTGCGAATGTAACTAAAGACATGACAGCAATCAAAATTCAAAATGGCGACATCCAGACGCCATATTGTGATAGAAAAAAAATTAAGTCAACAAACTATGTCATGTGGGGTATCATTGTGTAGGTATTGTGTATTTTAAAATCATGATGGTGTTTCTTGAATCATTTTTCACTATATTTATAATTAATAAGTATATATAGTAATTTAAAGTTAGTTACCAACCATTTTCTCTCCAATTTTCGATAATTCAGTTAATTACGTCTCACAACTAAGCACTAAAAAGTAGTAAAAAAATCCTCCTCCTTAAAAAAAGATTGAAACAAGGTAACCTTAAATCATGCAGTCATTTTAGTAAGTTCACTGGGATTCATGAATAAGTTTTTTTAGTATTTTTTTTATATTAAATATGTAAAGAAGAAAGTTTTAACGGTGACTAATCTTATCGGAGACTAGCCACGGACGCAGGAGTATGCGTAGAAGTGAACTCTCTATTCCTTCACAATATATACCGACTTAGCTGACCCGCGCCATTTTGTTTGCTTCATTTCCCCCCGTTTTTGCAACATTCTTCATTGATGCTCCGCGCTGTTGGTCGTAGCGCGGTGTTATACAGCCTATAATAATAATAATATCTTGGGACAACTCACACAACGCTATCTGATCCCAAACTAAGCGGAGCATGTCTATGGAAACCAGACAAATAACGTGGGATTCTATTGGTAAAAGAATTTTCAAAATCGGTTCAGTAGATCTAGAGATTACCCCCTACAACGTCACAAACTTTACCTCTTTATAATATTAGTATACTTAACACTAATATTATAAAGGCGAAAGTTTGTGAGTATGTGAGTGTGTATGTTTGTTACTTCTTCACGTCTAAACGGCTGGAGCGATTTTAATAAAATTTGGTATGGAGTTAGCTGACACCCTGGATTAACACATAGGCTAATAAAACGCGGGTAACACCGCGGGGCACGGCTAGTATTAAATAGATTAGACTACTTTCTATCTACTTTTTTTTCTTCTTTGAACATGGAATTTCGATTTTGATTATGATTTATTTTCTTAAATTTCGAGAAAATACAAATATTAAAAATAATAGCGGCGGTAGCCTAATGGTTAAGGCATCGGACTCGCAATCGTGAGGTCGCGGTTTCGAATCCAATACATTATACTACCGACGTGAACCCACTCCTAACACAAGCAATTTAGTTTATAGGGGGTTAACAGGATTTGCTAGTAATTTGGGACCCATAAACACATTGCTAGTTATCTAAAAAAATATATAAAATTCAAATCCTAATCTACCAGATAAGACTAGTTCACTATGATTTGTACCAGGACTTGTACCCAAAGCCCTGGAGACATTATAAACATACAAATGAAGTATCAACATTCATTATAGTAACAAATTTCTATTCTGCGGAATCAAACCGACAACCTCTTGAACTGCAGTCGTACGCAGCGCAGTACCATTGCGCCACCGAGACAGTCGATATCATAATGGCGTTGTGTTGAGTAAACACGTCTTCTCTCTCTTTCACTCCCATTGTTGAGGGAATATAGGTATCTCTATTCCTCACTTCTATAGTCCAATAGGACGGCAATCCGATCTAAAGAGAGATTAGTCGCAAGACCGATGGCTTTAAGTCCTCAGTGAGGCACAAAGAATGCGACTTTTATATTTATTATAAAACTAGCTGTGCCCCGCGGTGTTACCCGCGGTTTATTAGCCTATATGTTAATCCAGGGTGTCAGCTAACTCCATACCAAATTTTATTAAAATCGTTCCAGCCGTTTAGACGTAAAGAAGTAACAAACATACACACTCACATACTCACAAACTTCCGCTTTTATAATATTAGTGTGATAAGTAGGTAGGTACGGAAAAATAACCCGATAAAAAGCATTCGCAAAAACATAAAAACAATTTTATTCGATTCATAGTTTAAAACAAAATTTCGATTAAACAAAAATCGATTAGATTATTTTTTTAATCTCGTAATATGACTGCAAAAAGACATTTCGAACAAAGGTAAAGGACAGACAGACAGACAGCTAAGTATTACACGAATTCTTTGTAATTTGAGGCTTAAAACTACTTCTGAGTCAAAGGTATTAGAACTCGCTCAAGAGTACACTAAACAAGAATTGGGGACGAATTAGTGAAAAAGCCTCTGTACATTTGACGCACAGATAGGTATACACAAATTGGAGTCTTTTTGGCACAAACAAAGACTAATTCATTGCTCGTTTCTAGTGAACGGTACATCGTTCGTAAACAAAGAACGAGCAAGGTATACTAAAGTCTAAAATAGCCCCCTACGACGAGCCGAAGACGACTATTTCTCGTTATAACTTCGTGTTTTTATCGAGGCGAGACTCGCCCGGGTATCGCAGCGCTAGCAATGTTTTCCTCCGGCTTTATCTCTCGCTTCTCCACTGCTCTTTGACATCAACTGACGTATAAACCAATGCTACCCAACTCCAACCTTATTATCAAAACACGAAAGTCGAATATCCCATCTCATCTCTTAAATTTTCAGACTCATTAAGCGTCATTCGGACATTTTGGATTTTGTAAACAAAATTTTAGGGAATGAAATAAACGTGAAATGTTAAATACAAAACAAGATTTTATTTTCTAAGTTTGATTAAATCAATTAATTAAATTTTGTTATTCTAATGAGCTTATTAGTAAGTTTGTGAAATACCTATAGTTTTAAATAGGTGGAATAAGCTAAGTTAATGTCTGACGACATATCTAACATGTAGAGAATACGGAAACGTGTCTATGTGTATATGTGTATGTGCGTTTGGAAATAGTCGGCAATGTTAGTCAAGGCTAGTTTATATTTCGGCGCTGTATGTGAAATGCGTCGGTCGTGGCGGGCGGCGGTAATGGCGGCGGTCCGGCGGCGTCGACTCGCGATTGTCAAAGTTCGGTGTTGTGCGAGGGCCGGCCGCTGACGCAACGCTGCGACCTCTTTGTCCGGCCCCGCGGACTCCGGCGGAATGTCCGCGAGCCGGCCTCACTCGTCCGCGCTCGACTAATTACGAATGTCAAATGTTATCGCACGCAACCGTCCGCCGCGCCGTCCGCACTCCGCTGCGCCGCTCTTCATAATAATAAAACCTGATATTTAAAACGGAACGTCCTTCTAACGCCGTGTAGTTGCGCCGACGCCAATCTACGATAATAATAAGCCGGCTACCTAGATAGCGTTGCGCTGCAGCGCTTGATGAAAGACTAACGCTAGACGGTAGAGCGCTACGCAGCGCTACAGCGCAGACGGCGCGCGCCACGTAGCGCTCACATAAGTACGGCCAGTTCTATGCGCGCCTGTATAGCTATTAAATGTATATAGAATATATAGTAGTAATCGCTCGACGCAGCGGTATTATGTCGGAAATATACCGGCCGCGCCGCGCCTCAAGCCGATTCACGCTTTTGCGATTTAGTTTGTATGGGGAGCTTAAATTTGATTTTTTAAAGTACTAGAAAGAGTTATGGATTTGGTTCTTTTGTTAAAATATAAAGTATAGGGTAAGCTTTCCTTGAAGCTATATGGGGTATGTCTTGTGTCTCAATTTTTTATGAAATTTTTATTTCGCCTTATATTTTCATGTCACTTTTTATGGATTAACTTGACCACAAATATGTATACAAAATAATTAATCAAAGATCTTAAGACGCATTATTGATATTATGGGAATTTAAAATAAAAGCAACAAATTTTCCTAAACTGTGAAAGTCTTAAATATAATATATCAAAATGGTACTTTTTAACAAACATAATTACTATAATAATCACAATATTTTTTATTTCAAGTATAACTAATAAATATTCAAGTAATTCGCATCATCAATATCAAAATCAGAGTCTCACTATTATATAACAGGAACCATTTATTCTCAAATTAATGACTAAGACACTTACACTATAAAAAAATAAAAATCTATAAACTGACTAAAAAACAATTACCATTTATACATATTTAAAGACACCTAGCATCTGCGGATATGTTTAACTGTTACTTTATTGTATCATACTCTCAATTAGTAACATATTATTGATATTAAACTTTGAGAATAAATAAAGTATATACCTATATATATATATACCATACCTAGAACAAACTCTATGCTCATAATTTTAGATCCAATCAGCTTTGGGTTCCATTTCATTATGTTTGCATTTCAACTATCGTATAGGTATGTATTGTTGGCATACTTTATCTGACTTACCATTAGTGTTTGACCAATATAGTCATTAAAATGTTATTCTGGCTTCTGTTTGTATAAACTTTATATATTTTAATAGCTACACGTCTCTCTAATCACTTTACAAAAAGTAAGTATTAATAACATCATCAGAAATGCATAAATCTTTGGTAGGAAAAGGTATATTATATTACCATTAAAACAAAGCTTCTACTAATAATGCGTATAATAAATATCGTATATGTAGGTAGATAGGTCTTGGATTTGTTGTAATATTATAATAAACCGTAAGAATATTATTAAAGTTCTTATTTATGACATAAGTTACTTAGATGACGATAAGAAATATATATAAAAAAATAACAGTCAATTGATTTAAAATGCAATACATGAATGTAGTAAGAAAATAATGAATGTTAAATAATTAACAAAATACTTGTTTTTTTCCCTTAAAAACACACCATATATCTGCGCATATAAAAGCCAGCCACAAATCACATACTCTCCCAACCAATCAACCCCTACTAATCCAAATTTACCCAACACACCAACTAAACAAAACTTCGAACAAAGAAAAACAGAAATATGCAACCGGCATGTGGCGCGGCACATCCCTCCGTCAGCTATAGCGTGGCCTTATAGATGGTTGTTTGCGCTCACAGAGTGCGGTGAACAGCGCTCACCGGGAGTGCGCTTGTGTGAGTGTGTACCGACGAGCGGGCACACTGAGACAGTGACTCACACTGATACACGCCCTGTACGGGTGCGTTCCGAAACCGCTCTCTATTCTATCTATGCGAAGGCGTCGTACCGCGCGTATAGCGGGCACGCTCGGGGCGAGGAATTTAGAGGCGGGGGTTATATCGTTAATTGTTATGAAGTTGATTTCGGTCCTGAAATTCCGAAATAGGTATTTTGAAATAACGCCTCCTTTTTCGTTGACACCGTAGTAGACTTTTTGTTCGTAGGCAATTCTAATTTTGAAATGATTCTCGATTCTTTAGTTGACGTTTTGTTCGTCAATTCCTAATTCGAATTTTGAAATGATTTTAGTTTATTTATTTTCGTTGACGTTTTGTTCGTCAATTCCTAATTCGAATTTTGAAATGATGTTCGATTCTACGTATAGGTTTGAAGTTTAATTCTAATTTTGAAAAGATTCTCGATTCTACCCTCGATCGTTCTCGATTTTGATAGCGTGTGATTGTAAACATATGTTTTCATTTATAAGTGTTGGTACGTTGGCGCTGGCGCGTTATCACTGATTGTGATAACGACGTGAATAGGGCTCTATGCAGTTATGTTAAGGTATAGTTTTGTTTGTTTTCTTGTATAGTTGTATTGCCAATCGTGAAACAGGTCCATGGCTAGCGAATTGACTGACCACGGACGGTCTTCGGGTCACGGTTATAGTGACTACTAGAAATAATTACTTAGAAAATCTTTGGAAAATCGATTGACTATAGAAAATACAAAAATACATACATTGGTATGTTCAAAATGTGATCGCGGCAGTAATTCTGTTTGTCTATTCGAATTTTTACCTCAAAATCTCGAGATCGATTTTGAAGACGCGGGTTTAATCTAGCAGTATTATGCGTTTGTGTATAGCGCATAAGTCCCTAAACTAATCGTCCGATTATGATGAAACTTTTAGAAGAGTTATAAGAGAGATAGACTCTAATATCTCTATTATTTATCAACTCATTAGTATTTATCAGGATTTTTCAGTTATTATTTATCAGGACCAGTATAATTATTGACATATTCAAATTTCTGTCTCTATTTTATGTCAGTAGAGTCTATAAATGAATTTTACTGAACAAACAACTGAGCAATAATCTGAAATTACTAGGAAGACGGCTCTTCTTCTATACTACTATACTAGTACTATAAAGAGGACAGATTTGTATTTTTGTATGTAACGAATAAACTTAAAAACTACTGGACCGATTTAAAAAAATCTTTCACCATTAGAAAGCTACATTATCGGAGAGTAATATAGGCTATATTTTATTGTCAAAAAAATTAGAAATCCCTACGAAAATTGCAATAATATAACTCAAGGTATAAAAACTATGATATGAGACCTGTGCGAAGCCGGGACAGGCAGCTAGTAGGTTATACGTCACCAATTCGTTTCATACTCGTATGAAACATTGAGAGAATTAATATTGAGAAGTAGAAAATACTAGAGTTTGTTAGTTGATACCTTAGTATTAGTTTGGCCGCAAAAAGACCGATTAGGCGGCCAATCTGACTAGCTTTCTTTAGAATATTTTTTTGTTGAAACTTAGTGATACCTAGCCAGATAGATACTTATTTAAAAAAAGTCTTATTTTTTTTTTTAAATTGATAACTAGTAATGTGGTATTGTGGGTCCCATATTACTAGCTATCCTTGCTTGTGTTAGGAGTGGGTTCACGTCGGTAGTTTAATATGTAAGGTAGGATTCGAACTCGCGACCTCACGATTGCGAGTTCGATGCCTTATCCACAAGGCTACTAGTCAGTCTTCAGTCATCGAAAACTTCTTGATGTTTCGACCAGATTGCACTGATCCTGGTCACATGATCAATTTATATCCAAAACCGGTACAACCGGTGGCCGTGCGTATAATTTTAGCCGACTAATTGCCGAGTAGTCGTCGACTACAGTCTAGTAGTTAGTGACATTGACTGCTAAGCCAGTGGTCGTTGGTTCGATTCTTACCCAGGATAAAACTTTTTGTGATGATAATGATAGTTTCTGTGTATGGTTGTAAATATTTATAATATATAAGCTGTCCCGACGAACTTCGTACCGCCTCTTTTTTGTGAATTGGGTTCAATTGCGAATCTAAACCATTCTCAAATCCAATAGAACACACACTAAAAATTTCATCAAAATCGGTCCAGCCGTTTAGGAGGAATTCCGGGACATACATTTATCAGTCATCTGGTTGCTTTAGTACGGGCTCTACCTAGTTTGGGATCAGATGGCCATGTGTGAGTTGTCCAAATACATTATATTGTAGATAGTCGAGTTTCCGACTATGGTCTATCTTTACATTTTACTAAATACATTAACTATAGGTAGAGTATGAGAAAAACTGTTTTTTAGTTAAACATCTGGCCGCAACGTGCACGAAGTCCGAAAAAGATGTCATTCCCCTTAGTTCGGCCGTCTTCGACTCTATCATTCAAAGTCGACGGTCTACCACAAAGTAATCAGAGTAAAGAAAGTAAACTTCATACGTACAGCCCGCTACACAAGTGGTACTTAAGCGACGCTTGACATAAGCAGGTGCGGATCCAAGAGGAGTGCAACAGGTGCAATCCCCCCCCCCCCCAAGATACTACTGAAAAACTTTTTTGGGGTATTTGAGAATTTTGACACTAGCACGGTTTTGACAGCCAAATATCCCCCATCCCCTAGCGGTGGTGGCTGGTTTACCGGTGTTGAACCTCCCCTTGTCAAAAGGACGTCGGACAAGGTCATACGATTGCTTTTGACACGTTCTGGTTTCAATTCGGCGCCAGGTATCCGGTCAGCTGGTAGCTATACATTCGGCCGCGAATGTCGGCCAGGTCGGACGGACGTCAGAACGTGTGAAAGGTATCGTTTCGCGCAGCTTACCCGGCGCCCGGATTGAAACACACACTTGGCCGGTCGAGTTAAATGTTGTCCCCTCCCTGAACAAAGTTCTGGATCTGCGCCTGAATAGAAGCATCAGGCCGTGGTCACAAGCGGACTGAGACTCAGTCCGCTTGTGACCACGGCCGGTGCAACCTGGTCGAAACGTCAAGCAATTTTAAGGTAAACAATGCGCGTTAATTCCCGTATAATAAATAGTTGAATGGTAAAGGGCATCAGGTGTCAGCTTTTTGTTATGTTTTGAGTAAAAATCTTGTTCATATCTGAGTTTTCGCGATCAAGTTTAGTGGTACAAAATATTTCTGCTGAGTTGGTTTGAATATTTGCAAATCATAAGCGATTTATATAGAAAAGAAAGAAAGAAAAGTGTTAATGGTTAGTGGCCCTGACTGCTAAGCTTGAGGTCGTGGGTTCGAGTCCCATTCAGGATAAATCTTTGTGTGAAGATACGATTATTTATTGTGTCTGGATGTAAATTTATCTACTATATGTGTGTATTTAGTAATAGTTAGTACGTTTAACTGTTGCCTGGTTGTGTGAGTTCTTCCAATATTTTTTTACATTAAAAACTGTGCAGAAAGCTATGCTTATATGAAATGTGATGTTGCTCGAAATCCTTGCTGGAGCTGTACCATGAACTCTTATAGCCAGTCGATTGTAGATAAAAAAGAATCTGTCTTGCTAATTTCGTACCATAATCCTGCCAAAAAGCAGGCGAGTCGTTGATGACGTCACCAAACCGATGATCGACCCATTTCTCAATTGTCTTTTGGGTAGTTGACAACAATAAAAGTAAATTATTTTGTGCTAATCAGGTAATAGTAAATCTTAAAATGCTCTGAAAATAATTGTTCTTTTATATTTTAACATGTTTTTTAATTTAAAAGCATGAATACGAATAGGTACTAAATAGTAATGTTATGTAATGATTTGACGATAGGAACTTATGACGCCATAGGTTCCTATTCCATACATATTTCTATTAAGCTTGTCGTTTTGACATTTTATAAAAAGAGACTGATTTCACTTAATAGTCAACATTCCTATTCTTTGCACTAGATAGCAAATACTTGTTACCTTCTGAATTGTCAGTATATTGTGGTTTTATTTTGGCCTCTATACGTACGTAAGTACGGTCGAACAAAACAACATTCGTCTCGATTTCTCGATCTCGATCGTATATAATTATGAACATTCTGGAAAACGGCTGCATCGATTTTGATCAAAATTTGTGTCTAGAATAGTTTAGATAGAGTTTTGCCTTTCAATTTTTTCTACATTTTTGGTTTAAAAAAACACATTTTACACAAAATTTTTATTACTATTTCTCGTAAATCTTCTACTACTTTACATCAGTGGCGGAGGGTCCTTACAACACCATTACTTTCGGTTACCCTTTGTGTTGAAGTTATTTAATATTATGGGTACAAAAAACCATGTCCAACAAAATATATTTTTGTATCGGGTTACCTCAGAAAAAATATAACCCTTCGCCTCTGCTTTCCATTCTCAAGAAAAAGTTACCTTCTGAATTATAGGTATATAGTGGTTTTATTTCGGCCTCCATACGTATACGGTTGAACAAAACAAGACTCTACCATAGTGAACTCGAATCACTCGCAGTTTGGCGCTCTACATCGCTCAAACTTGTTTTGAAAGTAAAAATGAGTTTGTTTAATGTCTTTACACTTCTTATAGAAGTCTGTCGTTGTACAGTTTTATATCTAGTATGTTTTAATTAGTAATTAGTAACCATTTTGTTTAAATTTTGTAAGTAGATTTAGTATTTAAATATTTGTTTCTATGATATTGGATTTGATAAATGCTATTTAACTGTTTTTTTTTCACCTGGTGCACGCAGGAGTGTCTAAAAAAAGTCAGCGAATGGCGATTGCAGCGACATGACATGCGATACAATTGGAACTATCGTTATTGATTGGTTGCTAAGGGACGCGAATAGCGATATGTCATCAATGTTTTCATATGACGTTATATATACGACAGACAACAATTTTTATATTTAATCTTTCGCTTACAGCGCCATCTTGTATATTTTACAGACACATACCCAGCGAAGCAGGTACCTCGATGTGAGTCTTAATAAAAAAATAAGAGTAAAAAACAATTGCAATTTATCTTAAACTGATTATTAAGGAGAGAACTCACCACTCACCCTCGACATCTTCAAATTTTGATCAATCCCCTCATCCTCGAGGGAGAGTTAACTCACCTCGAAGGAGAATTAGGATGACCAATGCTTCAATAGTTAATACAAATCTAGGGTGAACGGTGAGTACTCACCTTCATAACAATTCTGTATTGTTTAATATAGCTCTACAGCAATGACCTCAACCGAATGGAATGGTAAAGTCGCAATTGTTTGCAATATAACGGGTGATAACGTTTCGAGTTATTGTATTAGAGCTCTCCTAGAGTTCAGTTTAGGTGAAAAACTGAACAAAATGACGTACAGTACTCGACTAATTCTACGCTCATTATAATTGACTTGTAGAGACATGTTTAGAATTCGTCGTATTATAAAGAAATATAAAGTAAGTATATGTATGAAGCAACTTCGCCTAGTTAGCGTTCAAATATGAAGTGGCCTAATGGTTAAGGCATC
This sequence comes from Herminia tarsipennalis, assembly GCA_945859575.2. Taxonomy (NCBI): domain Eukaryota; kingdom Metazoa; phylum Arthropoda; class Insecta; order Lepidoptera; family Erebidae; genus Herminia; species Herminia tarsipennalis. Next base: position 10,527,124 of record OX243851.2, read on the forward strand.
GGACTCGCAATCCTGAGGTCACGAGTTCAAATCCGACCCTTTCGCATCCCATTACCAACGTGAACCCACTCCCAACTTGTCCTAACACAAGCCTTTCAGCTTAGCTGGAGGGGTTAACAAGATTGCTAGTAATATGGGACTCAATAAAAAAACGTCGTTTCCATAAAATGTAATCTATTGCCATGTTATATTTCATCAAAATCGGTGCAGCAGCTTACACTGTACGCTACCAATACAAAAAAGTTTACTAAAATAACTGTAGATTAGTAGAAAATTAGCATCAAAATCGAGCAGATCTAAACATAAAAACTGACGAAAAAAAAAAACTTTTTTTGATGATAAAGTGGGTAGGTACTTTCAAAAATCTATCACTATAACATAACAAATAGACACTCTAATATTATTCACACGTATTGATAATAATATGTAGTATTAAAAGTAAAAACGTTATTATTTTTAAAAAAAAGTATGTGTCGTTGCGCGCAACACGCGACATTCGGCGGCGCCTCTGTCACGGTCGGCTGCACTGGAAATTTTCTCATTCGAGCCAAGAGCTCCAGACTTCGAGCGTTCGAGCCACTTAGAGCAAACTCGAGCACATTATCACGAGCAAGAAACTCAGCACGGTGCTCGAGTAGCTTGAATCTTCTTATAAACAGAGCATTGTAGAATGTAACGTCTTTCCACTTTGTTAATGTTCGATTTTTGAAATGATTTTTTTTTATAAATCTATATAATGTCAATCTGATTTAATAAAAGTAATCATTATCTATGGCCAGCAATTTAATTAAAAATACATTTGTTTATTGCAAATAACTGGTTGATACTAGTTCAACTGCATTGTTACGTCTTTCAACTTTACTAACATTCCATTTTTGAATTGTTATTTTTTTAATACCATAATTTAATATCAACCTCCATTGAGGAGAGTACTATTATCTGTGGCCAGTTAGTAGTTTCTTTGTCATTTTGGTTAAAATTTAACACACTCATATCGGTTAGCAAATCCGCAAACACGGTACACACACAGCAAGGAACGCGGTTCGATTCTCAGTCCATATTTACTTTTAGAATCCACCTGTCGAGCTGTCCTTGTTTCACACACAGGTCTTTTATACACCATATTGATTAAGGATGTCATAATGAATTGTTTCCTTCAGTATAATTTTTTTCGTCACAAGTTTTACAACAATGCATAAATATTAATATCTAAAAATTCATATAACGTAACACTATAATATGATATAATGCTAAAATTTAAAAGATTTAGCTACATAACTCGTATCTAATACTACTAATAACTATTATAAAGCGAATACGCGCGTAGCATTTTTCTCGATCAAACGTACTACAATCCTAATATCGATTAGAAATTGTTCTTATTTTGCAAAAGACATCAACGAATTCATGCTACGGAGCTACGAAAACTAGTGCATATAAATTGCCATTGAAAACTCGCCATAACTGCCGTACTAAATGTCAAATACCTTACCATATCGCAAGTGTTACTATCCAAGAATACTCACTCTAAGTGATCCTCATTCTTAAAAAAAAAACAGTATCATAAACAATTTAAATTAAAAAGATATGGTTCATGAACATGGTGTCAAAAGTGAAGAAAATCTGAAAAACAAAGCAATATAGTCTGTGGTGGAGCCGCCGGTCCGGGCCGCTAGGTGGCAGCACATAGCTCGCTATTCACAGCGTATATTATTTACCGCGTTTATATATGTATGTCGTTATATAAGTGAACAGAAAGCTACGTTCGGTGGGCGCGCGGCCGCGGCGGTGCGGGGGCGAGGTGAGGGACGGGAGGGGGATACAGAGGAGGGATAGCGGGACGAGGGGGGAGGGTCGACAGCCGCACACGAGCACAAACGCCCACGCACACAACCACACCGCGCCACGTCCGTGTGTATCGAACGAGCGAGCGCGCCAACCGACCGACTCGACGTATTCTTATTATTATGAAAGGAGAAACGCTTTTTGTAGGGCAAGAACTAAATTTGTAGTATTACGGCTGCCGATAATAAAGATCGTAAACGCATTTCAGTTCGCTGAAGTTTGCTGCGTCGCTCATAGATGTCGCGCTTCCGATCGCGGATGAAGGCTTAGTGTGAATTAAGTTTTCCGCGTTCGACTTCACGTTACGTGATCATACCATCACACGTGGAGCTTTAATGAGTAAAGAGCAACTCGCCACAACGTTCTGCTTTTACTTGCAAACGACTCGAAACAGAAATTCTACGAAATTTGTAGCATTTACGCGGTACCTAATGCGTAGATACGTACCTACCTACTCTATTTAATTGTGCCGATGTTTTACGCGCAGTTCCATCCATTTGACGAATTAATATTTCAAAATATTTTGAGCTATATTTCTTGTTTCCATTTCAATGTTACTTACTTACCTACATGTTTTATCAGATTAGTCTACTCTAAAGAACTCTAATATTAATAAAGCATCTGTGGCGCGGTGGGAGTGTGTCTGACTGCTACGCAAGAGGTCGAGGATTTGATTCCCACACAGGACACCACTTTGTGTGATCCACAAATTGTTGTTCCGAGTCTTTGTGTCCGTGACTTGTATGTTTGAAAAATCCCCCGCGACCCAGGGCTCTGTACCTATACTGCGAGAGTCGTCATTAAAAAATAATGTTTTAGTGTGTGTTTGAGTCTATATCTAAGAGTTTATGATTAAATTGTTAGATATAGACTGAAATAACTATAAACAAATGCCGTATCTTTTTTTTTGTGTAATCGTGGCTCCACAAATACTCACTAATTAGAGTACTTTCTAAGCTTAAATACAAATCCTATAAATGTAGGTATTTGAACGTTTCGCTTCTGTTTTAAAGTGTTCTTTTTATATAGGTACCTACGCAAAGCAAGTATATAGTTAGGTAGATAGATATTTAATCAGCATAACATTTTATAGCGCAACTAAATGAGGGTAAAGTAGGTAGGTATACAATATGACCAGTAATTTCAGCACATTTCTACATACACCATACGAAATAAACTGTACCATAACTATAAAATGTGAGACTACTATTAAAACCTAACAAAAATACCTCAACAGCGCTACAAAGCAGGTTTCTATACACGAAACATCAAAACAAAGAATAGTTTCCAATGAATCGCCGCGAGGTGGCGCGAGGTGGCGCAAGATGGCGACTGGTTCGCGATGCGTCACCGTCAGTGAGTGACTGCCTTTATGACGGGAATAGGATTATTCCCGCCAAAACATGTCGGCGCGCGGGAAACGCGGTAACTTTCACACGAATGAAACTGTGACACCGCTCACTCGAGCACAACACCAACTTTAAAAAATCTCGCGCGCTTGTCAAAATATACGAATAGCGAATAAACGAAGTTGATTGTTGGGTAAGAAGTAATTGCAAGCTATTGCAAGTTGCTTATAGTGAGCGTACGGACTAGTATCTACAAAAGATTTTTTATATTTATTAAATGGTATAGGTACTAATGAAGCGGCGGTAACCTAATGATTAAGGAATCGGATTCGCAATCGTGAGGTCGCGGGTTCGAATCTTACCTATCATACTACGAACGTGTACCCACTTCTAACACAAAAAATTTAGCTTAGCTGGCCCTCCCGCTAGCCCTCCAGCTAAGCTAAATTGTTGTAGTATAATGGGTAAGATTCAAACCTGCGACCTCACGATTGCGAGTTAACTGGATTGCTAGTAATGTGAGATTCATAAACCCTCATTGCTAGTATCTTTTAAAAAAATATTACGTTTAAAGTCCATACTAGACCTCTTTGTCTTTGGAATCGAATTCATGAAGCATATTATCAGGTATGATTTTCGACTTTGAACTTGGAATTAGATTTGTACAACACACCTCTATCGTCACAGAGAGAGTAGGTAGGTATACCTAATATCTACGAAAGATACTATAAAAAATCCTATAAAACCAAATTGAAAAACCCTCCTTTTTGAAGTCAGTGCAAAGTGCCATACACATTAGGTATATATTATTATTTTATTTCACTAACTACTTACTGCATTCGTTAAGTGTGTGTGTGTGTGTGTGTGTGTGTGTGTGTGTGTGTGTGTGTGTGTGTGTGTGTGCAACTCCACATAAGTGCAAGCAAGCTAGCATATAGCAGTTATAATATCAGATACCAGGAAAAGATACTGCATTTTCTGTAGAAGTAGGTAAAGACGAGCAACTACATGTTATACTTAGTGATAACGTGAATCAGTACGTACTACAGCTAATTTAACAGTAAAATATGACATAGATACGTCTTTCATTTTAAATGCATTATATCAAAAGCGATGGTTTAAATGATCACCACGCATTGGAGCATGCGACGAATGTTTCAGGAAACTCTATTTCAACAAAAAACTACCAAAAATATACTAAATTACTTAATATAACATCTAGTTAATAGACCAATATGATGGCACACCGTGTGATTTTTTATTGATATAAGTACCCCACGTTATTGTGCCCTCACCTCGTAGGGATTTTAACACAGGAAAAATAATATCTTGGGATAACTCACCCAACGCTATCTGATCCCAAACTAAGCAGAGCTTGTACTGTAGAAACCAGACAACCGATAAATATACTTATATATTTTTAAATACATACATATTATAGATATATAACACCCAGATACAGAGTAAACCATCGTGCTCATCACACAAAGTGTTATCCTGGGTGGGGATGGAACCCACGACCTCTAGCGTAGCAGTCGGATACACTCCCACCGCGCCACAGAGGCAGTCAAAAAAACAATAATGTAAACTGTATATGGATCCGAAATTCTTGTGCTTACTCTAATAAAACTAAGATGAGACCTAAGTTCCAGCTCAAATATTCTTCGTTTACGAATTTTCGTTTCGTGAAATTAACGTAGAGTTGCAAGCTCTACAGTTTTGTTTAGAGCACCCGAGGAAACGCAAGAACCATGGACAAAAGAGTCCACACCAATAATTTAAATGCAAAAGTGTTTTCTTATTGATTTGTCTTTATTTCACGCGATTTGCTTTTCATAAAAATCGATATTTTAAGGAACAGATTACGTTTCGGAAAACAGGTAATATTTTACGTTGCTTTTGATCCATAAACTTTAAAATGTACCTACCTGGCGTAGAATAATGTTAAGTACATAATCTATAATAATATCTTGAATGACAACTTACACAACGCCATCTGATCCCAATCTAGGCAGAACCTGTACTATGGCTGTATATCAGACAACTGATAAACACATAGAAATACATTTTTAAATGTTTTAAAACCGACCCGGGTAGAACAAGATTGTGTTTCAGCGCCCTTTCATTGACGTTTTCATACAACAGAAAATTGTAACAACCGCTTGTGGCTTTTTAATGCCATTTGCCATCTGCATGCCTTTTTTTTTTTTTTCGTTTTGGCGGGAAAAATTCCTGACGAACACCTCCACCATCCGGGGAAGACGGTGGAGGTAGTGTGGGGTTTGCACCCACTAAAAAACCCGCCGTGTATCTCCCGCCACCTTCGCGAACGGGCCGCCGGAATTTGTTATGCCGTCGGCGGCCCGCCCAGTGGCAATGCCCGGACGCGATGTTGTTGCGTTCCGGGCATTTCACACCTACGCGGCCCCTGGATACACACAGGGTGCCGCGCCTCCACGGAAGGCCGCGGGCGAGGCAGATTACCCCGGACGCCCGCCCGCAGCCCCACCTAAGGCGGCATCAGGCGCAGATATGCGCGCCGACGCCGCCCGGTTCGCCGGCGACGGAGCGGATCTGCCAGGGAGCTCTCTTCCCTGACGCGCTCCGCTGCCTCCTTCTGCGAGATGATGTCCTCGCAGAAGGATGCGACCGCATTCCACGACCCCTCGCTTCGGACCATGGACAGAACCACGGCCGGCAGCGAGAGGTCACTTCCGACCACTGCGGTGAGAACTCGACGTTGCCCCTCCCAAGCTGGACAATGCTGGAGGGTGTGCTGCGCCGAGTCCTCACCGCAGTCGCAGGGGTGGCAGGCGCGACTCGGTTCCCTCCTAGCAACCGTGTGCAGGTACTTCCCGAAGCAGCCGTACCCGGAAAGGACCTGCACTAGCCGGAAGGAAAGGGTCCCGTGCTGCCGCCCTGCCCACTCCTCCAGGACCGGCTGGAGCGCCTCCACGGTTCGAACACCTGCCCGTGGAGCCTCCAGCCGGCCCTGCCACCGGGCCATGATTGCCCGGTGTGCCTCACCGCGCCAAGCGCGTAGCTCCTCGGGCAGAGGCACCGAACCCCCTGCCCGAACAGCCACCGCCCGCCGATACACTTCGGCGAGCACTTCCGCCTCTAAATCCCACGGGGGTGTGCCGGCCAATGCGCACGCCGCCTCTGCAGACACCGTGCGGTATCCGCGTATGGCCCTGACCGCCATGGTCGGCTGGGGTCTACCTAAGCGGACCCTATTCTGGGCGGTCAGGGACGCCGCCCACACGGGTGCGCCGTACAGAGCCATTGACCTCACCACCCCCGTGAACAGCCATCTGCATGCCTAGAGCAACCGCTTTACTCGTTGTACCCTGGGGCCGGATCGGTTACATGCCCTAAACATTTAACGAATTAGGATTGTATTTAGCGTTCATTCGCTAATCAATGTCCAGTCTAAGTTCTAGGGCCTAGAAAGCTGAAATTTCCTTTGTGATAAGATTAGATGTTACACCGGCTCCCCACATTGACCCCAACGTCGGTCCCAACGCCACTCGTCCAACATGAGGATCTAGAAAATAGCATTGACGCCAATATTCTGACAAGCGTTATTCTAGATAAACACGTTGCAAGAGTGAGTGTGTTAAAATCCCTACAAGGCGTAACGTGGGGTACTTATATCAGTAAAACATCACACAGTGTGCCATCATATTGGTCTATCAACTAGATGTCTTTATCAATTAAGTCATTTAGTATATTTTTGGTAGTTTTTTGTTGAAATAGAGTCTTCTGAAACATTCGTCGCATGCTCCGAAGCGTGGTGATCATTTAAACCATCGCTTTTGCTATTATGCATGGAAGGCCAACGTGTGGAACCGGCGTAGGAAAGCATTTCTGAATTACGCAAAGAGGATTTGTAAAATAGACAGAAAATCAGGATTTCAGGAAACGGAGTTTTAAAGAGTCAAAGCTAGACTGCGAATTATAAAATTATATTTATAACGGGTCTTAATCGCGTGAATAGTTTCAGATTCTTTTGTTTCTTTTTACACTACGAAATGAAGAGACGGTAAGCGTCACGTTAGCCCATAACAGTACCAGTGTCATCCTTATCCTTGTTGGGCAAAGATCTGAATGTCACCACACCGCACTCCTCATTTGAGACATTATAGTCTCATTTGCCCAGTAAATGCACTTGCTACAGTGCCCTTCAACTGAAACACAGTGATGTGTTAATATTACTATTTCACTGAAAAATAACTGACACTTTGTGGTACCCACCAAGCTTAGACCTGCCATAGGTTTTTTTATTGCCCGTCGTTTCGACTGTATTGCAACGGCCGTGATCACGGGCAGACTGGTGTAGCTTAGAGTTGCCTCCGTGAAGCGCGGGTTTTAAACGGAACTGTCGGTACTTCGACTTCGTTGGTAACACTAAGGACATCTGCACACTGGCATGTAATGTTTGTTCAACGGTATGTAGAGCTGATCACAGGATTCCATGATGTTGACATACAGTATCGGTTGAAATTGTCATTTTTATGTTTTTTATTTCAACCGCTTCCTATGCCATTCTGACGGTCAGTCGAGAGGACCTGTGATTTGTGTAATTATTTCCAGTGATTGGATCTCGCATTCAGTATGTGTTTCGCTATTGCTGACTTATTTGTCTGTCGGTTTTTTAGTCTACGAAGCCACAATAATACCCAGCATTTTAGAACTGTTACAGCCGTATTCAAACACATTTAAAACACTTTAGCTATTGAATATATAACTCCGTCTCTTATTACAATCACAATGAGAAAGAAAGGGACAAACGACGTAACTAAAATACTGTTTTCAGGCATATACGAATAAAGGCTTACACTGCAAAAGGTTTAACAGTTTTACTAACAATGGGCACGGTACTTCAAAACTTTGAAGTTGCGATCACGGCCTTTGCAAAATATCCAAACATCGATTAATCCAAAAACCCGTTGCATCGTATTTCTTCTTTTTTTAACCATTGACGCAACATGAGAGGTGTTATGAGTATGTTTGAGAAGTAATTTTCAACCGACTTCAAAAAGGAGGAGGAAAAAATATTTTTGTCTTTGAAAGGGTATACTTCCAAGTTGGTCCCATTGTCATTAGATCACGATCTGATGATGGGATCCTGGAGGAATAGAGAGAACTCTTCAAATATTAAAGGTGATTTAGGTACATTTCATAGTGATTCGTGCATATACTATTCTATATTTCACGGTTTGCGATTCAGTTACTTTATTATGATATTGAGTAGCATTTTATTCTCGTCATACTACTATTACATGATGTAATAGAGCTGATAGTGAACTATCATGTGAACTCCTCAACAATTAACGGCCCTGCATCGGAGCAAGCAATATTTTGTAAAGGGATTTGAGCAGTTGACATAAGCCTATTGTAACATAAGTGAATAACAAACCAACCCACTAAAAAGTGAAAAATAAAAAACTTTTTTACAAAAAAATATTACCGACTTCAAACATAAATATAAGACAAATAAAAAGCAAACAGTAATATCTACCTAGAATAACAAAAACAAATTAACGTTTTGAAGCTGGTGCCGAATCAAACAAAAACAACTATTGCATGGCACCCACTTCAAAATGTTAATTTAACAATAGTGGTGCAGTGGAAGTGCGATTGCAAGCTGACTCTATTCCAAGGTTTTCAACCGACTTCAAAAAGGAGGAGGTTCTCAATTCGACTGTATTTTTTTTTTGTGTGTTTGTTCACCGATTAAGCAAAGACGGCTTGACCGATTTGAAAAATTCTTGTGTTTGAAAGGGTATACTTCCAAGTTGGTCCCATTGTCATCAGATCACGATCTGATAATGGGATCCCGGAGAAATCGAGGGAACTCTTCGAATATTAAAGGCACACCTACGTGATTTAGGTACATTTCATAGTGATTCGTGCATTTACTCTCAAAAAGTACCTATTGGTGATGTAGAACTGTTGATGAAGACATAATAAAGTTTTTTATATTCCAATGGTGTCCATGGAATGCATCTTCGTGGTGAAAGGTACGAACCTTTTATTTACCCGACGGACGCTTCGATCGAATTGCACCGATTGTGGTCACTGGTCGACAGATGGTAGCTTTAGTAATGTCTCCGCCAGGCGCCAGGTTTTCTAACTACCCCCGGCAGGTCTTCATAATATTCTTATATGTGTAAAAATATAGTAAAACTGAAGTACCTACTGGTACTATAATGGTATAAGTAAGTAGGTAACAAAATATGACCTGAGATAATAATTATGTGCATATTAAAATGGGGAAAATCTGTCAAGTTATATAAAACCTGGCTTAGTCAGGCAATTACAAGGAATGCTACATATCTATAATGCATATGTAAGAGAGTTAAAGCTTGCCCTAGACACAAGTATCTGCAATGCCTAACTGCTTCTCACACGGCCAGTTTTACGTGGCTTACTCGAGAGTGAGTTCACCTAGAGACTTGGTTTTGTTAGCACCTGAGGAAAAAACTTCAAATGTCGTATATAAAGAGATACTATAATATGTACTGTATTACAGCATCAAAATTAACACCAAAAAGGTTTCCACGCGTGCGAAGCCGCGGGCAAAAGCTAGTTATGTATAAAGGAGTAAGTATATATTGTGTCCATGATTTGTATGTTTGTGAAATCCCCCGGAAAACATGGTTTGAACAATGTGCGGGTGTTGTCTGTTTAATCTACACTTCTTCACTATATAATATTATAAAGAGGAAAGATTTGTATTTTTGTATGTAACGAATAAACTCAAAAAGTACTGAACCGATTTTAATAATTATTTTTTTGTTGGATAGCCCATTTATCGAGGAAGGCTATAGGCTATATAACATCGCGCTACGACTAATAGGAGCGGAGCAGGGACGAGAAATGTTGCAAAAACGGGGAAAATTTACGCATACGAAGTTGCGCGGGACAGCTAGTAATTATATAAAAAAGAAACATAGGGTCAAGAAAAAAAAGGTAGGTTCTATGTAGGGTAAAATATAGTCATCTTCCGCGTCTGCCAGTTTGTTAACGGCGATGCGGAAATGGTGCTGCTCAGTTTGAAGTCTCTGTGTGTGTCTGTGCCATCATAGCTCTAAAACAAGCATTTTTTATTAAAATCAAATTTTATCGTGATATTTGTTAGATATGTTTCATCAAAATCCGTCGAGCCGTTTTTAAGATAGAGCTATAGATTATTCGCATTTCACAAACACATTCGCATTTCATCGTATTTTTTGCAGGCATGATGTAGACAGAACAGGCGCTGACATTATTTTAGAACACAGGAAAACAGGCTTCATTTTAAAAAAAACCTACTCTAATCGTCTCACTTGTTTGAAAGTTACGAAGTCCACTGAGAGTTTGGAGTCTCATATTCAGTCTTAACTAAGGTGTATTTCTGTTAAAATGATGTGAAAATCAGTACCGTGGTGTACCAAAATACCGTCTTAACAAGCATACAACACACATTGGATATTCCAACAGGAATCTGCACCAGCTCATAAGGCCATACCGCCCTCGGAATTTACTTCAATGGGCATGAAGACTGGTCGTCTTCTGAGACTCTTTTAGCCCAGATTTAAACCCACTGAAATACATGATATGGCAACATTTGGAGGAGACAGTCTGCACTAAACTTCATCAGAATTAGAATCATCTGACATAACAGCATCGCATCTCTGGTTAAAGTGGCGAGTGTCATGGCCACGTCTATTAACGGCATGTTTTCAAAATGGAACCCTCCTCCATTTTGAATACATGCTGTGATGATGATGAATGAATGATTTTGGATAATAGTGTAAATAAAATTACACCGTAGATGCATTTTAGGTAGGCCTTCCGATATTAATCGGTAGGGATTATGACTCGCATATTCTGTGCATCCACCAGTTTCAAGTTTATTTTCTATTTAGTTTTCTTCTTTAAATCTCTCGAAAGTCTCGATTTTGTCTAGTTATCACATATATTACGTATTTTACACGTTAAACACGGAACGAACTATAAAAATTGCGACATGTCAATTTGCCGCCATTTTTACAACTCCGTAGGTACATTTAATTACCTTTCATTTCATTTTTTATTTACCACTGAGGTGGCAATTAGGCTTACGGCCCGCCGATGGTAAGCAGTTACCGTAGCCTATACACGTTTGCAACACCATAGGTGTTACTCGCGCGTTGCCGACCCTGAAAAACCTTTTTACTCCTTTTTAAGGTTCCATTCTTAAAAAGGAAAAAATCGGAACCCTTATTGGATCACTCTTGTTTCTGTCTTTCCGTCGGTCGCAGCCAATTTGTATCGAATCTACTGGACCGACTAAGTACAAAGGAACACGTATGTGTTTTTGCAACCCAAACACAGATGCATAACGTAAATAGAAAAATTTTGATCTTGTGAGACATTTTTGGAGGGAAACTAAGAAATTAAAAATTTTTCGCAGACAGTATCGTGTAATATATCAAATAGAAGTGCGTGTTGATATCAAATATATTTTATTTTCTTTTACAATTTTAATATCGTTATTTTTAAAGTTATTTAGGAACACCATAAAAATAGACCATTCCCCCCCCCTTATCTTCGAAGCTATTTGGCCAAATATTTTGGAAAAAATACAAAAGATAGTTCTTAAGCTATAACTTTTGTACATGAGGGTCATTTTAGGGGCAAAACAATACATGGAAAAACTGTTATGAAAACGGTATAGTCTAGGTGCCTGAAGTCTAGTGGTTAGCGACCCTGACTGCTAAGCTAGAGATTGTGGGTTCGATTCCCTTCTAGGATAAATATTTGACCCATTGAGGTTGGTATATTGAATCTCAAGTCTTCTTTTTTAATATAAGTAATTTTATCTATTGCCTATATGTACTAGTCCTATGTGTATAGTGTACCTATAATATAATGGTGACAGCACCTTACCTACTTAAACGTATACAGTTTATAAACAAACAAACATTGTAAACATATGCATTTTGAAAAGAGTGACCGCGAGTTTTTATTCCCGTGTTACTTTCGTCGGCTTTACCTATTGCTTGCGAACACGCATTAGAATCATGATTTTCACAAGTGTAGTATAATATAATATCAGTTGTCTGGTTACCATAGTAGAGGCTCTCCTCAGTTTGGGATCAAATGGTCTTGTTGAGTTGTCTGATATAAGATAAACCTTTCAATATTATTTCGTTGAAGAGATCCCGTTCCCGAGCAATTTAGCAACTAAGTTTTTTAACTATTAGCAATGTGGGTCGCCCAAAATGCTTCGTGTAACCATGATCGGTGAGACCCTCCTGTAACTTGGTTGATATAGTGCCGTGTGTCTAGATAAATTCCCATGATGATCGAACTACATATTTACATACATATAAGAGTTATAATAAATTAGTACGGACCCCTCAGTGCGCAAGTCCCATTCGCACTTGTCCGGTTTTTCTTAAAACTCCATGCTTTTGGGAAAGCCTCGGCAGGTAGCTCATTTCACAGGCTGCTGGTTAATTGTAAAACAATATTATTAAAAAAAGCTTTTAAATGTAGAGTTGGTGTTATAAAAGAAGTTCTCCTCAAGACGAACCAAAAGAGTCCAAAGTTCTTGTGGCCACTTTCCGACTCCACCATTAGACCCTAGATATCATGCAGCACTAAAGTATTCACTAAGACAAAACAAATGAGGTCAAACTCGATGGGTTATCTTATTTAGTTAAGAAGTACCTGTGACTGTTTTACGGTTTCATCGTCAGAACAGCTTCATGTTACCGTATTTTTGTATTGTTACCAAAGATACATAAGTACACCAAATTTAAGCCCAATTGGACGCGACGTCGGGAAGTGGTTCTAATTTAGCTTCCAAGATTCGTGCCGAACACACAAAAATTGCAACTTAAATAAAGATTTCTAACTTCTGGCTCCATCATTAGAACAGCTCCATAGCACCATATTATTGTATTGTTACCAAAGATACACAAGTAGGAACAACAAATTTAAGCCCAATTGGACGTCGGGAAGTGGTTGTAATTTAGTTTCCAAGATTCATGCCAATCACAAAGATCGCAGATTAAATAAAAGCTTGTAATTTCCGGCTCCATCGTCAGAACAGCTTCATAGTACCATATTATTATATTATAACCAAAGATACATAAGTACACCAAATTCAAGCCCAATTGGACGTCGTGTAGTGGTTCTAATTTAGCTTCCAAGATTCATGCTGAAGACACAACGTTTCAACTTAAATAAAAGCTTGTAACTTCTGGCTCCATCATCAGAACAGTATCATGATACCATATTTTTGTATTGTTTCCAAAGATACATATGTACGCCAAATTTAATCCCAATTGGATGTCGGGAAGTGGTTCTAATTTAGTTTCCAAGATTCATGCCGAACACACAAACATTGCAACTTAAATAAAAGCTTGTAACTTCTGGTTCCATCATCAGAACAGGTTCATGGCAGCATATTATTCTATTGTTACCAAAGATACATAAGTGCGTCGGAAAGTTATTCTAATTTAGCTTCCAAGACTCGTGCCGATCATACAAATATTTCAAGTTAAATAAAAGCTTGTAACTTCCGGTTCCATCATCAGAACAGTTTCATGGCACCATATTATTGTATTGTCACCAAATATACATATGTACACCAAATTCAAGCCTAATTGGACGTTGGGAAGTGGTTCTAATTTTCGTGCCGAACATACAAACATTGCAAATTAAATAAAAGCTTGTAAAAGGACATTAAAAGTTTTTGACAGAATTTATGACCTGACTAAGTATAGTGTTTATGTCACCGCAAGGTCGCTCTACGTCCGTGGTTGTGAAGTACAGACGAACATAATGAATCAGTTGAGAGGAGATCTACGTAGAGTTTAATGACTCCTTCTCGTTAGGGACCGCGCTCTATAGAGAGGGGAAGGAATATAATTAGAATGTCACGGAATGTTTGTCAATTGAATGTTTTAAATACTATTTTATAATAAAACACTGATATTCCGGGACTACACGTTATGATTGATTTCTAAAGCCTATGTGCAATTCTGATGTATAATCTAAAAATGTTGAAAAACTTTCGCGATTTGTACACATTATGAAAATATATATATTACGGGTCTTAATCGCGTGAATAATTTATTGAAACGGCCGTGGTCACGGGTAGACTGAGTCTGACGGGGAGACCAGTCTACCCGTGACCACGGCTGTTGCAATACGGTCGAAACGTCGGGCAATAAACAAGGTATTTTACCTTAAATTATTCACGCGATTAAGACCCGTAATATATATATTTTCATAATGTATAATCTAAAGTTTAATACTTACTTTATGTGCCATGGTTACTGCTTGCGTGAGATCCATGGTGTAATGATTACAGCACCTAAATATATTATAGTAAATGGCATTTAGAAAAAGTTTTTATTGCCAAGTTCTTTTCTCACGGCTTTACTCTTGCGAACTTGCCATGAAATCTAGAATCATTCTATTCCAAACGTTGTCTGACGTTCATAAACGCTGTATTTTGCTACCTAAGTCAATAAAGAACTTTAACTTTAATCAAAATGGTTCAGTAGTCATCATATGTTCCGATTTTAAGAGAACGGCGCTATAATTTCGTTGGATAAATTCGACATCTCGGGTGTGTAGTTAACGTAATATGTAACGTATACGTAGTAAATGTATACGTACGAGTATAATGGTAAGTTCGAATCCCCCTCGAGCCCCCCCTCTCTTTAAATTAGGTAAAAATGCTTAAAAAATCACAAAAAGAGAAATACTTACCAATTAAAAGTGAAGGAAGAAAAATGTATTTATACATTAGTGAGTAACCAAATATAACCTTTTCTATTGGGTAATTAATAAAAAAATACTGTGGTTAATAAAATCCTAATCATTGGTAAGTTTAAAAAACCTTTGAAATCAATTTATTTAAACTATTATTGGCATAAACAAGACTGTATCGGTGGCGCAGTGTGGTGAGTACGACTGCTGCGTAAGAGGCTGTAGGTTCGATTCCCATACGGGACAGTGTTTTATTATGGTAGGTTCACATGCTCGCATTTAATGCGACATTCAACGGACACGAACGCCAGCACGCGCGGGTGAACCTACGTGAATGTGTAGCTCGGCTGTTTGTGGACGGCTTGTTTGTACCACCGCCGGCCGGCTCGTGTCGGGCTGCTCGCCACGCGTTTGAACGCACCATGAGATTCATATGGTGCGTTACCTTCAAATAAATGTTAGTTCAGAGTCTACACGTATTTGTATCTCTAATGCGCGAGTTATTCGCGAGTTGTCTTATTTTAAAGAAAAGTTTAAAAGTAATTGTGCTGAGTCAATTTTAATATTTACAAATAGTATACTGCACCACAGGACTTCTACCCTAAAGCGGGAATGATAGTCAAAAAATGTTTAAAAGTATTTTTTCTGTCAATACAATAATTGCATTTTTGACAGATAGGAAAATTTAAAGTCCCTAGAATCGAACCCGAGACTGCCGTATGCCAAACCGGTGCCGGAATCGAGCCAACTATCCGGGACTGTGTTACTAAACTTCAAATTCTTCTATCCTTCCTGCTCGCGAGTCAGGCCCTCGCTTGCGCCAGCTAGCCGATGGTTTAAAAACCATTTCGGTTTTTGTTATTTCTCGTTACAGAGAGCATTTTAACAAATAATTATGTTTTTATAGGCATTTCTTGTGAATTACTTTATTGATACAATAATTGCATTTTTGAAAGATAGAAAAATTCGAAGTCCGGGCTCCAGGAATCGAACTTGAATAGATCTGAATGCAATTATTATATTAATAAATTAATTGGCAAGAAATGCCAATAAAAATACTATAATTTTTTCTGTTAGTTTTAGTATAATTTGTAAATATCAAGCGACTTATGTAGCTGAATGCACAAAATGTATTGAAGTTTAAAGCATAGCCCTACAATGTCCTACGCCATTCCTAGGGTGCCGTTAGCGCGCTACATATGCAAATCACGCACATACACAAACATACACGCTATAAACATAAATGTACATGTATTTATAGGTCAAGAAACTATGTGTCAAAGCGGGAATCGAACCTAAAGCTTTAAGGATTGAAAACTTCGCATCCCTTCAACATATTGATCTAATGGGAATCATACCTGGGGACTTTTCGAGATACATTCGTTCCGTGGCGAATTGGGTATTTAACTACTATCGAAATAAAATATTTTAAAATAACCAGGTAAAAATATGTCATGAAGTGTTCTCGTTTTTGACGTTTCTTAAAAAGAGGCTGATTTGACTTTAGTCAAATACCCTATTCGCCAACGCCGTTCTAATCCTTCGCATTTTCATCATTAAAAAAAATGTCTACGGTCTCCAACCGCAAAAGTCAAATATAGCAAATAAATTTTCTCCGTTTTTGCAACATTTTTAATTGCTGCTTTGCTCCTATTGGTCATAGCGTGGTGTTATGTAGCCCATAGCCTTCCTCTATAAATGGGCTATCAAATAGTAACGGCTTTTTTTCGATTCGGACCAGTAGTTTCTGAGATTATTGCGATCAAACATACTCTTCAGTTTTATAATATTAGTATTAATTAAAAACTACATCCCCTCTAGTCGACATAGTGAACTGGACGTCTACTTTATTTTTTTATTAACATGCATGAAATGAAGAATGTGGTAGTTTAATTCAGAGTTAGCAACAATAATGAATAATATCTATGAGTTAATTACAATACCATTCTTAGACCCGATATTAATCGAAACATTGAAAGTTAACGAAACTTTGTTTCCATAAAAAAAGAAAGAGCCCAACTGTGTCTTCTTACACGTGACACCTACATATCTCTATAAATAAAATCGGTACGCTGAAATGTATGCAGTATGTACGCACATAACTAGAGAACGACTGTACCAAATTAATAATTCATTTTTACCCCAATGCGCAAGAAGCAGGGTTATGTTTTTCGAGTTTATGTATGTATGTATATATCTTTGGCACGCCCTACACCTTAAACGGCTTTACGAATTTTAGCTTGAGAGGTGCCGTTAGATTTGTCTTAGTAATGACGCTGGGTACTTAAAATTTAACAAATTAAATTAAGTAATTTTGGCGGCAATATACATATATTTATGCTTCAAAAAAAATCTTCAAATCCTATCGAGTGGGGTATAAAATAAAGGATTTTAGAAGCTGATAACAAATATACACATTTAAATTACTCGTATATATTTAAATGTAATTTGGAATAAGCAATGCAAAAAAATAACAACGTAAATAACGGTTAGTAGTAACAGGAAAATTGCAGTACGTGACTACGGCCGTTGCAATACGGTCGAAACGTCGGTCAATTAACAAGGTATTTTATCATTACTTATTCAAGCGATTAAGACCCGTAGTATATATAATTTTTTAACAGTATGTATTTAATCTTTACTTGTCTCTTACTTATATTGTCTATTAGCTATTGTCTTTACTTTTTTAATAAGTACTTACTTTTAAAAAAGTAGAGACAATAGCTATAGTGTTTTAATAAATAACTTTTTTAAGAAAAATCAAGGAACAAAATATGAAGCACATCACCGAATGCAAATTTCGCTGACTCATTCGTTTGTTTTAGTCTATATCTTTGGTGTTTTATAAGCTAGGACAACGTTTTATACTCTACAACCTTTGCAGAAAAATATGCAGTCGAATAGCGAAAACCCCATTTAAATTAGATCATTAGCCTTCGAGAAAATCGCCAACATACGAGTTCATACATACAGGTCAAACAGAGAACCATCTTTTTTGAAGGCGGTTAAAAATAATCACACGACACGTAATTATCACACTAATATTATAAAGGCGAAAGTATGTGAGTGTGTATGTTTGTTACTTCTTCACGTCTAAACGACTGGAGCGATTTTAATAAAATTTGCTATGGAGTTAGCTGACACCCTGGATTAACACATAGGCTAATAAACCGCGGGCAACACCGCGGGGTACAGCTTGTAATAACATAAAAATAAATATTTATAGTTAACGCAATAAGGCATATAAAAGGTCTAAGCGTCGCGTTCACTACCCTGTTCCTATACCTCAGTAAGATTCCTAATAGAGCAAGAGTTCAAGTCCAAAGATTTGACACTTGACAGTCATCTTCCCAATTAGAAAGTACTTCTCATCTCTTGCCCCAAACTCTGTGCGTCTGATCATTATTTCTGAGTCTCCCACGGCCCTTCACTTTCGATTTGCATAACTGTTTCGTTCGGTCTTTCCTCTGCCATTCTTTCGACATATTCAAACAGAACCATACATAGATGCGCATGCGCTTGTATTCAAAGATATTTCTCTGAAAGGTAGGTAAGTACTATAATTTAATATTAGATGCTTATGTCTTCCGTTTCGAAGACAAATTAGGGTTAAAGTTTGTGAGTTTGAATCTTACTAAATCACTCGAAAATGCCTGAATGGGTTTGGAAGTTTGGCATGTAGTTAGTTTATAACCTGTAGTAACACATAGGATACCTATTTTTATATAGAGAGGGTCCCAATACTATGCTATACGGAGCAAAAGTGCCTTAAATATTGTAGTTCGATTCCCGGTCCAGACCGCCGACAATTTAAAAGTCTTTGAATGCGGTTGTATTCTTATGATTCCATAGCCAAAATGGCAAAACGGAACCCTTATAGTTTCGCCATGTCCGTCCGTCCGCCCGTCTGTCTGTCCCCAGATTAGCTCAGAAACGCGTTGGATAGGTCTTTTAAAAATATTTAGGAGTTGCGTGTGAAATATAAAGTCCTAAAATTCAGATTTTTGTTAGAGTCAAGTTAAGTGCCCGCCAGCTAAGTGGTTTTTTTGGAGATGTGGAAAAAAATCATGGTAGTAGTATATATAATTAAATTAAAACGAAAACGTAGTAGTACGTTAAGTAGGTTTTAAGTTTAATACAATTTTCGTACAAATTCCATTGAAAAATACTTAAATAACGTTGTTAGTTGTATGACACAAAAACAACACAAAACCCACTTCTACGGCTAGTTACGGAACCCTACATTTTGCGTGGCCCGACATGCCTTACCCGGTTTTTTTCTTTCTTTATTTTTCAACACCAAAGCGGACAAAGCCATGGACGAAAGATTGTCTAAAATAAAACTTATATTAGTAACTAAAGTAACCAGATTAGAAAACATTAAGTTTTTTTTTTAATACATATCTACAACATTACTAGGGACATGTTCCGATATGTACTGGGCCACTGACTAAGGTGTGACGTCAATTTAGTATACCGCGTAGCCGGACGGAACACTGCGTTCCATTCTGAACAGTATATATATATATATATATATATATACCTATACTAGCTGTCCCGGCGAATTTCGTCTCGACTCTTTTTTTTTGTAAATCGGGTTCAATTGTGAATCTAAATCCCCTTGAACTCACACAAAAAAATTCATCAAAATCGGTTCAGCCGTCTAGGAGGAGTTCAGTGACATACACACGCACACAAGAAATATATACGAGTATATAAAGATAGGTAGGTACTTATATTATGAAGGAGATTTTTTTTTTCAGACCTATTATCCTAAACCCATAACCTCTAACCAATCAATCGTATACACTTCTACTACGCCTCTAAGGCCGGCAATATTAAGTCATTAAAGATTGTGGAAAAAGGCTACAGGCTACTATACACTAGTGTACTTAGCCTCTGTCTAGCCCAGGTCATACTCCTGTTTACACATGTCTACAGTTAAACTGTCAAAATGTGGATATAGGACACTTATCTAGCTATCTATGTCAGAGAGGCGACATTGTGTACGTGCGAGATCGCGTAGAACCAACAAACAAGTCTAGTAAGTAGGGGTATAGTTAGACTTAAACAACACTTGATACTTTTAGGTAGTTCAGCACAAAGATCTAAGTATATAATACTGTCAAGCTGAGCAAAAGAAAGAAACAAGAGGTGGTAGTAAGACGGATTCGAATCACAATCATTAAATTCAAGTAACTCAGCTTTGCTAGAGGTTAACAACATTGATAGTTTATAATGCTATTCATTAACATTGTAATTAATTATTTACAAAAAAATTAACACCAACTTCAAAAATAAATATAAGGTAACTAAAAAGCAAAAAATAATATAGGTACAACAACAAAAAATATTGGAGAGACCTAGGTCCAGCAGTGGACTGCGATTGGCTGGTGATAATGAACAAAAAAAATTAAACATTTTGAAGTTGGTGGCAGGAAATGTAGACATCATCAGTTCCATTTCACTCAATGGTGCTTTTCAAGAATAAGATGGTGCTTTTTAAGAGTAAATGCATGAATTACAACAAAATATAACCAAATTACTATAGGTGTGCCTTTAATATTTCGATTTCTCTTTATCATCAGATCCAAAGTTTAATGGCAATGGGACCAATCTGAAAGCATACCCTTTCAAACACAAAAGATTTACCAAATATATATATAAAAACGGTCCAATTGAGAACCTCCTCTTTTTTGAAGTCGATTAAAAAAGAAAAATCTTTTGAGTATTGGTTATGTAACGAACCATGCAAATTAGGTACTAGTCTAATAATATCATTTTGAAATTCTGATGCTTCACAATTTGAGATTTAGTACCTGTATACATACGATATACATTATTGTGGAAAAAGGCCGTGTGGTGCCGGCTTAAGAATAGTACCACCCCATCTCTTCCCGTGGGTGTTGTCAAGGCGACTAAGGGATTTCACACCGGAGGACGGGCAGCAGCGTCCTCTGCGTACTTAAAGCCTTACTGCGATCACCAACCCGCTCGCCAAGCGTGGTGATTATGGCAATTACCCCCAGGATCTACATACTAGTAGGTTCTACTGGGGAGACCCGTGCCCAGCAGTGGGCCATCATATGGGTTGATATGTATACATTATTGTACCCTAATTGGGCAAATAGTGCGTCCAAAAATGTTTTAATAATATATGTTTTTCCACAATTTAACGTAATTAATTCTAATATTATCTGCTGAAGAGAAGAGGAAGAAGCTGAAGAGTTTGTTTCTTTGTGAGTTTGAACGCAATACTCTCAGGATAATACTAGTCCGAATTGAAGAATTATATCACATCACGCTACGACCAACAGGAGCGGAGCAGCAACCAAAAATGTTGCAAAAATGGGGAAAATTTACACAGATGAAGTTGCGCGCGACAGCTAGTTAATTTATAACCACCAAAACATAAACTGAAAGTAAATTATTTGACCTTAACTGTAACAATAAAAATAACTAATTACTCGTAGATATATTTCGGGACTAAATCGCGTAAATAATTTAAAGGTACGAACCTTTTTGGTCACGGGTCGACTGTGAGTCGAACCGTGACCACGATCGGTGCAATTCGATCGAAACGTCGGGTAAATAAAAAGTTCGTACCTTTATATAATTCACGCGATTAAGTCCCGAAATATATCTAATATGTATAAAAATCGCGAAAGTTTAAAAACAATAAATAACTAATTGTTAAATAAATTAAAAAATGTTCATCAACAAATTGTTTTCTCTAGAGCGTTTGCGCTTCGAAAAGATGAATTTATAGAAATGTATGTTGAAGACGATTGTGATGTTTAAAAATAAAATAGTCATACTCATAACATGCTATCAATCTAACAAAAATGTACTATCAAACTCGAACCCGGAGTGGGTTCGACTCATAATACGAGTAATCTACGAAGCTGAAGATGTTACTAATTGGTAGATGATGTGCAAACCCCCTTGCTAACATCTAATCTTTTAATTCTCAAAACGAAACGAAAACAATTCTTGGAAACCTGCGTGTTTACTTCAACTCGTAACCTTTCACCTGTTAAAAGCAATTTCAGATTTCGCGTAAAATTATTAACACCTTGTACATTATACCAGTACGCCTAAATTCACACAGTGCTAGCGAGAGGGTGAGGTTGTGCGTCTAGCATTGTGGTAAATTACTGATTAGTAATGTAACAGTGTACCGTAATACGAGGCACCCAGTTACGTACCAACCACGTAACACAAATCCGAAGCCGCCCGGAGGCCTTACTTCAACTATCAGTTCTCGATAGCGCCTCGATTTTTGTTATGTCTGTCGAGAAAATTATTGAGCTAGTACCTACTTGTTCTGTTACTTGATTATTGTAAATACGTATGTACTTATGTATCAAAGTACCTACTTGGTTTAATTCGATTAAATTTGTGAGTATTTACAATAGAAAGGTGTGGTAAAATTTCATAATATAGTGTAAGTGTTCCATTTTCCGTGACATATATTTTTGTCATATTTCAGCAGCGAATCATCTTGCGCAGCAACATCTGATTGTGGATATTATTATGGCAATATTTTTTTTAATTCATATTTTTAATTAATAACATTTAAATGAGACGGGCCATAAACTAATAGTTTAAGAGCGTTTAAATTTTGATATTATTACGTACAATCACTCGGCATCGCGAGTATATATATAATATCTACTAGCTGATCCGCGCAACTTTGTCTGCGTCATTTTTTACCGTGCAAATGCTTCTATTGATCATAGTATGATGTTATATATAGCCCTAGTTATTTAGATATCCTATAGCCTTCCTCGATTAATGGGACATCCAACACTATTTTTTATTTAAATTCCAACCCCTTTTTTTTAATAACACAACAAGATTCATGAGTTTTCGTTTACTTACATTTCTCAAGTTGACGGGCACTATTCTAATTAATTTTGGTATAAGCACAACAAGTTCGAACCCACGGACAATTTTCTGAAACGAGTGAATTAAATTTATGTTCCTGGATCTGTATATTACCACCTCATTTTTGATCGAAACTTCGTTTTCATTGAATTAGAATAGGCCTTTATAGGATTAACGCGTTTAAACAAACAAACAAACAATTAAATAAACAAACTCTTCAGCTTTATATTATTAGTATTAATAACAAATTGATTTCATCTCAGCTCTCTATTGGGTACTAGTTTTATAGATTTGCAATTACTTAATATAAATTTTTTATTTTTTTATTTTTATTTTTTTATTTATTTTTATTTATTTAATATAAATTCTGAAATACTTAAAAAGTCTGATGAGGAGTCCTTTTAGAAGAATTCAAAATTTGCACGGCAATAAAAACACGCAGCCACTCTTCTTAAATATTCTTGGTTTTAGTAAGTATTGCTATAAAATACCTATTGTAGAATAACAACAGATAAGGCGCTGCGATTTTAAACCGACTTAAAAAAGGAGAAGGTTCTCAATTCTGCTGTTTTTTTTAATGTTTGTTATCAGATTACTCGCAGTTGGCTGGACCGATTTAAAAAAATATTTTTGTGTTTGAAAGGGTATAATTCCAGATACAAATGTGTAATTTACATTAAAACTAGACTAGGTAACATGCGAAATAACTTTGTCAAAAATAATTTAAAATATATATATAATATATTTTACTAATTATTTACAACTTACCAGAAAAAGCTACAAAATTTACAACTTCCAGATTGGTCCTATTCAGATCTGATGATGAGATCTTGGAGAAATCGATGGAACTCTTCAAATATTAAAGGCACACCTGTAGTAATTTGGGTATATTTTGTTGTAATTCGTGCATTTACTCTAAAAAAACACTCCACCATTGAGTGAAATGGAACTAATGATGAAGACCACAGATGTCCAGCGGAACTATTCAATACTAAAAATTGCTGGTTGCGATCTGAGTAGGTACCGTGTTCGATATCTGATACTTCGCTTCCATCAAATCGTGTAATGGAACTGATAGTCTACTATCAGGTGAACTCCTCAAAAATCGCGTATCGCAAAACATTTTGTAAAAATAAATGACCAGGTTATATCAACTATAAACCAATACACTAAAAAGTGAAAAATAATAACTTTTTTACAAAAAAATAAAAACCGACTTCAAAAATAAATATTAGGTAACTAACTAAAAAGCAAAAATAATATAGGTACCGATATTATTTTTTGCTATTTGTTACCACAAAAAAATAATTAAACATTTTGAAGTTGGTACCTAAAACATAAAACTACATTTCCTGACACCAACTTCAAAATATTTAACTAATTCTTTTTTTTTTGTACTTAAATTATTTTTTGCTTTTTAGTTACCCTATATTTATTTTTAAAGTCGGTGTTATTTTTTTGTAAAAAACGCTTTTATAAACAAATCCACAGAACTTACTGACTTACAGCCGGGTCATGGCCTCTGGATCCGCCCTTGGCATAGATACAAGTTCACTCTCTGTTCCTACTTCGCCTAGATAGATAGATAACCCTTTGGCAGCTTCTCGTGCCAAAACGGTCACTAATCTATAACCTTCACAGGACTTTGTGGGGCATGTTTTATTTTATTCTTTTACTAAGACAACTCTCGAGAATGATCTCGTAACCAATTATAGTGCAGACAGACAGACAGAAGAGTACGCTATTCCCTCACTGGTTCGAAAGAAACTGAATCCAAAGAAAAGGCGCGATGGACGTTTTACGAAAACGGTCACCCAGCTATGGGCCGACAGTGGCAACGTTACTTAACCTCGCAAGCACCAGCCCAAAATATAATTAGCTATGGAACAACAATTTGATTACGTAAATTCTAGATCATGCTGGGGATCGAATCACAATCAGTACAGTACTATAGAAAACTTTGGTTATATGGTACCGGCTTAAGAATAATACCACCCCATTTCTAACCGTGGGTGTCGTCAAGACGACTAAGGGATGTCACACTGGAGGACGAGTACTTTAAAGCCTTACTGCGATCACCAACCCGCTCGCCAAGCGTGACGATTATGGCAATTACCCCCAGGTTCTATAAAAGTAGGCCAAAAACCTACTGTGGAGATCCGTGCCCAGCAGTAGAGTGTGGATATACTTTAGAAACCTTCATAACATATACTACTATTATGAGCACAAACTTCATTTAGCTATATAAACTATAATCAATGATCAACCACAATCGCTT
Organism: Herminia tarsipennalis; assembly: GCA_945859575.2. Classification (NCBI taxonomy): domain Eukaryota; kingdom Metazoa; phylum Arthropoda; class Insecta; order Lepidoptera; family Erebidae; genus Herminia; species Herminia tarsipennalis. The sequence continues at coordinate 10,552,246 of OX243851.2, forward strand.
AGCAAACTATGCGCCCGCGCCGATGACATCATCGCGGCGAGACACGAGTTAGTTTCGGCCGCCAGCATCGGCTCCAGGAAATAAAACATCGAGAGTGTTTATACAGTGAAGTTCGAATTATATACGTAGTGCTGCCGCACACTCTACACCAGTGTCGGCGCCAAAAGTCGTAATACATTTTTGTCCTGCCCCATTCCCGGCCACTAGTGCCCACCACTTAACGCAGCCACAAGTAACGAGGCCTACGATAAATGTAAGGTAGGATGAGTCAGGATGACCCCTAGCCAGATGAACCGAAGACCTGAAGAAGGTCGCTGGGATAAATTGGATGCGGAAAGCGGAGGACCGGCTGTTGACGCGTAAATTTGGAGAGGCTTATGTCCAGCAGTGGACTGATACAGGCTGATTGATTAATGTAGCAGGTACTGTCACGTACCACAGTTTGTGGCTCAGAAGCGATATCATACACATTGCCGGCCACAGTGTGCGCCACTGGTGGCCGGGTGTGTAGCAACACTTACACCACATTGTATGTTCACTGTTCTGAGTTGCGTCTGTTATAAAACATATTGTGATTAATGGAATTCATATACTCAGTTAAAAGTAAAAAGAAAATTGAAAGCGCACAGGATTTTTTCACTTTTCTCTCAGTAATGTATGTAGGTGCGTACAACGACGTGCGTTGTTAAAGCACTGAAAAGGATAGATTTTATTGCTATCCTTTTCATATCGTGCATGACGTCAATGATGTGTCTTTTGTTTTTTTATAATCATTTTTTTTCTTAGTCTATCAGACCAGCCGTAAATATCAGTTAGTACCTCAAACCTCTTTCAATATTTCTTAGATCACTTCATTTCTTTTTCTCTTTAAAAATCAGACTTAGAAACTATTTTGTGAAAAATGAATTGTAAGACACCACCACGTTCTGTTGGTCTAGTGGTTAGTGACCCTGACTGCCTAAGCCGAAGGTCGTGGGCATGATCCCCACCCAGGATAAAACTTTGTGTGATGAGCACGATGGTTTATTCTGTGTCTGGGTGTTATTTATCTATAATATGTAAGTATGTATTTAGAAATATACATATAAGTATGTTTATCAGTTGTCTAGTTTCCATAGTACAAGCTCTGCTTAATTTGGGATCAGATGGCGTTGTGTGAGTTGTCCCAAGATATTATTATTATTACTTATCGGTTTTTAAAACAAAAATAGAACATATTTCATAAATTTATAAGTTTGCTGTGGTCTAATAGATATCTTTCAAGACAGTGGTCAATTTTGTGAGGTTATGGCGCAGTCCAGTCCAGTCTCAGCCATGTCTAAAGTCTAAACTTATTCTACTTTTAAGGGGCGTCTAAACGGGCCATTTTTTACGGCAATTTGTGGCTGCAATGCTGTGGCCAGCAACATCGCAGTACTCTCCAATAATGATATGATGGTTGCCAGACGATCGCTGAGCGATCGATTTTCCGCAATGTAGCCCGGACAAATTTGTTGTTGTTTTAATCGCTCTCTATTTTATTGTTGCCGGGTTGTGTAGCCTATTTAGGAGACTGAATCATGCGCTATACAATTGCAGACATATTGCCATTATTGGCCGAGCAATTAGTTGCCATTAGTGCCGCCACAATATTGCCGTAAAAAATGGCCCGTTTAGACGCCCCTTTAATTTCAGAAGAGGGTTGCCATGCCAAAAAAGTTTATTTTTCTTTTCACTTCCAATTCCAAGCATGCGAAGTCACAAGTTAGAGTGCAAAAAAGTGTTAATAACTAAAAAGTATATAAAGTGTTAATAACTGTAGGAATAGGATATTCTCGAATTAATTTCCGTATGAACGTTTCAGTTCTATGACACAAAATATTTTTCATTGAGGAACTTTACCCGTTGTTGAGTGAGCCATGAGTTAACAACTACGAGTATAAAACTTGTTGACAAAGCTTCTAGTTATCAAAAGCAAAGTATTCAGACTGGAGCTTTGTAAGAGCAGATCACTCGCTCTACTCATTTTGTAACTTGTAGGATTTATTGAACCTGTTTCATATTTGATATCATATTGATAAATACTGCATATACTTTGCAAATAAAATTCATTGGTCGGCATCAAATACCGCGTATACCAATTGCTACATTTTTCTGTCACATTTTTTTTTCTTTTTGGTTGATATGTTATAATTGATTTTACGCTAATAATATTAACATATAAGTAGGAAAAAATACTTATTTTAAGTGAACTAGAATCTGAGGTAAAATTAAGGAAATTATAATTTAGAGATGGTAACACAAGATTAAGGTAAGTAGGCTTTAAACCTATAAGGACGAACAAATCTTGATCGTAGCATATTTTTGTTGAATTAGTTTAATTTTATTTAATAGTTCAATATCAATTTCTGCTTCAATTGAACTAAGTATCATCACTGGTCGAATAAAGTAAATATTATGTACAACAGCTCCTGCACGGATTCTGGTACACCTATACAAAACAAAAATTATATTTCAAAATCTATAAAAAAAAAAAAAAAAAAAAAAAAATGAGACTACTATGCAAGAGGCCTTTGGTGGTCGTGGGTTCGATTCCCATACGGGACATCACTTTGTGTAAGCCGCAAATTGTTGTTCTAAGTTTGGGTATACTTTGTGTCTGTGACTTGTATGTTTGTAAAATCCCTCGCGACACAGGGCTTGTACTCAACTGCGGGAGACGTCTTTAAAAAAAAAACTTAACCTAGGTACGTCACTTACTTGAGATGAATCCAATGACACCTCATATATGGCCCTACCCAGGATAATATTTCGAGGAGGGTTTTGAATTTACTAATAAACTGTATAGAACTTAGGTGGGGAGTTTTAAACTGTGCAACTGACTCGACACCGGTAAAATGCCATATAATTTCGGGGAGCAGTTTGAGCCCCCAGACTTCCCCCCTGGGTACCGCCATGTCTCACATGACGAAAAGCAAAACATCGCCTGGAGAATCTACATGTAGATAACCAATCCGCAATGGTCATGAATTAAAGCCTATACTCTCTCTCAAAGAAGCAGCCTGAGAGAAGAATTTGGCTGATTAATAAATATGATAGTGAAATTCAATTTTAGCAGTACTTACACATTTTCTTTATCATACCAATAAAAAATCATTAGATCTAATCACAAAAAACATCATCAGTTCGCGGATCTCAATGATATTAAGCTTCTTTTTAATTTAGATAAGATTCGTTATCATTTTTTCTTGGACAATGCATGAAAAAAATCCAAAAGTCGTAAGAAAAACTGATAATTCTGATGGTTTTTACGTTCAGTTTGTCAATTTCGTAATTACTTAGAAAATTGCACCCGTGCGAAGCCAGGGCGAATATAATAGTTTAAAATAATTACTGTTATTATTGTACGATAGAAAAACGGAGACATTTAGTCACGCGACAGTTTCATTCTGATTTATATTATCTTTACTCGTATCTTGAGAACATGAGAATGTGCGGTTTCGCGCGCAATAAAGCTTTTTCAATCATATACAGTGCCATACCACATCTCTGTTTCTCTATTTACATCTTTGAAGAAAAACTACCATTAATTAAGTACCTACACAACCTAATAAATGTTATATTACAAATCAGAAATATTATTTCATATTCATTTACCAGTACTATGGTCAATATTTAAGCACATATAGTTTTTACCTTTGTTGTAAGTAGGTGCTCCTACTATGCTGTACCCACTAAGGCTGATCTTAGTTTATCTCATGTTCCAACTTTTTAATAATTTAATTTGCATGAGTCCTTTAATATGGTGTATAGTATATTAGTGGCAGCACCTTACCCTCATATCATGTTTAGAAACATTCAAACATTGTAAAATTGGCAATTTGAAGAGAGTGGCTGCTAGTTTTTATTGCCAAGTTCTTTTCTCCGGCTTTACATGTAGAATCCCGACGTATCACAAAAGTTGTTTTGCATCATAAGTGAATAAAGAACTTTGAAACTAGTTTTTTTAATTGAATATAAAAAAATCCTCCGAGATATTATGAGGGAAATATTTAATATCTTCAAAACAGCTGAGCGGATTTTTTATTAATCCATTCATATGTAGGTATTTATAAAATTGTGCACAAAAATGCTTTAAAAATTATTAAAAAAGTATTGTGCGGGCTCAATTTCCTCAAAAATCTGTGTTTAAATGGTTTCTGCAACCTCCAAGGCTCCTCGGGGGCCGGTAGATGGCATGGCGTTTGCCGAAAATGGTATCTGTAGAGAAGCTGTGTGATACCGGCTTAGAACAGTACCCCCCTATCTCTTCCAGTGGGTGTCGTCAAGGCGACTGAGGGATGTCACATCGGACAGCTCACCAAGCGTAGCGATTATGGCAATTAGCCACGATCTACAATTAGTAGATTCTACCGTGGTGATCCGTGCGTTGCGGTGGGACATCATATGGGTTGTTATGAGTATTATATGGAGGCTAAATTCGACTTTGGCGGACGTGTCTCGATGGCGAAGCTTATAACGGCTCAGGGCCGGCAGCCCTAATGTCGCGGGTTCAAGTCCTGCCTGAGACGAATTTTGTCTCCATACACTTGGTCTGCTGTTACTCATAAACTTGTAAAGTCTGCTTAGCAGTGGTAGTTGTCCTTTTAATTTCATTATATACAGGGTCTAACAGAAAGTTGTGGCCATATTCAAGGGTTGGACATACCAGCCTATGATACTGAGTGCACATACCTAATTTCTTTTTTACCCTAATTTTTTTTTATTCGTTTATTTATGAGTAAAAAAGTTATTTATTCAAAAAAGTATGACTTAAATAATTTTATGCCATAATAATCTCGAATTTCGTACCAGGGGAGGTATAATTCTTCTACCATACGCCTTTCACTATTGAATTTTGACAAAAAGAATATGCTATGATTATGTAATAATAATGCAACCAGCTATGGTAGGTGGCACCATGGTAGGTGCAATACTGATAACATACACTATCCGCTGCTGAAATTTGACCACACCTTTCTGTTACACCCTGTATACTACTTCCATGATATTTCCAAGAACAATCATTTAGCTGGCAGGCTGACTTGACTCTAACAAAAATTAGCACTTTAAAGCTGAATATTTCACAAACGGATCCGTAAATCGGAAAATGATCTTGTCAACCCCCGAATATTATTAAAAGACCTAATTAACGACACCCTACACGATGGTATAGCTAAGAAAAAATAATCACACCCCTTCTTTGCTTGTAGGTACCCCAAAAAGGTTTTTCTTTCAAAATTGTATTTTACCGCTTTGTCGGCGTAACTAATATGTATATATTAGTTACGTCGACAAAGATAGCAGACGGACGGACTAATACAGCGAAACTATGAGGGTTCCTTGTTTACTACGGAACCCTAAATAAGTACTGTAAAAGAGTAAAAAATTGTTGTCTGTAAAGTCGGTTTACAGACGATAGTTTTACGTGATAACGTCATAAGAAAATATTGATGACATATCGCCATTTGCGTTGCTTAGCAAACAATCAATAATGTTTTTTTAAGAAAAGGGCGTAAGTGCCATTGCATCTTCTGCTGGTGCAATTATTCAAATTGGACTTTTTCATAAGCAGAACTCTACACTTAGCTTGGTCCGACATGCTCTTGCCCGGTTTTTTGCTACCTAAATAAATACTTACAAAAGTTTTTTTTTTCGTTTTTTTCTTACGAAAATCCACCAAAACCTAACGTAACCTGATGTCTTCGCAATCGGATAACAAATCAGGAGCTGATTGTGTTACGTGAACTAGCCGATTGGCAACCAATCACAACGACCCATGTCCAGTTACACAGTTACCGACGAACACTACATACGTCATCGTCACTTATGTCATTAAACACCGAGAGAACAGATGATAAGCCTAGCTTATTTTGTAGAATTTTATAAGCTACGGGCCTTTATCGCGCAAATATTTCATTTTAAGGCTGTGTATTAATCCAACGCCGTATTGCAACGGTCGTAACACAAAAGTTTAAAATATTTTTGCCTCAAAATATTTTTTTTCGCGAATATGACCAGTAGCTTATACAATTCTATAACGTGTACAAATCGCGAAAGTTTACGAACATATATTTGGCCTATTTTGCTCGAGCAACAAGCAACACTAAGACATCGTTCACGTATATAGAGTTTTCAAACGCTTTCCACTCAAAGTGATCTGAATTTTCGTGTTCGAAACTATTTTATATTATACTTACTATAAAACAAAGAAATAGAGAGCAGCGGGTCAATTCACGTATTTAAAGCAGTGCAGTTGCAGTTATGTTTCGATTAAAACGTTCATTTTCGTATTCTTGTAACTTTGGGATCGTTCTTAAAAACGCTTGCGCACTGTACTAGAATGTCGTTATTGCGCTCTCGAGACGCATACTTAACGCAAGCGTATTTGAAACTGAAACTTAACTGCAACTGCACTGCTTTAAATACGTGAATTGACCCCCTGGTCGTTTGTGTAAGCGTCACTCCAGTCCATAATAGCATGAGCACCACTAAAATTTTTGTTTTGTAAAATCCAAGCGCCACTACACCGCGGTCTTCAGTCTGAGACATTAGTTCTCTAGTCTTATTTGCCCAGTGATTACACTAGCTACAGTGCCCTTCAATTCAAACAGTATTTGAATCACATTTTAACGTAAGCATGACTGACACTGCGGTGGTACCCACCAAGACGGGCTATGGCTTAGATCTACGTGTCTGTTGCTCGAGCAAAGTACGTATAAAATTTGCCTTCTGTACTCTTGGTATTATGTGCTTGTTACTTTATGGGCGCCAATTATCAGCTCATCGATACTACTGCATTCCTCACTTTGTTTCAATACTTTCAATTAGAGGGATATTTTTTGATACAATGATGAGTTCGACATCTCAGTGTGTCACAAAAGAAGTAATTGTTAAACGATAGGTGACGGTACATCTATACTAACATTAAAAAAACTTTTTTTAAATACCGACTTGAAATACAAGGCAACTAAAAAGCAAAAAATAGTATCTACCTAGAAAAACAAAATAACATTTTGAAGTTGGTGCCATGAAATAGTTGTTTTCATGGCACCAACTTCATCAATCCGTTTAATTCCGCTTTCAAACACAAAAATATTTTTTCAAATCGGTCCAGCCGTCTTTGCGTAATCGGTGAACAAACATACAAAAAAAACATACAGTCGAATTGAGAACTTCCTCCTTTTTTGAAGTCGGTTGAAAGAGGAAAGATTGGTATTTTTGTATTAACTAATAAACTTAAAAACTACTGGACCGATTTAAAAAATCCTTTCAACATTAGAAAGCTACAATAACAGGGAGTAATATAGGCTATACTTTATTGTCAAAAAAATTAGAGGTCCCTACGAAAATTACATTAATGTAACTCAAGGTATAAACAACTACGATATGACACGCGGGACAGGCATCTAGTAGACTATAATCCACTCTCATATTTAAGCAGCTTCCGTTGTTAAACATTTATACATTTTCGAGCAACGTTACCACTGTCGCTTCATAGATGGCTTACCGTTTTCAAAAAATATCACATCCTTCGAACCTCGGAGAGCACGTTACGCCGTCGGTCTTGCGCCTAATCTCTCTCCCATCAGGCTATGAGACTGAGGGAATAGAAAGTGCACCTGTGCCTGCGCAAGAACTTGTGCACTATACCTTCTCCAATTTATCCTCCGTAGTTGATTAGCCTCTGATGTGATTGACCGACAATAGTTAGGAGACCATTATTACCTACCTGATTAGGAGATGCCGATACCTGTTTTCAACGTCCAAAACCAGAGGCAGAATTTCTAAACGGCAAGATTTTAGTCACACATGAAATTGGCTTTCAAAAAAAAAAACCCGCCTGCAAAAAGGCAGAAATAAGATACTCTTCATATTTAATATCATGCAGTCACAGGCATATAAATGAATTCGGTTAATCATAATATGGTGCTACGTGTCATTTATTAAAATCGGTTGAGCTGTTGAGGAGTTATGAGCGGCCATATAAACATTGGAAGGATACATACATACATACGCATCAAACCCATAACCCTGATACATAAATCTGTCTATCCAATACGGGTGACTCTGACGGATGACTTTGACTCTTTTTATGTAATGTCAAAACGACAAGCTCTATAGAAATGTGTATGGAATAACAACCTATGACGTCATAAGTTCCTATCTGACGATAGGAATTATTACTTTTAGTATTCGTTTTCATGCTTTTAAATTCAAAAACTGTTAAGTAGTAAAAAACACTTATTTTCAGAGCATTTTAAGATCTACTATTAACTTATTAGTATAAAATAATTTACTTTTATTGTAGTTAACTACCCAATTGGACTCTACGATGCGTCATAATCACCTACAGCACACCCAGGACCTGTAACTTTGGGAAGGTTACATGGCATAATTGACTAAACACCTGTCAAATGTGTACCTATATGCCCCAGAATAGGCCTACGAGTCCGACACCCATCTTTTCTTCACAGAAATACAAAGAATCAATCAGTCCATCTTAAAAGAGATACAGTCCTCATTAAGGATTGTACGTAGGCGGTGATGCTAGTAAGCTTTCACTAATTGCTTATTTAAGCGCAATTTTAAAATGAGTCGGACGGTCGGACAGTGTGGCAAATTGGAACGAATGTTGTATTGGAGATGTGGCAATGCAAGCTGCGATCGATTTATGGTCACCGCTCTTTACACCGTTTCATAGTAACCGCAATACTGGATTTCAGTCAGTGTGAGTCGAACTAGTATGTACATGTTTTACTCGCACTCTCTTTACAATACACCACTACTAAAAAAAATAAAGAAGAAGAGCTGGTAAATCGCTTAACTTTTACAAATTTCAAAGGGACTCGGCACATAAATCTCTTACACTTTCTACTTCCTTATTTCTAATCTTCTCATTCTCGTGTAACTATACCTATCATGTATATTATACTATATATTATACTCTAAGGTACCTAATTGTCATGAAAATGCTTTCTTTCTTTGTGTAGCACACTATATCTACAAGTGGCGCGGTGGGAGTGTATCCGACTGCTACGGAAGACGTCGTGGGTTCGATCCCCACCCAGGATAAACCTTAGTGCGATGAGCACGATGGTTTATTCTGTGTCTGGGTGTTATTTATTTATAATATGTATGCATTTAGAAATATAAGTATGTTTATCAGTTGTCTGGTTTTTATAATACAAGGTTTGATTAGTTTGGGATCAGGTAGCGTTGTGTGAGTTGTCCCAAGTTTTTTTTTTTTGGAAGTAACTATATGGTCTCAGGTTCTAGTTTGGTAGGGTGTACTAGATGTGGACCTTTAGCGTCTCCATCGACTGATTACGAACTGCCGGTAAACATTAAATGATATTTTTTTATATCAGAGATTCAGTATTGATTGATTACGTAACTGTTTATTTTTTCATATGGCAAATCAATTTTAAAAATCGTCTTTTAATAATATTATGCCAGGCCGTGTTAATTCAACAAAATGTGTTAAAATAAATACATGCTCTCCAATCCCAAAAAAGGAGAGGGGGCCGGATATTTTTTAGACAATGATCACCCATCTATAAATCAGCCAGTAGAAACGTTACTTAAGCTATAAGACCACAGATTCACGAATTTGTTAGGTAACATATACTTGTCATAATTCCTAAATAATAACCACTTATTACTCGACTGGCCAAGAAAGAGGGTTATGCTTTTCGAGTGTATGTATGTAGGTGTATTTTTTTGGCACGCTTTAGAACCTAAATGGTTTGATGAATTTTAGCTTAAGAGGTATCTTTAGTTGTGAGAGTGACACTGGGACTGTGGACATTAAAATTTAACAGTTTTTATATTAATAACAGTTCTTATTCTATGTATTGGAAGTTTTGTCTCCTGCTACCCTATTTTGAACAGGCGATATTTAAATGTTGTAATTAATGTATAGATAATGAACAAAGGGCTCATATTGTGATATCAATATGCTTAGGAACATTCAAACTCAGCCATCTGATCCGAAACTAGCCAGAACCTGTACTATGGCAATCAGAACACTGATAAACACACATATTTATAAATATACAGGGTGATTTGTATATTACGAAGTTATTAAGTGTGATGTAAAGAAGCCAAGAGCGGAAGGTTATTAGTATATTAATAATCACTCTGTATATATACATATATATGTATAGGGTGATCTTTAATATACTAATAACTATAATAACCTTTCCTAATAAACTTTGGGTGTAATTTATCTATATAGATAAATTACACCCAGAGTCCATCCAGACTCAGAATAAACAATCGTACACATGACACAAATATTATTCTGGGTTTGAATCGAACCCATAGCCTCTGGCTTCGCAGTCAGAATCACTAACCTCTGGACATCAACCAGTAAATGTAATTTCGAAGAATATAATAAGAACACCTGTTTATACATAGACACTATTTTGTTCTGTATAATGTCTAGGTAATCTGTGTAGTTACAACCGTATCAACTTCGCCGAAAAATACTTAAAAATAATGGAAAACTGGGGGTTATCAGGCTATCACAGTGATAACGTGGCATGTACTCCACTCAGCAATAACGTGTTTTAGATAACGAATTATCTCATGTCTCATCATTCATTACTGGTTTTATTCTAAACGCAGTAATTGTGGATCTCTTAAAGAAGCAATGTGTCTGCAACAAATGAATTTATCTGTTGTTTTTTGTATGGTAAGTGATTGTTTGGTAGGGGACCTTTGTTTTTCCATGCGGAGTGATGCAAATATAGAATGTTCAAGAACTGTTTGTTGTTTTGCTGCATTATTTCTTCTTTCCTGTATTGTGGAATAGATATACGTCAATTCCATTGTCTTTTTTTAAGTCGAAATGCTCGTTATACTAGATTTGATCTAGTTTTAGATTTATTCGACAAAATAGTTTGCTTAACAAATATTGGTTACGGCGAGCAACCTCAACAGAAACAGGCCTATTACGCTAGATATATCATAGTATACAAATGTCTATTACCTATTAACTCATTCTCATAGTAGATTGGGACCGAAATCCGACGCCCACCAGGGGGTCTAGACAAAGTCACATTCGAAAAGCGATTTCAATAATGGAAAATAATTATAGTTTAAAATTTGACGTTTGCGGTGGAGACCATAGACATTTTTTTATTTTTTGCGAACGATTAGTACGGCGATATCGAATTCGCCACGGAACGAATGTACCTTATCTAACCCTCCAGAGCGAGATTAGTCGGACTTCGAGTCACAGAGGAGTGTGAGTTTGTTCTAAAACGGTCACCCATATATGAACTGACAGTGGTAACGTTGCTTTAACCTTGCTGATATTTCGATCTGTTAGGTCGCTACTGCGTCATGGACGCCTCAAGGATAGCACGTACATAAGTAGGGATATGCCGGTTGATGATCAAAGCCTAGCTATGTTATTTTTGCTCGATTCTTATAGCAAAATTATTTTTCAGCTTATCTTTTCATCTTATCGTATAAGTATCATCGTATGGCGCAGCAGTTTTACTAGAGTTAGTATCCACCAAACAGAAAATTTCTCGCGCACTTTTTGATAGCATTGAAAAAAAAACTTTATTTGTTGTAGTTTTTAAGTTGACAATTCGATGCAGATACTCGTATACAGGGTTTTCCTGCGAATTCCAGCTGCTGCATCTTCTTCTAATTTTCTACTTTAATTCAATACCAATAAGTTCTTTGTTCTTTTGAAGTTTGATGGAAAAGGATCCTAACGAATTATATTGGGTTCGAAACCCATTCAAACAAAAAAACATGTTGAATCTCCACAAAACTGAGATTATTCAGGCTTATATATCAGGCTTCTTGAAGACAGATTAAAAGTAAATTGCAGAATAAACATCATGTTTCAAAAGGCGTATTCCACTATGGTCGCCTAGGCGACTGGAATATGGCTTACTATCATCGCCTGTTTGTCCATGGGCAACTGAAACGTGCGGGATTAGGTACTGTACTGCAGAGTTTCCCAAAGTGGATTCCGCAGAAAAGTCAACAGGGTTCCGCAAAATATTTTTTTATAGAAAGCAAAAAAAAAATCATAATTGCCTGCGTAAAAAGACAACAAGAAAACACTTTGTATAATACATTGACACGGAACATTTAATAACCCCCCCCTCCCCCCCGCCCGTTGAACTTGGGGTTCCCTAAAATAGAAGGTATTTGGTGGGTGTTCGGTTATATTAAAAGTTTGGGAACTCACACTGTACTGAATTAATCATTTGAATCGAGGCGCTTAGAAACTCCTTCCTAAGTAATCATATTCGCGGATGACCTAAGGACACTAAAGTATCGTCTATTGACACCCAGGTGAACATAGTGGAATAGACTTAATGACGTAATCCTGTCACATCACAACGGTCCTACTTTTAAAATTGAAACGCATGGAAATACCTAGGTACATATAATACTTACTAGCGTTCTAGATAACAGTGTCAATAGACACCGGGAATTCAGAAAGATACATCGGGCTACAACGCACAACAGGGGCTATTGCCTCCGCCAGACTCGACTGATTAACCTTTTTTGGGAAATTTGAGATTTTTTACACTGGATGGGTGTGTTTTGACAGGCAATTGCCTTGTGTACCTACCCGTGTTAAATCAAATGCAGCCCCCCACCGTCATGCGATTGACTCACACTGGGCTGGTTGAGTCAAATGTGGCCTGCCCCTGAACAAAGAACTGGATCTGCGCCTGACGTTATCTCGGAACACCATCGTAGCAAACTGGCATACAGCCCACCTGATATTAAGCGTTTACCGTAGCCTATGGAGGCCTGTATCATTAGGGGCGTCACGGGCGCGTTGCCGACCCTTTTGAAAATCTGTTTACTCCCATAAATACTTATACAACCCGAGCGTTCGCGGTAGGAAGTGCCTCTGAAACGGCACGGTGCGAGACCATTTAGGCTACAAAATGTGGGGATGTGATCCCTGTTGATGGCGAGCGGTGCGATGATAGAACTAGGCTGTAGGCATCATCATTTAAGAGTGATGTAAGTATATGTGGGCATTACTCGAGTGCGTGTCGTGTAAAGGTTTCATTCTGTGTTTTTTGTATTTTGTGGCATTGTTGTTCATATTATAATGACGGTAGCCGCCTCCACTGTGCGGCAACGAGTGTGACGTCATCTAGTAGCTGCGACACCCACGAACTCGTGATAAGGTCCAAGCATTGCTATAGAACTGTTAATACCAGACAAATACCGCTCCGAGGCTATTTGAAAACAGATTCTGACATTTTAAACGCCGCTTTTAGGTGCTTTTAGCTAGGTTTTAAATATGCTTTATTTTAAATATTCCACGTTTAAAACTTATTTTGGTATGTGACGTAGTTATACCTCTAAATCATGGATCATTTTCAGAGTGGGGTTTTCGTAATTTTGGGAAGTGGGGGGGGGGGGTAGTTAGAACAAATGACTAGACACTGGGCATTGTACGGCCAGTCTCGTTAGAGACTAGCCAACTACACAGGATATATTATAGTGCACACGAGTATATATGCGCACTCTCATAGTCCAGTGAGACGAAAATCCACCACGAACGAAAAGAGATTAGGCGCAGGACCATCGGCTTAACGTACTCTCCGAGGCACAGAGGGGTATGACAATGTTCGAAAACGATTACCCATGTATGGACCGTCAGTGGTAACGTTGCTTAACCTCGCAGATATCTCCAACTGCTCGGTCGCCACTAAGTCAGGGACCCCTTGTGGTGGATGGGTTAATAAGCTCAAGTTGGCCTTTAGCTGGACAAGTGTTTGATTTCTTGTCAAGTATTGTGGCAAGTGAGATGCTGTCATTACGACTAAATAGTTATACTGAACTAGTTTTAGCTTGCGGCTCTGCCTACGTGGATGTCGGTTACCGCGATAAAACTAGTTTATGTCCTTCCTCGAGACTCAAACTATCTTCATACCAAATTTCATCAATATCGGTTTATATATTATAAAGTATGGATTCTGTATGGGCTGTTTTGTGATTTTTTTCTCTAATTTAATACAAGATAACTGGTCATCAATTTTGAGAACGACTGATGTCGCCGTTTTTTTTTATCCTAATTTTCTTTCATACAAAGCTTGTCCTAAGTTTGAGAGATAAGATTTGTAATGGATATTTATTTGGTTCCCACTGATCCATTTGATGAATTCCAGTCAAAGTCCCATCTAAATCACGCAGCCGTTGCTAAGATTAACTTAAACAAACAGACAGACAAAAGAAATAGTTTTTAGGTAGGTCGGTATAATCACTATAATGACTGTAGGTACCCAAAAAAACATTTCTTCAAAGTATTTTCCTTAACTCAAAAAAACTTTGAAGAAATAGATAAAAGCTTTTTGACAATAAAACATTTTTAATTTGACTTTTTTCTATTCTTCTTCTATCTCTTTCTATTTAACTTTTGACGTGTCAATGCCTTATAAATCGATGACTGGTAGCGTACACGAAAAAGTGTCACGTAACCGCCTGCTAATAGGCTGAAAAATCTATCAGCGTATGGAGATTGCAGCGACATGCGATACGATTAGAACTAAAGCTATAAAGGTCCTTATTCACTATCTTTTTTTCGTTTTCGCGTCAAACTCGCGCTTTTGACGGTCAAAAACTTGACATAATGGTATAAAGAGAGCTGCGCTTAGAAATGCATCACGCATGCGCGCTGACATATTTGAGCGCACCGCGCATGGACCATGGGCCTTAGACAAATGCCACTCACTTCTTTTTCCGCACACGCTACTGTTGGTTTTTGTTTACAAATTCAGCAACAGTCGCGTGACGTTTTGTCAACCTTATGTCAAATGCATACATTTTTTCGCGTTAGCGTGTGTGGACAGAGAAGCGTGTGTCATTTGTCTAAGCCCCCTGGCCCCCAGTTCGCGCAGGCTTGCCGCGAAATCGAAAAGAAACATAGTAAATGAAGACCCAGCTTATCAGCGAATAAAGCTGTCACAGGCATAGTTGTTTACTACAATGTCATCAATGTTTTCTTATGACGTTATAACGTAAAATTATCGTCTGTAAACCGACTTTACAGACAATTGTTTTTTGTTTGTTTTTTAAATAGATGCTTTCTAGAAAGAAACAACTACTGATCGCACGAGTGTTTGTCTCTCTCACGCTTTGCGGCCTATACCTATATCATTTTAAGATATTTTGCTAATAGGTATTCTAAAGGTACCTGCCTATTATACAAATACAATAATTGCATTTTTGAAAGATAGAAAAATTTGAAGTCCAGACCCTAGTCTATAAAAATTACTTCAATATTCGGCCTGCGACATCATCATTTGTTAAAATGCTCTCTGTAACGAAGCAATAACAAAAGCCGTGATAGTTCTTTGACTACCGACTAGATGGCGCATGCGAGGGCCCAAACTCGCGAGTATTAGATTTGAGGTTTAGTAACATAATCCAGATAGGTGGTTCGCTTCTGGCCCCGGTTTGGCTACGGAAGTCTCGGGTTCGATTCCTGGGTCTGGACTTCAATTTTTTCTATCTTTCAAAAATGCAACTATTGTATTTGTAAAGTAATTGGCAAGAAATGTCTATAAAAATTACTTCTACCTGCCTATTAGTTGTTAGTTAGGTAAGTAGCTGGTCTGACGATCGCTGCCACTCTCCCAAGATAAAACATCACTGCTTTCTCACTTTCCTTTTACCATTTCCATTTATTTTCCCAGCTTTATAGTGAAGCAAGCTTTGGACAAAATATTACACGAACTCACATAATTTTCCACCATATTTACGTAGTTAGGAATAGACGAAAATGCTTTTCAATGGCATCGTACATAATTTGCGTTGCCAAAATGATTTTGTTTATAATAGATACTGATATGTACAGCTCGCCCGCGGGTATTCAGCATTGTAATTACGACTCGCATTTGTTTAGAAAAATGGTCATTCGATGGCCGATATTCAAGCCTAATACACCTGGTATTTTGTTATCATTTTAGTAATTGACTGCTAATTCCTAATAATTAGATAATAATATATAATTAGATGTAGAATACTGTGTTAAACGAGCCACCAACTGCATCATAGTTAAGTAGGTAATTAATATATGGTTAGATACAGGCTGATTTTTAATAATCTAATAACCTCCCGCTCTTGGCTTCGTAATATAATTTTTGAAAAAAAATTAACCCTTCACCACCTACTTTTGTCAAACAACCATTTATCACACATCTGAGAGACCCTGGAGTAAAATCGATGTTTCTTTGTCAGGTTTAGCGCCTAAACCGATTTTACTCCAGTAAAATAGTCTGTCATGTTCATGACTCCAAGAACAAGTGCTAGGTGATTAAGGATTAATATATTAAATATTTTCCGAAACTGATATTACAAAGTTATTTAGTGTTATATAAAGAAGCCAAGCCAAGGTTATTAGTATATTACAATCACTCTGTATAGTTAATACATAGAAAACAAATCTAGTTTTTAATTACCTATTTAACCCCGATTCTTAAAAAAAAAAGTGCTTTGAACCAGGCAATAAAGAAAAAATAATTCCTTATCTCCATCATTCTTCATCCCATAGCGATCGTTGTAGAATTAGTTACTGCTACAATCTTAAGACCTAAATAACAGTTATTAAACATTCTTATTAAACGTTCCCAGGAAATCTGCTTGCGACAGAAACTAAAAATTCCCGGAGAAATTAGAATAATCACAAATATAGCGAGAAGACAACAGTCCTTATTGACAATGGTTTTAAGAAAATATTCCGAGCTTCGCTACATTACATTTTATAACACTGCATAACTCCGTTAAAATTTCGTTTTCCTAGAAAGCCGACGTCCAACCACTACTTAATATAAAATAAATAAGACGAACTGAAAAAGCTCTTGTCTATTTTCAGAAAGCATCGACCGCCATTTTGCGTGTCCTAGTTTATCCGCGGATTAATACAATTTCCTAGCACGTGAGCCGAGGAAAACACTGCTATTGAAATTTGTTGATCATTCCCCGCTCATCACAAGTCAATCCGATTTCCAGCACATTTCATATCACACTTTACCTCCATTTTGAACGCATAATTACTTTGCTTTACGTATTTTATGAAATGAGTTGCTAGCTCTGAATTTCTGTGTTCGGTGTTGTCTGTTATATTTTAGTTTTAGTGTAAATCACATTACAATTATTATACAATTTTATAAGCTACAGGTCTTAATCACGTAAATACGTCGTGCAACGGCCGGGGTAGACAAGAGTCTACCCGTGACAATTAAAATTGTATAATGTGTACAAATCGCGAAAATTTACGAACATATACAATACAATTATGTCTAATGTACTTACTCAGATATATACCTATGTATTTGAAATTAATTAGATGAACATAAGATTATGATATTCTGTGTTAATAGAGACACCAAATTGCTCTGCATATTTCGGGATTGAACACATGTCATGATATTAGGTACATAAAGAAAAATAATTTAAATCTAGCTACCTTTATTTTTACAAACGTTTCAACCTAATTGCACTGGCTTTGGTCATGTCGACAGTTAAGTCATGATCGCTACCGATATAATAACAGTTGAGAGGTCAATAAAAAACAAATATTTATAACCTCGAAATTTTTGCGCGTTTTGGTAAGATCCATATGACATGTGTTTACGTCCACAGCAGTTCGTTAGATTGAAGACGATATAAAAGGCAAGGAAACAAAAGGTTTAAAACTAGTAATGTCCATTTAAAACATAACAATTCAGTAGCGAATCTATTTGCGAGTAATCCTTCACGCCCAGGATTTTATAAGGAACAAGCGAACTAGTCTAGGAAAGAGAATCTATTCTCGGAATAACTGCGCAGCTCCAATTAAAAACGTCTAACGTAACTGAATCACAGAGAATATAGAGTATTTTGTAGTTTTATGACAATGGTGTTTGTAAAATACGTTGTTATATTTTTATATATGTAGGTATATAGGTTGATTTATAATATACTAATAACATCCAGCTCGTTTCTTCTTTACATAACACTAAATAACTTTGTAATATCAGTTCTAGAAAATTAATACAATACGCATCTTAGAAATAATAAATAAAACTAAACTAATCCCTAATTTTGTTATTGGAGTTACCTTAACCACCTACAGATTATTTTACTGGAGTAAAATCGTTGTTTATTGTGAGGTTTAGGCCCTAAACCTGACAAAGAAACACCGATTTTTTATACATCTATCGGGTCTCTCAGATATATGGTAAATGGTTGAGTGACAAAAATAGGTGGTGGTGAACGGTGAATCTGTAATTTTTTTTCAAAAATTATATTACTGAGTTGTTTTGTGCAATATAAAGAAGCCAAGAGCAGGAGGTTATTAGTATATTAAAAATCACCCTGTAGGTATACGAAGACAATTTACCAAACATACCTCTTTGTGCAACAAAATCATTAGATACTGTAAAATTTTTAGAGAAGGGTCCATGAGTTTCTTGGTAGCTTCTTTTCATGAGCATTTGGAACTGCCGCATAAATTCCTCTTTTTGTTACAAAAAAAAATCGTTTTCGAACAATCATTGACTTGGTTTTTTAAATACAGATGTTTGAGTATGAGTTAGGTATAGTAAAACTTATCTGATAGTTTTATTTTAATATTATTTATTTTATTGCAGCATTTGCCATGTTTGGTTTCTATTTTGCGAACTTAAATTAACCAGTAATGTACCAATTCCAAATATTTAATATATTATAAGTTGTGTTTTTTATTGGCTATGGAAGTATGAAAACTCTCCTGCACCCTCATCATTGCAATATGAACTTAAAGAAGAACGTATAATCAAAGAATTTCATAAATATAGTGTAAATCAAATAAATAAATAAAACTCTATCTATAGAGCCGAAACAATTTTTTTTTAAATACGACTCCGACGTAATGGTGTTGCCAATTGTTGAAAATTTTGCTGAAAATATTAGATTCTATTAATGCCATTTAAGTTCATCCAGATCAGGCATATGCCGATAAGGACAATATTACTCGTAAGTAAGTATAAAGTAAAAGTGAGTATATAAAATATTGAAAAATTACCTATTGGTTGTGGTTAAAAATACAACAGAGGCTTGGTGGCAGAGTATTTGTTTCTTGTGCCGCAAGAGTTGTCCGCAGTGCCGTGTTGTCCCGCCATTTGGACATATGACAAAAACTCCCTAATAAAGCGATAAAGATGAAGTAATTTCTAACTCTAAAGAACGTTTCTATCCCATACTATTAATATAATAATATAATATCTTGGGACAACTCACACAACGCTATCTGATCCTAGACCAACAGGCCAGTCAAACTACTATTGTAGTCTTTGTATCTATCCTACTAATATTATAAATCCGAAAGTCCGTGGGGATGTATGGATGTTTTAGCTCTTTCACACAAAAACCACTGAACGGATTTTGATGAAACTTTACTGCAATGTAGTTTATACATCAGCAGGGGCAAATTCTGGATTTAGTGCCTCTATGCCCCCTATGTACATCAGAATAGTAGATAGGCCCTAAAAATTAAACAACGCTCGTGAAACCGCGGGGAAAAGCTAAACGAGTCCGCAGTACCAATAGTGCCGTTGGTCAATTTGAATATGTACGCCGAACTATATTTTAACTGCAACACCTATTCCATGGGGATACCCAGCGTCCTTATTCTCGTTCTTTTTTCAAAATCTTGTCATCTAACGACCGACATCTTTGAGCCCACCGCGCATGCGCCAGTTCGCATAATTTTCGGACTTTTCGGATAATATAGTAGAAGTAGAAGTACCTACAGGCGTTAGCTAGGGCTATTTCCAAGAGGAGAAGGGGGCTTCCTACACCAAGATATGGTACTTCCGTAATTGGGCGATAAAACTAGTTTTAATATAAACAAAATTAACTATTCGTGTGAGTTTAGTCTCGCTTGAATGACATCACATACGATCACGCGTGTGACGCGATAAGACAATCATTCCATTTCGAATACAGGATAGTTACAAGCCCGAAATAATACTGGTTTAGTGGTTAATGCTAAGCCAACGGTCGTTGGTTCGATTTCCACTTAGAACAAATCTTTATGAGATAAGCACGATTGTTTATTCTGTGTATGGCCTGTTGTTACAACTAATGGGCCCGTTAAAGATATTGAAAATGAGTTTTTTCGTTCCTAATAAAGTATTGCATGGCAACTGCTACTCAAAACTAACTATTTATCACCAAAATCTTTGTGGAATTAATAATAAGAGGGTTGAGCTTGAAATTTACCTGAATGACTTACCCAATGAGGTTAGTTATGTTTGTGTGAGTGAGCATTTTTTGAACAAAGTAATGCTAAGTCAATTTACTTTTCCAAATTATTTTATAGGCTCTTCAAATACAAGATTAAATAAAACCAGGGGCGGGACTTTAGTGTTAACACATAAAAATAGGGAATTTGAGGATTTGGATATTTGTAAGAAACTTTATAAAATGAATGTTTTTGAAATATGCGGGGTTAGGGACAAGGAGACAAATTCTTACTTATTTTGTTGCTACAGAACACCTGATGATAGTAACTTTGATGAGTTCCTAGACAGATTAGAAATGTTATTGAAATTCACATTTAATAAATTATGTTTTATTTGCGGCGATTTTAATATTAACTTGAAGAAAGAATACAAAAAAAAGGACATGTTTTTATCATTACTGACATGTTACAATTTTAGATATTTATTTAATTCAATGACATTTATGCGCAATAACACTGAGTCCTGTATAGATAATATTTTGACAAACATTAGAGAGAATAGTATAAGTTCAACAAACATTGACCACAATGGACTAGCTGATGGGCATGCTGCCCTTTTATGTACGGCTTCTCTGGAAAAAGTGAGCCAGAGGAAATATGCTAGCTTTATATCTGTTAAGAGAAGATTCTACAACAAAAAAAATAATGCTATCTTTAGAAAGAAGCTACTCGAGGATGACTGGAATCTGGGTTTAAATACATTTATAAAAAAATTTGAAGAACTCCATTCCACAACATTTATGAAAAAAAGCTTAAAAATTAATGTCAGGCAAATGAGTAGGTCTAAATGGGTAACTAAGGGTATCAGAATAGCCAGCAAAATGAAGCGGATACTAAATTGTGTAAACAAAGCTGTTTGTGATGTATCAATTTTGGAATACCGTGCCAGATATTTTAGAATTTATAGAAAGGTAGTGAGACATGCCAAAAGAAAGAACATTAGTGATCAAATTAGTAAAGCTACAAACTCTAGCAAAGAAATCTGGAACATAGTTAATAGGGCGCGAAATAATTTAGATGGTGTCTTTGACAAAGACAATATAGTGCTTAAATATAATAACAAACTTATACAAAACCCAAGAGATATTGCTGACTTTTTTGCGGAGCAGTTCAGTAATATTAAGGATATAAATACTGGCAATCTGGAAACAGCTAAAACATGCCTAATAAATTATACTGCCAGAGTCCAAAATCCCATGGTTTTTGATAAAGTTAGTCCATTTGAAATTTGTAAAATGGTAAAGACTATGGACAATAAAAAGTCCTTTGGGCATGATGGAATACCATTGGGAATAATCAAAGACAACATAGATATTTTAGCCTACCCAATATCAGAACTTATTAATAATTGTGTTGATAAAGGTACTTTTCCGGATCAATTTAAGATAGCCAGAGTTTTGCCGCTATTTAAGAAAGGAAACAAAACAGATCCAGTGAATTACAGACCCATTTCATTGTTACCAGTCTTGTCGAAACTTTTTGAAAAGGTCATGAAGTCTAGACTCATCAATCACTTGTATCATGAAAATATTATAAACCCTAATCAATTTGGATACCAGAGAAATTTAGGAACTCTAGATGCAATAGATTCGTTAGTAAATGATGTAGTGCGCAATTTAAATGATAAACTAAAAGTTACAGGCTTATTCTTAGACCTAAGTTCTGCATTTGATACTGTGGAACATTCTATTCTTTTGGACAAGTTGGAACACTATGGCATAAGGGAAAGCACATTAACACTATTTCGTTCCTACTTAACAAATAGAACACAGTATGTTGAAATAAAATCAATCGAAAATAACATACAACAGATTCACAAATCCAGACTCTACACGGTGCATAAAGGTGTACCTCAGGGTTCTGTCCTGGGCCCAATTTTCTTTATTATATTTGTGAATGATTTAACGGCATATATAAAGAGCATTTTACCAGACGCAAGCCTTGTTCTCTTTGCAGATGACACTAGTGCTGTCATAAGCGCCAGTGATCTTGTCACATTAGAAAATAAAATAAATATATTTCTTAGGGCTTGTGAGAACTGGTTTTCCATTAATAACCTAACTCTAAATGTAAAGAAGACCAAATGTATATTGTTTAAGTCGACGGTTAGAAATAATGCTACGATAAATGTACAATCTTTAGGGAACAAGATAGATATAGTCGAAAATTTAAAATTTTTAGGGATACAAATTGATGCTCTTCTAAATTGGAAACCCGAGTTAGTTTTGGTTACCAATACGGTAAGTAGTGCGTGCTATGCAATTAAAACACTTAGAGAGGTCTTGTCACTTGCTCAACTTCGAACTGTCTACTTTGCCCTAGTCGAGTCAAAACTTAGATACAGCATAAAGTTTTGGGGAGGCAGTTATAAGTACAACATTGATGCTGCCTTTGTCATTCAAAAGAGAGCAATTAGAACCATGCTTGGCATTGACCAAACAGAGTCGTGCAAGGAGCACTTTAAACAGTTAGGCATTTTGACAGTGCCATGTCTTTATATTTTGGTTCTGCTTACTCATTTCCAAAAACATTTGCACAGGCTTGAATCTGTGGATGAAAGAAAACAGAGAGTAGCAACACGGAGAAAAGATTTACAGACAATTTTAAAACCTAAACTTAATATTGCAAAGCACTCATCTTATGTGCAGTCTGTAAATCTTTTTAACAAATTACCTTCTAAGCTAAAGATCATGGACAGTGTTTACAAGTTTAAAACAGAATTACAAAAATTTTTATTGGAAAAGGCTTACTATACAATAGGTGAATACTGTAATGATAAAGATAATTATTGATATATATTTTTTTTTTTTTTTTTGTGTTGTTATTATTATTTTTTGTTCTTGAATTGTATTGACATTGAATTGTAACTTGATTAATTAATTGACATTGAGACTTTTTTATTTTTTTGTTTATTGACATCTTGTTTCAATGGTATTTTAGTTTATTATTTGCATTATTATTTTAAATTTATCATATTCTATTAATTTATTAATTTCAATTCTAGTGTCCATATTTTAATTTTTATTTGATTCTTATTTTTTATGTGCCTATATTCAATACAATGTAATTTGTTAAAGAATAAAGAAACTATGAACTATGAACTATGTATATAAATGAACTAATATTATAAAGCTAAATAAATGTTTGTTTGATCCAAATTGAAAAAAAAAAAAAACAAGTTGATGACTATGATGTTATTCTTATTCTTCATGGTTCCCCCATTCCTGAGGATCGTGACTCCTCACTCTATCAGTGGTCTGCCTCCAACTGATCCGGTTAGTAGCCTTGTGAAAGGTGGCGCTGACAGGTGACTCCAGCTGTTCTAAAATCTGGTCTGCCCAACGTTTTGTTTCGACCACTGGGTCGACCTTGCCCGTCACTTACAACTTTTCCAGATTATTGGCTTTTTGAATGTATATTATAATAATGGGAGTTTGGTGCATAATCAAGGTGAAAACACTCGCTATCTTGGATATCTATCTAGTAACGCAAAACTGTAAAGGTTTTTTTTTAAAGCTACCCCCGCACCGGTTTGCAAGCCCTGTATGCCGGGGGACTTTACAAATATAAAAATAACGAACACTAAGTAAACATTGTAAACCACTTTGTGTGATCCGCAATAATTTGTGGATCACACAAAGTGGTTTCCTGTGTGGAAATCGAACCCACGAAAAAAGTCTTCAATCCTGAAATAAACCACACTTTAGCCTATTCCAATTATGGATCAAGTTATAATCTATATAAACTAATATTAAGAGTTAGTTTGTTTATTTGAACGAGAATGTCTCAGGAACTATTGGTCCGATTTGAAAAATTATTTTACTGTTGGATAACACATTTATCGAGTAAGGCTATAGGCTAAATATAACATCACGCTACGACCGTTAGGAGCGGGGCAGTAACTAAAAATGTTGCAAAAACGGGGAAAATTTACGCAAACGAAGTTGCGCGGATCAGCTAGTAAGAAATAAGTAGGTACTTACCTATTTCCTTAAGGAACGGTGCGGTTGACATTTGTTAGCCACGTTTCGTCTCTCAGAATACATCAACCATTTTGTTTCTGATGGCTCTTGTCTTGCCAATAACAAAATAAGTATTTAAAAACTGTAATCTCATTGTCATGGCATAATAATAATAGATGAGGGAGTTATGAAAATGGTGGAAAACTGAGCAGTGATCATTTTTAGCTCCGCATTTAATGTGTGAAAATACATGAATATTATAGTGCACTCTCTATTCCCTCGCTATTATAGTCCGATGGGCCGGAAATCCTACACGACTGGAGAGAGATTAGGCGCAGGACTGACGGCTTAACTGCTCTGTGCCCCTTAAAGCACTTAAAGGGCACAGAGGAGTGTCATTTTTTGTAAACGGTCACCCATCTATGGACCGACGTGGTAACGTTGTTTAACCTCACAAATATCTCGAAGTGAGTCAGGGGGATTCGATTAAAACGGCCATTTTTGTATTCTTGTAACTTCGGTATCGGTCTCAAATACACTTGCGTCAAGTATGCGTCTCGAGAGCGTAATAACGACATTCTAGTACGGTGCGCAAGCGTTTTTAAGATCGATCCCTAAGTTACAAAAAAACAAAAATGGCCATTTTAATCGAAACATAACTGGAACTGCACTGCTTTAAATACGTGAATTAGTCCCCAGGTCTTATTATAGTCTGTGCTTTTAATTATGAGGTAGATAAGTAAGGTGTCAAACATGTGACGTAGTAAGAGTTGGTATGTTTAGATGTTTTTTGTCTCACTGCGGTGTGGGGCGCTCTCGTGGCAGCGTCAAGGTCGCGCAAACATTGCAAGACTTTTTTTTCGTAACAAAAAATGTTGATTGTAGCTCACAACTGTTATCTCAGATTTTTCCTCAATAATGTATCTCGAGTCCAGATTGGAGATTGGCTATGAAAGTTCGGGATGTTTTTCGAGTTAAGTAAGACTTTACTCACATTTTCGTCTAAAGCTCTTGTACTGAAAAGTTAATTAGTAAAATCTTTACTACAAAGGCGACGAAAAAATAGAACAGTCTTCCTTTAACGACACATTGATCTTAAACTTGATTATGGAAAGCATATACACATTCAAAAGTATGAATAAACTTACTAATAATTCAATTTCTCAATGCTTTATCCAACTTAGCATTGTCAAATCGACGTAATCAGCTAATACCATTCGTGCATCCATATAATCTAATTGAATGCTTACTTAAATCATTCGTTTGTAAAGATTTTATATCCCAAAATTTGCAAAAGGAATGATTTAAATAAGCATTAGGTATACGACTGTGAGTACGGCAGTTAGTCATTATTAACTAGCTGCCCCGCGCAACTTCATCTGCGTCAATTTTCCCCGTTTTTGCAGCATTTTTCATTGCTGCTCCGCTCCTATTGGTCATAGTGTGTTTTATATAGCATCCTCGGTAAATTGGTTATCTAACAGTAACAGATTTTTTCAATTTAAACCAGTAGTTCTAGAGATTATTGCGTTCAACCAAACAAACGAACTTTAGTTATATTAGTATAGGTACTAGCTGACCCGAGTAACTTCTCTGCGTAAATTTTCCCCGTGTTAGCAACTGTTATATATATAACATCACGCTGCAACCAATAGGAGCTTATAGCCTTCCTCGATAAATGGGCTATCCAACAGTAAATATAATTTTTCATTCGGACCAGTAGTTCCTGAGATTATCGCGTTCAAACAAACAAACTCTTCAGCTCTCATAAGCCATAGATTTTGCTATATAAACGTCATCTTTCTCCTTCTTGAAGATTGTTTGATGAGAAACATACTTTGGTGACTATTTTCCTGTTTTTATTACAACCCTCTCTATCCTGATAGTTGATACATAGGTACATATTAGGTATACTTATCTGCTTAGAACTATTTCTAGGTTGTAACACACTTCCGCCTTAGCCAGGTGTAATTACAGGCCAGTCAGTATTACGGTGGCCAAATAACAACATCAAGGACTACGGGTTTTATGAATAAATACTAAACCTAGAATAAGTTTGGTTATATGTCTAGAGTTTCTACATTTCATAGATACGTATAGGAAAAGTATTTACCTACTTACTTACCTATATAATATTCATTAAAGCTACTTACACTAGGAAGGCTAGGGATCCGTAACATGTATATGTACCCTTTAAGGTTTTAGATCAAGACTTTTCAATATAGATAGAAGGCAAATAAGTTACATGGTTAAGGCATCGGTCTCGCTATCGTGAGGTTGCGGGTTCGAATCCTGCCCATTATACTACCGACGTTAACAGGATTGCTAGTAATGTGGGACGAAACTACCACATTGCTAGTTATCTTTATAAAAAAAATGTTAGTGCTAATATTTGCCGATGTCGATAATCGCGATTAAAACAGTCATATGTCCTTCCCAGGGACTCAAACTATCACCATATCAAATTTTAAATCGATTCAGTGGTTTCTGCGTCAAAATGTAACAGACGAACAGAGTCGTTTTAACATTTAAGTATAATATTAGTTTGGATGAAAACCTTTTGAAAGCCTTTTGATTGCCTGTTGGTCTAGTGGTTCGTGACCCTGACTAATAAGCCAAAGGTCGTGGATTCGATCCCCACCCAGGATAAAACTTTGTGTGGTGAGCACGATATTTTATTCTGTGTCTGGGTGTAATTTATTTATAATATTTAATTATATATGTATGTTTATCATTTGTCTGGTTGCCATAGTATAAGCTCTGCTTAGTTTGGGATCAGGTGGCCTTGTGTCAATTGTCCCAAGATATCATATAAACCGTCAACGGCCAATTTTATTTGGGTAAGGAGCGAATATCAGTGTCATGTGATATATACAAATAAACCTAATCACGGAACTTTCCACCATCGCTGCTTTCCCGTGAAAGGCAGCTCAATGATTAAGATAAAATTCTATCATAATGGAAAATGGGGAGTGCTCACAAATGCATCAAGACGCAAGCGCGGCGCTCAAAAATGTCCGCGGCGCATGCTCGTTAATGCATTTCTAAGCGCAGCTCTCCATTTACTATTATGACAAGATTGTGTTAGTTCGCACGGGCTTGCCACGAACACGAAAAAAAGATCGTGAATGATCTGGCCTAATCTTTCACTTGCAAAATTTCTGTGGTTCTAGGGTTTCAATTAAAATTATTGCGTTTTGCATCTAAAATTTCATCTAGATGCGTATAAAAATGTGAATGTACCTAAATCTTATTTATTAAATTTAAATAAACTACATCTTTATATATATATATATATTTCTTGTGTGCGTGTGTATGTCACTGAACTCCTCCTAGACGGCTGGACCGATTTTGATGAATTTTTTTGTGTGAGTTCAAGGGGATTTACAAAAAAAAAGATTTAACACAAGACACAATTGAACCCGATTTACAAAAAAAAAGAGTCGAGACGAAGTTCGCCGGGACAGTTAGTATTATATACATTTAAAACGCCAATAAAGATTAAAACCTAACTTATCAGCGTTGTAGAACACCTCCGCATCGCTTTCAACTGATAGGTACCGTGCGTGTATTTTATTTATTCAGTATCGAATAATAAAACTTGAAAAAAAAATTGTTGCAGTCGGAGGCATTAATGAATCTCGATGAACTTAGTAAAGTGCCTCCGACTGCATGAAATTATATAAATATGTATTGGATCTTGTTTCCATATTATTTGTGAAGGCGGTTTTTTTATTTTTATAATTTATTTTTATATTTAATCCTTTTTGTGGATAAAGGATTTAACCGATGTAACAACTAACTTTTATCACAGCTATTGTCAAGTATAGAAAATTGAAAAAGAAGGGTTGCTAACTAACTTTTTTAGTATTACAGTCATAAGCCCTTTAATTTGATTCAAAACAACTTTTTTTCACACCTCTTTATTGTGACATTTCACAGCAAATGTTTGTTTTTTCAAACGTCACATATCTAAGAACACGCGATCAAGACGAATCTAACGACGTATTAATTGTATAAATCCATTCAGTGGATTGTGAGATATCAGGTAATAAATAATATTACATACATACATAGGTACCTACATACAAGATACGCGCGAAAAACATAACCCTTCCTTACGGGTAAAAATACTTTAAAAATACAAATTACCATCAAATATATGACACACAAATGGGCAGTTTATGACTAACATTTAGGCAAACAAGGACCAAATACCTAACACACGAACAAAGCCACAAGCAAAGTCTAGCCACAGCTTGAACCGTGATTTGTCTCCAGCTGTATTCTGAGATCAGATTGTTGCGTATGACTAACTGTTTGTGTGTACTCACTTGAGTTTTCCCTCGATAGTGAGTGAGTCACTTTCAGAGGGTTGCGACAAATATGGCGACGGGTTGATGGCAGACAGCTAAGTATGTAAATATTTGACTGCCTCTGTGGCGCGGTGGGATTGTGTCCGACTGCTACGCAAGAGGTCGTGGGTTCGATTCCCACACGGGACACCACTTTGTGTGCTGCTTTTTTTTTAAAGATAACTAGCATTGTGGGATTGTGGTCCCACATTACTAGCAATCCTGTTAACCCCTCCAGCTAAGCTCTATGGCTTGTGTTAGGAGTGGGTTCACGTCGGTAGTATAATGGCCAGGATTCGAACCCACGACCTCACGATTGCGAGTCCGATGATGTAATAATCTCAAGAACTACTGGTTCGAATTAGAAAAATATTTTACTGTTGGATAGCCAATTTATCGAGAATGGCCATAAGTTATATAACATTACGCTACGACCAATAGGATCGCGGCAGCAATGAAAACCGTTGCAAAAAACGGGGAAAATTGACGCAGACGAAGTTGCGCGTGTCGGCTAGTCCTATGTAAAAATGTACTCTGTAGTTGGTCACTCAGAGACGTCGAGCAATATGGACCCGCGCCTGAACAAATCATACTTTTTACCCACAGTGCAAAAGAAGGGGTGTTGTACCTTTAACATGTGTATTTGTGTCTGTATATTTGTGTTTGTAGTTCTGTCTGTAGCCTGTCCAAATGGATAGACGGTTTATAGGTTAGAAGATCGTGCTTAGCTTGTTTAAGGAAAATTCGTTTATTTGTTTTGAAGACAACAAGTTTGAATCAGGACTTTAGTTTTATGTATCTATTAGATTTGACTTAGCTTCAGTAAGATTACTTCTAATCAACATAACAACTGATTATTAAAGTATTATCTCAGTTTTGTCATCACTTTCAGAACAGTTCGAAACGATCAATGTCTTGATTGAAATCAAATGAAAAGTGGACACTTTATATGACCCAATGAAACAAACACCTTAAAGTGTCTTGAAAAGTTTTAGTTATTAAATACCTACCTATTAAGTATGACATTATAGGCGGATTCAGGATTAGCGCACAGGGGTACGTGCCCCCGTGACCCCCGTGACGGTTGTTTTGTGTATTGAATTTCTTGTATTGTATTGCGTTTATTGTAATTTGTTTGCTTATTTGCCTTTTGTGATTGCCCCATAACGATTTTTTTTTGGGCAACCTTCGTTGTGCGTGCAATTCACACTTGGCCGGTGTCAGAAGAAGCTCAATGCACCCCCATCCTCTGTCGTAAGCATGTTAGATCTGGCCATTTGCCTCGCGTGCCCCCCCCCCCCCCCAGAATCAAATCCTGGATTCGCCCCTGTATGTAATCGTAATTTTCATTGTATACTTTTTGCCATTAGGTAAGTATTGTACCTACATACTTTACTAACTACGTTTTTTATCGATTTATTTATCTCCAAAACAAATACCTCTACGGCTCTACCTGCCCAAGTAGGGCGTTATTAAGCCCTTGTACGAAAGTTGGGTCCATCACAAAGGGTCAACCAGTTAGTATTGGAATTCGCGACCGTCCGCCATTCCGCCCCATGAATATCCTCTAAAATATATATTTGTTTTTATAATTTACGTATATCTGCACCGAGAGAAGTCGGAAAATAAATAAAAAAGCAGCTCTATGAAACTATCGTAACCTCAAAAAGCCAGTTCTGAGAAAAAAGCACTAAAAATTAATTCAAAGTATGTACACGTCATGTTTTTCTGGTAACTGTTTTGTTTTTCAGGTTTATATGGGTATGTGGGATAGGTTAAACCATATTTTTTTTCTTTTTTTGCAGCTATTTTTCTACGCAGTGATAGATCCTGAGGGGAGCTCCAGTTTACAAATACTTATTTATCTGGACATGCATCCAGAGTAATCCTGGTGAGACGAAAGAAATAGGTACGAGAGACCAACGTAAAATATTTTGATTTTTTAAGTACCTAATATATGTGGACTAACGCCCGGTTTTAATAACTAATCTACCATTAACGATTTGTTAAAATAGCTAACTCTAGTTGTGCGTTTCGATAATCGTCAGGTTATCGTACTGGTATATAACCAGTAGTACCTATATTATGAACTAGCTGATCCGCGCAACATTTTTTATTGCTGCTCCGCTCCTATTAGTTGCAGCGTGATGTTATATAGTTTATAGCCTTTCTCGTTAAATGGGCTATCCAACAGTAAAATAATTTATCAATTCGGACCAGTAGTACCTGAGATTATCGCATTCAACAAACAAACACACTTTTCAGCTTTATAATAATAATATCTATAGATAAGTAAAACTTAAGTGTAAACCAATGCTTAAAATTATCCATTTTTATTACCACAAACAGATAAGTAGATGTACCTGTAAGTACTTATACTTATCAATAACAAAGAACGGCCTTCGTTGCTAGGTACCCAATTTTCGTCGGGAGGTGCCGTTTTCAGGCCTAACGATGTTCCCTTAGCGACCGGGCCTGAGCGAACTTCCAAAGTACCAAATAGAAAATAACTATTAATTCGTTTGTTTGCCGTGAATATATTGACTCAGTTGATAGAAATAATGAGAAATAGGTGATTATGAGTCCTACTGAAGTACAGAAGACGGTGAAACTACTTGATCTCGTGTTTTTAATACCAAGTTAGTTTAGCAAAGCTCATCAGTGAGTAACCTGGTTGGGGCAAAAGTGGATCCAGGAGGAAGGTCACAGGGATCGTGACCGCCCCTCCAGCTTAGTCTTTTTATGTAGAAGTACATAATCGAGTTCGTGAGTTTGATTCCCGCACCAGAAAAATACTTATATACTTTAACCATAAATATTTGAGAACCGAACCGAGTCTTGGTGTCATTGCTGTGTACAGTCTCCCGCAATACTGGGTTTCTATTGTACCCTAGCCTTTATAAAAAATAAAGAAAAGAATACATACAACTCTTAAATTCCATAGTTAGGGGAGATCGAGGAGAGTTGTGATATATTACATTCACATAGTTATGCTATTCACGGGTCTACTCATGACTACGACCGGTGCAATTCGATCGAAACGTCGTGTAAGTAAAAGTATCGTACCCTTAAATAATTCACGGGTTGAAGTCCCGATTACATATCGGTCATATATGCTATTTTTTTTGTGTGGGTTTTGAACTTTTAAAGTGTGGCATTGCGTTACTTCGAAATTACGAATTATTCTTCCTAACAGATCACGGCTTTTGGCACCAACTCTCCTAGTTCCCAAAAGCCGTTTTTGAATTATTTTCTGGTCAGCTCATTTTACATGCTTATGCAATGTTTTTTTTCTGTTTATATGTACCTAGTTATGATCGTTTGTTTTGCCAAAGTTTCATCAAGAAAAAAAAGTAATAGACAAACGATCAAATCAGCTGTGCTTACCGATACACTTATCAAGGATGAAATAGCTACCATGGAAGCCAGTAGAAAGTGTCAAAAAACATGTTTTGAGCGAAGTTAAGACGAAACCTACAAAAGCCATTATGAAAACTAATTAGAAACGTGCAGGTGATGCCGAAAAAAAATTAGAAAAATATTGTTTTTGCTTGAGCTGCCTTTAATCCTATGCCAGTACCAAATCAAATGAGAAGTGAGTTCAGTGCCTGGAATGCAAAGGCTTCTATCGTGAAGATTGCCCTAGGAGCGAGCTGCAATACGTCTGTCATAATGTTTATCAGATTAGATCAAGATTTTTTACTGGTTTTGAACCGACTGATCACTTATTAAAGATTTAATACTTCTTATGTTAATGTTTTATGTTATTGTGGTTCCTACAAACATGCCAAATGATAATTAAAGTACATTTATGCAAAAAACAATTCATTTATACGTATTTTTATCTATAATTTATTATATAGTTTAGATTGACAGCTGTCACAACTCACAATTATTTACCTTGGTACCTGTCACAACTTACTCGGTGTTAGGAGAGTTGTGACAAAGGAAGTAATTTCAGTTTTGGTGGTTTTTTTAGAAACCTTATAACTTTCATTGACTTTATGACTGTTTTTGAAAGAGTAATGTATTGAGTATTCATGATATGTTTCTTTATTGAGATATGTTCTTATAAGTAAAAATAGTCACAACCCTGCTAGGTCTCCCCTACTTTAGAAACTCTAAACTTTCACGAATTCTCAGTGTTGCCAGAATTCATAGGTTTCCTTAAGGCCGGTCATAGCGCTTCTTTATTATTAAAAAATATATATTGATACTTTTTGGATATTTTAGGCCAGTGACACAGCGGCCGTGAACAGCACCAGATCGATCGATCAGCAAGGTCACCGCAGTCCATAGACACTCATCTATGGACCTAGCCATTAAAGCAAAATGTTACGCCTCAATAGCAATCTTCAAAAAGCACGTTAGTTTTCTTTTTTTTCACCATTAAATTGTAAGAACTCACTAAATCTATTACATATACTTCGGGACTAAATCGCGTGAATTATTTAAAGGTACCTTTTATTTACCCGACGTTTCGATCGAATTGCACCGATCGTGGTCACGGGTCGACTGACCAAAATCTATATTAACAAGTTCAAATTTAGGCTGAATGAACTGGATAGGTACCTACCAAAAGAACTGAACGCCGCAGGCCTAAAATTCAGAAAATTGGAAATAATATTTATCCCAGAGCCTGCAAAAAGGAGACCATTTTTTTTAAATATACGTAGGTAAGTAGTTGTTATGGATTTTATAAAAAAGGTAATTATGGACAAGTAAACCGTTGTAGCTACAGAAAAAAGAGAGAGGTGTCTTAAGGACTATAGTTCCTTTTGCTATATGTTTATTGTTTTGACTATAGTATGACCATTAGTGCTGTGCACTCCCTGAGGTATGCGCGCGGTGAGACGGGGGGGTTAGAATCGGCTGCTGCGCTGTCAGTGCGCCGTCAACGCTTGTGACGGCAGGTAGTGTTATGATTTCTGCGGGCTATTTATCAATTGAAAATTCAAGCCAATTAAAATTTCAATCGCCAAAAAAACCAAAAGTTCTAAAGAAAAAACACGTTGTGGATGATTTTGACCTTGGAGTTATCAGAAGAAAAATTCATCAGTTTTACGAAGTTGAAAAAAAAATACCAAGTGTCCGTAAGTTACTATCAAGTTTGAGACAGGATGGCATATTGAATTGTGGACGGGAATATTTAAGACAGCTTTTACACAAAATGGGCTACCGTTACAAAAAATGCAAATCAAAGAGACATCTCCTTATAGAGCAGCCTAATATTACAGTGTGGCGGAAAAAATATCTTACACAAATCAGAAATTACAAAACGGAAAACCGAAACATATATTTTCTTGATGAAACATACATCAACGCCAGTCACCATGCCAGCAAATGTTGGCAATCATCGTCAGAACCCGGTATTCATGCTGATATTGGGAAAGGACGGCGACTAGTAATACTCCACGCTGGGTGTCGAAATGGCTTAGTGGATGATACATTGACTATATTCAAATCCGATGCTAGAACCGGTGACTATCATGGAGATATGAGCGGACCTACTTTTTATAAGTGGGTAGATGAAAAGTTAAAAGATAAGTTGCTGCCGAATTCTGTGGTTGTAATGGACAACGCGTCTTACCACAGCGTTCAGATTGAGAAGAAACCAACTATATCAAGCCTCAAAAGTGAAATGCAGAACTGGTTGCTACGCCATAATGTAGAATTTTCAGGAACCATGTCAAAGGCTCAACTGCTACTTCTTATCAAAAATACACAAAAAGAACCCGTGTATAGAATTGACGAACTCCTGAAAACCAGTGGACACACTGTTCTGCGTTTACCGCCGTACCATCCAGATTTAAATCCAATCGAGTTGGTCTGGGCTGATATTAAAAACAACATAGCCCAAAACTATATTAATTCTTCTCTAGACGAAAAGATAATCTTATTGGATAAATTGTTTTCGGAATTCACGGCGGAAAAATGGCAGAAATGCGACGATCATGTCCAGAAAAATGAAAATGATTACTGGAGTCGCGATAGTAGGTTCGATAATGTTATCGATTCATTCATAATAAATTTGCAAGACTCTGATTCAAGTTCCGGTGGCGAAGAGGAAGATGAAGATGATGACGAAATGGAAGATGAAGTTGAAACAGAATCTATGTCAGAATAACTTTCGTTAGAATATATAATTGTTTGTAAATATAAAAAATGTTTAATAAAACAAGTCCTGTTGTGAATTATAACTTTCAATTCTTATTTATCACCTGCATATTTTTAATAAAATATGAGTATATTTGGGTTACATTTTAATCAACAAAGTAAGTATATATTACAGATAGATAGCCTCCGACCAACGCAACGTCCCGCCACAAGTCTTGCCTTAGAAATGCAAACTGATATCGTAAGATCTGTCCGACATGTATCGACCTCATGTGAACTCATGCACTTTTTTCTTCGCCCCCCACCTCGCCGTGCATACCTCAGGGAGTGCATAGCACTAATGGCCACACTATAATGGTAGACTAATGATTTAAAAAAACAAAAAAATCTGGAAGAACATAACAATTAAAAAAATATTCTTATTTTAAATTAAGATTTTTCACACAGCCAGTTTGACATAGGTAATAGGTACATTATGATATAAGTGCGGTAAGCTGAAAATCACAGCCGAGGCGATATTGCTAGCCCGAGCCCTAGGCTAGGGCTACAAGAAAGCAGAGGCTGTAATTATCAAAGCGCACGTATGTCATACGACGTTTTATAACATATTTGCGAGGAAATAAATAAAACTCTGACTTTCTTAAACGAATACATCTTTAAGCACTTGTTATAGCAGTTAGAAAAATTTTAACAATTTGTAAAATTGATTATAACTTTTTCACAAATTAGCGATGCGCGATGATTTTTTTAAGGCAAAGGCACAAAAACAACCAATATAACTAATAAAGTAAATTAATATACTTATATATATTTTTTATTTATTTAAAAAAGACGACTCCCACAGTAAGTTACAAGCCATATGTCGCGGGGACTTTACAAACATACAAATCACGGACACAAAGTACACCCAGACTCGGAACAGCCATTTGTGGATCACACAAAGTGGTGTCCCGTGCGGGAATCGAACCCGACCGCGACCTCTTGCGTAGCAGTCGGACAGACTCCCACCGTTTTGTTACAGATAAATGGTTGATAATTTCTAGTCAAAATTATTTAAATAAAAGAATTAAATGTTTATTTATTATATATTATCTCCAACAGTTAATTTTATTTATAAAATGTTGACCACTTTTCTTACATAAAAACTCTTTGCTAAGATTTTAAAAAGTACCGTTCATTTTAGACGGAGCATCTTGATGAACCGTGCGTTTTATCTTATTAAAAAGAAACTCGTGCGTTTTACATTACAATAACGCACATGTACGTAATAAGATACATTACGATATTGAAATTGGTGAAATAAGATACTCTTTACGAGCAAATGTGTTATAAAATAAACATTCAGCTATCATGAATTATAGATTTTTGATCGCCGTCAAAATATTACGCTTTTTTGATCAATGTCAAAATGTAACACTTTTTTCCGTCTTGCCTCCCAGCCCGCAAACAAAAGGGTGCGTTATGGAACTACGTTCCAATATTGAGACGAATTGAGAATCAAATTCTCGACGAAGTTGCAAGTTGCAGTCAGTAAACACAGCCAGTACCTAAGTTATAAAAATATGTATATGTTGTTGTCATTTACACATACAAATAAACTTTTCTCTATCAGCCTTTACCGCTTTGTGAAGAGAATATTTTTACTCATTTTCTGAATGTAAACAGCGTAGCCTCTGTATTAATTCTAGGAAGTCGAGTTACATTACAACATATCTTTGCTTTAAACTGTTTAAAAGCCAGTACATTTCTGCTTTAATAATGTGCAAAGCAAATCTTGGTTTTCAGGTTTATTTATATTCAGAACCCTTATTATAATTTTTTTGTCATATTTTTTTTTATACATTTTAAATATTTTTACACAGACATGTACGATGGAGGAGAGATGTACGACTATGACCTGCCAGAGAAGAGGTGTTTTATACCAGTACTAGCTGTATCCGCGTGGATATTGGTTATCGCGATAAAAACTAACTCATGTTCTTTCCCAAGACTTAAGCTATCTTCATGCCAAATTTAATTTCAATCGGTTCAGCTGTTTAAGCGTGAAAACGTAATAGACAGACAGAATTTCAAATTTTTATTTAGTTTGGATCAGCTTTCCCCCCGGCTTGGCCCCGTTAAGTTTGAGGTTGAAATATGGAGTTTCGGCGTTTTTCCCAATATTTTTTTGCAATTAATCCTGGACTTCAACGAAAAATGGACGAATCGGTTTAGTTCAAGTTTTGCGCTTGGCAACATATTTGGCTATAGCTAGATCGCTCTTCGCTTCGTAAGCGTAGATGATTTTAAGGTTTGATTCTGTTTCAAAAGCTGAAAGACTGTTTCTTTATATAGATTTAAAAGGGACGAAGTTACATACAAACTTGCAACCCCTATTTTACCCCCTTAGGGGGTGATTTCTCAAAAACGCTGAAACAATTGTTTATTTATTTTAAACCAAAAGGCCAAATACGAATTTAGAAAAATCCATATATCTTCAAAACGATGAATTTTCACGCAAATTTCCAACCCCTATTTTACTCCTTTACGGGTTGATTTTCCAAAAACGCTGAAACACGTGTAAACCAATACTCTCAATACGATATTTTAAAGATCAAACTTTGAAACTGACTAAATTTGATAAAAACTTGCAACCCGTAGTTTACCAAAAACGCTGAAACCCGTATTTTATTATTTTAAACCAAAAAGCCAAATACGAAATTTCACAAATCTAACTTTACAACTGGAGAAGTTTCATACAAACTTACAACCACAATTTTGATGATGAATTGAATTTCCAAAAATGCCTTCTTATCGGATGCCTATATTCTGGAATACTGATGTCCTCGAAATTTCGCGTCTTCACGATCATCACGTTAATCCATCAGTCCATCAGTCAGGACAAAGAGTTTTATATATAAAGATTGAATTTTTGAATTTACTTTATATATTTTATTTACCTACCTTTTTGCAATTTCGAGCCTCTCGAAGCAAGGTTCAGCCCGCAAATCCTCCCCTGAGTCTTGGCAGCCCTGTCTCTTTGGCAGGTATTGTCCACAAAGTAGCATTGTGTCTTTCAAGAGAGTGGTCAATTTTCTGTATACTATATACAGAGGTAGTAAATAACTAACGCAGTTTTGTAGGGACACGTAAAAAGTATAGATGCTTTGTATTATCGGGCACTTTGTGAGGCCCATTTCTAAAGGAGTTTCAGGTTAATTAAAGACAGATCTTTGACAATTTCATGCTTTGCCTTACTTCTCACTCTGATATTAACTATGAAGACCTGGTCAGACAAGTTTAGCTTGACTGTTAATCCGTGTAAGTGCCAGACCATTGTGATAGGATGTCAACGCCTTTTAACTCGATTGAACACCGACACAGTCATTACCACCGGTCATATTTACGGCTCCATTATCCCGTTACATTCTTCTGTTTGGAATCTCAGGATTTTCTTTGATACCACCCTCAACTGGCATACTCAAATAACTAATGTAAGTCAAAGGGTTATGGGTACTCTGCGGGCTTTACAGCGTCTCAAGAACTTTCTTCCGTATAAAACTAAACTATTGCTCGACCAAACGCTGATATTCCCCTTGATTGATTATCATGATGTATGATATCTTGACCTGAATGCAGAGTTCCTTAATAAACTTGACCGACTTCTAAATAACTGCATTCGATTCATTTTCAATCTTCGTAAGTTGGACCATGTTTCTTCTTACCGTTCCGAACTTAAATGGATCCCTATTCGTCAGCGACATAGTTTACGCGCTCTCATTATACTCCATTCTATTGTTAATTCTTCTACTGCTCCTTCATACTTGACTTCCAACTTTCAATACCTGCACTCCAATCACAGTAGAAATTTTCGATCTTCCGATATTCATTGGTTTGTAAGAGTCTGCATCGGATTTTGGGGTAGTGGGAAAAGACAACCATATTGAAAAAGGTTAAGAAAAAAAAATAATAAAAATAAACATTTTTTTAGTCTTAATCAATGTGTGAAAGAAAAATTCGCTCGGACGGGACTCGAACTTGCGATCATAGGGAAAATAACCTTATCACGCCTTAAACACCTTTAACACGCTAGGTACCTCCGATTAAAACGTCTGAGTTAAAAGTGTAGCAGCCGAAGTCAGAGGTGTAGAATCAATCGGAAGTTCCGACCTTTCGGAGTCGGAGTCGAAGCTCCGTAATACCCCTGGTATATAGATTTTTGTAATTATATTATTGTACAGTTTTTTAGTATTTATATTATGTTATCGATCTAGCTATTTTTTAATAGCGTGTTATGTACTAAAAATATGAAGTTATTAATTTCCAATTGGTGTAGGTACTGCTCCTACACATACCATTGATACATCACCCTAAGGTAGATGGGCTAGTTCGCCTCTGTACAACTTTGTGCATAAATAAATACATACATTTCATTTGAAAGAAAAATTTGAAGTTCAGACCCAGGAATCGAACTCGAGACTTCCGATCGCTTTACCGGAGCGCGAAAGCCGAACCATCCAACCTGAACTATGTTACTAAACTTAATAAAGTTTTAAACAAATAAATATTAGTAGGATTATTCTGTCATTCAAGCCAGTCTCGCCATCACTGGTTTAATTATTATTAACAATATCATGGTAGCCAAAGCTATTCTTACGCGAAAACCACAACGCAAATCGAAAATTATTTACCTATTACGAATCGATTATCCATCTGAGAGAGACAATTAGGTTGATTGCTATTTGCAAGCTCTATACATCTTACACATGTTTAGTACCACAATTAGTAGGTACCTACTGTTTGATGGTGCCCGCAATTTCATTCGTACGATATGCGTCTAAAAAATGTTTACGATAAATGAAGGGTTTTCACACGACAGCGCCAAACAAGAAGTTTGTTTTAATACATACGAGAACACAAAATGGGGGTGGAACCGACCCCACGCCCGGTCCAGAGGAAGACCACAGCAGCGTACGCCGAGCAGCCCGGACTGGTTATATCAGCATCACTAGCGATACAGAGAGGTGGCAAACTGAGGTGCCCTGCAGTTGGCAGAGCAGCAAACAGAACCAGGGAAACTGAAGAGAAATCGCTTATGTGTAATGGACGTGCGGAACGGTATTATTTTTTTTGTAGATACAGGGACTCATCAATGTTTTCAGGGTTACTGGGTAATTTCTACTCCTAAACGCCTGAATTTCATTTTGAGTATCGATGGCCTAGTGCCATCGATACTTGGGCAGATACCGAATATTAAAAATCAGCTGCAGTCTGACTAATACTTACCTACAACTCCAATATTTTTTTGATACATTGATTATAAAGTACTGTTTACAACATTTGTGTAGGTTTTTTTTATTTTTTTATTTTGTCTTTTTATAAAAAAACTTTAGGGCCTTGTTGAAAATCAGCGTCAGGCGTTAGCATGGCATATGCTGAACTAGGTCCTATTTTCGACATAATTAAATAAATATAAGTACATGTTTTTTTTTATTGTTATATTGTTAATGTATTGTTATTTGTTTTTATATAAATGTGTAATATTTATGTCTGAATAAATTATTTCTTATTATTTTCTTATTTATTTCAATATGTGCTGGACCCCTCGATGTGTGAGTCCGCCATGTACTTAGCCGTTTTTCTTTTAATCTCATATAACACATTTTTATTTATACTACATTGAAATCTCAAGCAGCAGACAATCGAAATTTTCACAATATCGCAGCTTGTAACTGTTTTCTTACAACTAAAATTACGTGAGTCGACTCCGACTTAATTTATTACATTCTGTCTGATATGGACAGAATTTCAAAGATGCGCGCGCGACATTGAAGTATTGTGAATGTTGTATTTAAGAACAAAGTAGATATTAATTCCATTGCGATTGAAATCGATACCGACCAACAACTCCGATTAGGTATAGTGGCGACACATGGGGATACCTAGATATGTTGGGATTTGTGGGTAACTGGGTACAAGCCCTGTGCCCCGGGGGACATTACAAACACACAAGTCACGGACACAAAGTACAGGGAATCGAACCCACGACCTCTTGGGTAGCAGTCGGACACACTCCTACCGCGCCACAGAGGCAGTCCATTATTTTTTTTGACTCAACAGCGACCAAGAACTGTGAGAATATAAGGGTGCAAGTATGTACTGTGTATTTTATAATTTATGTGTACCTAATATGACAGTGAAAGATACACATTTTGTGTGGTTCTTTGATTTTTAGTAGAGTTGTGGTTGTATTTTTCACTAGAGCCACAGAATAAATAATAGTACTACGGTCTAGAGCGGCAATTGTACTTTTTATAAGATATGCCCTGGGTGCATAACTTAAGCCACAAACTAAGGAAAAATCGATGAGGTATAACTTGCAATGTTTGTATGTATCTATGTAAGTAAGTACCTATATGTTCGGCACGAATCTTAGTAGCTAAATTAGAACTACTTAGCGGCGTCCTATTGGGCTTAAATTTGATGTACATAAGTATCTTTGGTGAGAATACAATAATATCATAGTGCTGTTCTGATGATGGAACCGGAAGGAGGAATGGTGGTACTCAGCAGTCATGTAAAAGTACCCCTCGTGTTTGCCCAAACACGAGGGGTAGATACTTTTATATGACTAAATGTTCTAAAAGTACGAGATAATTTTTGAATGAAAACAAATCTATCAATATGTTACAATATCCATTTATATGACATAAAAGCTTGTCGAGCATTTAAATAAAAGGCTGTTTTTAAAAATATTTTTAGCTATTTATTTTAAAAACAGTTTGGTCATTACAAAAATTACTCACGCCTATAAATGGTATTTCGTTGAGGTAGGATTCAAAGCCCGATCGATCGTGAATGAAGAGAAAGCAGGGTGGCAGACGGGGGGGAAATGTTCTTAAATAAAATATTAAAACTGTGAGTTTGAATGTTTGTTACTCCGTCACGTCGGAACCATTGAACAGATTTAGATAAAAACACGCAGGATCTGGACGACCAAAACAGGAACAATATGCTTCGCAGGCTCAGGCAATACTCAGGCTTTGACTACTGCATAATTCGTAACTACGGCCTTTTATTAATGAACTATGCCTGAATTGCTTTCCCTTTCAACACAAAATACCGAAAGTATTTACTCTCTTTAAAGCAGTCGTGTAAAACCTGAAAAAGATAGTTGAAAACTTCATCTCTGTCTTTGAAATCAAAACATAACCTCAAAAATAACATGGCCCCAACACGGCCAACCCTATTGCATTTACGAATACTTTCTTCCACAGCGTTAATATATTTCAGGTTATAATTGAAGAATTCCGTCAGTAAAGAGTACGCGTGACCTTTCGATGGAGTCGAGGCGGCCCCTGGACCGGAGGCTGTGCTTCCTGTAGCCGGGCCGGCGGCGGCCTGCGAACTTCCGCCCG
Source organism: Herminia tarsipennalis (assembly GCA_945859575.2). Lineage (NCBI taxonomy): Eukaryota > Metazoa > Arthropoda > Insecta > Lepidoptera > Erebidae > Herminia > Herminia tarsipennalis. The sequence continues at coordinate 10,594,364 of OX243851.2, forward strand.
ACTTCGCTCCGCTACCAAATCTTTATTGATACGAAATAAATGAACAACCTCACCTATGACATTTCGTGAATATTTATGTTTGCTGTTTTTTTTGGGCCTTGTAAATTAATTTGTAACTAAGCGAGGTATAATGTCTTAGAAAAGTGGTTCAAGAAAGGGCACAATTCGTAGAAAATTGGAGTGCCAAGCGGCATCTAAAAAACATATGACCCTTTCATGAGCGTAAGTTTAGTCGCATAATCTAATATATAAAATTCTCGTGTCACGGTGTTTATAATTTAACTCCTCCGAAACGGCTCGACCGATTGTCATGAAATTTTGTGTGCATATTGGGTAGGTCTGAGAATCGGAAAACATCTATTTTTCATCCCCCTAAATGTTAAGGGTAGTCCACCCCTAATTTTTTTTTTAATTTTTAGGTAAATTTTTATTTTTTTATTTTTTTATGATACCGGATTCAAAAATACATACAACCCTGAATTTTCACCCTTCTACGATCAACCCCTATTTTTTATTTACCCCTATTTTGCAAAAACGGGTTAATTTGACGCAGACGAAGTTGCGAGGGTCAGCTAGTTAATTTATATTATTTCTGAAAATATATTTAATAAAAAACGACTTTACCTATTTCATCCTTCGCCGGCACAGCTACAATAACATAATATTGCAATTTTAGTGAACAAAGGAAAATAAATAAAAACATGGTTGTTCACTGATATGTATGACACTTTACGTATTTAGCTTCAAGTCTGTTAGAAAAGAACAGTATCTTATATTACCAATTATTGTACCTACAGTTTGTTTACAAACTGCAGGTAAGTAGCGGCCACCAATGGAAAACAAGCTCGAGGCAGACAAAATAAAAGGAAAGATGAAATCAAACGTACAAATTGGGGCTTACTGGGCTTATGGGGTCTTCTCCGTGTTTAAAATCTGAGGTTAGCAGCCTTGGACGATGGACTGAGCTAAACAAGACCTGAGAACTGTAAGGACTTACTTATAATACAAAATTATGTAAGTAGTAAGTACTTGACTATTATAGGAATTAAAAAGAGATGTAGCCACAGAAAAAACAAATTCAACTGCGCCGTATCCCCCAGTAATTTAAGTTCTGTGTTTAGAATTTAGAGTGCGAGTTGATTTTACGTAAACGAATCGAAACGTTTACCGCGTTTGGCTCTCTATGTGCCTAGTACGACTTTGTTTTACGTTAACGCGATCGGAACGTTTACCGCGTTTGGCTCTCTATGTGCCTAGTACGACTTTGTTTTACGTTAACGCGATCGGAACGTTTACCGCGTTTGGCTCTTTATGTGCCTAGTACGACTTTGTTTTACGTTAACGCGATCGGAACGTTTACTGCGTTTGGCTCTCTATGTGCCTAGTACGACTTTTTTTACGTTAACGCGATCGAAACGTTTACCGCGTTTGGCTCTCTATGTGCCTAGTACGACTTTGTTTTACGTTAACGCGATCGAAAAGTTTACCGCGTTTGGCTCTCTATGTGCCTAGTTCGACTTTTTTTACGTTAACGAGATCGACATTGATTGACCTTTACTGTACCTACCTGAAATTTTGAAATTAACACCTATACTATTTCAATCCTTTGTCATATACAGGATGATTTTTAATATACTAATAACCTCCCGCTCTTGGCTTCTTTACATTACAACAAATAACTTCAAAATCATTAAATGTAATTTTTGAAAAAAAAATACAAATTAAACCTTTACCACCTACCACCTACTTTTGTAACCATTTACTACACATCTGAGAGACCCTGGAGTAAAATTGGTGTTTTTTGTCAGGTTTAGGGGCTTATATCTCACTATAAACAACGATTTTACTCCAGTAAAATAGTCTGTGGGTGGTTAAGGTCATAACTACAAAAACAAGTGGTACGTGATTAAGGGTTCATTTATTTAATATTTTGCAAAACTGATATTACAAAGTTAATTAGTGTTATGTAAAGAAGCCTCGAGCGGGAGGTTTTTAGTAAGTATATTAAAAGCCACCCTGTATAAATCAAAGGACCAATGCTAATTATGAATGGTTTAGAAAAAGAAACAATCAGAATAACTTCTTACTGCTTCATATTTTTTAGTATTTCCAGCCAATTTCAAGTGTCAAGTATTACTTAAATAACCAAACCTACTAGTACTTGTACAGGCTACGGCCGACAACAAGACTTCCATTAACATGTTGACATTTAGACTGTAGTTTGTCAAAATCAAATGAGAGTCTATACTTGTGTAACACGGATAACAATAACGGTCATTTTGCTAACGGCCGGTCTCAATAATCTAACTATCGATGGATTTGGCTACTAGAGGTATATATTTGACATAAACTCTAAACCATTTTTAAAAACGGCTCCTGCATTAAGGTACAAGCCCTGTGTCGCGGGGGACTTAACAGACATTCAATTCACGGACACAAAGTACACCCAAACTCAAAACAACAATTTCCTATGGAATCGAACCCACGACCTCTTGCGCAGCAATCGGATACACTCTCACCGCACCACAGAGGTCTCTGATTTCTATGAAATTATATATATATTTTATTATATATATTATTATACATCTAGTAGCCAAATCCATCGATAGTTAGATTATTGAGACCGGCCGTAAGTTACAAAAAAATCACAGGACGGTACCTACTTTAAAACAGCATTTGACATTGCAGTCACTTTGTACGGGGTAGCCAGTCCGGGGTACCTACTATAGAACGCAATGACAAAGACGATTGAGTCTTTGTCAATGACGAATTTTCCACGTATTTTCTCTATATCCTTAATTACCTCTCTGTTTCAGAACTTCTTCTCCTACACTCTTTATATTTGTCTTATAATAAAGCCCATGATGGTTTTAACATTTTTATCCTCCCATTTATACAGGATGATTTGTAATATACTAATAACCTCCTGCTTGTGGCTTTTTTACATTACAACAAATAACTTCGTAATTAAACTGTTGAAAAATAATAACTAATTCACTTTTGTCACAAATCCCATCTGTGAAACCTCTGACTAAAAAATAATGTCTTTTTGCCAAGTTGATGACAACGATGCACAACGATTTTACTGAAGCAATGTAGTCTGGGTGGTTAAGGTTATAACTCCAAAACAAGTGGTAGTGATTATGGATTAGATAATATTTTCCAAAACTGATATTACAAAGTTAATTAGTGTTATGTAAACAAGCCACGATCGAGAGGTTATTAGTATTTTAAAAATCAGCCTGTATAGATAATCAGAGCTTTTAACTATGTTTGTGACCTGTGTCATTCGGTAGTTGTAATATTCTTGGTTTTGTTATTTTTTATTGTTTTATTACACACTAGCTGCCTGCCCCGGCTTCGCACGGGTGTCATATCCTAGTTTTTTATACCTTGATTTACATTAATGTAGTTTTCGTAGGGATATCTATTTTTTTTTGACAATAGAGTATTGCCTATGTTACTCCCCATTATTGTAGCTTTCTAATGGTAAAAGAGTTTTTGAAATCGGTCCAATAATTTTCCTTTTTTTAATATTAGTATAGAAGTTTATATATGGTGTAGTTTTGTTGGAGATATAGGTACTTACTGTATTAACTATGAGGCTTTCCGCCTATTTCGTCAGCTATGCCTATAAATTATTTTGCTTCTCCGTAAATAATTAATAATAGGTACCTACAAAAACTTAATTAATTAAATTAAGTTTTTAGTAAGTACTTCTTACTTTTACTTAATTATTTCAACTAATTATACAGAATCCGTTAGACGCCATAAAACAGTGTATATAACAAAACTCTATGCCCAATTTTTTTTCTAGAAACAACTAAAGGCAACATAATTTTTCTCAAATTATCCCGCCAATTTTATTTTACCGCGTTGATATTGCCATATTTTATCACAGACCTGGCAGAAGCGGTTAGAATCCAATAACTTTGTCTATGACAATATTCCGGAGTGAGACCAAAATAGATAGGCCGGAGTTGTTCTTTGTAGCAGCCCCTAAATAGAGTGCGTAATAGGAAGGGGAGGCCGGAGGGCGACCCTCGCCCCGCGCATGCGCAAACACGCCACCTACCGCACTAATATCGGTTTTATTACAACGGTTTTGTTGTTCTTCTTGCGTTAATTTTATTTAGGAAAATTAATTATGAAAATAATTCATTATATTATTTTAGGTAGCGGCTAGTAAGTTATGCTGTATTATATGCTGTTCTATACTTAACTCTGTGATAACGAAGCATTACTTTTATCTATTTTTAAGCACAACGAACAAAGGATTTGTCGTTCCATTCGATTTTGTACGATACTAAGCTTTAAAACAGTGGATTATAACGTAATTTCTGATACATTGAGGTATAAATGAGATGGTCGAGTGAGCAGTATTTTGAAATGAGTAGATACTCGTAAGTACTGAATAGAGCTTCAGAGCAGAGGGTGCGGTGTTCGAGTGTCAGCCGCGCGGCAGATGTGCGCTGCACGTGCCGAACGTCCGCCGAGCGCTGCGCACAATGGAACGCAATTCCAATCCAACATGGCCACCGCTAGGGAACTTTCCCGCTCTTTTCAGTGACGTTTATTAAGTTGACGTAACTACCAACATTATAATTTTAATTAAAAAGTAATAGTTTCCTTGCTTAGTACAGTTTATGAAAATTTTCGAATTGTTTATGAAATAATAATTTTACTTGGATAGTTTGAAAAGACTGGATACTTAATCGGTTTTTCTCTTTTTTGTTAAATACTGTATTTGTTTTCCAAAAACTCGCCTTCTAAAGTCCATTTATCGATCTATTCAACAGTATGAATGACTCTGACTGCCTCAGTGAGTCCGACTGCTACGCAAAAGGTCGTGGGTTCGATCCCCACCCAGGATAAAACTTTGTGTGATGAGCACGATGGTTTATTCTGTGTCTGGGTGTTATTTATCTATAATATGAATGTATCTAGAAATATTTAAGTATCAAGTATCAGTTGTCTGAATTCCATAGTACAAGATATGCTTAGTTTGGGTCAGATAGCGTTGTGTGAGTGGTCCAAAGATATTATTATTAGTATTAACTCCTCAAAATAAGCTTAATTGGGTAGTTGACTACAATAAAAGTAAGTTATTTTATACTAATCAGGTAATAGTAGATCTTAAAATACTCTGAAAATTAGTGTTATTTTACAACTTAACATGTTTTTGATTTTTAAAGCATGAAAACGAATTCTAAAAGATTACTTCTAGAATTCGTTTTCATGCTTTAAAATTCAAAAACATGGTGATTTGACTATAGGAACTTATGACGTCATAAGTTGCTATTCCATACACATTTCTTTAGAGCTTTTCGTTTTGACATTTCGCAAAAAGAGACTGATTTGACTTAACAGTCAACATCCCTATTACGAGGGTTTCTAATTAGTAGCATTCAAACATTCCTTTCGCAAGTCCAATGTCAATGTTTGCCGCTTCTTAAGCAAGTTAAAAAGGTAAAGCCTGGCAAATAGAACAGTTATGTAAGCGCACATATCATCATTGTTACATCGTTAGTAAGAAGAAACAAAAAGCAAACCTAATGAACTTACGTCAATAGGCGCGACGGTCATAGCTGATGAATGTATTCCAGCTGTAATGTACACCTAGGTACTTCGTCATCTTCTCCTTCCTTGCTATATCCCTACTACAATGTTTGCTGTCGAAACGTCAAGAAGATTAACGTCAATAGTTATAAGTCGTATACCCGCCCAATGAAGGTACTTGAGAGGTATTATATTCATCATCATCATCATCAGCCTATCGCAGCCCACTGCTGGACATAGGCCTCTCCAATTGCACGCCACTTTGTTCTATCTTCGGCTTCTCGCATCCAGCTCCTGCCAGCCGGTATTGTATTAGGTACCAAAAACATTATGGCTGTACCTCCTTCAAGGTACACCGCCTCATAGACAGCCATCTCTTTCTCGATCCATGACATCTATTGCGCAGCTGGATAATAAAATACCGATAGTATAGAAATAACCATCACACGTACCTCGCTGAAGACACGCACACTCGGACATAGTTCATGTTTGTGGTATCTCAGAACACCTGCACCCACACGAAAGAGATGGCTGTCTATGAGGCGGTAGGGCTTAAAGTCGTACGTCCAAAATGCTTATGGTACCTAACATTGATGTATAGACCTGGACCATGCCATCCCTTTCAATTAAAAAGTAAATATTGACAGCAAAGTGAAAGAAAGAAAAAACTCGTGCGGCCTTTGACAGGTATTGTCCACAAAGTAGCGTTGTCTCTTTCTAGAGAGTGGTCAATTTTGTGAGGTCATTGCGTGGTCCTGGTCTCTACGTCAATAAGTACCTACATTCGGCGGGTACCTTGTCCATGAGCAATGTCTAGGTTTGTTTGCGTTGCTCGAGCACGTACCCACCAATATACCTACCACCTATATATTTTTTATATACCACTAAATGAAGAGATGAACACGTCGTGAGACTGATGTTAAGCGTGACGCTAACCCATAACAGTATCAGGGATACCCAAATCTTTGTTTGGCAAAGATCTGATTGTCACCGCATAGCGCTCCTCATTTTTTTCTTTTTTTTTTAGAAAAAGACGTCTCCCGCAGTTGGGTGCACAAGTCCTGTGTCGCGGTGACATTACAAACATACATTTGATAGATAAGTTTGAAAGTTTCATTTGCCCCGTAATTTCACTTGATACAGTGCCCTTCAACCGTAGTACCCCCCAGACGGCCTATGGCTTAGATCTACTACCACTACTAAGTAGTACCCTAAATAGATACATACCTTACCCCTTCTTCTACTTTAAACTTCACTTCCAGCAACAAAGTCACTACCTACCTGTTTTCTTGCTTTAAGTGGCTCCGTATCCGATTTGTTTTATTTTATTTCATTTTTGTTTTAAACTAAGAGACTCAACATTTTCAGATATTGGTAGGTAACCAATATCTGAAAATGTTGAGTCTATACCTAGCTAAAAAGGTTTAAACGATACTTTCAACATTAAATTCCGCAGGATATTTTATTTTTCAAATAACACAGGATTCCATGTATAATACTACGCTGCACAGGATTGCATCGCATACTTACGGATGCGTAAAAAGAGCTAAAAGCTTTGACTTTAGAATTCAAAATCTTAAATTTTCCAATCTGAAATTCTGAACGCTTGCCAGTATCATTGTGAACTGTGACAGATAAAGCTGAATAAATCATATCCCCCAAAAAAACGTGCGAAGTAGAAATTCAAAAATTCTATCTTGTCTGAATTAGTTTCTTAATACTGAGACCAAAATCCTGAACTAGTTAACAGTCAAAAACTAGCTCCATTTCTCTTATTAATTTATACTTTGCCTTTTCTTCATTCTGTATCATGCATCAATCACAAGTTCTGATTAGTGGAATGTTTAAAAGGAGTTTTTAACTGCAACTTCATTAGGTAGAAAAGCCTCAATTAATTTCTATTGGCTAAGCTACGTATTATAAACTAATTTCATCAACTTCATTTCAGCGGTCTAGCGGCGCAAACAAACAGTAGCATCAGACGAGTTTGATTCTATTTATGTTGTATTTCGTTCATGGAACATTGCTGAGTTGCCTGGTACTAAGAAATTACTGGCACAACGTCGAACAGGTCACGGCCAGCAGTCGTGTTTGTTACCGATCGATGCGAGAGCAACACCTTAGCCCAGTATTCTGACCAAGAACCTGGTACGCATATTCACAGGACATCTTCGAGTCACAGGTCTCCAGCCCGCAAGATGAGAAAGTATTTTTACATCTGATAAGCGGATCTATACTCTAAACACATACCATCCTTGTGCTAAAGAACTGTAGCAGCGTTGTAGTTGTAATAAAGAAATTGGAGTTTCGTCAATACTATAGCGACAGTGTTTTAAAAGTATATCACCCCAGAAATTATTTGTAGTCAATAGCAATATTTTAAGTGACCAAATCCAAAACAATAGACATGAGCAAAAATGAATAAAGTTTAGAGAGAACGGTGAGAAAAGAAATGCTTGTGAAAATGACTCAAAACCCGAGCAGGTGCGAATGCCCACTTTATGTGATTTGCCGCTGCTGAATGAATACATGTGGAGGAAACCGCCTTGTTCAAGAACCAAAAATACATAACAACAATTCACCAATCTGTAGTTGTCAAGCGGAGTCCTTCTCTCAGAGATGACTCTAGCGCCTATCAGAAAACAGACTAGGTACAAAGCTGATTATGTATATTACTGATCATCAGCTGAGAGGTTTAATTCGAGGCATGGCTATAAAGTATAACCTGTTCTGTGACTTCTAGAAACACAATAAGTATAAAAAATATCTAGGTGTTCATTGCGTAAGGCTAGCATAAAGTTCCTATCTAATAAGTTCTTTTCTATGTAATAAAATCAGAAACGTGAAACATTTAATATTAACATTCACTAATTAATACTTATTAGTTAATTGTCACTTATATATTTATTTATGTAAAAACAAGGATTTCAATTACTACTGCGCATAGATCAAAATACTTCGATTGTCTAGCCTCCCACCGAGACTACCTACAACAATTTTGCAGGAGATACGTAGAGTGAAGAAACTGTGAGTTGTGAACAATAAGTGCACTCCAGGTCAACCTGCAATTATAAAGTGTCTGGAGCACCATCAGACTATAAGGTTCAACTATCAGGCGCAATACCACCAAAGACTTGCTGAGACAGGACTTTTTGGAAAACGGTCACCTCGCCAACCTCGTTGATTTATCGATCGGCTCGGTCCCACTCACACTGTACTGTGCTTTCCAAACGTAGATTAACTGAGTTTTAATGTTATCTCAAGTATAAAAGTGGGCAGTAAGTAGTTCAAGTAATTCGATATAAAGTATAGAGACCTTTTTCTATACATGTATGTAGCCAGGAGCTCGATTATCCCGGATACAAAAACGTGTAATTACTGACCAAATTTCTATTCGCTTAATCATAAAACTATTTCTAATAATGCAAAGTAGGTAGTCATTCGATATTTACCTACACCGATTCTGTTAGTCGTTCGACCACGGCCGTGCGTCTCGTCATTACGCCGATGGTCAACCGGTTTGTGAACTTTGTGATCGCATCAGAAAAACAGCTACCCCACTACCACGATACTCGCTCAACCGTCATAACAACATCGCTCATACACGATACCAATTCAGAAATAAAAGGTGTAAAATTCCGGCGTGTTTCGTGGTAGAGGGTGGCCGATATGCGCGATCGTGGAGAGCGCCACAAATTCGGTGTCAAAATTTTATATAACGCTGCGAATTTAAAACTCTGTTGTGTACTGTAGTACTGTTCCATTTTGACTGAGACAATCACTTACTGCGTCATACTCACAGACTTACAATATTGTAGGTCTGTGGTCATACAATTCACTTAGTCATGTATTACGACAATGTATCTTCAATGACGTCTTATTTAATTTTACCAGTAGTTAATGTTGAGACAGTTTTTACTTATCTTACTTACCTAGGTATATGCAGCAGATGAATAAATTCTGCAATTCGTTTAATACTTGGCGGTACATTTGTACGTTCGTAAAAACATGAAGGTTTGCTTGATCGCTCAAAGTGAGTAGTTGGACTACAAGCTCTGGCTGTTTCTTACTTAATCACGTCCAATCCTAATCACTAAGTAACTAGATTAGGATGAAACTTAACAACAGTAAAGGCTATTCCGATATAAATTACAACGGTAAGAAATGCTCAGGTAGGTATTTTAGATAATAAATTTACAAAAGAAACTAGTATTGCTAATACTCGTAATATTTAGCAATATCCTCGGATCTAAATGTTAGTCAGCTGCGCTGTTGGTACTTTTGCACTCTCTTTTTTCTCATCAGACAATCGGTGTCCGTTTTTTGGTCAAAAAGAGAAGAATTTCAATATACTCAACAACGTAGGTCACAAAAAGAATATCTGTCAAAATTAAATAGATCATACAAACACAGATCGGTCTAGAAACTGTCCGAAAACGATCTAATGAAATGTCGGTCGTGTACTGGGACAACGAAACCATAGGTTCCAGCCGATGGTGTTTCTGTATCGTTCAAAACGTACCTAGATTATACCTATAGTTTTAAGTAGATTATTAAGGAGGACCCACCACCCACCCTCGACCTGTGTAATCACCACGATTATTCCCTTAATACGACAATCGAAATAGATTGGCAGACCCAACACAAAAGGGGGGAGACCTGCAACAAAGAAAATTAGTCACATGCACCTTCACCAAGTAGAGTGGTTGGTACCTCCAGGCCCTCGACTCGCATATTCCGCTTTCGCGAAGTGAAACTTCGACACGTGTATTGCCTCTACACGATGCATCCTCAAGACCGACTGAGCTAATAATTTGCTTAAAGCATCATTCTAGACGATTGGAAACAAGGCTTCCCGCCAAGGTAACCTTGCTGGTTTTCAACAGTGTAGACGGCTGTTGTAAACCAAATTACAAGGTTTGCTACCGCCGTGTACACTGTTGGAAACCAGCAAGGTCACCTTGGCGGGAAGCCTTGCTTCCAACCGTCTAGAAGACGCTTAAGATGGATTTCCGCCATGTGACGCCTGACTCAATCAGTTACCTACAATTTTATCTTACTACATAGATACATGTTTAAAAGTTTGGCTAGCATTTGTTTCCGGTTTCATCAGTGTTAAGTATAAGCTGGAGCTGCCTGGAATCGAAAAAGAGAAAGCCACTGACTTCTATAATACGTAGTAGTAGACGTACAAGACTGTACAAAGTGACAGAAATTTCAAATGCCGAATCGAATGACCGCCCTGTGTACTTTTTTGACATTTATGCCCAATGGCCGGTGTACATCCAGTTTAGATTTACATTTGATTTTGTCAAATGACCATCCAATAGAGATGTTGACTGTCAAGTCAAATCAGTCTCTTTTTATAAAATGTCAAAACGACAAACTCTATAGAAATGTGTATGGAACAATGACGTATAGACCAGGACTGCGCCATAACCTCACAAAATTGAGCACTCTCTAGAAAGAGACAATGCTACTTTGTGGACAATACCTGTCAAAGGCCGCACGAGTTTTTTCTCTCTTTCACGTTTTAATTGAAAGAGAGAAAAAACTCGTGATTGCCGTGTGGTGCCGGCTTAAGAATAGTACCACCCCATCTCTACCCGTGGTTGTCGTCAAGGCGACTAAGGGATTTTAACCCGGAGGACGGGCAGCAGCGTCCTCTGCGTACTTAAAGCCTTACTGCGATCGCCAACCCGCTCGCCAAGCGTGGCGATTATGGCAATTACCCCCAGGATCTACATACTAGTAGGTTCTACTGGGGAGACCCGTGCCCAGCAGTGGGCCATCTTATGGGTTGATATGTATGTATGTACGTTTTAATTGAAAGGGATGGCGCAATCCTGTTCTCTACGTCAATGGTATGGAATAACAACCATAAGTTCCGTGGACGTCATAAGTTCCTGTCGTCAAATCATTACTTAATATTCGTTTTCATGCTTATAAATTTAAAAAAAAAACAAAAACATGTTAAATAGTAATATAATAATATAATATAATATCTTGGGACAACTCACACAACGTCATCTGATTCCAAACTAAGCAGAGCTTATACTATGGTAACCAGGCAACTGATAAAATATACATACTTATATATTTCTAAATACATACATATTATAGATAAATAACACCCAGACACAGAATAAAACGTCGTGCTCATCACACAAAGTTTTATCCTGTGTGGGTATCGAACCCACGACCTCTTGCGTAGCAGTCGGACACACTTCCACCGCGCCACAGTAAAAGAACACTTATGTTCAGAACATTATAAAATTTACTATAAGCTGATTAGTATGAAATAATTTACTTTTATTGTAGTCAACTGCCCAATTGTCGAAATGAAATTGAAATCTTGTTATTGTCGGCGATGGCTCCAGCGTAGGTACTAGACAGTACCATAAAGGCCAGTGGAGAAATGTCTGTAAAATTTCAACTCTGTAGATCCAAGGGTTTGGTTTGGGTACTGATACGTCAATGTATAAGTCAAGACTTTTATTTTTATTCATAAGACTAGCTTATGCCTTCTGACGAAACCTGATTGAAACCGGAACGTGTGAAAAGGACCTAAGGCTTATTAAGGTAGATCACATCTTAATTTCATACTGTGTTTAATTCCTGTAACAGTTTTTGTAATTTTCAATTCGTATGTAAGTATATTATTAATAAAAGTACCTATATTATTTTTTATCAATGTAAGAAAATACCTACTTACATTTTTATGACATTATTTTATTCACGATGACAAGTCCGTGTTACTTAAAATCATTAACGGCCGGTCTCAATACCTATCGATGGATTTGGCTACTAAAGGTTGAATTTTGTCATATTTTGTATGCAGCTTAGGTATGTCAAACTAGCAGTCCCGCGCAACTTCGTATGCGTAATTTTTCCCCGTTTTTGAAACATTTCTCGTCGCTTCACCGTTCCTATTAGTCGTAGCGCGATTTTATATAGCCTATAGCCTTCCTCGATAAATGGGCTATCCAACAAAAAAGAGTTTTTTCAAATCGGACCAGTAGTTCCTGAGATTAGCGCGTTTAAACAAATAAACAAACAAACAAACAAACAAACAAAACAAACAAACAAACTCTTCCGCTTTATAATATTAGTATAGATATATACCTACCTACCTACCTCTAGTAGCCAAATCCATCGATAGTTAGGTCTCTTCTAATTTTGACCACAACACCGGTCCTCTGACTTGCTCTGCTCATCCATTCCATCTTAGTGCTATTATATAGGTTGTCGGTCCACCTGGCTGTCTCCACTCTAGGACTCGTTTTCTTCAGCAGATATAATTAAATTAAAATGATACAGGTATCTATTTGCTTAAAAAACTCCTTTCACTAGTTTAAGTTAAACTGTAACTTACTAAATACCTCATATAATAAGAATAATAATATCTTGGGACAACTCACACAACGCTATCTGATCCCAAACTAAGCAGAGCTTGTACTATGGAAACCAGACAACTGATAAACATACTTATATATTTTTAAATACATATATATATATATAAGAAAGTATAGATAAATAACACCCAGACACCGAATAAACCATCGTGCTGGCCCCACAGAGTTTTATCCTAGGTGCCCACCCACAGCGAACCTGCGCCCTCCGGCTTAGCAGTCAGAGTCGCCAACCACTAGACCAGCAGGCTCTGTATTTTAGTCATAAATTATTTACACTACAAATTCAGAAATCTTACAGCTCACACCTTGATTACTAGTATAGTACCTATTATATTATCTGTGCTTATGTGAAAGATTCACACTACTGTACCTATAAGTTAACTAAGGGTTATGTAATGGATTAGTGAAACACAACATTTTCCTCTTCCTAATATTAACATGGTAATGTAACTGAGTCGCGCTTATGAACCCTTGGGGAAACAGAAAGAGATATTCTTTCATAAATGTAGTACTTGTTCATGCGAACGATGGGACTATAGCGGTAAGGATTCGGATACATTTGGTGAGATTATATTGAAGCTATTGGTATATATTTTGGGACAAACATACATATGGACAGTTTGATGGTAATAACGTAGTTTCTATAGCGTTCTCCTTCTTCTAGTTATTTTTGGGTTGATGGTAATCTAACGATTTTTCGGACAATTTTTGATAGTGACGGAAACAGTTCGAGTCTAAGACAAAGTACCTGGCTAAGGCATCGGTCTCGCAATCTTGAGGTAGCGGGTTCGAATGCTACTACTGACGTGAATCCACTCTTAACACAAGTCTTTGAGCTTAGTTGGAGGGGTTAACAAGATTGCTAGTAATGTAGAACTCAATCCCACATTGCTACTTATCTTTAAAAAAATGTTCTTTTTATACCAATAAGCAAACAATAGCATGCCCAAATGTAGCCGGCTGTGTAGTGCGCTTATTACACTACACAAAATCAGGGACCCTAAATCCTTAAAAAGAGCGGTGTAATAAGAGTTAGGGCCCTAATTCTCTAACAAATTTCAAGGTCACCTCGATTTAGGGCCCTGATTCAGGGTAGTAGTAAGAGCCATTTAAGTCACTTTACATTATTGCTACCTGCCATAAGGTAGCAAAAATTGCGGCGACTATTTTTTCTAATCGCAATTTTTCATAACTAAAAAACATTTAAATAATGTGGTTTGCCGCGTTCATTTTGAAGCTTTTAAGGTTTGTAAATTTGAGTACCTACGTATTGGCACAGTACTATACTGTGCCAATACGTAGGTACTCAAATTTACAAACCGTAATACGTAGGTACTCAAATTTAAACACCAATACCACATAAAGTATATTTTTACTGTGGTATTGGTGTTTAAATGACTATGGAGGTGAAACAAATCCTAGTTAGCCTATGATTGCTAAGAAGACTAGGGAAAAAAAACACATTACATTAGGTTAACTCAAACATTTTTTTTGTTAGTAGTAAATATAACAACTACCATTTTCCACAGATTATTGACCATTGTTGTGTGAACGTGCCATATGAAGCAAATTTGAAGGTATACAATGCAATCAGGTGTTAAAATTAAGCTGACGGAGCTCAATTATTATTTGTTTTTAAAACTAAACTTAGATAAATGAAAGAGATCAACATCTTGAAAAAATCTTTTATACATTTGTGTTAAACGTAGAAGGGGAGCACGATTACTGGCGTTTGTTCCGCACGAGCTTAGTGCAAAGAATTGTTGCGAACCTTGTAATGTCTGGTGGTCCCACAACCAGTGGGACTGAGAACTCTGACATGAACATGTGCTGTTATACTGCACTGACTATTATTTATGTCCTAAAATTTGACAACTTTAAGGAATTATTGATTGGTTTGAAGTTTATTCCATATCTTAGTTTAACATGATCGATTCAATAAATATTCTTCTTCTTCTTTGAGTTTATGGCAATCTAGCCGTTTTAACGGCTAATCTGCCAGTGTCAAGTATTTATGCGATTAAGACACGTAATATATATATTTTAATAATGTGTACAAATCGGAAAAGTTTATCAACATTTACATGCACATAGTCTCGTTCTAAGTCAATTATCACGTATTCAAATCATTTTTTACAAGTTAAACTCGTAGCTGTAAAAATAATGGCCGGTCAGTTTGCCGCCATTTTTACAACTCCTAATAAATATTGTATCGAACTTACTTCCCAATCACTACTTAAATTTCATCTGAAGTTGTCACTTTAGCACACTTGTCAAACTTTAGCACATAATTTATACCTACATTCAGGTTATTTGATGCTCTAAAACGCAGCGTTTTACCGCCAAATGTGTAACCGCTCTACATTATTATGCCGTACTCTATTTAGAAAAGTATCATCGACTATGGCTGAAAATACGCTATAAAATAATTCAACGGGCAAACCCACCCTAGTAATACTCGTATAAAAAAGATTTATCTAAATCGATTCAGTAGTTACGGGGAAAATTACGGAATAAGCACGCAAAGGTCAGATCCCATTAAGCTAAGAACTTATTTTTGACACGTTCGTTTTTTTTTTAAATAGAAAATGCAATAAGTAAAGGAGCCACGAGGACTTCTTTACTTGACACTAAATAACTATGTAATTATTGAATTTTATAAGCTACGGGTCTTAATCGCGTAAATATTTTATTTTAAGGCTAAATACCTTTGTTTAACTATGTAATATCAGTTTTGGAAAATATTTAATGTTTAAAACCTCTTGTTTTTGGAGTTATGACCTTAACCACCTACAGACTATTTTACTGGAGTAAAATCGTTGTTTATTATGAAGTTTAGGCCCTAAAACTGACAAAGAAACATCGATTTTACTCCGGAGTCTGAGACAAAAGTAGGTGGTAGGTGGTGAAGGGTTAATTTCTATTTTTTTTTTTCAAATATTATGTTATGTAGTTATTTGGAATAATGTAAAGAAGCCAAGAGCGGGAGGTTATTAGTGTATTAAAAATCATCCTGTATACAGAAAAAAACTATATAATATCATTGTGAATGAAAATATCAACCTAACCAGTTTTACTCTAAACGTAACCACTAGTTAAGTAACGCATAATTCGCCCTAGTTTGTTTGTACCTATTTAATAATAATAATCATTTATATCAGATTCATCATTGATACATTCATAATTGTTAGTGGTACAATGGCGAGCTTACAAACTATACTTACTAGTTATAAATAAGCCCATCTCAGCTCACAACAGCGCGATTTTATTTTAGACAGATAATTATCCTGTTTATAGGTTTAAAACTTATACTCTCTGGTAAGTTTTACTCTACTACCAAACGAAAAAGGTTTACTATGTAGGTATAGGTATTATGTAGATACCTATATGTATATTGTATAAGGCTTATTAATATTCTTTTCGATTATTATAGTGTTATTGGATTCGTCTTTAAATGAATTAAGGGTACGAGGCCGTCTTGACAGCCTATGTGTCGGCGTACCTATAGGTAGGTGCCATAATGTATGCTTCCAAAAAGTTGTGTTTGATTTATAGAATCACAATTAGGACAGTGTTCTTAATTAGCACTATGTGACGAAAGTAGGTACTACGTTAATATTCTGTGACAATGGCCCAACAGGGTTTTTTACCTCACTTACGAGTAAGCAATACTTTAGGGTGGGTGCATACGGGCACGGTGCGGCGCAGTGCGACAATATTATAAAGCTAAAGAGTTTGTTTGTTTGTTTGAACATCTCATTTATCGAGGAAGGCTATAGGCTATTTAATATCACGCTACGACCAATGGGAGCGTAGCAGCAATGAAAAATGGTGCAAAAACGGGGAAAATTTACGCAGACAAAGTTGCGCGGGGCAGCTTGTCCTTCGTACAAAAATGAATAATGATGATATGTCACACGATGCGTTTCAGTACATGTGCATCGTTCTTCAACTTGGCAAGACGAAGTGGACGTGCAATGCGGCAGCGGCGTTATGGTCATAGTAACGATGCGATGGTGACCTACCTGTGAACGTCCAACCAGCGAAATCTTTGCGGTATAACAACACGTGGGCCTGCTCCTACCTGCAGTAGAAAATACCAAGAGTACAGAAGAAAAGCTCTATAAAACGCGTGCTCGAGCAACACACACATAACACATCGCTCATGAATACGGAATCTCAAAACACCTTAATAAAATGATCTTAAGGCTCATTTCCGTGCATCGCGGGCGCGCGCGGCTTACAATGTGCGGCTGACGCGCGCGGCCGATGCGACAATAGTCATAGTGCGTCTGTCGCAGACCTCGGAAACTGCCATAGTTTCAGTATCCATGAGAAATGTCTGTGTAAGTTTTAAAAACCTTTCCTCTTGTCAGGGGCGTAACTCGTCTTACGTCTAGTCTCAATAATCTAACTATCGATGGATTTGGCTACTAAAAGTATATATTTGACATAAGCTCCATACAAACTATGTCAAAATTCTACCTCTAGTAGCCAAATCCATCCCTAGGTAGATTTTTGAGACCGGCCGTTAGACGGCCTTGGTATCAACATTTTTGATGGGAGGGGGCAAACGACCAAAGGACTAATGTGAGTCGCAAATTTGGTATAGTACTCTTCAGTGGCTTCAGCAGGGGGCCGTAGCTATGCCCCAACCTCTTAGTAGTTACTTGGTCCACTTTTGCTATTTTGTAACCGTAGAAACAAATTGTGTGACGAGACGCTACACGTGCGAAATCGTTGCGCTACAATATCGTGTAGAGTGGCCCTTACCTACGGTCCACAGTGACTGTTACAACAGAGGGTATGCAAAAATTGATTACGCCTTTTTGTTGATCGAAAGTTTCATTAACTGCTCGTTTGTTAAAAGGGTGAACGATTTTATCAACTTATTTAGGCAATTGAAAGCAAGGGAGCGTGTATCAGTAACGTTAAATTAAATTCGATTGGGTGGTACTTAAATCGCACATGTAATAAAGTTTATAGGTAACATCTATCTATATAATTGTAAAGTAGCTGTGTCTGTACATTGAAGATATTTAAAAAAAGTAACCTAGATCGACTAATTACATATCAACCCATATGATGGCCCACTGCTGGGCACGGGTCTCCCCAGTAGAACCTACTAGTATGTAGATCTTGGGGGTAATTGCCATAATCGCCACGCTTGGCGAGCGGGTTGGCGATCGCAGTAAGACTTTAAGTACACAGAGGACGCTGCTGCCCGTCCTCCGGTGTGAAATCCCTTAGTCGCCTTGACGACACCCATGGGAAAAGATAGGGTGGTACTATTCTTAAGCCGGTACTAATTAAGGGTTTTTGAATCCAAGACCATGCTTAGTTTTTTCGTGTCTGTTTTGTTGTTTGTTCTGTTCGCGCCAAAACTATTCAAATTTTGGGAGCATAATCTTTTAAGTCCGGATTAAGTTAGAGGCTATATCATCACGCTACTTTCCTTAGGACCTGAGCAATAGCGTATATTGACATGCGAACAGAACCGCGGACATAAGCTAGTGTATAATAAATTTATAACGAGTAATATGTTCGGTAGCTATATCTACTTGGACACGGCAGATATCTCATATTAGGTTAGGTACAATGATCTGACTGATTTCAGGTCACGGCGGACTATTTCTACGGAGACTGGTTAGCTACTCAGGAGATTCATATGCACAAGTGTGTGTGTGTGTGTGTGTGTGTGTGTGTGTGTGTGTGTGTGTGTGTGCGTGCGTGTGAGTGTGTGTGTGTGTGTATGTGTGTGTGTGTGTGTGTGTGTGTGTGTGTGTGTGTGTGTGTGCGCGCGTGCGTGCGTGCGTGCGTGCGTGTGCGCGCGTGTGTGTGTGTGTGTGTGTGTGTGTAAATACCAGAGAAGGTAATCTCTCTATTCCCACACTATTATAGATATCCGAATCTGATGACTTGATTGGACGACGAAATCCGACACGACCAGAAGGAGGGCGCAAAACTACTTAGATACGTATATTAGGAATAACATTTCCAAAAAAACCGGACAAGTGCGAGTTGGACTTGCCCACTGAGGGTTCCGTACAAATTTGTAGTACTTAGATACTCGTACATATAATATTAGTTAGGAAATCGATCTCGCAGTTTTTTAAAGACAATTTTTTTTTTATGATTTAATTACAAATGCATAGTTTTCAGACTTTTCCTTACTAGACTTCTAGTATAAGACGGTATTACTTGCCAAATTTAATATTTCTAGATCGACAGAAAATACCATATAAGACGATAGTAGCGATCTAGCTTTCAGAAATCATGCATTTTTTCTAGATAAAAAGTATCTATCCCCAAACATGTCTTTCCCCAACCCATAAAACTAATTGTATGCAAAAATGCCACCGCTCCTATGCTCCATTGCTACGTAAAACAAGAACACTTGCTATCACACAATCCGCAACGTATTTAACAAAAATAAACATAAACAAATAACATTTTCATACGCAAATAACCCCCCGCCTGCAATCCCTCGAAGGCATTTCCCGAAGGGTTGTACACTCGCAGAGGTGTAGATCCCACTGCTAAGGGCTGAGTCACGTTGACTCCCGTACCCGTTGTAGCGAAGCATTGAACGAAGCAACTTTCTACAAATATCAATGTCTATCGCTATGCTTAGCAGCTAAAATAATAATTTATTTAGTACTATCTTGACTTTTTTGTATTATAGACTTCAAATTGTATTGAACCACTAAATGTAGTGAGTAAAAAAAAATGCTTTACCTTTTAACTTTGTCTCCTAAAGTATTTTTTTCTGCAACAGAGACCTGTAAACATCAAATAATAAGTACCTAATAATAATAACTTACATAATAATAATGTTTACCTGTTTGACCCAAAATAGTTTACGTCAAAGGCCCCCAGTACTTAAGTATCTTTTAGTGGCACCGGTATAAAAATAGTACCAACCCATCTCTTCTTGTAGGTGTCGTCAAGGCGACTAAGGGGTTTCCTATCGGAGGACGGGCAGCAACGTCCTCTGTGTATTTTAAAGCCTTACTGTGATCGCCAACCCGCTCTCCAAGCGTGGCAATTATGGCAATTACCCCCAGGACCTACAATAAATAGGTTCTACTAGGGAGACCCGTGCTCAGCAGTGAGATATCATATGGCATACGTACTCATAAAATTTGAAATCAATTAAAAATCTAATTTGTAAAAAATTACTAGACTAAAGATAGGTACAGTAATTTGTGTGAAGTTTGAGATTATATAAAATCATTTTAGTACTTCGACTGTGAGTCAATGTGAATTAACCCTAAGGTACCTGTAACATCCGCAAGAGATAACAACGTGATAACGAGAAAATCTCGCGCCTACTAAACCAGTTTTTAAGAAATTATTGATGCCCACATGTAAATATACTTACATTCATACCTAGGTATAAATTGACGGCTCCTACGCATTAGGTCGGAAATCAATTTTAAGGTAGGTAAAATTATATTTAGCCCCAATAGGACAATATTCTACCATACTATAACTTCATCAAATAAAAACCTAAAATATAAATATCTATGTTACAGTCAAAATTCCAAACCGGTCATAGGTCCTTTTAACTGGCAAAATCAGTCAAAATACTTTTTACCGCAGCCATTAAACGACAATACTATTGACTGTTATTTCAGTCGAAAGTTCTATCGCTCAATGAAGCTGGTCAAAAGTAGTTTTAAATAATAGTTCAGTAAAAAACTCCTAAAATGTTGAGGAGGTCCCTAAAAATAAAACTTAAATTTTATGTTTCTGGCACTCGGCAGCCGCTGACGTGGCGCGCTCGCTTCGCTCGCTCGCCTCGTGCGCAGGGGGTCACAGTTCTAACCTAAACAAACCGAATCGGTTCAGTGCATACATATAATTTATTTTTATATACTATTTCTAGCACTCATATGTGATATGTCTGCGGACCTCAGTTTACATGGACATCTTAACATTTTGTCTGTGGCTAAACGTTGGAGAACGTGAGGTTGCCACATTACATTAAGGAGACGTTTTTCAATCCGGCGCGCCGTTTTGTAATACGGCGTGTTAAACGACGGCTGCGGAAGATGCAAGATAATAAACCCCTAAGTAGCCGAATGGCCTTATATTCGTGCTAAAAGTAGTTTTGACAATAAGCGTCAGTCAAAACGACTTTTGACAAGCAATTTACAATCAAAAGCACTATTAACCAATGATTTTCAGGAAATACTATTGACCAACCTGCTCAGTCTAAAACACATTAATCATTTTTTTAAAGATAAAGGTAGGTTCTTTTGACAGGTAGGCAGCTAGACAGAAGTTTTGCCTGTGACATATATACAAATATAAAATTAAAGTGTCTGTTTGTAATGTAAAAATAACAGTTTTTACTAAAATCATAAAATGCGTTTGAAAGTTTTTATCCTATTTGTAACAAGAAGACAGTTTAAAATATTTTTGTCTGTCTGTTTATTCTGGGTAATCTCCGAATCGGCCGGACGTATTTTGACAGGACTTTCACTGTCAGGCAGCTGATGATGTAAGAAGTAACTTAGGATACTTTTATCATAAGTCGTAACATTTGATCATACCGACTATTTGATAATACGATTTAATGACCCGGGTACTCTTCCTTAAACTTAATTCTGGATTGCTCAACGGGATCATACCAAAAATCGAAATCTTCAATCCCCCACTCATAATAATGGAATGATTGCATTATCATCGGCGCCCAATATGCGTGCAAAATTTAAAATTATTCAAACGATTGGAAATGGGTGAAAATATTCTATTACCTAGCTACATTATCTACAAACTTTGTACAAGCAAGATATATTGATAAGTACCTAATAAAAGTATTTCAAAAAAGTCCGACACATAATATCTTAATATATATAAATCTCCTGTCACGATGTTTGTCCGCGATGGACTCCTAAACCGCTTAACAGATTTCGTTCAAATTTGCACGCAATATGCAGTTTGGTCCAACTTGAGCGATAGGATAGCTTAGATCTTTAATTATAGTCGCAATTACTAAAAAAAATAGGGATCCCATGCCCACCCGTGCGAAGCCGGGACGGGCCGCTAGTTTATCTATAAAATAAGTAGCTACTTAAATGAATTAATTTTAACAAAAAGTACTACAAGGTACAAGATACTAAAATAAATTGATAAACTGAAATAGTAACAGAATAAAACTCGAGGTGCGAGACGTAGGTATAAACTTTGTTACCAACATTTTAGTACGTAGGTACTAGGTACTACGCATTTAACTTTCGCACCAAAAACAAACGTAATGTATTTAATGTAACCTAACTCGTAGTCTCGGTACTACGACTGATAGAATAAATTTACATTGGTTATTATGTATACAGAGAGATGCAGAGATCTTTGACTTACCGAAATATCATATTCGATCAAATTTTTAAGGTAAGTATCGTTTAATTGTAGGTATATTTTAGTATTTCCAACCTTACATAATTAAGTTAAAAAAAAAAAAAATATTTTTTTATTTTAATGACTTTTACTCCTTAGTGATGCCGTCACATTGTGTAAAAAAAAATTACACAATATGCCTAGAACTATTTTCAACCCCGATTTTTATAATTTTTACAAAAAATTATAAAAATCGGGGTTATTAGAGAATGGTTTGTCATTGTTTAGAATAGAAATAAACAAATTTCCATATTATGAATAAATCAGCTGAAGACTGCCTTCAGCTGATTTATTCATAGTATGGAAATTTGTTTTTTTCTAGCAAGGAATAGGGTATTTGATACCAATATTTGTCTCAGTAGATACTTAATTACTTCATTTTTCGATTTAAAATGAGTCATAATTTACTTTACAAAATAAATTCGACTGCCTCTGTGGCGCGGTGGGAGTGTATCCGACTGCTACGCAAGAGGTCGTGGGTTCGATCCCCACCCAGGATAAAACTTTGTGTGATGAGCACGATGGTTTATTCTGTGTCTGGGTGTTATTTATCTATAATATGTATGTATTTAGAAATATATAAGTATGTTTATCAGTTGTCTGGTTTCCATAGTACAAGCTCTGCTTAGTTTGGGATCAGATAGCGTTGTGTGAGTTGTCCTAAGATATTTATTTATTTATTATTATAAATTTGTTTAAAATTTCAACCATTATAATTAAGTAGTAGAGAAAAAACGCTCAACACTTTCTTAAAAAAAAATACAATCCTCATTAGACTACAAGCCCTGTGACTAAAGAAAGTACCTATCTATATACACCCAGGTTTAAAATAAATAATTATGAATCACACAAAACTTTTGCCCCACGCGAGTATCAAACCCATCAACATTATCAAGCAATACGCAGTAGTCGTACGCACTCCCAATGCGACACAAAGCAGTAAAATTTGAATTACTTTGAAACTTACAAAATATTTTCTTGATAAAACTTTACATTGGAAATTTACCTTCTGCAGCTAGAATACTTAATAGGTACAAAGTGCTAAGAGATTTGTGATTCGATAATTAATCTTCGAAATCAGAAATTAAAAATAACGTAGTTATGTATGTGTTCGTTCCAGTGACTTATTTTGCTGAGTTCATCTAATTTAAGTTATACATCGCAAAATTCAAATTATTTATGGATGAAGCATGATGACCACACATGTCATGATGATTTGGCAACACCCTATAGGTACATAATATAATCCTGAAAGATCCTAAAGCGAGTATATACCTACCTAAAGGACGTAAACGCATTGAATTGCAATAGATTGTGTGATACATTACACCTTAAACATTAGAATGCTTAGATCACACTCAACTCTTTAGCGCAGATAACACAATCGATATGTAAAATATACAGTCAACTTAGTTTGAAGAGATTTTCAAATGCACGTTCGTCCTCTTAAAAAGAATTGAGGATCTTTAGCTAAGAAAAGAATTCACACCTTACTACGCAGAAATCTACAAGTAGGTAGGTATGTTTTGAAATTAAAACTAAAATCAAACTCTCAAAGATTTGAAGCAATCATCAGTTAAAAATTAAACCCACACATAAAGAAACCTAATTCCGAAAAAAAAACATTTGTAATTAAAAATTGAATCTTGTCGCTGACCTACCAAAAATAAAATAATTGTTTACATAAACGTTGCTTCTCTGTTTTAATAACACAAATTGTAAACAAAACAGCTCTTGATAAACTTTTTAAGGTTTGCAACATTAAGAGTAATTGTGAACGATAGCAACGTCACAAATTCACGTTTCACAATAGCTAGATGAACGCATAGAGGGTGTGCAAGGACGCAAGGACACGGAGGGCGCAGGGTCGCAGTACTGAGGGCGTCGGGGCACTCCCGGCCAAGGGTACAAGGGACACGCGCCGCATCCAGCCCTAAGCCGATGCATTTGTACTGCTTATTATTCCACTCCACTCCCGTTATGAGACTTTAAAACTCGCACTCAACATTACTTGCCTTCATGACCGACTATCTAGATACTTTTACTTTATTTTGTTTGTGTAACATATTTTAATCGCGACTTTTTTTATCTTGTTGAACGGAAACTTATTGTGACGTGTGTAAGGTAGTGCATGTAAGCAGCAAGCACAGAGACACGTCGCAATGCGTTGCCGTGGGAAAATGTACCGATAATGTCGACACTTGCATAGAGAAACATTGTAACTCACTTTTAACAACTTTTCAGGAAAGCGCGTCAAGCTTGCAAAGATCCGTGTAGGTTTATAAAAAGCCCTTGTTTAAGATAAACTATAAATTTGTAATTAACTAGCTGTCCCGACGAACTTCGTACTGACCCGTATTTTTTTTTTCGTTGTTTTTTTAAATGAGAATCCTCTACAGAGTATATACAACGTGTTATAGAAAGGTGTGGTCATATTCAAGGGTTGGTACGTGCCCATGATACTGAGTGCACATACGTAATTTTATCAAAATCGGAGTACCCTAAAATTTAATTTATTATTTCGTTTCTTTATGAAAGAAAATAATATCAATTAAAAAAAATATGACTTAAGAAGTTTTATGCCACAATAAGCCTATCCAATTTTGTACCAGGGTATGTATAATACTTATGTCATACACATAAGCAATCAGCCTCCGCTGCTGAAATTTGACCAATAACTTTCTGATAAACGTTGTTTAACGTTAATAGTAGTATGAAACAAAAACAACAGAAAACCCACCTCTTATAACGCATTATCGTGCTTGGCAGCTACGGAACCCTACATTGTGCATGACCCGACATGCACTTGCCCGGTTTTATATAAATAGATTGATATATATATATATATATATATATATATATATATATATATATATATACTAAATTGTCTTTTATTTTATGTAAAATCAAGTATTTTTCAGACAATATATGATTTTTTAGAGTTACCATAAAACTTATAACAAAATCGTGTATTTATGTGGTTTAAATAAATGTTATTTTAATCGTATATGTCCCGTATTGTGTTCCCTGAATTGTGTTGTGACTAAAGATGCGATTAAAACACACAAACTAGATTTAACTAAAAAGTGAGTTACCAGGTTTTTCATTGCAGGTGTTAATGTATCTACCAGTCGTGTAATAAATGTCTACTGTTTAATGATTTTACACTAATCGATTCCTTTATTCTCGGAGTGGAATGGTTAACTGAGTTTATATTGAGATACGTAATATCTATCTGTGGTTTATAACTCATTTTAACCGAGCTGTTTTAGTGTTTTTTTAGTCCCACGTTTCTACTAAGGTTGAAATCTATAGATCGTGCTAAGACTTAACTCAAGCTTTAGAACGATCCCAGTTGGACAATTTCTTTTCAAAAATTAATTAAGTTTGGTTTTGCTGATGCGATGTAAGCAATAGTTAAGTTTAACATAGGTAGGTACCTACGTTTGGTAGGTAGGTATTTCCTACCGACCTGGAAACAGAGATCTAGTGTTCAAAGCCGCAGAAGAATAGAAAAAATAAGCTTCTATTCCGTGAGCTAACTTATGTACCCAGGCGCGGATCTAGAATTTTTTCTGGGGGGTCATGTGTGTGTCGCTCGCATGACGTGGGGCGGTGGTTCATCTCGTTCAACACCGGTACAACATACACCATTACCGAGGGGGGGGGGCAATTACCTGCCTAAAGACTCCGATCCAGTGTCAAAACTCTCAAATTCCCCAAAAACAAGATCATTCAGTAGAGTGGAGGGGGCAATTGCCCCTGTTGCCACTCCCCCATTGTATCTGCGCCTATAGGTAAGTACCTACCTAATACCTCTCTATATCATTATTTTACTACCCTATAAAACAAGCTTGATCGCGAATTAAACAAAATTCTTTCTACTGATTAATACTAAAACAACAAAATATGTCCGATTTACATGGATAATATTTACACTATTCACATTTGCTCCTACCTCGTTAAATGCTGTAGTAGACAAACGTTCATAAAGTGCATACGCGACTATATAAATAGATTATTTCAATAAACGGTCCAGAGGATGTCAAAGACTGGACGTACGTTCATAAACATGTTTGCTTGCGACGCACCGCAGCACAACTCCCGACCAGTAGAATTTTGTTTCCAAAGCAGCCAATCGAAAACATTACAGTTTTATTAATTTACAACAGGATAAAACGTGCCGTGTACCTACGTCATTAACGTTCGTGGCGTACAGCTTTTGCAAATCGTTACGCAGTAATATAGTTATGAAACATTACAAACTCAAATCACTAGGTACCTACGACTATATAATCTATAGATAGGTATTTGTCTCTATGTCAAGCTTTACCTGTAATATTTACAGTTAGCTTCATTTAAGAACTGATTTGTTATGCGATTTTGACTTGAACATATTCACGCAGCAGGCACTACACTCGTCTCAGTATTTTTGTATAGACTTAACGATCTTGGCGAACCATGAATTTCTTTTCAATTTATTCTTAGCACATTAGCAATAGTCATGAAGTTATATTAGTAAAAGGAGCTAGCGTATAGGGTCCCTTCTTGATTTTGTTTATACAATGAGTGAACGAAGAACGTAGTCGTCAACCTTCTTCATAGCTCAGCCCAGTTTTCCTCAAATTCATTCGCCACAGCAGTGGCCGCGCTCACAAGCGGCACGGATTCGATCCGAGCGGCGAGCGTGGCGCAACAGACGACCGCGTCGCTACCTAACAACAAGTTACATAAAAATACAAGTCAGCCGAGCGGGCGAACCACCACGGCAATGTACCGGTTGCTCCACACTGCCTGCCACACTACTCACTGGTCCACTCATTTTTATTCACGATGCAAGATATTTTATAATTTACAGAATGTTAGTGTTAGTTAGCGCATATAAAAGAACTAAGAACTCAAATTATGGAGAGGTATCTACAATTTTTAATTACGTTTTACCCTTTTACGTATAGTGTGTTTGATGTCCAATTAAGAAGGAAGGGGCATTTAAAAAAGTACTTCACTATATGAATTAATGAAAAGGATGCCAAAGGGGAAATGTCAAAAAAGTGTTGCCTTATTTCGATGTTTATGCTGTCAGTTAGTCACACTTACCTACAACTCGCAAACAAAAAGACAATCACCAAATTACCCGCTTAGAAACAGTGCCTGATCTAGGGTTTAACTACGAATAAGCGTCACAGGACGCTTAATAGTTATAGTAGTAGTATATAGTAGGTATTACAAGTCGCCCCTTGGTTCTGTTAGAGGCTGTAACAGAACCAAGGAGCGACTTAAAAGTTTAGAACCCTTTTTATGAGCGGGCGAGAGAGGGCGTTCATTCTCTCTCACTCTGTGCGAGCTAGGGGGCCGATCGTCCTTGGCGACGCGCGACGGTTCTACCCTTGTGCACTAGGCTTCAGTCTATGAGCCTATTAGGTAGCCTAACATAGTTGATCAGGCCCTGCCTTTGACGGTTGATAGGTAAATCTTTCACTGATAAGTATTTTATGTACCTACTAATTCTAG
The DNA here is from genome assembly GCA_945859575.2 of Herminia tarsipennalis. Lineage (NCBI taxonomy): Eukaryota > Metazoa > Arthropoda > Insecta > Lepidoptera > Erebidae > Herminia > Herminia tarsipennalis. Next base: position 10,622,254 of record OX243851.2, read on the forward strand.
GTATCAACCAATAGCAGCTGTTACTGCTTGACAAGCATCAGACCTCGCGATACTTAGCCAGGATAGTGGATAGGGCTCAAGAACGTTCATATTACCAAGCGTTGATGGTACCTACAACCGGTGGCGCAGTGTAAACGGTGACACATCGGCGCGTGATTCACAGGCACCGGGCCTGTGCGTGCACAAGAATCCCTGACGTCAGCTAACGTCCGGCGGCGGCTATTAACAACAGTAGGTACCTATCTCGTATTCATAAAGGAGACTTGTGTGGTTAAAATATGTTTGAAATCACATAACTCTGTAAAGTTATCCGTGATCTACCTACATTTAAAAAAAAAATACATGTGCCTTGAAAACCTCCTTTGTTGTTTAAAAATAATAAAAAATTAAGGGCGGGTTTTATAATTAAGATTTTAAAAATGAGCACATTACTTACATACAGCCTATTATCTGAAACAATGACTGTTGTAGGCACATAGAGCCTAAAACTGTTACAAAAAAAACCCGTTACTTTCATGAGTGTACTAATATCGCTGGCTTATTGAATACTTATTACAGAATAGGTCCCCGTCGGGCGCCGTTGGTTCATGTCCGTCGCGTTCCGTTCCCCGACCGCAATGAGTTTCTATACCTTTTGTATGCATAACCTCCACATCACCTCGCTCTTGCCTCGCTTCGGTCGCCTCCATTACTTCGTTGTGCCGAATTTGCTTCGCTGACTGTGACCTTCCGTTATACATTGAATGGTTAAGAATATTTTTGCGTCGAAATAGACATGTTCTTTGTATGTGTGGGATAGGGAAAATGGTTTTCGGTATAGTAACTTCATGTATTCGGTATTTCCTCATATTTTGGTTGCATTTTCTTTGTGTATTTTAAGTGTTAAGTTTGTCATTGACTCTAGCGTTGCAATAAAAAAAAATATCGCGCATGATTCCATTTAATTAACTTTTTTTTTGGTAGCAATTCTTGAATATACTTTTGGAGCTACTTGCCATAGGCAACCAGCCATTCTGACGCTGATACTATTTCTATGGAAATACTAAATGGAAATTGTGGGACATGTTTTTTTCCTAATTATATCCCATTTTATTTCCATTATGACAAGAAACAATATCTACATAAGGTGCACTAAACGTGGGATACTTGGAAGTTTTATATTTTCATAAAGAGCATATAGGTAATCACAAAGTGATTTTATCTAAAGAGAGTCATTTAAAGCTTATTAAATCGTTGATTAGTAAAGAATTTATATAACAAAATTTGAAAAAGGAATTGTCTATGTAAGCATTAAACGACTGTGAGTACGGCATAGTTCATGTGTGCACGTCGACCTAAAATTTGAGCGCGAAACCTCCCGCGAAACGTCAATGGAAATAGCAAATAGTCTTAGTTTTTCTTCAGATAAACTTTCAGGAGCGGATTCAGATCCAGAGGCAAGTGGTAGTGCCGGATCTAACATGCACGACGGGGAAGGGGGTGCATTTAAGTAATTTTGCCCGACACCCGCAAAGTGTGTGTACGAGTGAGTTGCGCGGACGACGTAGGGTAGGTGCCCCCAAAAAAATCGTTCCGGGGGGGGGGGCACAAGAGACAAATGAGCAAACAAATTCAATACAATACAAGAAATTGAGTACACAAAACAACCGTGATGTGTGGGTCCACCTATGATAATTTTATCAAAGTAATTATAATATCTTCATGAAATAGGTAACTCCTGTCCCACCTTTTAGCGCGCCATACCTAAGTATTGGGAAAACACCCTTACCATTTTTAATTTGTCATGGAAATAAGGATAGGTATAACTAGGAAATAACGTATGTCCCACAATTTCCATTTTGTATTTCCATGGAAATAGCGGTACACCCTACCCTTGGGTGTCATGCCAGGTTCATATTTATTTCAGTAGCATCCCAGTCCAGCGCCGGAATGTTTCCATTCCAGGGAGTAATCCAGTCCAGTGACTGGCTCATTCTTGCGCCACCGGAATAGTGTAGACATCCATTCCGGTACTGTATTAAAAGTATGACAGTGTTTTTATGGATATTTTATTTAATAACAATGAAGTTGACTGACGACCAGACGCTTCAGTTTGTGTCTTTACATAGAGAGCGTGTGCATTTGTGGTACATCACATCTGAATAAGAACAATACAATAAATTGTGCGGAACTGCAATTGGGTTTTTGTCCGATCATCAATATGATGTGCCTTGACTTGTCAATGTTGCCAAAATGTATACCAGCTTTAGACATTATGCCTATATTCTTCTTCTTTCCTAATCTTGAAGTGCCATTTACTGCACTGGTAAGCATCGTCAGTAGACAGCCCCACCTACTTCATGTCCCTTTGGACCTTCGTCAGCCAAGTAGCTAGAGGTCTGCCTCTCCCTCTTTTTCTGCACCCAGCCTATTCTAAGAGAAAAATACATTTTTCCATTCTACAGTCTGAATCTGAATAACTAAAAAATTAAGTAGATATTAAAGTTCTTCCATTACATTAGTTACTTCTTCTAACAGTACAGAATGACTGCCTCTGTAGCGCGGTGGGAGTGTGCCCGACTGCTACGCAAGAGGTTGTGGGTTCCGATTCCCACACGGGACATCACTTAGTTTGATCCACAAACTTGTATGTTTGTAAAGTCCCACGCGACACAGGGCTTGTACCCTACTGCGGGAGTCGTCGTTAAAAAGTGATAACTATTTTCGAACTGCTTTTTTGAACTCATTGTCACTAGTGTTACCAGTGGAACAGCTTTTAAAAGACTAGTATGATGAATGTAGATAGTATGGTCCAGTCCAGCACTAGACTGGATTTATTCGCTGGATATTACTGGACTGGAATCATGTAAACCGGGCTTTAGACCGATCATCAATCTTACAGTTTCAGTTTAAATCCTCGGTAAGAAAATGATTTTTTTTTATCTTAGGCAGACCTAAGGAAAATGAAGTAAAATAATAAAAGTTCTAGATTACTTTTGCAAATGAATTATAAAACGAAGCAAGGTTAGAGGAAACAGCTCTATTATATCTAGGTTTTACACTAATTTGATAGGCGTTGTAACACGAAATAAAAAACAAATAAAAAATTCTACATCCATTATATTTTAACGTCATTAGTGGTGACAATTAAAATTAATACATTACAATTGCGTTTGAGATTTCTCGTTTACTTTTTTACAATAAAATTTACGAACTCAAATGTTGATTTTCTTATATTGTAAATATCTTTTGTTCACTCATTATTTATGTGGGAAGTTGTTACATTTACTGTATTATGTTTCAGCTAATACATAATGACTGAACAGAAGTTTTGAATAGTAAAAAATCAGTCTAAAAGAAGATGCCCGCGCGGCCGAATGACGTTGGTACACAAACAACTTCAATACTGTACTTATCAGTTTCGACCTTACATAACTAACACAGGAACAAAATAACTTATAATAATAAAGAATAGTACCTACCCATGTTCATATTCAGTCAATTTGTAAAATTATCCAAACAAAATGAGATTCGAAATAAGATAAGACTAGTTCTGTAAATTCTCAGTCAATTTTTGTTTGGCATGTTTTGCTTAATTTGCGATTAAAGCTCATATTTGATTGATTAATTGTAATTAAACAGGACAAACACAACCGTAGACATTTCGCACCATCTGTACAACCGATTCGTGGGTGGTTGCAGCCCGCACAAACTCATTTACAAGTATAATAAAATAATAACATCGATTACTCTTTTACGAATACTTCGCATCAAAGATAATATATACTTGGAATCTACGCTATGAATATCTACTTCATTGCAAAATATTTGGCCTTGATTCACTTTGGAGGTATCTCTATCTCTTTTAGACGTCCGTCCGGATTATCAGTTAAGAAGAGATATGGGTAGACCTTCAAAATGTATTTTGACTTCAAGTAGGCATTCATTGTGTTGACTCCTCAACGCTACGCCCAACTCATTACCGAATTATAATAAATATTGTGATGATGTCAAAAATCAATATTAGAACTTTATACATACTTTTAATGTCTAAATAAATAATAATAGAACCCACTGTACACTAGCGATCATTACACACCCGCTCCAATAAATACTTAGCACAGCCCATAAAACCTTAGTCTCATCTCCTATATCACAGTAATACCCAGCGTTTATATACCAACGTCATAGGACACCGCACGAGTTTGGCAGTGGGTACAAGAAATCGAGTAATACATATACGATAATTAAGAATCACAATACAGTTAATACTTAACAATAGAACTTACCTAAGTCGAAATACTATAAACGATGATCAACTGTGCGCACTGCTAGGCCGGTCAAATCGCGCCGTGATCTCACCATCTTTAAACAGCGCGACTTATCACATCCACGACACATACAAATAGACAATTACTATAATATAGGCGCGACATAACACCTATGAAACTCCTTTATCATATATTCGAATTTATACAAAATAGGAGCAATTCCTCAACATCGACGTAAATTCGGGTGGAAACGAGCGCGTTTAAATCTTAAAAACATAACGCGCTATTGGTCAAACTCGAAGCACCATATCCTGGCCTTATATTACAGTACAAAGAAATTATGCAAGACATTAAAAATACTACACCATTTGCTGTAATGCATACAGGAATGTCTAAAAAATTTTTTTTATCTTACATCTATGTGCACTTACATCCATTATATTTACTTATAGAGAAATTAAAGTTATCTAGACTCCACTGTACATAGCATTTCACTGTAGCAGACTTTACTGGAATGGTTTCAAAGTTTCACATACCATTTGTATTTTTTGTGTGCTAATTTTTTAATAGTATATTGCTTACGGAGTCTAATGACTATGCACACCTGTAACAGTGAGATGCGATGATAGCAGATAGTCATATTCTAAAAGAGTCGTCAAGATCAACTTTTAATAAAGTTGGGACTTGGGGCAATATGTATATACGATTCTAAATGTTATCTAAGTACATTACAAATATAGGAAATATGTCATCGTCATCGTGGATCATGTAGCAGTAGGATGGGGCTCATCAAACTGATACGAATTTGGGAAAATGTCGATCGAAGTTGCTCTGCAATTGCGAGTGAAATTAGCATCAGTTTGAACAGACCTTAGCGATGGTTTCTCGTCAGCAGTGCGCACGGTCTATCGCCGCGCGGTACACAGTGAAATTTCAATACACGTATAAACTAGGAAGTGATGTCATTTAGCGTGGAAGCAACCTCAGTCTTGTCAATCTTCTGATGTGAACCAACAACGCTACGACGCCCTGCAGTTCCACTCCTCCAACACTGGAAATCATATTAAAATGCAGTATTTACTGTTAAGTTTTCATTGTTATTAATGTTTCACATTTAGTAATAAGGAACATTTTGTCATATTGTATTTAATAAATAATGATAAAACATGGATAGTAAAACTTATTTGTTTTTTATACCATAAAGAAGTAAAATCACTAGAATCCATCAGAGATTTATGTTCTTCGTCTAGAAGAGGAGCAGGTCGTGCAGCTGACGGTAAGCGTCACGCTAGCTCATAACAGTATCAGTGCCACCGAAATCCTTGTTTAGCAAAGATGTGAATTTCAGTATACTGCGCTCCTTATTTAAGACATTAGTTCCCAAAATAATATCTATCACCTGTTTTTTTTTTGTACACAGTTTTTATTTCCAAACCTTTTACTGAGCTGTGAAAATGGGGACAAAACAGTTTACTGCTTTTTTAACAGGTCGCGTATACGAGTTATTACACTATAGTATTCAAAATCTTTCGTTTTGGACATTCCGAAAGTAATGCATAAGGCAGTCCTCGACCCGTCCAGTACCTATAATTACTCCCGTTCCGGTGAATAATCCGTGTCACGTGGATTATCCAGTTACTAGCAAATAAAGGTCACCCAACTTTTTTCCCAAAATGTGCGTCGCACCGCCCTAGGGCATCGCGGAATTATCCCAGAAGCATCGCGAAGCTATACCAACGTGACCAAGTTGTGTAAGCGCCGCGCGCATTTTGACTATCCAAACATGGCCTCGTTTTGAGAAGCTAAGCTCAGAAAAGCAAGCACATTCTTGTTATTAGTAGCCAACCAATATCTCTTTTATTTTTTATTTATTATATATAATTCGTCTAATTTCATTTTTTTTTAAACAATTTTATATTCTTCTAGAATCTATTTAATTTGACGTTTTCAAACAATTTGTAATTTGGTTTTAGGAAATAAAGATATTTTTGCGTTGTGTATTATGCGTTTGATATTTGTTTTTGCTCGTAGTTTCTAATTAAAATGTTGGTTAATTAAATTGCTATTTGGAGTTATTTTTTGGTAACTTGTCGTTTGCACTAAGGCTAGAATTACACAGTGGTAAGTACTTTTTGGGTACAGAGCAGGAGGGCGTCGCAAAAATAAACTTTTAGACGGATTTAATTATTTGCTCGGGGTTTACATAAATATTCTAATCCTAATTAGGTACGATGACTTTTTCATTTTCAACGAGAAAACATTTTTCGGAGAGAATGTTAAACAGAATTTTTAAATTGTGAGGATTATACGTTTAATATTGCGCTCTTTAGACGAATAATGTTATCTCATCATAACAGGGTCGATAAATCGCTATATCTCCGGTATTTGTAGCATCCATAGGCTACAGTAACTTGAACTGCAGATTTGACTTCCTTGTTGTATAAAAAGGGTACCTCTACTTATACTAACGCCGCACACGATGTGAAATGTTTACTAATAAACCAAATTGTAGGGTTGTCACGTGGCTGCAATTTTCGTAAATCTATACTAATATAATAAATTTGGAGGCCTAAAACGAAGTTTCGATTCAAAAATGAGGCGGTAATATACAGAACCAGGAACATCTATTCCAGAAAATCGTCCATAAGTTTGAACTTCTTGTGCTTATCTAAAAATTAATTAGAATAGTCCCTGTAAACTTAAGAAATTTAAGGTAATGAATTTGCATGAAATTCGTTTTAAAGAAGTAGTTTGTTTGTTTGTTTGAACGCTATAATATCAGGTTCCAATTGAAAAACTATTTTTAATCGGAAGCTGATATTATCTTATATATTTTATCGAAGAAGGCTATAAGGCTTATAACATCACGCTATGGCGAATAGGAGCGGAGCATCATTGAAAAATATTTCAAAAACGGGCAATATTGACGCTAACAAAGTTCCGCGGGTCAGCTATCTATACTAATATCACAAATGCAAAACTTTGGATGTATGGATACGTGGATGGATGTTTGTTATTTTTGTTTGGAACAGAGATAGATTATAGTAAGCACATAGGCTACTACTTTTTATCCTGGAAAAATGTTCCGGTGGGATAAATTTGCTTTTAAAAAATTTCACGCAAATGAAGTCGCGAGCAACAGCTAGTTAAATATAAAATAACGTTATGATTTCACATTACGAACTGTTTATGTACCAGAAAGTAACTACAGAACATTTAATAGGTTATGAATTTTCTCAGAATAGATAATTTAGCAATTTTCAACTATAGAATAAACTAATGACAACCTGACAGTTGTTGCTAAGCAACATTGTTATTACATATTTCACATCCATTTCGGCTTTAGTATATATAAAAATAGTCAGGGTTTTATCATTTCATTATTTTATCAATTTATTTTATTTTTGATCTGTAATACACATATAAAAACAATAAGTAATTATATTATAAAAGATGTTGTTAATTTTTAAATTTCTTTTCATATTTATAGAAGAATGTATTTTATCCCTTATTTAAATTATTACTAAATTCTAATAATATAAATGTATAAAAAGTATGTACAACTCACCGAATTATCTTATGCTTCCGTGGGTTGTTCTATCGGATCATTGCGCGGTTCGTCCATTGCAACTGTCTTCACTTTGATATCGGCAACTTCTTTAACCTCCTCCCCATTGTTTTCACTTTTAGCCTCTCCATCTTTCGAGTCACCGTTAGCGCCATTCACAACCTCTTTGCCGTTTTCCATAGACAATCGAGAGCTTAATTCATCCTCTTTGCTAGAATCCCCGTTTAGATTAACCATTTCCGTGTCGCCATTGGTTGTTTTGCCATTTACTTGTGTTTCTTTTACATCACTCTCTGGTTTAACCTCTTCAGCAGGACTGTCATTCGTGACTTTGTCGCTATCATTTGTTGCTACTGTAGTTTCGATTTGGTCAGTTTCCATTGAACTTTCTTCGGCGGGTTTTTCTTCGGACTTTTCTACAATAGCTTCTTTAGGGGTTTCTTTGCTGTCTGATTCTGACTTTTCAGCATCAACTTTAACTTCTTCAGTCTCTGGTTTATTTTCTGTTTCAATTTTCTCTGCCTTGTCTGTGCTATCAACTGGCGCTGGTGTGCTATCTGTTTCCATTTTGTTTTCAACTTGATCCTCTGATTTAGGTTTCTCATCTACTACTACTTTATTCTCTTCAACTTTGGAGTCTGGAAGGCTAGCTTCTTCGACTTTATGTTCTACAGGACTAGTTTCATTCACTTTTTCTTCTGTGCGACTACTTTCCTTTACTTTATCCTCTGCAGGACTACTTTCTTTTACTTTTTCCTCTGCAGGACTACTTTCTTTTTCTTTGTCCTCTGTAGGACTACTTTCTTTTACTTTGTCCTCTGCAGGACTACTTTCTTTTACTTTGTCTTCTGCAGGACTACTTTCTTTTTCTTTTTCCTCTGTAGGACTACTTGCGTCCATCTTTTCTTCCGAGACCTTTACGTCATTTGCTACTTTTTCTTCTTTAGCAACTTTTTCGATTGGCTTTTCTTCCGTTACGCCAGTCGCAGTTCCATTATTAACGATTTCCTTTGTCTCACATTTATCTTGTTCTTCTTTTGCTTTTTTAGCCTCTTCCTGCGCTGACTTCAGTTCAACATCAGCTTTCTGCTTCATTTCAAATTCCTGTTCTGAGTCTAATATTCCTTCAACAATGTCACTTGTATTCTCATTCTCAGTCTCCATATTTTCCTCAGCAATAGGATTCAGTAAAGGTTTTAATGGCATATTGTCTAAATTGGTGACGTCTTGTACCTTGGACAATATTTCGTCGCATTCTTTCTCTAACACCTCTCCTACGTTTTGCAGTTCCTCCATATCTTGAGCTGGAGGTTCTTCCACCACGGGAACAAGATCCTCGATAATTTCCGTCACTTCGTTAAGGCTCTCTTTATCGTTTGTAATATCTTTAATCTCCGTGATAACAACAGGTGGAGTTTCTTCAGGCACGGGCGCATCTTTGTCACCATTTTTAAGTGCTTGATTTTCTTTTGATTCGGTAGCAGAATTTACTGTTTCCGTTGATTCTGCTTCCATCATTTCAGTCTCTTTCTGTTCAGTCTTTTCGGTAATCTCCTCGATTATGGGTTTAGCATCGCAGATAGGTATGTCAGCGACTTCGTTTGAATCTGTAATCTCTTCCACAATAGTTCCGACCTTCTCGACGACTTCTTCTGCCGGTTTCTCAACAGGTGTTTCCTCTTTAGTGGGAGCTTCTTCTTCCACTTCCATTTTTTCGGGTTCTTCAGGTTTATCTTTAGGAGGAGTGGTAACAGAGTTAGGTGAATCCTTTACTTCTGTTTCGATTGTAGTTTTCACATCAGCTTCGACATCAGTTTTGAGAACTTTGGCGGGTTGCTCGTCCTGTAAGGACAATAAATATTCATGTAAACATTTATATTTTTAAAGCTGGGCAGGACTAATATGAAAGTGTTATGATTCAGAACTGCCAAAATCAGTGCTGCCAAAATAGTATTTAGCTCACAGCTACTACTAGCACTCGCCATCTGATCCCAAATTAGGAAGAGTCTGTGCTATGGCAACCAGTACTTATAAATTTCTAATACGTACATATTATAGATAAATTTCACGCAGTAGGATGCACCCGACACATAATAAACCATCAAGTTCATCACACAGTCAATCACATCATTAATCGAACCCCTGACCACTGGCTTAGCACTAACCACTAGACCAACAGAACATGCTCTACAAGTCTACACGATTGCATAATTTTAATAATTATAGCTATTATTATATGTATATACGTAATAGCTATATAATCAACATTTTAACTTCGTACTACAGACACGTGCCTCCTCTTTTTGAGAGTATTCGAGCCATAATCCACCAACGTGAGTGAGTACAGATTGGTAGTGTCATAATTGCTCTAGAACATGCCTTTTTCCTCACCATGTTGAAACTAATCACACAAAGATTACGTTCGCAATCCTGCTTTTTGTACCCTGAGCAATTTGTAAATATAATTGCTCGGCATAAAAGAGGCCCTACGATGGGCAGGATGCCACGTGCAGTCGTAAATATGCAATTTTCAAACTTATGTAGATTACAAAGATTTTATATTGCAATGTTGTGAGTCGGAAAGGGTAAACTATTACCCATTGCAGTCGTGTTACAGGGTATTTAAGGCACAAACTCGTTCAAGGTGTAACCCATACCAACAGGTATATTTTTAATCTCCTAACAAACATCAACCCTTCAAAATCTACACAGTGGATGTGGTCGAATAAGGAAATTCATAATATAAATATCCTGTACCTATATTTTCAAATACAAACTTCATTCAACATTGTAGGTACATTGATTCATTTACAACAACGCTCGTCGTCGTTATTACCGGATAATATACTAGTGTACCTATGTGCGCAATTTTATGTGAAACCCCGTCGTTAAAAGCGATCGGTAGCTATAAACGGAGTCGTAATAAACAAATGTACTTTCGTAGTGGCTTATATTAAAACCAAACATATGCCTATACTTACGTCGCTAAAAGCGATTGGTTGTTATATGCGAAGTCGTACTAAACGCACTACACTGTATTTAAGAATATAAACACAAAATGACACCAATAATTACTGAAAAAATACAATTTATCCTTCACCAACCCAAAACAATAAAACAAAAATTATAACATTCAGTTCGATATCGATTGTAAATACATACATTATATATATTTAATTTATATAGGATTTTACTAGTTCTAATAACAAATGTTAACACAAAGACAAGACAAAGATTGATATGAAGTACATCACTGCACTGATCCAAATAGTCTTTGGAATATTGTAGCCTCTAGTGAACTCAAGTGATATTAATCAATATTTTATTACAAATAAGGTCATTTATTTAGAAATTTCAAGTATGATTTATGTGAAGAAATAAGTTAATAATACGTACTTTATTTATTCTTTACTTTTAAGATATTCTGATAATTCAAAATGAAACTTAATTTAAACACAGGAATTTGTTTAAAAATATTTATTTAATATTTGTTTAATAGTTAACTGTAATTATGAACATTATTTATATACTTATAGTAAAATATAACGTAACAACGAGTATCAACAGTTAAAATTAATCACAAGCTCAGCCCAAAGCACAAAATAAATCACAAATCCTCTAAAATAACAGTTGTGAATTGTTTTCTCAAGTTATGACATTTTTAGAGGAAGTGCAAAATATACAAGTAACGGACACGCCTCAATGACGAGTAACAAAAGTCTAAAACTGCAAAGTCTACCTATTTCCTAAAAAACCTGACTGAAATGCAGAAGTTCAGATGCAGCGTAAGAGAAGTACTACTAATACAAAGAACTTAAAATCTGGTTCACAAAAGGTGGCGCGATTCTGCCCTCAATTGCTAGTCGATAAAACTGCTTCATGACACAACTTCCATCCAAAAACGTAGCAGTGATAAAGTATGGAATGCGAAAGAGCGGGTAATTACAGTCCTTCCGTGGCTGATAAATAAAATCCGCACCCATATTCTACCACCAAATGACCACTTGGATATTATTTTTTTCAAAAAGGGGAAGTACTTAAAAATAAAGTTTTAACATGTTACGACACATGCAATAGTCAAAAATGTTATATTAAAAACTAGCTGACCCGCGCAATTTCATCAGAGTCATTTTTCCCCGTTTTTGAAACATTTTTCATTGATGCTCAGCTCCTAGCGTGACGTAGCGTGATGTTATATAGCCTATAGCCTTTTTCGATAAATGGGCTATCCAACACTTTTTTTTATTATCGCTTTTAACCAAACTAACTTTTCAGCTTGTAAAATATTGATTAGCGTTTACGCCACTAGTCAAGGAGTTGCTAATTAACATAAGACTGTTCATGAGCTGTTTGTAACTTAGCTGTTTGTAACTACTAGATTATTAATCGAGTACAGACATACATAAATATTATATCTGTAATACACAAGTATTACAGATAGGGGATAGAGGGATGGATGTTTCAATAGGGGTGTTGACTGTCAAGTCAAATCAAGTATCTTTTTATGAAATTAATGTCAAAACGACAAGGTCTATAGAAATGTGTATGGGAAAACAACCTGTGACGTCATAAGTTCCTATTGCCAAATCATTACTTTTAGTATTTCATTTTCAAGTTTTTAAATTCAAAAACATGTTAAAATGTAACAATTATTTTTGGAGCATTTTAAGATCATTTACTTTTATTGTAGTCAACTACCCAATTTAAGATGATGTGTACGACCTAGTTATTTACGATTGAATACGATTCATAAACATATCCGTAAGATAATGTAGAAGGAATCTTAAAACAAACTTTGATAGCACTTGAGTTTCTTTAGTCGGTATATTATTTAGCTGTAAGACTAAAACATTTAGACTAATATTATTCGTCAATAGACCACCACTAAAGCAGGTACTAACTACAGTATACTTACCCATTAAACCCTAGTAGACTACACATATACGGTACTACAGATTGCATGCATATGCTAGTTTGGCGTATGGCAGGAATATCATCGGAGGGGCACCTGAGGATCGGGCTTTCGTTTCTTGGTAGCGGTCAGCTCGGCGAAGCTGTACAGTACGGGGTATGAAGCTGCGATGTCTTCGGCTAAGGGAGCGTTGCCCTCGCGGCTCACTAGGGCTGCCTGCACGCCTGATGCGCGGGCTGCCTCGGCCTCTGAAAAAAATAAAATGGACTTTTAAGAGCTGTTTATCTTGGGACAACTCACACAACGCTATCTGATCCCAAATTAAGCAGCAAGCTCTGCTTAGTTTGGGATCAGATAGCGTTGTGGAAACCAGACAACTGATAAACATACTTATATATTTCTAAATACATACATATTATAGATAAATAACACCCAGACACAGAATATACCATCATGCTCATCACACAAAGTTTTATCCTGGGTGGGGATCGAACCCACGACCTCTTCAGTCAGTCATATACATTCCCACCGCGCCACAGAGGCAGTCTAACTATATTCGTTGCAAGTGAGTAGTTACAGTTAAGTCATCCAGCAACTATAACAATGAATTCGGAAGGTACGGCGAATATTGAATCCAAATCGCGTAGTACTAGTAAAAATAAAGTGGGCAACCCGTTATAGACTCTGATAACTTATAAAAGCATATAACCCCTATGGTTTACATAATATTAAAAGATAACTAGCAATGTCGGATTGAGTCCCACATTACTAGCAATCTTGTTAACCCCTCCAGCTAAGCTCCAAGGCTTTTGTTAGGAGTGGGTTCACGTCGGTAGTATAATGGGAAGGATTTGAACCCTCGACCTCACGGTTGCGAGACCGATGCTTTAGCCATTGAGCTTTTTTCATCATACAAGCTAGAACCATACTGCTTAAACTAGCTTCCTAAGAAAAAAATCTGCATAGAAATCTGTTATATGCTACATTAGCCAATATAGAGAAACACAAATAGAGAAAGAAAAATATACAAACTCTTCCCTTTGGCATCGAGGGTTAAAAACATTCAACTAAACTAACATCCTAACTGTTTGTTAAAACTTGAACAATACCTTTATCAATGTCGGTCAAAAACAGTATATCCTCAGCCTTGCAGCCGATTTTCTCAGCGATAGCAGTGTAACTAGCTGCCTCCTGTTTAGCACCCACGGCGGTGTCGAAGTGCCCATCAATCAACTTAAGCATATCGCCAGCAGAAGACATTCCAAACAAAAGCTTCTGGGCTTGAACAGATCCAGAGGAGTATATGTATACCTTCTGGCCTTCAACTGAGCGCCAGAGCTCCAATGCTGGGGATACATCGTCGTACACACTGGAACATAGAGAGAACATGATTACAATAACTAATTAAATCAGGCGTTACATGTAGCCAGGGAATATTCATCTTGTAGCCAGGGAAAGGCCTTAATACAACAATCGAAATTGATTGCCAGACCAAACACAAGAGTTCAAATAAAAACCGGGCTTGAATAATTGCAGCAGCGGAAGAGCACTTTACTTAATGGCACTTTTGTAGAGATACGCAGTTTTCCAGCAATAACTCAGTGACGGTATATCCGATCATGTCCGAAATAATTTTAGTCTAAAGTACTTATTAAGCGCTACCTTTGTGATTTTTTTTCATATTTTTTGGCCACACGCTTCAAAAGTTAAGGTGGGGAGGGGGACACAATTATGCAAATTTCGGAGCGATTATTTTCAAAAATTATTAACTCAATCAAAACAGTTTATTAGAAACCTTATGTTTTTTAAAGATCTGTCGAATCATGTCACACGTTGATGTTTGCTAAATTGGAATAGAATGATTCTATTTTTAATGCCAAGTTCACTAGAGTAAAGCCTTGAGAAAAGAACTTGGCACAAACAATAATGGTTATTGTTTGCGAGAGTTTCATGGTGTTACGGTTGCAGCACCTTATTAGCATACCTGTATATATACAAATATATTGTAAAAATTGGCATTTATAATAAAGTTGCCATGAGTTTTTATTGTCAAGTTCTTTTCTCAAGGCTTGCGAACTTGGCATAGTACGTAAAGTAGGTATAATCATGTTTTAAAAGAATTAGCCTCCTATGGTGTGGATGGGAGCATCAACTTACAAAAATTACAGAAGAGGGTAAAGGCAACAACATCCGATTAGACTATTATAAGAAACTCTACTTATTATACATATATTTATGAACCACTAAGTTTTTTACAATATTCCGCTACCACTTCGTCACGTGTTTCGCCCCTACAACCTTCGCCTGTACCTCAGGTCAGGACACAATTCACAATAATGCTTAATCCTAATAAAACTCCATATAAATACAAAGAATGCGGAGGATTTGCTCTTCGAAGGCCGGAGTGCAGCAATTTTCGAAAACGGTCACCCATCTATAGACCGACTGTGCTAACGCAGTATTTTGCCTCTCTGATATCTCGATGTGCTAGGTCGCCACAGAGTCACAGACCTATTTAGTATTCCAATAACAGTAATAGAGTAATGCTAATGGCTAAATCACAAAGTATAATTAATTGATTGCACATTTCACATTGTTTACATGGTTGAGTTAACAGTTTGGAATGGCAATCAATCATTTTATATGCTGTAATTAACAACATAATTATTTAAGACTAGCTGCCTGCCCCAGCTTCGCGCGAATACATTTCAGTTACATTATTATTGTAATTTTCGTAGGGATCTCTAAACTTTTGACAATAAAATATAGCCTATGTTACTCGCCGATAATGTAGCTTTCTAATGTTGAAAGATTTTTTAAATCGATCCAGTAGTTTTTAAGTTTATTCATTACATAAATAAATACAAATCTTTCCTCTTATAAATTAGAGCAGAGTACAAAAAAATATATACCGAAAGAATACTCTTTTTGACTAGTAATAAAAAAAACCCACGCTTCTTAGAATTTAAGGATATACCTATTTGAGGTAATTTGCGCCGTGGCACCCACGAATGAAATTTGCGAGAATAAAGTACTCGTAACCAGATCTAACTAGAAATAAAAATGAAAGGTTAAACATTCCTTTACATATTAAAATGACTGTCTCTCTCTACTGAATCTATCTTAATCCTCTATGATAATTAAAGAGAGAGTTAAACAGGACAGTAACATTAATTACTTTTTACATACTGAGAGGTCAGCAATCCATCTGCAATATGTAATTTAACAAGAACGCTTTTTTCGTGGTAGTCTATGATTGCACCATCTTGCTTATAATCTCGACGACATCCGAACGTACTTTTTCTGAATCTATTGTAACGGTAGCTTAGTTTCACAATTTCCCAAAACCAAATACCAACATTATGGAACCAGTATTTGCCAATTTATCTGCCTGCAAAAACGGGAAATAGTAGTTCTTTCTTATTACTTTTTTGCCAGCAACAAAGTAAGAAGAGAAAAAAATCTGAAATTCTGAAGTGACTGTCTACATTCCCAAGGCCCTTTATCATACAGATCGCTCAAACCTAAATTATATATAAAAAATGGTTCCAAGTGAAAGCTAGTACTTATAACAAAACTCACTGTCCCTTGATGTCGCCCTTATCATACCCCTTCTTCCAGATAAGACCCTGCAGCTGCTTCAGTGGTCCAACCTTACGATCCAAAGACATCTGCCACTTGACGCTCTTTACCAAACCCTCAATTTGATCCTCTTTCGACGCATCCTGAAATACAAAAGCATTCATTCTAATATCACAATTTAATAACTGGCTTCCCCGGTATTCACTGCTAAATCACAAGATCAACATTTTGTACGAGGGTATTTTCGCGAAAAATTGCTGACGGAAGTGGAATTTTACTAACTATTTTAGATAGTAAAATTTCCGGGTAAAATCACGAAATAAATGATATTTTTCCGTAAAAAAATGGAGTAACCCATGCCCAACAGTGGGACATCATATGGGTTGATATCTATCTTATAAATAATCTATTATTACTATTTCTCTTTTAGTCGGGGGAGGATATATCCACCACGCACATTTTTTATCCACCACGCACATTTTTTGGACTACCAAGTTGGCAAATAAACATATAACCAGCTTGATGATAAGCAATAATGGGCGGAATGATACCCGGATTTTGCATGCTCTTTACCCGGAGCTCTACTCATTGGTTATCAACCTTTCTTAGTTAAAACTGCTTGGCACCGGACTTATATTAGTGTGGTAGGTAGCGAAGAATATAAGCATAATCAGGAACATAACAAAAGCAAGTAGCTTATTTTTTCAGCGTAAGGTGAGGACGACACTTTAATATACGGTCAAATGTGGAAATAGAACCCGATACGTATCTATCTCATGATAATACTCCAAACAAGCGTTACACCAACTCTACAGTTTAAAAGTAATGATTAACCTTACTCGATTTTGCGCAATCAGTTACAGTATAATGTAAACAACGCTTTATATTTCCAAAACGTTACGATTATTGTTCCGCCCTTTCCGATTTGTAGTTACATATTTTGATCAAATATGTTAATTTAATTAAACATTTATAATTCATAATTTGAAATCAACTCTATTACATTGTTATAGCGTAAGTCACGGCCGAGAGGGGGTACTTAACTTAACAGAAGAGCTCCCACACTCAACGTATATTGTATATTGTAATAGTGGAAAATATATATTTTTTTCAAATCAAATAATTCATATTCAGTCAGTCATTTTCCTAGAAAATCTTTTAATCAATGTCACTTTACAATAAAAACGGTATAACCATTAATGGTTATTGGACATTATTATATATTAACAAGTTTAAAGCATTCAACGTTGATTAGAATGACATAGGTGATACCAAATTTACACGATTTGTCAAAAAAAGATTTTTAGTCCATTTATATTAAGAAAACACTTTTGCTTATCACAAAAAAACATTCCTTTACTGAAGGTAGTGGACAATCATTAATGCCCGTTTGCAACATTTCTCGAATATACATGAGCCACTTTTTATCAAGATAATCAAAGTTTACAGTCAGGCCAAGGCACATGGTTAAATGTAAGTATAAATATTATTTGTCATATTAAGCCAACAATCAAGAAAACATGAGAAAACTAATCAACTATAAAGGCATGATGTCATGTCAGAACAATAACTGTAACTGTTACTAGTAGAAAAAGGTTATAATAAAACATTTATTGACATCGACATGAATCTCATGGTAATTATAGGCCGACCGCTTAACTCGTATATCGCCTGCGCGGTGAGAAGGGAGCGCGGGGTGATGTTAACGGGTGGGTGAGCGGGGTGCGCGGGAAGTTCTCTGTCCCGCGCACCCCGCTCACCCACCCGTTAACATCACCCCGCGCTCCCTTCTCACCGCGCAGGCGATATACGAGTTAAGCGGTCGGCCTATAGGTATTTGAATGTCAAATCAATCAATAATAATAAATTATTTTACACTTACCAAATAATAATATGCCTTTAAATGATCTTGAAAATATATATTCAAGCATAATTTAATATGTTTTAGTATTTATAATCATTAAAATAAATACTAAAAATAAATTATTTGAAGCCAGAACATAATGACGTCACAATGTTAAATTGCATACAAATCTCTACAGAACGATTCGTTTTGACATTTTATAAAAAAGATACTAATTTGACTTGACATTCAAATACTCAATTCTGATGAAAAATACATCATTATTTCTTTATAAAAAACATATATACGCAGATAAAAACATCTTGGTATTTGATGTACTTGGAAATATAAGCGTAGCGTAGTAGTTATATGAATGGCCACTGATAAACCTAACTGAGGTCAATGCCAAAATATAGATGGGTAATATAGAATATAAAATATTTAAAAAAAACTCTTTCTGTTCATTAGTTTTCAGTCGATACTAAACTACTCGTGAATACAGTATGAGTGCTACTAGTAAGTACTGATAAATGCAGCAGCATAACATAGAAAAAAACGGGTAAATTATTACAAAACAAAAACCCCGACTGCTTATAATTTTATTGTTCGCCAAAAATCCGCTATTGTAATTTCTTTTTAATTTTGATGTCTCAGTGTCGGCAGTACATGACGAACCGAATAAAGCTGGCCTGAAGCAACAACTACACATGTTCGGCTCCATTACAAATTACACGTGCCGATCGAGTAGGTAGCTCATAAGAGCCGTTCGGCAAAGTTGACAGAACCACATCCACCGGCCTCTATCTCTCACTACTGAGACGAATCTAATGATACCCCTCAAGCTAAAATCCGTCAGGCCATTTAGGCTAAAGAGCGTGCTAAAGAAATATACATACATACTTACAAACATACATAGTATGTTTGTTTGTTTTACATACATATATACACTCCAAACATAACTCTCCTTGCGCAGTCGGGTAAAAATAAATGAAAGAAATAAAAATCAAAGGCGGCTGAACGAGGCGGGATAATTTAATGAGAAAAAGGTAAATTGGACCTTTGCTTCGCTGCGAAATATGGTGAAGGAAGGATGCCAATTATAATAAACATTATAGAGTAAAATGCTAAGACTTTTATATAAGTACTATTCTTTTTAACACTGACTACACTAAATGACAAACAAACGTCACCTGTGAAAAATCGATTAAAGTGCAAATATCGATAAAGAATCGATAAGGTTGTCCTAACTTCTTACTTTGATTTTTCAATCTGCTATTTAACGTTTTTTCAGCAAATATGGAATATGATGAACCTTTGACGCCTATGTATAGAATTACCAAAAATCTAATAATATCGCCTATATACACTACGGCGCAATAAAATCGCACATTTAAAAACACACGCCCATATTACTACATTTAAAAATAAACTACTTTTTTTATATGTAGGCTAAAAGATTATTTTCAATATCTATCCAATGACCACATAAGTGATGTAATAATAAATTTACCTTAGTGTCCTTAAAATAGGACAACAACAATAGGTAGTGTAACCTGGAATAGATCCTGCAACCTGTACCCCCTGGTTGTACCTGGAGTAAGTCCAGCAATGGCCTGTTAGTCTAGTGGTTAGTAACCCTGGCTGCTAATGGCCGGTCTCAATAATCTAACTATCGATGGATTTGGCTACAAGAGGTATATTTGACATAAGCTCCATACAAAATATGTCAAAATTCTACCTCTAGTAGGCAAATCCATTGACAGATAGATTATTGAGACCGGCCGTAAGTCGGAGGTCGTGGGTTCGATCCCCACCCAAGATAAAACTTTTGTGATGAGCATGATGGTTTATTGTGGAAGCTGATAAACATACTTATATATTTCTAAATATATACATATTATAGATAAATAACACCCAGACACAGAATAAACCATCGTGCTCATCACACAAAGTTTTATCCTGGGTACGGATGAAACCCACGACCTCTTGCGTAGCAGTCGGATACATTCCCACCGCGCCATTGAATAGATATTGAAATAATCTTTAATCCCATATAAAAAAAAATTTGGAAATTAAAAAACTTGACCACAAAACATATTTACGATCTGCGAAATGTGCGATTTAATTGCACGGGACCATACGAGTATATTAGTGCCTGTTCACTTTATAGCTCGCCGTAAAACGTCATTATCACTAATATAATTATTCAATCATACCTCTCCAGGAATGGTAACAACTCCATCAACTTTCTTCTCCTCATCCTCCAAGGCCAACTTCCTTAGCGCCGTCACAGCCTCCTTCACATCATCGGTCTCCCAATCGTTAGTCAAGAAATCCTTAACGTTTTCCTCGGCATACGGAAACAGCTTGTCCTGTAACAAAAAAACAAGACAGTTGTTATATCTAACCTCGGAAATCGAGAAAATGTATGAAATATATACATCATCATACCCACATCATCACACTCGAATCGATACAAGTCATGTTCATTTCTATCACAACTATTCAACAGACAGTCTACGGTAGATATCTTTAGTATCAAACCTAACATTTGTGCTGTCAATAGTTAGAAAACCGGGCAAGTGCATGTCGGGCCACGCACAATGGAGGGTTCCGTAGTCCCCACCCTCCATCCAAATAATGTGGCTAATAAAGTGGGTTTTCTACTATTTTGTTACTTACTTGCAACATTATACCCACTTAATAAACTTCACAACATACCCCATACGATGGGGTAGGTGAGCCTAAAAAAAAATGTTTTACAAGATTTTATTCTTTCACTTTGTCGGCGTAAGTGTATCCATACAAAATTACAGCCTTCTAGCACTAAGTCTTTGAGCAAAGCTGGACATGGCGAAACTATAAGGGTTCCGTTTTGCCATTTTGGCTATGGAACCCTAAGACTATTGATACTTTTTCGCTAATAGAGATAGCTATTTCAAGTAACAGTTAAGAGTACGCCGTCTCAAAAGAAAGTGGTGTATCAGTATTCGGCCATAAAGGGTAACATTCTCGTGTAAGACATGTCCATACAATTCCTTGTCAACTAGATTCCAACAGCATGGGGGTCGTATGCTTTCAGCGAATGGCCATGCTATACCAAAGTACTCTTCTATTTATTATGACTTCCGCACTAGCTATGAGCCCTCTGTCGGGGGTGACAAATATATTATAAATAATAGATACAAAGTACACCCGGAATCGGAACAAAAATTTAGCATAGCACAAAGTGGTATACACTTTTTTACTACGCAAGAGGTTCTGACCTCTTGCGTAGTAACTCTCGTGAGTGCGTTGTACTGCTGCAGTGCTCCCACTACACTACTGAGGCAATCAACACTTGGTTTATCGTTTAAATTACGAATGTCAATGACCTCAAGATAATTTGGACGTTTTGTTATGCATGATCTACATACCTACATTGTTTAAATTTAAGTAGAACATTTTAACGGTTTTCGTAGTAAAACTAATTCACAGTAACTATGCTGTGAAGTATGCAATTTCTAGCCTTTTTCATATCTTGTCACAAAGGCGTAGCCCGGTGGGATTGGGAGTTTGAAACTCCCTCGCGAAATTGCAAAAAAGTAGTTGGTAGGCCGGTGTTTTAGTCAATTGTACCACTTAAATGTACCTCCCCCCCCCTAAGAAAAATGATCTTGGGTACGCTCGTGTCTTATCAATGCAATGAGACAACTCATCGAGGACACTACGGTTAAGGTTATACTGAATTAATTGAAACATTTTGCTTTTCTTGTGCGAATCTATTGTCGACAAGCTTGACTTCTGAATAGAAAAGCAGCCTAGTTGGTGCATATTTATTTAAATTTTAGTACTTGTAATCTATACTATAAACTTTCGCTTTATAATACATATTAGTAAAGATTATATACTAATATTATAAATGCAAAAGTTTGAGTGATGAATGCGTGTTTCTTAGATACTCAATCAAGCCAGAACAGCAGAACGGATCTGGATGTTTCAGGCATTTATTTATTTCATGAGAAAAGTATTTTATGTACGGACACAAAGTACATCCAGACCTGGAACAGTAATTCGTGGATCACACAGTGATATCCCGTGTGGGAATCGAACCCACGACCTCCGGCTTAGTCAGGGTCACTAACCTCTGACTTGAATAAAAAGAGGCTAGTCAAGTCGGTCTTTATCCCGAAAAAATCATGAAAAATCTGTATATTAAACTTTCCACACGAACAAAGTCGTGGGCAACATCTAGTACCTACTTTAGTGGGTAGGTATAAAATAACCGCATGATTGAATTGAACGTTAAATTATAATAATTTTAAAAATTCTCACTTTCAACCGATCTTTTGGATCGATATTTTGAATATTGGATCGACAGTATGCAATCCGATCCACAGATCGTATCGAGACGTCACGATCTATTACGACCCCAGATATCGGATCAAATACAAACATCGCACATCCCTAAACTGAGTACCGCTAGACATATAACAGAAAGTTCAAATGAGAGAGAAATAAGGTAAATATTATTTCTCGTTTATGATTCATCTAGAAATGTGACTAAAGTAGGTAGCATTTGTATCTATCTCCCCCATGGCCTTGTCTCACCCTAGGTCAAAAACCTGCAGCTGTTCGTTGTACTTACTCCCAGCTATTTGCAATATAATGGATTAACATAACAATTTTATACCAACCCTAAAATTATATACGACGTAAATTTCATTTAAGATACACATATACATCATAACAAGCCGTCCTAGGAGGAGCTGACCGCAAATAAGAAAAAAAAAAACTTTTATATACTTTAAATTCGACTTAAACGAAGTGCGAGTTGTAGGTAGGTATTATAATTATGCCAAATCTATCTATCGACGGATTGCATACTAGAGCTAGAATTTTGACATATTTTGTATGAAGCATATGTCAATTAAATAGTAGCCAAATCCATCGATAGATAGATTATTGAGACCGGCCGTTAGTATACATATGAGATTTTAAACCTATATCGAGGTGCTTGAGCACTGGTACGGTTGCGATTATACTTGACTCCCTTTATGAAAACGTCCCTTGAACAATACTCCAACAGTCAAATAATTATTCATAAAAAATATTGACAAAGTATGTTACAACCTATCTCAGAAGTAATTTGACTGTTTATATAATGTTCAATGGACTTATGGCTTCGTAAATGCTTGACTCTATACTCTAAACTATCCAAAACAGGTCAGAAAAGGACACAAACTACTTCGCGCAAAACCCAGGCACGTGACAAAAAAAGTTAATTTGGAATATCTTTAAAACGTTTCAACCGATTTTCCCCAATTACTACTAGGACCTCTCGTGACATTACCTTACTAATAGCAAAACTACATCCAAATTTGTCTTTCCGTCAGGATGCCACAATTACATAGATACAGACACACACGTTAAACTTACAACACCTCCTTTCAGGTCGGAAACACAAGACAGAAAAGGACAAAACACTTAATGCTTAATTAAAATGCTGCTAGCTACCCGTCGTAATCTAAACAAGAATACGATCCCTACCTAATATCTGAATTTCTCCTCGACAATAGAGTTTACAGGTAACTCTTAATGTAGAAAGTTGCGGTGTTTTCATCTGTATATACTATCGATCGTTACTTGGAAGCAGTCCGTAGGCGTGGTCCAAGTTACAGTAGACTACATTATCTTACAACCGCCTTTATTAAATTGGAAAAGAATGCTACTACGCGCCCTCACAAAGATGGAATGGAACTTTGTCCAGGGAACATCCTATAGCATCGATGCATTTCGTTTTAAAATCAGGACTTATATTTTATCCGTGAAGGTTCGTACAACAATGTAACACTTAACCCACGCAGCACACACTTCAACAGACTTGAAAAATGGAGGAAGTTCTCAATTCGTCTGTTTTTATTCTTTGTATGTTCACCGATTACGTTCGCTTAATCGCGCGATGACTGGACCAATATGAAAAAATCTGTGTTTTATAGGGTATAACTTCCTAGTTAGATGAGGACCTGATGATGGAATCGAGGGAACTCTTCAAATATTAAAGGCACACCTATAGTGATTTAGGTATATTTCACAGTGATTCGTGCATTTACTCTCAAAAAGCACTATTTGGTGAAGTAGAACTGATGATGAAGACCACAAATGACGAGCGGAACCATTCAATATTTCACGGTCTGGGATTAAACTACTTTAACATGGCATTTTATTCTCGTCATACTACTATTACACAGGGTGTCCACTGCAAATGTTCAAAAAAATTCCCTGACTTTTCCCTGACTTTCCCTGACCATTTTTTCAAATTTCCCTGACCAAATATACTTCTTAGAAAAATTAAGAGAGTAAAAAATTTTCAACATTTTTGAGTGCAGGCTTCTTAAATGGTTGTTCAGCAAATTAAAAAAAAAAAACAAATATAGCTGTCTTTTTGGAACTGAACTTAAGGACTTTTTTTTACAAATAATTGTAAGATAACCAACCAAAACAAAACGTTTTTTTGTGGTTTTTTTAGGTCTACGGACTTGTACTTTTTTTAGTTAAGTTTGATTTTGGGCAGTTTTTGACCCCCTTCCTCCTACTTTAGAAAAATAAGAATCGGCTGACCCTTCCCCCTGTTTAATATTTATTACGTAAGAAACTCAAGGAAAATATGAATACACGTTTGTTTGTTTGAATTCTTATTTTGCAAATAAACAATTTTTTGGAAAGTTTGTTTGGTAGATACTAGGTTAATTTTTATTTTTTTAATCCCCGACGCAAAACTGGTGAACCGATTTGGATGCGTTTTTTTTTCATCTGAAAGCAGGTTTTCTAGGGACGGTTTTTAGACATGTCTTATCAAAATTGGTTCAGCCATTTCAAGGTCATCAGCTCTTTTGTTAGCTGCGGTAGGGATCTTAGACGCAAAATGAGTATTTACTTTACTTTCAAACATAATGTGTGACCTAAAATTTGAAACACCCATGTATGCTAAATATCTATGCAAGATTATGCAATTCGTGGTCTGATGCTGCAGCCAGGATATCTAGCACATTTGTACACACTTGAAACAAATAATGACAGATGTTTGGATTGGTTTTTAACCCCCGACGCAGAATTCTATCAGAAATTACAAAGGAATATCCATTCCTGGAAACCCCAACAGATAGAATCCCCCAAAAACATAACTTAACCAACGATACAAAATCAGACTTAAAACCCGAATCAAAAGACAGCTCCGGACCATCTGAAGTTAGAATTATAATACACAGATATTAGAATACACAGATGAATCAAACACTGCGCTAGGCACGGGAGCAGGAGCCTATTCAGATGACCTCAACATTAAGATATCTACTCTTTTGGACAGAAGAAACACGATTTTCCAAGCAGAATGCATTGGCATAACCAAAGCGGCTCAAGCAGTCGCAGCCAGAAATGCAAAAGATCTAAAAATAAAAATTGTAACCGACAGCGCTTCAGTGCATTCAGTGCTACAGTGTCAAACACCAGCATAAACTCGACCTTTATTCAAGAATGCCATGAATCACGTAAGGCTACCCAAGATAATGAAGTGACCCTGCAATGGATAAAAGGACACAACAACTCAATTGGAAATGACGTGGCGGAGGAGCTAGCGGGACGGGGATCTAAAATGAACAGCCACGGCCCCGAACCGATAAGCCCAGGTACGAATTTGGCTGCGTGAGAAAACAGAGAAAATGGGGAAAAAACACCGGTTGCAGACAAACGAAAGAGGCGATTCCAACAGCGCGCAGCGCCCAGAAAGTTCGCTCGGAATCTAATCAGACTAAACAGGGACAAACTGCGAAAAGCAATAGGCATGACAGGTCATTGTCCTCTCAACAAGCACCTGCACACCATCGGGATCACAGATAGCCCACTGTGCAGAGGGTGCATGGAACATAAGGAAACGCCAAAGCATGTAATCATGGAATGTACCAGTGTGGCCGAGCAACGGGCACAGTTCCTAAAAACATTGTCATCCCTCCCTAAAGCCTGCAGCAACCTGCGGGGAATGCTAAGCTTCTGGGAGTGTTTGGGCTGGCTGGAGTGAAAAGAACTGACACATCACAACGTACGCACAATGGCCCAATCAAGAGGCTAAGTGCGACATTGCGGCCCCGTTAAAACAAACAAACAAACAACCCCCGACGCAAAAAGAGGGGTGTTATAAGTTTAACATGTGTCTGTCTGGGCAACTGTAACTCTTAAACCAATAGACCGATTAAACACGGATTTTTTGTTTAAAAGCGGATATGGCCGAGAAGGTTCTTAGCCATAACTTACGAATATCTCTCGAGGCGTTTAAAGATCCTCAACTCATATCTTTCTTTACAAGGAGGTTTTGTCAACTTTTACAGGTCCGATTGAATTAAAATTTGGTTTATACTTGTCACTTCGGTGGAATTTCCAAAACATGGAAAACTTTAACTTATTGGTAGGTATACTCAACTCATATCATACTCTACAGCAGATATATCGTATTCGTTTTTAGAGTTCCGTAGCCAAAATGGAAAAAAAAGAATCATAAAGGTAGCGCTTAACAAATACTTTAAACTTAAATTATTTCGGACATGATTAGATATACCTTCATTTGTTGAGAAAAGCAGTTTTGCTATAATGAGTTATAGCCGAAAAACTGCGTTTTCTCAACAAATGGTGTAAGTGCCATGAACATACGCTCTTCTGCTGATGCAATTATTTAAGGCTGCGGACCCCTACACTGAGCATGGTCCGACATGCTCTTGCACGGTTTTTTTAACGAATCACGAAAAAAATACTGAGGGGATTTCCTTGAAAAAAAAAGTGTCAGCTTCTGTTATGTATGATGATATTATTATAAAAATATTTATTATTATTAATTAGCTATCAAACTAAGTAGCGGCAACTACAAGACACCTTTTCACCAAATTTCACCATTTCAAGATTCATCAAGTAGTCTTTGAGTAAAATGCCTATGACATATGGACGGACAGACACAACAGGTTGCCATTGCAAAACTATAAGGGTACCGTTTTGCCATTTTGGCTATGGAACCCTTAAAGTTTTTTGTCGAAAATAAAATACTTTTCATACAAATATATTTAAAAAAAAAATGTTTTTTTTTTTTAATTTTTAATTATATTTGCGAAAGGTAAAAAAGCTAAGTTGGTGGATTTCTTGTCCTAAAAAAATCGTAAATAAAATTAAGTTCAGATACAAAAACTGCAGCTACTATTGGTTTTTATTTTGAAATTGGCTGTACAACCATTTTTTTTTTAAGTTACAGCTTGTTGAAAATCATCCAAAAGGATAGAAATATTTCAATTAATTTTACAAAAAAATAAAATACATATTAAAGAAAATCTATTAAAACTAAATTTAATTGTGACAAAAAAATGTGCTCTAACAGTTAATGTCATTCTGGGGCATGACTAAATAACATTTCTCATTTTACAATCACTGGAAAATGTTGGGATAGTGTAAGTTCTTAATTTTTCCCTGACTTTCCAGGTGGCTCCTCGATTTCACTGACTTTCCCTGACTACCTTGAGCTTCCCTGACTTTTCCCTGACTTTCCCTGACTTTCCAGAATGTGGACACCCTGATTACACAACGTAATAGAGCTAATGGTGAACTAACATGTGAACTCCTCAACAATTAACGGCCGTGAATCGAGAAAAGCAATATTTTGTAAAAGGATTTGAGCTTTTGACATAAGCCTATTGTAACTTTGGTGAATTACAAACAAACCCACTAAAAAGTGAGAAATAAAACACTTTTTACAAAAAAATATAAGCGACTTCAAAAATAAATACAAGGCATTAAAAAGCCAAAAATAATATAGAATATAAAAAAAAAAACGAAACATTTTGAAGTCGGTGCCAAATAAAACATAAAAACTACTATTTCATGGCATCAACTTCAAAATGTTTCATTTTTTTTGTCATTTTAGATTATTTTTTTGCCTTGTGTTTTAGATTTGGTCTCAGAGCGATCATGTGTGAGAACTTGAAACGAGCAAACATGTAAGTGGTTTAGGATGTGCTAAGGATGCTGATATCAGCCGAATTGCTGATAAAATAAGACTAGCTTTTAAGAGTCTCTTCCTCGGAATGTTGGAAGCTGATGATAAATTAAGCACATTCGGTTAGTGACGTATGACCATGAAATATTGAAAGTTTTGTATATTGTTGAGCTCTTAAATCGTAATTCATAACATAGGTACTCATAATTGCTACACAATTAATTCAAACTGCCGGACTCGCCCTAAAATATAATGGCGCTAGTACAGTTTGAATAAACTGGCAAGTTCGAGTGAAACAATTTTCGCGATGTTGGGTTGAGTCCACACTGTTTCGCACGAATCTAATTAAGTTTTTGAATTTGAATGAATGTTTATTTTGTATAACATATTTTTATTTAACAAGCTTTCGCTCATGGCTCGTAGCTACCTGGTGATTGCGAGAAAAACTAAAATAAAAACAACGGCTGAAGTGAAAACTTGAACATTATATTACATACTGATGACATTTGAATAATATTTTTCTATCTTCCTGACATAATAATAAAAAATATTAAATAATAAATCACAAATCAAAAAAATAAAATAAATAAGGGAAAAAAATAATCGGTACCTACTCGGATTCGAACTCCCCAGTTCGAATCCGAGTAGGTACCGATTATTTTTTTGTTACTGGACCGCCCGATTTCCCACCTAACCTAACATTGTAAATGTCTAATAATATTGTAGCAGTTTTTCATTGCTCTCCTTCCGTCTTACGAATTTTCAATCAGGTCACGTGTCCTGACGCGAGTTTAACATTTTTTATCCATCCCAAAAAGTGCACAACGCCGGTATAGAAGTTTTCACTTTAAAAAACAGGTTATAAGCTATCTAAAGTTTTTGACTCAAAACAACCACAAACTTCATTTATAATATGATGATTATTTGCTATGTTTTACTGATTAATATTGTACACTAGACTAAGTTCTTTGGCATTGTACTAAATTGTATCTCAATAAGTGTAAGTTAAGATGAATGTATTTCAACGTAATTTTATGGTAACTTATTTTACGTATTTTTTGCAACCTAGACTAGACAATTGGCAATGGGCAACCATGTCTTTTCTCTTCCTTTGTCTAAAAGATTTGCCACAGGTAACACGCTTGCTAATCTCTCAGAACACCGTAACAAAACATTCTCTGCTATTTACCGTCAAACTTTTGAAATACAAACGAAACAAGAAGGTACACATTGTTTACGTACATTTTTTGCGCAGGCTGGCCTTGAGCGTCGAGACCGGGACTTACCCAGGTAAAAATCCAAATTACAAAGGTCTCCTGTTCCTGTTTAGTACGAATGATGGTGGCTTGTCAGGTCGTTCATAACAGTTGCATTTTGCATCCAAAGTGAATAAAGTACTTTCGAGTTTGGAGGAATATTTGTGTAGGCACACGGGTATGCTCTCTGAGAGGGTACGAGCCGTAACCCAACACGTGGACTACGTGTGGATGGATGTGGCGTGGTGGATGTCAAATATCTTCGAAGTTTTGCAATTTATTTACGATGTTATCCTTCACAGATTTTAAGCAGTAGTACACAAATATAAGTTTATTTAAACTCGTTATTGAGGAATTATAGGCTGCTTTTCCACTAAAGATGCTCTTTGCTACTCAGCTATAAAATAACATCAAACCCACAAATAGGATCGCCTCACTTTACGACTAGCTTAGAAAGCCTTGGCATTACAGCAGGGGACTAGGAACATACCAAACAATCGAATTCAAATTTGGGTAAATATTTTGAATACCTACATATTTACCCAATATTCGGTGTAGGTACCTATTTTATAAGTCGGCATCGAAATTAGGTCTCGCTTTATTGCAAAGGTATAATCGACCTACATAGTTTGATACAAATCAATTCTAGAGTTCGGACAGGACAAAGTGATAACATTCCAAGTTTCTCATCCATCTTATGATACAAGTGAAAGTTTAGATATTAAATATTTCACTGTTTAACATTTTATTGGAATACGGTTCCAAGGTAGTTTGGATACCTATCAGAGGCGAAGGGTTAATTTTTTTAAGAGGTAACCAGATACAAAAATATATCTTGCTGGATATGGTTCTTTGTACCTATAACACTAAGTAACTACAATCAAAGGGGAAACCGAAAGTAATAGTGGTCCCTCCGCTACTGATACCTATAAAGCTGTGGTTCCAAGATCCTAACCTTTTTGTTCTGGTTACCCGTTTTTAGGTTTCGTAGCCAAAATGGCAAAAACGGAACCCTTATAGTTTCGTCATATCCGTCTGTCTGTCCGTCCGTATGTCATAGGCATTTTACTCAAAGACTACTCAATGAATATTGATGAAATTTGGTGCATAGGTGACTTGTGGAAGCCGCTACTTAGTATAAAACAAAGTCGCCTTCTCTGTCCCTATATCCCTATGTATGCTTAAATCTTTAAAACTACGCAACGAATTTTGATGCTGTTTTTCTTAATAAATAGGGTGATTGAAGAGGAAGGTTTATATGTATAATAACATCCATTAAATAGTGGAGAAATAAGGAGCGGAGCAGCAATAAGAAATGTTGCAAAAACGGGGAAAATTTACGCAGACGAAGTTGCGCGGGTCAGCTAGTTATAATAAAATTAAATATTGGGGGGGGGGGGCACTCCGGGTAGGTAGGTGAAAAATTGTTTTTTCAGTGAACATTAACGTGTGCCACATCATTCGACAGGTCTTTTAAAAATATTATAAGGTTTTTAATATTTTTTTTTGAGTACCTACTTAAAACGCCATTTTGCCCCTAATATCGGCCAAGTGTGAGTCGCTCAAAACCCGAATATAAATTAACACGTTTGCCCCTAATATCGGCCAAGTGTGAGTCGCTCAAAACCCGAATATAAATTAACACGTTTTGTAAAAGGTAGAGAAAAATAAACGAAATAATCAACTTGATTGAATTTAACGGCCTCGGTGGCGTGGTGGGAGTGTGTATGACTGCTGTGCAAGAGCTTGTGATTGTAGGTTCAATTTTCACACGGGACACCACTTGTGCAGTGCACATATTGATGTTCCGGATGTGCTTTGTGTCCGTGAGTGTAAGTTTACAAAATCCCCCCCTAGTAAGGTACAAAACTTGTATCGCGGGGGATTTAGGGCTGCAGGGGTTGTCTTAAAAAAAACACTTTCATTAGGTTTTGCTATTATTCAGAGATAAATCAAGTTGCACTCTTAGAGATCAAAAATAATAACATTAATTTTTATCTAAATGTCGACAAACCTAATTAAAACTTTATTTGGTCAATGGTAGGGGTAGTTAGTGCCGTAATTTTGCGAAAAACCGTTATCTTTGTAACTGTGCACTTGAGGCTAAAAATGGTAACGACCTTTATTGTAGATAATTAAATTTCTTATCTTTTCTCACTTACTGTTTACGACATATATAAGACTACTATTTGTTTATTAACTTATATATCGTATAATAATTGTTTAAACAATAAAATGCGAGTAACAAAACTTTTAAATGGTCAAACTTTTTTTTCTAAATCGAATCTAAATTCTACAACTTTTTTTTCTAAAATCAATATTTTCAAGTTATAACGCATTAATTAAAAAATAATTAACAACAAAGATTATTACTTGTTATTAAACCAGCTAGAACGTGTTGTCAAATTCCACGGGATCAAATATAATGCAGCAATACCGGGATTGGAGGCACCTAGTTTGGATTTTAGCGTAGGTAAACCCACCAGCATCCTACCACTGCATAGGTATTGTATTTTAAGAGAAACATTAAAAAAAACATTAGTAGGTATATCAAGACAACAATTGTGTTAGAGAAAGCTTTGAATAGAAAACGTACTAGGTACCTACAGAGTCTGGAGCAATAATACTTTTTATAACATTTTGACTAGTAATCATAATAAACATGGCTGTGTTTGTTCACAAAAGTATTTATTTCTCGTAGATATAAATTAAAATACATAAAGGAAAACCAATCAAGCTCAAAAGTCGTTGTAATCTCGCCAAAGTTGTAAGATGCAACTTTTAGCGACGTCGCGTCATCAATGTGGGCGATTTTTTTACAACAAAATGGACCTTGAAAGTACGAATACTCGTTTTTAAAAAAATACTAAGAACCATGGTTTTAAATTTAGCATAACACGATGGCTTGGTGAAACTGCATCGTCTACGATGCGGCAAGTCTGTGGGTGAATGAACTGTGCGCCTTGCCGCCGGTGTCCAAACCGGATAGCGAGCCTACCTAGCCGAACGACCCGGCCCGAGATAGGGACGCACAGCATACTCAGACATTGTTGTTCAAAAAAAACATGCTCTAATTATTCCCTGCGCAGTACCTAGATGGAGTCATGAATGAAAAGTCACGGTCCACTAATGGTAGTGGAATTTTGATGTTTATATCGTGACTGCCAAGTGCCAGGCCTGTTTTTGTGAGGTCAATGGCCATTAGGAAATTGCAAATTTCTAATGAAGATTTGTCCATATTACTGAATTACCTGCACCTAGTCATTCATTTCAGTAATAACTTTCTTTTAACTTCTAATCGTCACTCAATTGATATCATCACGAATAGTTTAAGAAAATATGAATGAATGCATAAATGCAACACGTAGGTAAGTAAATAAATGACGAGTACAGATACCTAATATTTTTAAGAAGTTTTTATGTTGGCTGAACCTGTTGATGCATAGAAACATAGCGGTGAATCGATTTTTAAAAACGTAACGGCCGCGCATTTATTGACGGTCGACTCGAAAGCATGTGACTACCAGCTGATTTTCAAGCGGAAGTGTATCAGCTGTTCGTCGACCCGCGCGTTTGTACAAGCGCCTCGAAGCGTTAGATATGATTGAATGTAGGTGTACAATTGTAGCTGTAGCTAGATAGCCGGTGCGATAGTGTGTCGAGTCTAGTGACCCGGCAAGTTCAGTGTATTTATAATATTCTACGTATGCATCTAGTTGTCAGGTAGGCAACCCTAACACAATAGGTATTGCAATAATTGAAATTGTAAAGATTTACATTTATATCATTATTTTAAATGTTGTTGATTACAAAACTCATTGACGCTTTTCAATTGATAACATTCAGACTGTAATCAATGAACACAAATACCATACAAAATGTTTGTAATAGTTCAAGGAACTCTTGATTACCTACTTCATAAATTCCCAGACTTCGTAAGTAAAATCGCGCTACCTATCAACAATAAACGGCAATACTGCCACAAGAAAAATAACGACTGGTTTTTTTTATCTCTGTCACGATTTCATATTCTCGACACGAGTGCGACAAGGCCAGCCTATATCGAGTTGACGCTATTGAAAAAGGACAGTTAATTGTTCTACATTTTTTACAAGCCAGCTGCTTCGAACAGCTGTTCACGCCGGTAGGTGTGATAGCACACACTTTTAGCTGAATAACAAGTTATTTAACTATATTTTAAGCTACCAGAAGATGATAAGAAATATTTTTATTATAATATAAATAATACTATCTGAAAACAGACATATTTTATGTGATAATTATAAAAATACATAGTAATACAAATCCATGTACTAAGGTAAATTTCTAAAACGATGAAATACAAAAATGCCCCTATAGTATTCGGAAACAGCTTAAAAACTTGGGCGGTTTCCGTAGATATCTCTATAATATATAACACGTGGATATAACAGACAATGAAAGGAGCATGAAAAGGGGTACCATTTTGATTTCGTCCTCCATGTTGCGAATCTGAAAACGCGACCATTTTGCATGCCAAATTAAAATATTTTCTAGCCTCCGGACCGCAACTGCTTGGAAATTTTAAGAAAAAAATTGCGATAATACATAAAACACATGTTGAGACAAAACACCGGCCGGTCAATCGTTAGACCTACCTTAACAAAGCTGATCGATGTTGTTGTTCCTTCAATATCCAATAGTAGAATTTTGCATTTCTTTACGATGTCGCCGATATCGTTTTTCTCATTCGCCATTTCAAAACGATAATTTACCTCTATTTAGAGCACTTTATAATTTTTTTCTGATTTATTTGACTAGAAATTCTTCCACGCTACACTACTACCCCACACTGGCACAGAAAAAAAGCATTGATTGAGCGAATGGAACGCCACAGAGAACGTGTAGAAAAAGTCCAGCTGACAGAGACGGCAGCGTAGCTAGGCCTCTGATTGGTTGAAGAGCGACTGAGACAAAATCGCCGAACAAAAGAGGGAGCGAGATGTCAGACGGAAGGATATTCCTGTATCAATGCACCCAACATTATGAAAAAAGCAAATTACTTGCCACATTCATTGCAATAACTTTACATTTTTGCAATTTCACTTTCAGTTGTTTTATAATTAAATTTAAAAATTATTGACCAAATCAAGGGATGAGGTTCGGGTAACTAAACAGATTACGTAGGTATACTTTGGGGCAAGATAAAAATAAAGAGTATTTAGAACTTTTACCGAGAATTGTGTGTAATTGTTGCGATACGAATATAGAAATAACACTACCCTACTAAGTTGTTGTGAAATTACTTATTATTGTGGTTCTGTATGTTAGGTCACCGATCAAGGTATAACGAAAAGTAGGTTTAGTAACAGCTAGGTACTCGGGAACCGGCGAGTTTTGAGCATACGTTGCGCTGTTTTTACATCTACTTCGCCCTAAAAAATATTTAGCAAAATGCGATGATTACCCCTGGTGTTGCTAGCATCAATCGCGTTTTATTATTCTAGCTGCTATATCAGCCAGCACCTACCGTAAGATATAGATCAATGCAGCATACTAGATGGAGGCGCTAGATTTTAAACTATTGTCCTACATAACGGAACACCCACCAGATACCTTTTATTTTATGGAACCCAAAGTTCATGATTGTGCACTTTCAAAATTATATATTTAGCGGAACCCTGGGAACTTTTCTACGGAAGCTACTTTGGGAAACGCTGTTCTACAGGATCACTTACTCAGTTTCTAATACATTTAATTATCCCACTAACATTAATAATGTTTAGATGTTTGTTTCTTACTTGCCAGAACAGCTAAACGGAGGTTTTACTATACTCTACTAGACTTTTCATCCCGGAAAAATGTACGGTTTTTACCCCGTGGAACACATAAATCTGTTTTAACATTTCTAAACAAAAAGTCGTGGGGAATATCTAGTAAGCCGCCTGTCGACACATTTGCGAACTATGCACTTGTTATTTGATTAATCTTTTAAATTACTAAATTTTCCATTTATCAGTTGCCATGCTCCCGCATTATATTAGTAACTTGTCTGACGCGCGCCTTATCTTTGGCTTGCTTACCTATTTTTATTACTTGTGGTAATATTAGGAGGCATATCGTTTATGAGAACGAGTAGGTACTATTTCCGTTATTGCTTTACGCCTAGGTTTTGCTTACACAATTGAAACCTTTATCACACAACTTCTTTAGAAGGTACATTACTAAAATAAAACACATTGTTTACAATAATATATTTTTTATCTTACGTTACAAATATGTCACTTAAATATCGTTTAGAAAATAGTACACTTTACTTTAACTATAGTACCTATGAAAAAATATGTTTTATGTACAGTATCAAATGTCTAGTAATGTAAAATGTTCTTTAATTCAGATGTAAACAGATAAAAGACACTATAATTTAAATTTAATAAATAAATATGTAACACCAACGTCATGTATTAAAATGATCTAATAAACTACTTTTTTGATGACTCTGCTTCTCTTCTGTTCTCATTTTCTTTACCAACTTTGGAGTGCCCAGGCTTACGTCAGCTTTTCGTTTTATTGTTACCTGAAAATATATATTATATTTTATTAATATCGTAGGCTATATTTAACACCAAATACTTAGTCAACTTTAAAAAATCCTGACTAATAGTCAGGATTTTTTAAAGTTGACTATTTACGAACGCAAAGTAAACTCAGAATCGGAACACATAAATGGATCAGACAGCTTTGTTTTGTACGGGAATCGAAAAAATCTTGGTAGCTTATATACATCTACTAGTTTTTTTTTAAATGTTTTTGTGTACACCACATTAACTTGCAGAAACATAGTAGACATATAATTAACTATGTATCTATTATTTTTTGCTTTAGATGTAAGCTCCCTTAAGTAAATAAGAAATAAAATATTCGGCCAAGCATCCCACCCATTCAGTCACAGTTTCGTATTTCGGCGTTTGAGTTCTAACACCACGTAAGTCATTTTCTGGCGGTTTTAACATTATTATACCATTTTCTAGAGAATCGGAAGGCATTGTTTCAGCCAATCAGAAATAAGCAACATCCAATAGAAATTGAAATGTACTGGCATATCTACACTAATATTATAAAGCTGAAGAGTTTGTTTGTTTGTTTGAACGCGGTAATCTCAGGAACTACTGATCCGAATTGAAAAATTATTATATAAAACTGATATTACAAAGCTATTTAGGCACGTCACGAACGGCAGGTTATTAGTACCTATATTAAAAATCAGCCTGTATAACAATGTTTATGTCCAAATTCGAGTAATTCAGTAATAAAGAATGATAGACAAAAGAATCGTTTGTTTATCTATGTACTTCGCCCTTCTCACTCCCAAATATAACATCGATTATTATTAAAGGTTGATTTGTACACAAAAATCAGTAGTTCAATAATTTGATTTTATAACATAATTTTAAAGATGCGAGATGCCACGAGATCTCGCCCGGATTGAGTAATCCCGCATATCAATCCCGCGGGATTGAATGAGCTACGGGATTGCAATCCCTACATCTATGTATAATTATGCAATTTTTCTCGCTCCCCTGTTAAGTTCCCATTTTTTACGTGGTGATAGAACTTAAGCGACGATTTATATTATTATTACTTCACTTTTTTCGATGTTTGCGCATAGTTTGCACTGGGGTTATACCTTAGGTTTTTCTTCCTCCTGAGTAAGCGCAGCAAAGACAAAGTTCCGTTTACGAGAAGCTAGGGAGCCGATCTTGGGCGCATCGTCGTCTACAGCTAATGGTGTTGCTAGAGCCGCCAGACGAGCTAGAGCTCCCCTGCCTCTGGTCAGTAAGGAACTGTGGTAGTTTTGCTGAAAGATTTTATAAAAAAGTTTTATTTATTTAACCCCACAACAGACGCAGCAGTTTAGCACAGATTTTTAATATAGCAGCGGCATAAGTCAAGAATAAAAATGTGGTTAGTCTTTGGTTTGGAATTGTGAGTAGTTTGTTACAATTGTCTCAATGTAAGTTGGCCAGATTGAACTTGGCGACAAGTGGTTGCGCAGATGTATTTTTAGGAAGTAAATGGTGACAGGAAGCGGGGGCCGGGGCGGTAACAACGGCCAAGGGCTTAGAGATGCGATTACGCATTACATTGTCATAATTTGTATTATTTTCTTAAATAAAATGTTTTCCAAACTATCTTTAGTATAACTGTTATAAATTTAAACTTCTATGTTAATTAAATGTTTTTTTGTGTGTTAAAATTTTGTTAGTATTTTTAATCGATTAAACATAATTAAGTAATCGTTTTCGTAAGTGCTTTTAGGGTCGCATCTCTATGACATGCGGAAAAGTGTTATTAACTCAATCGGGCCAACTTACACTGAGACATTTGTTCGTCGTCTTTGGAGTTTGGCGTGTTATTAGACTACTACTATTACATAATCCTTAAATAAAAACCTTATCCTCGAACAGTAATCTATCTACACATAAACTATAAAAAAATAGTATCAATCCTCCAATATTTTTTTTTCACAAGACAGATGTTATTTTATTTATATTATAATTATGATTAGATACAAACCAGGTACAACAAAAATATTGCGAACACAAACATCGTAGGTGCATTACCTACGACGTTTGTGTTCGCAATATTTTTTTACCCGGTTTTACTTATTTAATTTAATTTTAGTTTAGGATTATGTAGTTAACAAAAAAAAAGCGGTAATGGGGTAGCTGACTGACTGACGAAGTTATGATTTGGATAGTTATTTATGATTTAGCTATAGTTTTTGTTTTTAAACTTTCGCGATTTTTATACATATTAGATATATTTCGGGACTTAATCGCGTGAATTATTTAAAGGTACGAACCTTTTATTTACCCGACGTTTCGATCAAATTGCACCGATCGTGGTCACGGGTCGACTTAAAAGGACGAAATAAAAGGTTCGTACCTTTAAATAGTTCACGCGATTAAGTCCCGAAATATATCTAATAGCTATAGTTTTTTTTTTCCTCTTCCCTCCGAAGTTATTCGGTAGGGATTACGGCTTGCACATTCTGTGTATGCGCCAGTTTCAAGTTTATTTTCTTTCTAGTTTTCATTTTCGAATCATAAAGTCTCGTTGTCACGTATTTTAAGTATATTTTACACGTTAAAAGCAGAGCTGTAAAAATGTCGACATGTCAGTTTGCTGCCATTTTTATAACACCTCTAAACTATAGTGTATTTAATTTCAAACTTTATTCTTACCTGTAATATAGAAAATGTTTTTTTTGGACTAGGTACATCTTTGACAGTCTTTTTCTCTGGCACAGGGCTATCAATTACTTCAGTCTTAGATTGGTTGGCTTCCATTAGTAGTGTGGACATACTCTTAGAGATCAGGTTAGCTTTGATGATTGTACTTCGGTTGACAGTGACATTGGCACTTTCTTGTTCCTCATGTTGGTTTTGCTGAAATATAATACTCAGTATTTGACTAACAACATAATTATATTATTTACTTCGACTATAAAATCTAACACGTTAAATTGTGGACTAACATATTTAATCAGAATTGTTTAAGACACTCTATTGCCTAATTAGCAAAAAATATTATAGTAATTAATTATTTTTATAGGCATTTCTTGCCAATTACTTTATTAATACAATAATTGTATTAATACCCGAGACTCAAATTTCTCTATCCTTTCTTGCTACATTCTAGCCGCTAGTTAAAGAACTATCACAGCTTTTGTTATTGCTTCGTTACAGAGAGCATTTTAACAAAATATGATGTATATATTATATTATGTTTATGTTATAGTAATCTTTAAAGGCATTTCTTGCCAATTACTTTATTAATACAATAACAGCATGTTTGAAAGATAGAAAAAATTGAAGTCCAGACTTGAACGCCGAACGCCGGGGCGGGAATCAAACCACCTATCTGGACTATGTTACTAGTCCTCAAAGTTCTCTATTTTTTCTTGCAAGCGAGCTGGACCATCGCTTGCGACACCTAGCCGCTATCTAAAAGATAAAAATTTACCATTTGCCTCAAGAACACTTCTCGTTCATGCCTCTGTTTTCTCCATTGTTCTTCAGACTCAAATTCTTCCTCTTGTGTGTCGGTGAAGTCGTCAGGAACTGTACCTGCTTCGTCGTCGCCTATAAACAAATAACGTAATTCATATAAACATATTTTCGGTTCTGCAATTCTTGCTACTAATATTATATGGTTGAGTCGAGACCATGTGACACTCTTACATAAGAAAGAAAAGTTTCTTTATAGTCACGAATATGACGTGCAAGTGGCTTAGTCGCATAATGTATCTTTCGCAGAATATCGCTTGGTCGCAAAATGTCTCTCCAACTTAGAATAACTCTCCAACTTAGAGACATTTTGCGACCAAGTGACATTCTGCGAAAGAGACATTATGCGACTACAGCTTAGTCGCATGACTTTCGCATTAGCACAGAAGTTTAATAGTGCCAAACTTTGTAAAATTCGACTATTATTATAAATTCGAAACTGTGAGAATGAATAGTTGTTTGCTGATTTTGTAACGCAAAACTAATGAATACATTTTGATGCGGGCGATGACAGTAACATAACGTTTCCTCGGTTTGGTTTTGAGAATAATATCGGAGATGTGGCGTTTAGTAGCTGACTAGTCGGTAAAGCCATATTTGTAGTCGACGATTAGTCGGTCATTTTATAACCGACTAGTCGACTAGATGGTATAAAATTAAAGAGAAAGAAAAAATCTGTTAAAAATGTGCCCAGTCCGAAGAAACACTTTCTTTTTTTCACTTTCTTTAAGAAAATAGCTTGAAATTAAAAAAATAAAACATTTCTATGTAAATGTATGTTAAAGCCAACTTCCAGGCCGTATTTGTAGACTAATAGTATTGAGAGAGAATATTGAATTACCTTCATTCCTCCACCTGAACTTGCGCTGTCGATGTCCACCGCCTAAATCACCGTCCTCAAATAATAGCTCTTGTAATAACCTCACTTCGCGCTTGTCTTGATCCAACACATCTCGCCTATAAATTAAAAAAATAAAGGTTTTCAAAAAAGAGTTGATGACAAAAAATCTTATCGAAGTGGAAATTATAAGAATTACAAATAAAACTAAAGATTGCACGATTATACTTTTCAAAATAATATGTCCTACGGCTTAGTCGCATGACTTTGGCATTAGCACACAAGTTTACAAAGTTTGGCACTAGTGCCAAACTTTGTAAAATTCGACTAATATTATAAATTTGAAACTGTGAGGATGAGTAGTTGTTTGTTGATCTTTTAACGCAAAACTAATGAATACATTTTGATGCGGGCGAAGATAGTAACATAACGTTTCCTCGGTTTGGTTTGGAGATTAAAGAAAAAAAAATTATAAGTTTGCTAGAATATTGAGTCCTGGGCACAAATTGCTGCCAAGAAATTGGGCATGAACCGTGTGAAGAGGTACTTCTCTCCAGGACAGCTTCACTTTATACACAGCACAAGTCGTTCTTGCATGTTGTTGCCTGCGGGTTGCCTCGGCTAAGTACCAACTGGCATCACTAGACACAGTTCAACGCTGAGCCATTAGGCTTATAAACGACTAAGCGTTGACTGAAAAAAAGCTCCACAGCTTGCAACATCGGCGTAACGTAGTGGCCTGCTTATCGGTGTTCTACAGATTGTACCAAGAAGAGTGTTTACAAGAACTCTATGCAATGATCCTGCCGTCCCCTTTCCATTAGTGGACATCTAGTCGCACCGCAGGCTATCTTCCACATGTGGTGGCTATACCAACCTGTCGCACAAAGCGGTACGCTTTGTTATGCGAACAGCTAAAGTGTGGAACTCCTTGCCGCGAATTTTATGAAATAACTGACGTGTGTATATTAATAATGCCAGTTTACAACATTAGCTCGTGATTCAAGTTGGCAACCCATTTGCGATTTATCAATCAAAACAATATCTATCATATAATCTTTGTTAGGATGAAATAACAGATGAGGGTATATATTTCTTAGACCGGATCTCGTACTATTTTCTAGTAGTGACTAGAGTGCATAGGCTGAGTGGATATCTTCTGGGTGCGCTCGTTCCATCGTAGGCCTCATCAATGCTTTTTAAGCGGCGGTAGCCTAATGGCTAAGGCAACGGTCTTGCAATCGTGAGGTCGCGGGTTCGTATCCTACCCATTATACTACCGACGTGAACCCACTCCTAACACAAGCGTTTGAGCTTAGCTGAAGGGGTTAACAAGATTGCTAGTAATGTGGGACTCAAT
The DNA here is from genome assembly GCA_945859575.2 of Herminia tarsipennalis. NCBI lineage: Eukaryota > Metazoa > Arthropoda > Insecta > Lepidoptera > Erebidae > Herminia > Herminia tarsipennalis. The sequence continues at coordinate 10,663,921 of OX243851.2, forward strand.
CCCACATTGCTAGTTATCTTTAAAAAAAAAATGCTTTCCAATCAAGCATGATCGAAGCCAAGAGCAAGATATAATAAAAACAATGGATTCTATAGAAACTTACTATCTACTTTACAACGTAAATGTATTATTAGACCTTCTCCAAAGTTGACCCTTATAGGATGACTCGATGATTCGTGGAAATAATGACATAATATGGCACACAAGTGTTATTTTCCAATAACTTGACTACATTATTATACTTTTCTTTTGCAATGCCTTCTTCTTTACGTGATTGTGTCTAAAGAAGGGTAATGTTTTATCTGGGACTGTTACTTATAGAAGCAATCTTGAAAAGTGTCAAGTCATTTCTGAGTTATATTATATTATGTTACTTTGTCGACAAAATTGAATGATTTAATAATATCTTGGGACAACTCACACAACGCTATCTGATCCCAAACTAAGCAGAGCTTGTACTATGGAAACCAGACAACTGATAAACATACTTATATATTTCTAAATACATACATATTATAGATAAATAACACCCAGACACAGAATAAACCATCGTGCTCATCGCACAAAGTTTTATCCTGGGTGGGGATCGAATCCCCGACCTCTTGCGTAGCAGTCGGATACACTCCCACCGCTCCACAGAGGCAGTCAGATTTTGTTCAAAGATGATTAAAACTACCATGTGCAATGGTAGTTTTAGTCATCTCTAAACTAAAATAATTGACGCTGATAAACATTGCTAGAAATCTTTCTTGCTTTTATTTTCTCTGACTTTACCATGACGAACTTGGCATTAGATACATACTAGCGTTGCCAGACGACTCGTATTTCTCGGAATGTCCCGTATTTTAGGCATATTTTTAAAAGTCCCGCCGGGAGAAATTATATCCCGTATTTCAACATTATTCGATTAAAATACACACCGCGTCGCGCATTACTCCTACGGCTATCTGCGCTGCGCGCGCACAAGAAATCACCAAATAATTATGAACATTTTCAAAAAGCTGCAGAACTTTTAAGGATCGATCAATAAAATATGGAGGACTCGTTACACGAAGAATTTCAAATTATTAGAAAAACCTGGCAATTGCAACGTCTTTTGGTAACAAAAGCATGGGTGCTATTGAAAAGTGGAAGAAAATAGTGGAATGATTTTCCAGCTGTGGAATCCCTAACATTTTTCTAATTACTTAATAGATAAAGTATCCCAGGTTCCAACTGTTTTGTAGAGGGGATAAAGAGGAATAGAGGACAAAATCTCTGGATATAATAAAGAGTGAATTAATGACAGTTTTCAAATGCTGCATGAAATTTTTCAAATATGTAAAATCAAATAAAGATATATTAAAACTGACACCATCTTCTTTAAAATCCATACTTCCATACTAATATTATAAATGTGAAAGTAACTTTGTCTGTCTGTTACACTTTCACGCTCAAACCGCTAAACCGATTTAGATGAAATTTGGTATGGAGATAGTTTGAATCCCGGGGAAGGACATAGGACAGTTTATATCGCGATAACCAACATTCACGCGGGCGGAACCGCGGGCGAAAGCTAGTAAGCAATAAAAACAATATAAAATACACTAGCTGTCCCGCGCAACTTCGTATGCGTAAATTTTCCCCGTTTTTGCAACATTTCACGTCGCTATTTCGCTCCTATTAGTCATAGCGCGATGTTATATAACCTATAGCCTTCCTCGATAAATGGGCTATCCAACAAAAAAAGAATTTTTCAAATCGGACCAGTAGTTCCTGAGATTAGCGCGTTTAAACAAACAAACAAACAAACTCTTCCGCTTTATAATATTAGTATAGATGTCCCGACAAATAATATTAAATACCGTTTTTTGCCAAAATGAGAATTTGTCCCTTATAGGATGAAAAAAAATCTGGTTGCTTTTGCTTTTGCTAAGTGAATAAAGAATTTAGTTTTTAATAGCTGTGCCCCGCGGTGTTATCAGCGGTGTTAATCCCGGGTATCAGCTAACTCCATACCAAATTTTATTAAAATCGCTCCAGCCGTTTCGACGTGAAGAAGTAACAAACATACACACTCACATACTCACAAACTTTCACCTTTATAATATTAGTGTGATTATAGAAATAAAAAGTCAACATACATATGTATCTGTCCCAGTTCCTTTCTAAGCTGCCCTTGATGGAACACATCATCATCCCCTTCTTCTCGCTCCATCCTATCGAGCCCATGTTCATCTTCGTCTCCAGACCCGACCCACTCGTCCTCACTGGTCAGCTCAGCTTCCTGCTCGAAGAAGTCTGTTCCTTTCCGTTTCTTCTTAGGTTTATCTGGCTTTACTTCAATCTGTAATGATATAGAACAAGATTATGTGACTTAATATTAAACAACCTAAATTATTACAAAACAAAAAACCCGACTGCTTAAAATTAAAAACTGAAATATTTTGATGTATCATCCCCACAACTGAGACGCATCTAAAGACACCTCGCAAGCTAAAACCAATCAAACCATTTAGGCTCTAGGCTTCTAAAGCGTGCCAAAAAGATATACATACGTACATACTCGACAAACATACATAACCTTCTTTAAAAACTACAAATTTTAGTAGTTGATTATCTTGAAAACGCATCAATAAATTTCTACCAAACAAACCTTAAACTGAGAAGTACATAAGTCCAGTCCAAACGAACCCGAGACTTCCGTATGCCAGATGGCGCATGCAAGGGCCCAACTCGCGAGCATGAAAGGATATAGAAATTTGAGGTCTAGTAACATAGTCCAGATAGGTGGTTAGATTCCGGCCCTGGTTTGGCATACGGAAGTCTCGGGTTCGATTCCTGGGACCGGACTTCAAATTTTTCTATCTCCTTAAAAAATACAATTATTGTGAAGTAATTGACAAGAAATGCCTATAAAATTACTATAAACTGAGAAGATTGAATTGTTGATTGCAAAATTGACGTCAATAGTTCAATGATTATCCAGTATTTTAGGGTCATAATGCGCCATGTGAATTTTAATACGAATAAAAATACTACAAATATCAAAAATAAAACCCTATATCTTTCCCGCAAAGAACCTATTTCAGTAACTACAATATCTACCTGTACCTTAACTTGTTGCCTTCTTTAAAAAAACAATTAACAGTTACCAATTCATATAATACCTCATTTTCTTCAGAATCATATTCCACCACTCTTTCAGTATCATCTTCTAAGTCTGACATATCATCAATACCTTCTTCTTCAAAGCCTTCTTCGTCGTCTTCCTCATCATCTGAAATGTGATAAGAAGAATTAACTATCTGTAATAATATCAATAGCCTCCAAATAAACCCTTGTTTAGGCATTCCATAGTGTTGATAAACTTACAAGACTTGTACACATTATAAAATTAGTACCTGGATGACCGAGCTTCGCTCGTTATTTTTTTTAAACGACGTTTTCCAAAAATGAAACCTAGCTAGATCGATTTATATCCCTCGAAAGCCCCTACATACTAAATTTCATAAAAATCGCTGGAGCCATTGCCGAGATCCAGATTATATATATAGGTATATTTATACAAGAATTGCTCGTTTAAAGGTATAAGATACAGCGTGGTGACCCAAAAATATGGCATACGGACGGAAAGTACCTTAAATATTGTAGATAGAACATTTTACAGAAAGAAGAATTCATTTAGATTTTAATAATAAATCGAACTGCATTGAAACTTTCTTAAATAATCGCCTGTCTGAACCGGGAATCGAATCCGCCTAATGTGAAAACCGGACAATTGCATGTCGGGCAACGCACAATGGTTCCGTAGTTTTTCTTAATAAATAAATAAATAAATAAGTAGTTCGTAGTCATCCGATTAATGCGGCTTAAGAAGTGGTTTTCTGTTGTTTTAGTTTTATACTACTAACAACATTATTTTTCAATGGAATCTGTACAAAAATTTTGTTACTTCTTACTTGGACTGCGGTTACTCGTTAAGTTGTAAAGCCTACTTAGCTGTGATAGTTTGCCTTTAAATTTCACTATACATATACATACGACTACCGTGAATTATTTCACATACCCAACATCAACTATTTAGCTAGCAGGGGTGGGGTGAGGGGGACTTGAATCTAACAAAAAATTGCACTTTAAAGTTTAATGTTTTACCAGCGGAATTTAAATCGAAAAATGGTCTTAACAACTCCTGTGTTTTTAAAAGACCTATGTAATGATACCCCACAGGATGGGATAGGTAAGAAAAGAAATCACACCATCACTTTAGCCTAAAAAACTTTTTTTTTAAATTTTATTTTTTCCCTTCGTCGGCGTAAGTAATGTGTATCCATGCAAAATTACAGCCTTCTAGTACTAACAGTTTCGAAGCTAAGCTGCGGACGGATGGATGCACATGGCAAAACTATAAGGGTTCCGTTTTGACATTTTGGCTATGAAACCATAAGAAGCATAATCCTGTATTTTTTACCAGACTGTAAGGAAGGGTTATGTTTTTCGCGCGTATCTTGTATGCATACATACAAGATACGCGCGAAAAACATAACCTTTGTGTGTAATTTTCTTTATTACCTGATATCTGTATTACTAATATCTGTCTATTACTAATTTCATCAAGACTTATTAAATTAATGAACTCAATGAACTTAGTGAAGTGCCTCCAACTGCATGAAATTATATAATTATGTAGGGGATCTTGTTTCCATATTTATTTTTAATTTATCACAGCTATTGTCAAGTATTGAAAATTGAAAAATGAATGGTTGCTAACTAACTTTTTTAGAATTATAGTGATAATCATGTTATACCTTTTTGAAATGCTTAAGAGACCTTCAATTTGATACCCATATACCCGTATTCAAAACAACTTTTTTTTCACACCTTACAGCCGCCATGTTTGATTTTTTCAAACGTCACATATCTAATAACACTTGGGCGATCAAGACAAATCTAACGACGTCTTAATTGTATAAATCCGTTCAGTGGATTGTGAGACATCAGGTAATAAAGAATATTAGATACATACAAGATACGCGCGAAAAACATAACCCTCCCTTACAGTCGGGTAATAAAAGGTATAGTTAAAATAATAAATACGTAAAAAAATAATCTATTTTCCAAAATGGTAACGGATATTAAAAAAAAATAGTATAAAGAACAAACAAAGTTTTGAAGAAATAAATTAAAAATAAAGAATCACAAAAATTTAAAACTACGTATCAAATATATCGCAGCCGCAGTAGCCTAATGGCTACTACATCGGTCTCGCAATCGTGGCCACTATACTACCGACGTTAACCCACTTCTAACACAAGCCATAGAGCTTAGCTGCAGGGGTTATCAGGATTGCTAGTCATTTAAAAAAAAATACAGCATGCAATAAGTCAATATAAGTATATAAATATTATATAGTACTAATATTACTATTATTAAAACAAATAAATATTTACCTGAGATTTGCAGCGCTCTTTTTTCAAGTTTTCTTTTCTTTAATTTTTTCTTCTTCTTTCCTTCATCAGCCACCATATTAGTTTCATTAGTCTCATCATCAGAATCTATTATTAATCTCTTTTTCATTTGACTATTTTCTATTAATACATCTTTTTTCTGAGTAGCACCAGTGAAGTATATATTTGGTTTGGGTTTATCAAATTCAGGGTCATCTAACTCATCAAGAATATCCCTTAAATTTTCATCTTTATTTGACTTTTTAATGAATTCTTTAGGATTTTTGTCACTATTTACTGACTTATTGTTATCAGTAACAGTGTCATTATTTTCTACAGGTAGATTTATCTTTTCTGAAGCAGTAACAGTTTCAATTTCTCTAGAACTGTCTTTAGCAATTTCATTATCATCTATGTGAGTATCTGTAACAGGCTCTGTAGCAAGGTTTTCATTGCTCTCTGATATAAATTCATTATCATAAAAGTTCCCAGTACATAAAGCTAGAATATCTTCGCCAATAGGTTGCGATTGTGACGACTGTGTTACCGGGAGCTGCGATCCGATTACGCTTTGTGAAAAGCCATCGGTAATACCATTTAGATTAGGCTGAAAAGTTGTATAAGAAAATTATAATAACTTTTTATTTATTACTTAAGTTAGCAATTGTTAAAAAAATCACAGAATATATAATTTTATGATTAATGCAATAGGCTAGTTTCCAACTAGTCATAATAACAATTCTTAAAGAAATGTCAAAACACAGATTTTAAGCAGATCTCATATATATACCGGACAATGACTTGACTTGACTTTATGTCACTATTTTTTTATAGTCAAATCACTTCTTTTATGATATGACTAGTTGACCCTTGCAAATTATTTTTTGTTAATTTTCCTTGTTTTTGCAATTCATACAAAAATACTAATATAAGTAGCGATTAAAAAAATAGATACTTTACTACCTATTCTCATATCTCACAAATTATATAAAAGAGAACATTAAAATTGGTCGAGTCGTTTCGGAGGAATTCTATGATCGATCACAAACATCGTGACACGAGATTTTTATATAGAATTATCATATTATATACTTGGCCGGTGACAGGCGATACAAAATGCACCTTCTCCCTTCGTAAGCGCATGTTAGATCTGGCACTGCCATTTGCCTCTCGTGCCCCCACCCCCTCAAAATATAATCCTGGATCCGCCCATGATGATGGCAACGTATGACGTCATCGTGTTTTATTTCTTACAAACTACAGAATGTGTCCTTTCATAAAATGACACATGAGTACCTACAGTAGATTTTAAAGAAGTATTTACAATACTTACATCATGACAGGGCTGTAAGGGACATAGGAAGTCATTTGGCTTAGCACTTGAAATAGAAAATGTCTGTGTGCCTAGCATTTCATCGCCTGTACCTATGTCTTTATTTTGATTTAGTGCAGTACTTTCTTGACTTGTAAATAAGTCATCTGATGCTGACTTGTGCCTCTGAGCCAATTGTATTACATCATCTGCAATATTAAGTAAAGATTTAAGTCATTAGATTTTTGTTTGTATATTTTAAAATTATTTTCTTTAATATTTTAGTTTTATTGATTAGCGATAACGTCTTATATATCGATGACCGGTTGCACGAACGAAAGAGTGTCACGTTCCTCCTGCTGATAGTATCAGCCTGTAAGCGAATGGCGATTGCAGCGACATACGACACAATTGGAACTAAAGCTGTCACATGCATGGTAGTTTATTACAATGTCATCAATGTTTTCTTATGACGTTATCACGTAAAATTATCGTCCGTAAACCGATTATTGCTTTACGGCCGGTTTCAATAACCTATCTACCGATAGATTTGGCTACTAGAGGTAGAATTTTGACATATTTTGTATGGAGCTTATGTCAAATATATAACTCCAGTAGCCAAATCCATCGATAGTTAGAGTGGCCTAAACCCATTGTTGGATGATTTCAAAATCTTTAACGGAAATAGGTCAACACTTTAACATTCTGTCTATTTATGGAATGTTAAAGTGTTAACCTATGTCCATATACATTTATTTTATTTATTTATTACCATTTAATGTACAGCAAAGAATAAGTTACGTTAATAGCTGCAATAGTATAAACTGTGACGCAGCCATTAGCCCACATTGAAAAATAATTAAAGTATTCTTTAAGCATTGTGGGAGGTAGAAATGTAGAAATCATAATTATTGTATATGATCATATTATTACAATTGTATTCCTACCTTTTCATTAACATGACGTAAACTAAATATCTTACCTTGAGATGATCCTTGAACTTCACAAGAACTTACTATTAGTTCAACATCATTGATTTCATTGCTATCTTTCTCTGCAGTTTCTATCTTATTCTGATTCACTTCTATATCTTTAGATTCAGATTTTGTTTCATCCAATTTATTTACATCATCTTCATCATCAGAATCTTCAAATGCCTTGATAATTCTACCTTTTTTAGGTTTAGAAGTCTGCTCTTCCTCTTCTTCAGATTCTGACGATTCTTCATCTTCACTAGATTCGTCATTATTATCGTCTTCAACAATATCATCACCTTCTTCAATAGCATCGTGAGTTTCTTCACCTTTTTCTAACTCTGGATCATTTTCTTCATCATCCGTTTCTACAGCTTCATCATCAACCATTGGATTATGTTTCCTTGGTTTATCTTTAATCTGTATGTCATCTTCTACCAATTCTTCTTCTTCTTCACTTTCTGAACCACTCTCTTCTTTTTCTTCCTGTTTATCTAGCTGAGCTTCTATCTTCTCTATGCTATCATCAGCGTCTTCTCCATCATCTAAAATGGCATCCATCTCCTGATGGAGCTGTTTCTCTTCTTCAAGACGTTTCGCCCATTCTAAAGAACGTTTTTCTGCGATTTTTTCTTCCAGATCATGTTTTAATTTCAAATGTTGAGCCCCAGGTTTTAATCTGTAATTTAGAAACATGTATATGTTCGTAAACTTTCGCGATTTGTACACATTATAGAATTTTATAAGCTACGGGTCTTAATCTCGTAAGTTAAAAAAACGTCGGGCAATAACAAAGGTATTTAGCCTTAAAATAAAATATTTACACGATTAAGACCCGTAGCTTATAAAATTCTATAAAAAAAAAAATTCTTACTTTTTCTCCTTTTCTCTTTCAAGTTCTTCTGGTGTCTTAAGTTTAGCAAAATATGTAAAACGTTCTTTCAAAAGTTCTATACCAGAACGCTTTGGCAAAGTGTCAGTACTATTTAAATCTATGACCATACCAGGACCACCTGTCAGTTTAGGTTGTATTGAAAGTGTATCTTTTAAAAGCAGTGGAGAATTGATGTTATCAACATTATCTGAAAAAAACATAATAAAATAAATTTGCATGCTCCACTGCACTTCACATAATTTAAGATTCATTGATATTTTCCATACTTTATACCTTTCATGATTTCAGCATTTTCAATAATTTTATCAATATCTTCCATATTCACATCATCATCTGAAAAGAAGTCATCCTGTTTATCATCTTCCCCAATGTCCATTTGGTCAAAACTAATATTTTTTGCATTCTTAACTTCATCATTTTTGTTTGGTACATCATTTAAAACATTTGCTGCAACAGAAGACTCCTCTGTGGCATTTTCTGTATACTGTAAAGATATTAATTGACTGTCTTGTTCTGAACACACTTCTTGCTGTATTTGTTCTAGTGGCACATCTTTTTCAAACTCTGTTTTATCAGTGACATTACTTTCAGGATTTTTGTTAGTTGCATCATCTTTCTCATTAATATTTTCAGTCTTTTCAAGCACTACAGTTTCCTCTTCAATTGAATCATCATTATAAACTAATTTTATGCTTGTATTCGAGTCATTTTTGTTAGTCTCAGTATTCATTAGTTCATTTTCTTTTTCTACATCAATATTAGTTTCAAGCTTTTCAACTGATTCTGAAGTAACAATATCTGAATCGGGCTGAAGAGCATTAATTTCCTCACTGACATTATTTTCAATATCTGTATTTAATTCATTTGTATCTTTTACTACATTATCACATGGTGCTTCAATATTAGTGTTAATATTTTGTTCTCCATTTTCAGTATTTTTGGGAGTAGGTTCTTCCAGATTCTCATCAAGTTCTGGTTCAGCTGTATCTTCTTCTTCTGATTCACTTTTGCATAATTCCATCATTTCTTTCTGCCTTTGTTCTAATTGCAGACTGTAAGTTAAGTATAGATGCTTTATATTTTTTTCAGCTTATTAATAGCAAGAGATTAATCACTTGCTATTAAAAACCTTATTAAGGCACTGGCAGTCTATTACCTACTTCACTACATATACACTACCTACTTCACTACACATACAATAGAAGCTACAAGATTTCTTAACTGGCTATCAGTTGGCTCTGGCTCTTGAAGTCGCACAAAGGATGCTAGGTCTAATCTAGGGTTGTAGTTACACTAGCTTAACTATAATAAGTTATAATTAAGCTTACAGTATTTAGAAACCTGCATCTGGTCTGGCTTACTTTATGTGACTTCAAGAGCCTGAGCTGAATGCAAGGGTCAGGGGTGTATCTTCAGGAGTTGCCTCTATTAGGTCTTGTGTCCTAAAGTTTAGCCTAATTGGTCTATTCAATCAGGACTTAGGTAGACGCTGAAGATATTGTACCCTAGAACAAGTGTTTCATAAAGTGGGTCCCACGGAATCCAGGAGTTCTATAGAAAAGTTACCAGAGTTAATTTTGTTAATTTTTTTTAGACATTTAGATAAAATCATTATTAAGAACAAGAAAACATGTTGAATAGTTCCATTGTGAATTGGTAACAGTTTCGTTTTGGTAATCCAAATGAAATGGGAGTTATCATATAGTACACATATGGTAAGTGTTGGTCCTGATTCTGGGTGTGTGTCATAAAAAAAATATTTATATAGTTCTCTGTGATATAATATTTTGGTCCCTTTTTATGGGAGTTGACCTTTTAGCCTTTGAATGGCCCTGGTCAGATTTATATAACAAAAACTTAACAATATCAGATTTTCAGTTACGTAAATCCGACTAAGGGAGTCAAAAAGTGCAGAGAAATTAAAGGCTCTACAGATCAAAGATTGTGACATTCCTTTACACTCTACTACTACTACAATACTTACGCATATTGTTTCAGTTGTTCTTCATTCATTTTGATAGGTAAAGCCTTCCCATCTGAAGCAACTGCCGGCTTCCTTCTAGACATGATGTCTTTTAAGGATAAAGCTTTTGGTCTATGGTATGGAAGGGAAACAGCTTTTTCTCTCAGCATCCTGTTAGATTCACTTTTTATTAACTGCATATTTTCGATTGCTTGCTTTGCTGACATCTACAAAAGACAGATTAAGGAATAAATAGAATAATAAATAGATTAGGCTGAGATCTAGGGGCTTGCCATTGGGGCCCTGTACCAAAATTAGGTGCCAAAGGCTCAAATAACTAATGTGTGTTTGCACACTAATTCGCAAGACATAAGGCAATTCATGTTACAGAGCAGTTGCTAGTTTTTTTTCTCATCATTTTATTCCTTTTTGCTGGCAAACTTCACATTAAATGTAGAGAAATATTCTGAATCAGAATAGCATGCTAGAACTTAAATTAATAAATAATTTTATGTCAACAGTTAGTTACTTAATATTAAAATCAGCATGTTTCTGTCTCCAAATTCATGGCAGATGAAGTAAAAGTGTCCTAGAGTGACTACACCCCGTGAGGTGGACCAAGTGTAGACCAACTTCCAGATGGTCTGATGGTGTAAGAGCAACCATTAGTCATCTATGGCTCCGACTATGGCTATGCGCCGAGAGGTAATCTATTGGAGAGACATATGACCAACAGTGTAAAAAACAGTGCTGGAGAAGATGACCACCTTGATGCTTTCAGTTGCTTTGCTATTCTAGAAAATAGTGTTGTGCTATTTCTAGAAAATTGACCCTGGAGTTTAGGTATTAAAATCAAATAGGTATATTGTGTATTTCTTACCCTCATTGGTTTAGCTTCAATCATTTTTGTAGATTTTTGTGGCTTTTTCTGTTTTTGGCTTGGTGCTTTTTTAACAATGTTGCTCTCCTCATCAGATGTATCAGGATCACAAATGGAAGGAATCATTGTCATACTTTTTTTAATGTTCTGTGGAATATCAAGGTGTTTTATCAATGTACTTGTAACACAATTTTATATTATGATGAAGAAGTCTATACTTCTAGGATAGAGGTCCTAATCTAAAGTGATGCAGCACATAATATGCATCTATCATACATCTAAACCATTCAGAACAATTTTGACTGCCTTGGTGGTAATGTGCTCTACTACGAGAGTTGTCTTCTATAAAAAAAATGTAATTGAATAATACCTTAAAAAAATATATATAATAATTTTTGACCGATTTTGACATAAATTGCTACCTCTCGCCCCACCTCCCTCATGCGAGCAACTCACACTTGACTAGTGTTGAGTATTTGACTCAATGTCAAACTCAGAGAAGGTGCGGGGATCCACAATATCTCACCAGAGGGAGGGGAAGTTCCTAAAGTCGCCACCTTAATCATGTAATTTAAACTCTGTGGTAATTTTAAAATAATTAATTATGTTCAATTTTAATAGACTCTTTATACTGATTTCTTCTTATTTCATTTCTAGATTGTTCTTTTTATATCTTATAGTAAGTCACGGAATTTAGTGTGCCTCTTGGCAAAGGCCTCCTCCTACAATTTTCACTGTTTTCAATCCCTAGCAACTCTCCTCCAGTTTGGGCCTACTGTGAGATTCAGGAGTGGGAAAGAGCTAAAGGAAGGCAAAAGAAAACAATGGGAGGACAACCTGAAAAAGTCAAGTTACTTACAAAATAAACAATAAGTTGTAGTTTAGCAATGAGTGAGAAAAATTATACAGACCTCTTTGATATTGGTAATAGAACTCATGTCATTATCCGAACCTTCAGATTCTGAATTATCATGTTCAGAAGATTCTTTATCATTCAAATTCTGTGATACACTGTGTTTAGTCCGTGAACTCAGAAGACCTTTAAATTTCTGCTTTAATTTGTTACTTTTATTTATCATTCTCATTTGCTGCTCACCATTTTTCACAGTTTCATGCTCCTTGGTATCAGAATCAGAACTACTTGCGCCTATTTGTATTCTAGATTTTGTTGGCCTATTTTTTATTGGAACACTAATATCGGAAGTATCAGAGTCAGATTCACTACCACTTTTACTTGCTAAGTCTTTCTTTCTGTTGTTGTCAGTATGAACATTCTCTTTCTCAGTGTCGCTTTCGGAGAATTGTTGGACTCGTTTTCTATTTCTTTGTACAGGAGTCGCATCTTCATCACTGCTGTCATCATTACTTAGAATGCGAGACCGTTTAAGAGGCGATATATCCCGAGAGTTCAACTCAACCAAGATATTTGCATCACCAACATTATGGATGTGATTCTGAGCGACACAGATGTCTGTCGATTCTTCCATTTTGTAGCTTTCCTGTCTGTATTAATGTAAATGCACTAGCGCAATAGTACTAAAATGAACCAGCCATTATCAATTACAACTAAGAGTTCTGTCAGGTTTAATCTATTTATTGTTACAAATAAAACGATATACAAAGCACAAGAGGAATTATTAACCCAAAATGTTCGCGCCAAAACATCATGTCAATTTCATTTTATTTGACAATGTCAAAATGTCAAGAGCGACCATAGAAAAACAACAGATTAAAAAGTAAACGATGCCGTAATGCATGGAGGTATTACGTCCATGCATTGTGGCACGGAACACGGAAGATCATCTAGTGCTTAGCCAACTATCTGGCCGAAGTTCAGCAAACATAATGGACCTTTCTTATAACTATTAATTAAACAGCGGCCTGTATATCTGCGTCGAAGAGGATTTTGGATGCCACTATTGACACATGACACTATTGACAGCTTGTGAAATTTGCCGCCATTTACCACCGCAATGCTTCGAAGTAAAGTTAACAAAGATGGCTCGTTCTTATCCAGCTATCACGTATTTCAGTATATTATAAACACTAAACGCAAATCTGAAAGCATATTTTCGCCATATTCACAACTCCCCAAATAAGTCCATTTATAGGGGCGTCTAAGTTTTGGCCGGACAACATTGCAGAAAATAGATCGCTCAGCAATCGTCCGGCAGCCATCAAATCAATATTGGGAAGTACTGACATGTTGCCGGGCATAGCAGTGCCGCCACTAATTGCCGTAAAAAATGACCCGTTTAGACACCCCTTTATAATCATTCGACTTGGATTTTCTATTGTTAGGCCCACAAGCAAGTGAAATGAATGAAACCGCGGTTGTGAGCGCAATCGTTGCGAATGTCAGGTGGAACGTACATTAAAACGCTTCTTTTCCAAACGCAATCACAGAATAAATAGGTAGTTGCAGCAATTTTTAGGGTTCCGTAACCAAAATGGCAAAAACGGAACCCACAGTTTCGTCATGTCCGTATGTCAGGCAGACATTTTTTTCAAAGACTACTCAATTAAATGTTGATCAAATGTGGTGAAAAGGTGTCATAAAGTAGCCGCTACTTAGTTTGATAGCTAAATAATAATATTATTATATTTTCACGACTAAGTCGTTAGGCCTTTCTTGTACATTTTGCGATTTGTACATTTTGCGTGCCGTGCTCATTTTGCGTTTTGTACATTCTGCGCCGAAGGGCAATGACCCATAAACTTAACAGCTAACACAATTCCTGCACTATAGCAACACTTGCGGCGAGCGTCGGATGTGAATGCACAGCTTAGTGCGATCTGACCTGACACGATCTCAGTCATTTCACAAAAGCAGCATCTTCTTTTATTTGAAGAAGAAGAACTAGAGTCTGAAAAAGCAGAATGGCACTCACTGCATGCCGCACACAATTCATCTTAGCGGCGCCGTTGTCAGTTTGCGAAGCAAAATTCACATCTCCACCTTGTACCGCGTCCCAGCTCAATCTCAGCGACTCAGCGAGGACCAGCTTACCTTTCTGCATCCTTCGCGCCATACAAATATGATACATCTCCGTTCAGTGGTATTCATACATCTCGTCTCCACTCAGTTTCAGTGAAGACGTGGATAGTATCCAAAGCTGTGTGGAGACGAGATGTATGAATAACAAAACTGTCTTGGTTGTTTAAAATTATGACATTACTAGCTGTACCCCGCGGTGTTACCCGCGGTTTATTAGCCTATGTTTTAATCCAGGGTGTCAGCTAACTCCATACCAAATTTTATTAAAATCGCTCCAGCCGTTTAGACGTGAAGAAGTAACAAACATACACACTCACATACTCACAAACTTTCGCATTTATAATATTAGTGTGATGTGATTACCCGCTCCGCTCGTCGTCTCGTCTCCGCTAATGGAGTCCGCGTCATAAAGTGGTGTCCGCCCAACGACAACGCTCATAAAACGCCAGTGAAATAGCGGCTTAAGTAGGTACCTACTTAAACTGTTTTGATTTTCATGGTGTATTGGTTACGACTGCCTCTTTGGCGCGGTGGGAGTGTATCCGACTGCTACGCAAGAGGTCGTGTACATCGTCGTACATTAATATTATAAAGAGGAAAGATTTGTATTTTTGTATGTAAAAAGTTTCGAATAAACTCAAAAAGTACTGGACCGATTTTAATAATTATTTTTTGGTTGGATAGCCCATTTATCGAGGAAGGCTATAGGCTATATAACATCGCGCTACGACTAATAGGCGCGGAGCAGCGACGAGAAATGTTGCAAAAATGGGGAAAATTTACGCATACGAAGTTGCGCGGGACAGCTAGTCTATAATATGTATGTTGTTAAAAATATATAAGTATGTTTATCGGTTGTCTGGTTGCCATAGTACAAGCTCTGCTTAGTTTGGGATCAGATAGCTTTGTGTGAGTTGTCCCAAGATATTATTATTATATTATTTTTGGTTGAACGTATGTTAGAATTGGTTAATTACTCGAACTTGCCGACTTAATTCCTTTGTTCCAGTATTTTTATCTCGTTGTTAAATTTAGCAAGAGGTGATAATGAGTTTTATTAAACCGCAATAGTATTATAAAAATAAAATAAAACATTTTTCTTTTATCTATGTAATGTGCCTAATAAATAAATTACATGTTTTTTTTTAAACAAATGAGACCTGAAAATTGACGTAACCATTTATGCTAATTTTATCGAGCTAAATCAATATTAAATACTTAAATTGAAATCACGCACACACACAATTTAATACACTATAATAGCCACTTAAACAATCATTCAATAATCTTGATAATAGTCAAGAGCATTAACGTCAGGTATAGAATCTTTTTTTGATATGACAGCCTCACAAATAACTGCTTCTGCAGTTGTCAGCAAGGATGCAACACTACTTGCATCTGTTAAAGCTCTTCTGACGACCTTAGTGGGATCTATAATGCCTCTTTCCATCAAATTCGCGTACTCATTATTTAAGGCATCATATCCAAATTCTGGACCTAAATCTTCTACTTTTGAAACAACGACTGAACCATCGTATCCAGCGTTTGAAGCAATTGTTATGCAAGGTGTACGTAAGGCTTTTTTAATTATATAAATGCCTGTAGCTTGGTCATGATTTACTGGCTTAAGTTTCTCTAAAGCTGGTATGCATCGGATAAGAGCAGCGCCACCGCCAGGTACAATGCCTTCTTCAATCGCAGCTCTTGTTGCGTTTAGTGCATCATTAACCCTGTCTTTCTTTTCATTTACCTCGACTTCATTACTACCTCCAATATGTAAAACCGCCACACCATTCTGCAATCTTCCTAATCGATCAACGAGTCGTTCACGGTCAAAATTGCTAGTAGCTTCTTCTATTTCTTCTTTAATTTGCTCGATTCGCTGTCTTACTTCAGTCATATCACCCTTTCCTTTTAATAAAAGAGTTGAATCTTTTGTAATTACTACCTCACCAACCTGCCCTAGACTTTCAATTCGACAATCCTCAAGTCGGATCAAATTCGTGTCATCTTCAAATACTACTCCTCCTGTAGCAGCAGCTATATCAGCTAATGAATTCTTTCTATGGTCTCCAAATCCAGGTGCTTTTACTGCACATACCGGTAAACCCGTTTTTAGTTTGTTAACTATTAATACAGATAAGGGTTCATTGTCAAAATCTTCTGCAATTATAATAAGCGGTCTCTTACGTGCACTTGCTATCTCAAGGGCTGGAACTATTTGTTGTGCACTAAATATTTTCTTCTCAGAGTAAAGAACTAATGCATCATTATATTCAACTTTTGGCCCTTTAGTGGAATTAATGAAATATGGTGAAATATACCCTCTGTCAAATTTCATACCCTCAATTATTTCCAATTCGTCGTCAAGAGTCTTGCCATCTTTAACTGTAATAACGCCGGATTTACCTACACGATTCATTGCACCGGCAATTAACCTTCCAATACTTGCATCACCATTGGCTGATATCGTAGCCACTTGCTGAATTTCTTCAGAGGTTTTGACTGGTTTGGATATTTCTTTTAATTTATTTTTTACAGTTTCTACTGCTAGCATAACTCCTTTTCTTATTTCAATTGGATTAGCTCCTTTAGATATAGTTTCAAAACCTTCTTTAGCTATAGCCCTTGCCAATACTGTCGCCGTAGTAGTTCCATCTCCAGCCTCTTCATTTGTTTTATGCGCTACATTTTGAACGAGCTTAGCACCAATGTTTTGGAATTTGTTTCTCAGTTCTATGCCTTTAGCTACCGTTACACCATCTTTGGTAATTTTGGGTGGTCCCATTGACTGTTCAAGTATTACATTACGACCTTTTGGGCCCATGGTGACAGCAACGGCATCTGCTAATATATCAACTCCCTGAAGCATCAGAGATCTGACATCAGGACCAAATCTCACATCTTTGGCATAAGCACGATGGGTAGTGAAAACAAGTTTATAATCAAACGGCTTAACTTGCAGTAAACGGTACATTTTTAATATTAATAATATATTTTCGCCTAGTAAAATATTTTTGAAATTGACTATAAAATGCGAATCACAATGCGCGTAACGTTTCGTTTAAATTTAGAATACTGAAAATAAAAATAGGTAGATATAGTTAAAGAGAATTTAACCCTGTTCAAAAAGTTTTTATTTAACAACAAAAAAAGGTCATACCTACTATCTCAATAAAAAATAACTGTTGACCTGTGTTTGGTTTTCTTATAAATATTATTATATTTGAGGTAATTTTACGATATTGTGTTATCGTATAATCATTTTTTATATAAAAACCCATGATGGGCGTAAAAAATAGTCAAACAAAATTTACAAAATTAGAACATTTTAAAAACTCCACGACGGGCGTACGAAAGAAAAGAAAAGAATCAAATAAACTATAAAAACCCTCCCGACTAGCAGGTGGTAAGTAACCGAAAAAAAATTCGTCGGGGTCTGTCGTTTACTAAATTGAACTCAAAATAAATATTTTGCTGCATGTGACAGGACAGCGAATGGCAGACCCTGACGGATTTTCTTCGGTTACATATTACTCCTGTTAGTCGGACAGTAAGTATACAATTTTAGTTGATTCTTTTTTACGCCCGTTGTGGGTTACAAATTTTTAAACTTTTTTTTAAATTTTAAACTTTTTAGAGATTTCTTACAAAATATTAGTGTCCAACCATAGCTTCGGCTTCGGCCACCTCTAGCCAAAAATACCACCTTCAGCAAAAAAAAGTTCGCCGAAGGTTCTAGCAAATGTCGAAATTGGACGAACTGTTACAAACAATTAAGCGAGAGCGCGACGAACAAGATTTATGTGAGGCCGGGAGTCAAGTTTCTTTCAAGTTCATTTAACTTGATGGTATGATTGAGAATAATATTTTCAAAACTTTGTATTTAATTGACCAAAGTATAATAAGAAAATCACTTTATGTTTATTTATTAGTTTGCACTAGTTAAGAAAAACAAATACTCATTACTCGATCTGATTGTGATTGTTATATTACTAAACAGGGTGCCGATTTAGTCAGTCAAATCCTTGATCAGGGGGGTGATCATACCATGATACCGAACCGATTACTTTTGGAAATAAACTTATTTTAAATAAAAACTTTGAAAGATGCATTTAGCAGGACCGAAATAGACCTACTTATTTGGTATTTATCTCAAACCCATATCAATACCAGTAAACTGTCGTGGAGCGATTGTTCTGTGACTGCCTCGGTAGCGCAGTGGAATTTTGTATACACTACCACTGCCATTCCACTGATTAAATTGGCACGCTAAATATATAAAGGCAACGAACCGTTACTGACTGATTGATCGGTTAAAACACAGCTCAAATTACTAAAGGATTGCAGTATTTGATATCGGCTAAGAAAGGATTTCCCAAATTTAACCAGGGGTAAAATAGAGGTTGCAAGTACAAGTAACGAGGTTGTATTATGAAACTCCGTCAGTTTTAAAGTTAAGCTGTGAAATTTCCTATTTGGTTTTATTTAGGGAAACACGCTGAAGGGTTGTGATTACAAAAACGCTGAATGGTTTGTATGAAAAGCCGACAGTTTAGAAGTTAAATCTGTGAAATTTGTTATATGCCTTTGCGATTGTAAATAAAGAAAAAGTCAAATAAAAAGATATATAATCAAATCGAAATTTATGCTGACGCTCATTATAGGCTAGGATTGAGAATAATTAAAACATTAGAGACAAGGATTGGGGAAAATTGAATCCGAAAAGTGGGTATCACTTCAATGTTTTACTTTGAGGTTATAATTGCAATAATAACATAATAATTTGATCAGAGGACCACTTTAAAGCATAACATTCGATGTATTCTGTTGCAATATAATATTTTTAACTCATCGCAATGTTAAATAAGCACTAGATTGTAATACTTACGAATGAAATGTGATTCCTTTGGTTTTTCTTTCACTGCGGCTCTTACAGCCTAAGATGCTGCAGCCATCCATATTCCTCACACCTAAATACACTATTTTTATCGAGTCCTTTAGTTCAGTACAGAAACAATTAGTGAAATACACAAATATTCAAAGCGTTAACTTGTTTGGCACAGTTTTATTGTTCGCCACAGTGGACCAAACAGAAAAAAACGGCTACGATGATAAGGACAAAATAAAAAGTTTTCATCCTTTTCTTTTTTATTGATTACAATTCTTGTCTATCTTCTTGATGATATCACGTCGTTCCTAGTCTATACTAATATTATAAAGCTGAAGAATTTGATTGTTTGTTTGAACGCGGTAATCTCAGGTACTACTGGTCCGAATTGAAAAATAATTTCACTGTTGGATTGCCCATTTATTGATAGCTATAGGCTATATAACATCACGCTACAATCAATAGGAGCGGAGCAGTAATGAGAAATGTTGCAAAAGCAGGGAAAATTTACGCAGACGAAGTTGCGTGGGACAGCTATTAGTTTTTAATCTGAGTGCAGCCCTGTCTCTTTGATAGCTATTGTTACCAGTTATATCTGTATAATCAAAGACAAAGTCACAAAGTAGCGTTGTCTCTTTCTAGAGACTGGTCAATTTTGTGAGGTTATGGTGCAGTCCTATTTTATACGTCTATGTGTGTCTGTCAGTGTACTCACTGTCACTGTCACTCATGGTCACTCAGTTTGAATTTGAAATAGTTTGAATTTTAACGGTTGGCTGATGAAATTGAAATAAATTGAATTCTATGTGAAGTAAAGTAATAAAATTTATATACTTATACATAAGTGACGAACAAATATGAACTCATCAAGTAAACCTATATTTGTCAATTTGGAGATTGGGGATCAGCTTACATCTATATCATGTGGGCATATTATTGTGGAACTAATCAAATTCATTGCATATCAAAGACTACAAATACCTTACACGTATCAATGGCTAAAGCAAGTGGTTAATAAGAAGAAAGCATGTGAAAGTGAAGAAGTAAAGGACAGTTTTCAAGCAGAAAGGCACTTTCGTGTTGCGTCTACTGCGCTGGAAAATTTAGATTTCATACTAAAGGTTACTCATCTATTTACTTCATAACTTAATTTAATTAGTCCTGTTACTACCGACACGATGAGCAGGGTCTTGTATATTTCGTCGAGGTGGCATGGCGTGCACGTACCTTATGCGTTTACAATGTTTTTGTAATCGTTTATTATTTACGAAAGTAATTAATTTTAGGGTCGCATCTCTATGGCATGCGCGAAAGTAATATGAACCTAACTTCAATCCGGCCGAGTTATGTTAATTCAACTGTATGTACCTAGCAATTTGATTCGCACATTACTATCTTATTAATACCTCCATATAAGCTAAATTGCCTGTCTTAGGAATGGGTTTCGTGTGCGACTGAACTAAGTAGAAATTAGATCAAGTACATTTAAACCAATTGTTAAAAAAAAAAAAATGTTGTTTCTAAGAATTATCTGAAAATGTAACTCTAATAAATCTGTGACTACTAGGCCATTTCCAGCACATTAATAGACCACTTCAAGTACACTAATAGATGGGGAAGGGGAGGGATGTTATGATATGATATGCCTATCTTTACATGTATAAAATAAAGTTGCTCCTGCTGTCTGTGCGCTTAGATCTTTTAAACAAATTTTAATGCAGTTTTCAATAGATAGAGTGATTCAAAAGTAAGGTTTATATGTAATACACCATCTTGTGGGAACAGGATCCACTTGTATGAAGTTGCGGGTGTCCCCTTGTTTATCTAAAGCAAAGCCAAGCTCTTGAAGCAGTGGTAGCCTAATGGATAAGGCGTTGTGGGTTCAAATCCTACCCATACTACCAACGTGAACCCACTCCTAACACTAGCCATTGAACTTAGCTGGAGGGGTTAACAGGATTGCTAGTAATGTGGGACCATAATCCCACATTGCTAGTTAACTTTTTTTTAAAAATAATAATAAAAATGTTTAGTAACATAGTTGCTTAGTAACCAGGGTATGTTTAGTATTTTTGACATTGATTTCTCATTTTGGCTTCAGTATTTTATCTAATGTCCTTACCCAACTCCATATCTCTATAAGACTATATACCCTATGCTCTACCTATATTGGAAATTATAGGTACAGGAGTACACCATCAATAACACCATAATCAGCAGAACAAATTAACAAAAGATGAAAATATTATGTTTGGCATATTGTGAGAATGAGTCATGACTGTGGTGTCTAATATAATATTTTTTTGTTATTATTAGATATATGCCTTTAGATGCTGCATAAATGGGCTATTATGCTGTTATTGACCAGGACTTTATTAGGTAATACACTAACTGTAGCCTTTTCCACATTCCAGAGTCTCCAACAAGAGATTAACAGTCCATCTTTGCCAGATGAAGTATGCATAGCACTCGGAGCCACACCGGTGACTTGTAAAGAGGTTTACAGAGTTCTTCTGCCAGTTATGTGCCATAAGCCTCAATGCCATTCCACTCAAATTGCCAATGACCAGAAAATACAGAGAAATGTGTTTAGGTAAGAATATTCTACAATTGAAGTAATTTTTATAGGCATTTCTTGCCAATTCATTTCAAAAATGCAATTATTGTATTTGTAATATTCTACAAATCAAAGTATGCATATCTGTTGCTTTTTTATGCAAAAAACTACTGAATGGATTTTGATGAAACTTTACTAAAGTGCAGTTTATACATCATAACAGCACATCTATAATAATAATATAAAGAGGTAAAGTTTGTGAGTTTGTAATCTCTGGATCTACTGAACTGATTTTGAAAATTCTTTTACCAATAGATAGCCATGTTATTTGTGGATGTATATAGGATATATATTACTCTAAAACTAATATGATTAAAGGAATAGGAGCATCGAATGATAAATGTTGCAAAAACTAGAGAAAATGCCACTGTCACATTTATAGGTAAATATACCTATTTAAAACAATAATAATAATATCTTGGGACTACTCACACAACACCATCTGATCCTAAACTAAGCCGAGCTTGTATATAGAAACCAGACAACTGATAAACATACTTATATATTTCTAAATACAAACATTTTATAGATAAATAACACCTAGATACAGGATAAACCATGCTATCTATCACACAAAGTTTTTATCCTAGGTGGGGATCAAACCCATGACCTCTGGCTTAGCAGTCAGGGTCACTAACTACTAGACCAACAGGTCAGTCATAAAATAAAAAATCAGTCATTATTTTTATAACATTCTTATTCCCTTTTAGGATTCCATATCCAAAATCGCAAATGGTATCCTATAACTATCCCCACTGGTTTTTTACTTTTTCAATTGTAACTTATGATTGTGGCCACATATTTTCTATAGGTATCTATTAAATCCTTTTCTATTGTCTTATTGCTTTTTTACATTACTTACTGCTTTTTTCAGAACATTGGTGACGTCAGAGAAGTTGAGTCAAGTCTTCTTCAACCAGTTGGCTCCAACAAATTTGTATGTCTTCATCAAAAAGAAGTTAGTTAACAACCTTGAAAATATTCTAAACAGTGACAACTTTGTATTTACCGATGGATGTAGAATACCACGGAACTCAAAAATAGTTGTTATAGATTTAAGAACAAAAGTTCTAGATAATGTTGCGTGTTGCAATCAGTTTAATGTATTTGGTGATATGGTTAATCAGGACTTAAGAAGTCTACGGTTGGATGAATCTGAGGATAATGATGTGTACCATGAGATAGAATCAAGTGATGATATGAAATGGTACCAGTCCTCTTACGTAATGAAGGGGTTCAAAGACTGTGTTGTTAATGGAGGTTCCATTACAAACTTGTGGCTCAATTCTTGATAGTAGTATATTATAATATTATATAGACAATGTTATTCCAGTTCAGTTTCTTCTAGTTTTGGTATTGATTACAATTAAATTATTTAACTATCTGGCTGGGGCACTCGCGATGTTGAATTAGTAGTAGCACAAAATATCGAGAAAACAGAAAGTATCTCCTCATAAAATGCGCGCTCGCACACATGTCATGGATATAGAATCAATGAACGTGTGTCCGACTGCTATGCAAGAGGTCGTTGGTTCGCTTCCCACACGGTTCTCTACTTTATGTGATCAACAAATTGTTGTTCCGAGTCTGAGGTATTTTGTGTCCGTGACAGTGCGTAATTCGAAAGTTTTACCTTCTGTGCTTCCGGTATTTTGTGGTAGTGGGCATACTCCCATCATTTATCTCTTTATTCTTTCTTCTTTATTCTGGTGGAAAAGCACCCTTAGACAATGTTTAAAATCGCCTCCCCGCCTTTTTCTCCAAGGCCAGTTCTAAAGGTTGGGTGGACGCAAGTTGACTTGTTTATTTTTGAAAGACTGATGGCGATTATTTAAGGGTTAACAAGGTATTTAAAGTGAAAACTAGACTGGCAATATATTAATGCTTCAAACATGACTGTAGTACTTACTGCCTTTGCCTATGTTCATCATATGACGAGCGCTTGACGCGCGTTTACAATTTTATATGAACGCGTCGAATGCGCGTCAATATGTGAACGCTTTGAACTTTGGAAGAAGTTGTAAACGCGCTTGTATTAGCTCAACGCCCGTTCGTTTGTGTAGTAGGTAGTAGGCTTATTCCTAATACGTTAATACTTACTTGCTATAGTTTTGTCTTTGTTTTCCATTATATTTTCAACACGAAGGTGTGGTCATATTCAAAGGTTGGTATGTGCCCATGATACTGAGTGCACATACCTAGTTTTATCAAAATCGGAGTACTTATTCTAAAATTTGATTTAATATTTATTCATTTGTTTATGTATGAATGGAAAAAATATCAATTAATAAAAGTATGATTTATAAAGTTCTATAATAATCCAATCAAATTTTGTACCAGGGGAGATATTAGACTTAAAAAATGCTATAACTATGTAATTATAATGCAATCAGCTATAGCGCCATAGTAGGTGCAATACTGACAACATACCTACACTATCCGTTGGTAAAATTTGACCACACCTTTCTGTTACATGTTCTAAGTAGAAGACAATATTCGCCAGATAAAAATACTGTTATTATTAACGTATTATTGAAGGTATTTAGTATATAAGTAGTTCAATTTATTGTTATAATAATATTTTGTATACAATTAAGCACTGTTAATATGACTGACATATAAATGTTATAAGTATATTTTTACTTGTAAGAGTATTTGAATCCTATAGAAGCAAATATAGCAATATCCATGTTAGGTGATTTTGGGAAATATAAATAAAACTAATTTTGATATCATACCTATGTTTTTTGAACTAAATTTTATTCTATTGCAACGGGGATGTTAAAATACACATGTGCAAGCGATTATGTAATAAAATAACTAAACGATGACGTTAAAATATTGAAAAACATGCTGGATATTGCTATTATTGTTCTTGACAGTAGGATATTGCTGTATTTGAATCTCCTACTTTTGGATTTTGCTGGCATTGCACCGATGGACGCCATATTTAATACTGTGTATACTAGGACGTGTGAATTGTGATACTTTAATGAGGTATGTCTAGAATTATGAAATTTTATTGGCTGGGTTTAAAAAAACGCACACCAATAAATTGACAAAAAAAAATTCTTTATTTATGAACTTTTCAATAAAACAGACGCAATCAATGTTTTTTTAAGTACCTACATACAACAATAGTATGTACCTACATTTACAAAATAAAGATAATAATTATAGTTATGTGGCTAATAGAAAATTAAATTATCATGCTCGCAATTTCTTCTTGAGGTTCACAAATAACTTCTTCTATAGTTTCAGTATTATGAGTATTCATCATCTGCATTTCATCACTTGGACCAGAAATCAAAGGAACGAAAAAGTTTAGGCGCTCAATAGTTTGCCAGTTTTCACCATAATGATTGGTTAAAAGTTTACGAACATCTGATGCTTTGGAGTCATTAATTTTATTGGTAGGGAAAATTTCAATGGGATGTAAATTAATAGACAGTTTCCCTGGAAGGTTGACGTTCTTAAAAACACCGTCATCGTGTTTATAATGTATGTTTCCTTTAATAAGAACGTTTCCTTCTTTTTTAGAACGTTTTAGAACATATCGTTTGGCATTTTTAAATTGGAAGTGCCATCTTCCGACAGGCTTCATGACTCTTGCTGCGTCATCCTTCCAATTAAATACCTTGCAGTCTTCTCCTAAAATTATTATTTTTCCAAACTCTTTTATAATATCATAATATTCACCGGGATTTGCTATTATCTCCCGTTTACGTATTTCTTTTTCTATTCGCGCAAAAACTCTATCTGGGGGTATGAAAGAGTGTCCAACTATGGGAAAAACCAGCTCCATAGTCTTTACATGGCGAGGAGCCTCAGCTAGCCACTTGGTACACATTGCCAGAACTGTGGTATTTTTGTTCTGGCCGGCACAGCCATCTGCTATCAAACGTACAGTCTTTATCCCATCCAGTTCTGTATTCTGGAGTCTATGATAAACAGCTGAAGCAATTTCGTTTGAAGCTTTAGGAAATGAGTTTTCTGTCCAGCAATAGGCAAACACGTTTGATGGTTCTAATTTACTTTTCGATGATCCCTGAACTATGGTGAAATTAAACAAATTGACTTGACGAGAGTAATATGCTGATTGATCGGGGGTCTTCGGTAAACACAAATTTTTTTGGCAGTCAAAAGATAATGTAATTAAATCAGATTTTTCTTCTTTAACATAACCAAAAAAAGCCTTTGCTTTCAATTTGTGTATTCTCTGGTTTAATAATAATTCATTGCGGACATTATTGTCCGTTTCTGTTTTTATGTTTTCACCAAACCGCAAGCAAGTCGAGCATACATCGGTTCGAGGTGAACCAAATCCCAAATTGTAATTCTGGTTAAATAAATTACGGAAGTAAGACGTTTTTACCTTCAAATTGTCAATCTGTGAATTATTGTACATCAACCATAGTTTATTGATGCTAAGTTCTGCAGGTAGGTAATATCTTTTTGTTTTTCCGCGGCAATAATGTGGTTCTTCACAATTTAATTTATTTATAAAATCCATTACCGCCTTTTTTTTGTGTGTGTTCTTATGAGAAACGTGATCGCCACCTCTTTTCTCTTTGAGCAATGCACCCGTTTTAAAATATTCAGTCATCACTGATTGAACCCTATATTTGGTAATTTGGAGAACAATCAAAAAAAATTTCTGGCAAACTTTTAGACGTTTCTTAGTATTAGGGCTATACATAAAATAAGAAATTTGTGAACTCTTTGGCTTATGGTTACCAGTTGTTGGACGACGACGTTGAGTCTGTTTAATTGTGCAATGTTTTAGTATGAATGCATCTTGTTTGCTTTTATTTTTAGATTGATAAAATCTATCATGAAATGATTTAATATCATTCATTGTGATAGACAAGCACTGAAATGATTGTTTATGCTTGCATAAAGGTCTCATCGGCAACGTTTTTGGTGAATACCTAAAACAACAAAAAAAAACTATTAAAATACACTATTGACAGACAGATAAACGTTTTTTTTATATTTATTGACGGTCATCACGGACACGGATAAATGCACGGATTGAAAAGTAGCCTATATTCTTTCCCAAGCTTTAAACCATCTCCACTCTCTCTCAATTTCGTCACGAACAACCGCGCGGTTTGACCATGAAATAGACAAACATACGAACAGATTTTCATTTTTATAATATTAGGTAGTATGGATAGAAAGAACCATTTATAATCAATAACCATCATGTAATTTTTTTCTCTAGTATTTTGTCCCTAGTGCCCTCCGCAGGTTAATAACTCGACGCAAAATCATTACAATTGGTTCAGTTCAGCAATTTAGGCATAAAAAACAACATACACAAATAGTTTAAGATAATTATGAAGATTCAAAAATAAAATTGAAATAAAAATAATCGGTTACCAAAAAAGTATCAAGGCTTAAGGAATACTGTATAAAATTAGAGTACTAACCTCTGAACTTTGGTGAGATTGCGTTTCCAATTTTCGGGGTTTCGTTGACGTTTTCTTGCAGAGTTATTATTTACAGGGACCGGAGAACAATCCATCTTTACGATGTAATAACTAGATCACTTCAAAACTCGTTAAAATATAGGAATAATTATCGAAATTAGAGCACGTCTTTACGCCGTTCAACCGTTTTCGCCATACTGAATAACGCTCCGTGATTGGCTAGTTGGGACTTTGCTGCGATTGGTTTTGACAGGCTTGGATATTGCTCTTTTTGCACCGAACATTCAAAGTTCAACTACTTTTTATACGGGATATTGCTGTTTTAGGAGCACTATTACTTTAAAAAAACGTTTGAAATTTTACACAGATGGTGGCGCTATCATCAGTGTCATTTGAGAAAAAAGTGGATATTGCTGTATTTGCTTCTATACGATTCATTTCTTACAAACAATATTATAAAAAGAAGAATTAAATAAATCGTCATTATAGATTTTAAGTATAGACATGCCTTTTAAGACTTAGTACAATAATGTGCCATGCAAATGTTTACTTGTATTTTTGTAATGTTAAATATTGATAAGGTTAACTCAATAAATTAATTGACTGCTAAAATTTGGTTTGTTTTTTAATAGGGTAGCTTTTCCAAGCTATTCCAAGCCCAAGGTTCACAAAAATGCTTTTCTATTTATACACGACTGCTCCAAAAAAGGCAGGCGCAAATCCAGCATTTTATTCGGGCAGGGGGACGCATTGGAGGGTGCAAATTACTCAACACCGGCCAAGTGTGATCAACAGCAACCAAATGTATGGCGAAGACAAAAGAATTCAAGAGTGGAAGAGAGGGAACCATTGCTTCTGTTGACCCTCCTTCCTGTACTATGGCAACCAGACAGCTGATAAACATACTTAAACATATATTACTTTATATAAATTTTAAAGCATTTTGTTTGATAATTTTATATATATCATATCATATATTATGTATATTCGAAACGGGCGGTAGCCTAATGCCTAAGGCACCGGTCTCGCAATCGTGAGGTTGCGGGTTCGAATCCAACCCATTAAACTACCGACGTGAACCCACTCATAACAAGTCTTTGAGCTTAGTTGGAGGGGTTAACAAGATTAAAGAGATTTTAGAAGCCACATTGCTAGTTATCTTAAAAAAAAATGGACTCGACATAGGCAGGTCATCGCTGTCGGTATAGTAGCCTAATGAGCACAGAGAAACTTACTCAAAAAGAAGTGAGATGCACAACATCAGGTTATTTCAGGTCTTCGGCTAAGATAGAAACTTTAAAAAAAAACACCGGATGGGCCGTTCAATTTAAGCCAGGAAATTTTCTAAGTTTTACCCAAAGAGCATATGGTTTTCCTCTTATAAGAGGAAAACCACGTTCAATTGTTGTTCAAAAGTTTAATTATAATTAAACTTTTGAACAACAATTGAACGTGCCATCGGAATTAATATTTCAGTAACAACGCTTACGCGGCGAATGGTCGTTATAGTCTGGAAACGGAAAAGCGGCGAGATTATAACACTTCTGCCACTGAAAGGCCTGCTAAAAACCAAGTGTGAACGGACAACGATTTTGAAGAAAAAAGAAAAAATATATATCATTTTAAATGTATGGAGGAAAAATTCGTCTCTTTGGGCCGGTCGCGGTTTTAAGCCCCGACAGACGAATTTTTCATCCATACATTTAAATGTATACTTATCTATAACACAGATAATATAATACTATGCTAGTATCTATGCCTAATATTATAAAGCTGATGAGTTTGTTTGTTTGAACGCGATAATGTCAGGAATTACTGGTTCGAATTGAAAAATATTTTACTGTTCGATAGCCCATTTATCGAGGAAGGCTATACATCACGCTACGACCAATAGGAGCGGAGCAGCAATAAAAAATGTTGCAAAAACGGAGAAAATGGATGCATACGAAGTAGGACACCCTGTATAGTCCCAGAGGAAAACAACAAAATAATGCAAGCTTTTTCTAAAAGCTCATTTTTAGAGTTCCGTAGCCAAAATTGCAAAAACGGAACCCTTATAGTTTCGCCATGTCCCTCTGTCTGTCGGTATGTATGTCACCGGCATTTTACGATTATGGCAATTACCCCCAGGATCTACATAGTAGGTTCTACTGGGGAGACCCGTGCCCAGCAGTGGGCCATCATATGGGTTGATATGTATGTATGTATGTATGTATTTTACTCAAAGACTACACAATGAATATTGATGAAATTTGATGAAAAGGTGTCTTGTAGCCGCTACTTAGTTCAATAAATATTTTTAGGGGGTGCTTTTAGGCTCCACACATGTAACAGAAGCTGAAATTTTTTTTTCAGCTAACAAACCGTACGTGTTTCACATCATTCGACAGGCATTTTAAACATTTTAAGGTTTCTAACAAACTTTTTTGATTTTGAAAATAATCGCTCCAAAATCCCCCTCATCTTTTGAACCGTGTGACTAAAAAATATGAAAAACATCACGAAGGTTTAATTAATAATTTAAACTAAAACTATTTTGGAAATTATCGGATATACCGTCATTGAGTTATTGCCGAAAAACTGCGTTTTTCAACAAAAGGGCGAGCCATGAACGTATGCTCTTCTGCTGGTGTACCTAATTATTAAAGTCAGATTTTTTCATTCGTAGGTACAGTTGGATCAACGTAACTAGGCCGGACTGAAGTTGGCGACAAGTGGTTGCGCAGATGCATTTTTTGGAAGTAAATGGTGACAGGAAGCGGGGGGCGTGGGGCGGTAACTAAACCAAGAGCATTAGAGATGCGATTACGCATTACACTGTCATAATCAAATCAAGTCATGTCATGGTCAAAAATTGTTTTTCAAAGTTTCTTTAGTATTTACTGTAACTGTTCTAAATTTAAACTTTTATGAAGTGTTTTTATGTTGTTGAATTAAAATGTTGTTAGTATTTTTAATCGATTAAACATAAATAATCGTTTTCGTTAGTAATTTTAGGGTCGCATCTCTATGACATGCGCGAAAATGATAAAAACCTAACTTCAATCTGGTCAAGTTACGTTGATCGTACTGTAGTGAATTTATTTGTAACAACGGCCGCGGAACCCTACATTGAGCACGGTCCGACATGCTCTTGCCTGGTTTTTGTTTTACCTTACATTGGTGGAGTAAAGAATTACCCTGCCGTCAGTCTGCTCTAGAGTCAAGTAAGTGAGAACAAAGTTTTGTCGTTTTCCTCTCGGACTAATAGATGTTTCATGGCTTTAGTTAGGGTTGCCACCATTTTTTTGGTGCAAATAAAGTACGTTGGTTATTAAATGTCGAAAAAAGTACGTTGTGTCAAAATAAAGTACAATTAAATTTAGTTTATTTTCCTAAAATATTTTTCGTTTTTTTAACAACATTTAATAAATATGTATTCATCAATCAAGCATATTTACAGTCCGAATTTATGTTACATTTATTTTTTTTAAATAATAGGTAAATTGGATTCCGGTGAAACTAATCATGTAAAATAAAGTATTTTCGCGTACTTTATACTACTCATAATGTATATAGTACAATTACCCGAAATAAAGTACAGTACTTTATTATAAAGTGCGGGTGGCAACCCTAGTTTTGGCCCACGTCTTACAGCCGTTTCAATATTTTATCTATCGATCGATTTGGCTACTTGAGATACCTATATATTTAAGATATAATAAATTTTTGTCTCTAGTAGCCAAATCCATCGATAGATACATTATTCAAAACGGCCGGCAACGTACCTACCTATAAGCGTAGCATTTTGATTACTTCTCCAGGTAATATCACGTCAGTGGGCAATCTGTCTGATGTCTGTCGAGACTTACTTTGAGTACGTACGTGCTAAGATAATATATCCATCACATAATTATCTCAGCACGTACGTACTTACTTTGAGGACCTACATAAGTACGTATTACCTAAGGATAAGAGCTGTATCTGTTCGGGTTGACATAGGTACGTAGCAACGCGACCGAACGAGAAGTACCTAATAATAAGCTGTTCATCCAGTTCGAAATGATTAATAATAAATAAGTGCTGTTGTTAGATATAATGGTCTCTACCCAGTACACCGTATAAGAAAGAAATAAATAAATATCTTGGGATAACTCATCTCGGCCATCTGATACCAAACAGGCAGAGCTAAACTAAGGCAACTAGACAACTGATATATTTCTAAATACATATTTAAACAAATAAATTACACCCAGACACAGAATAAGCAGTCGTGCCGACATATATAGATTTATAATGGGTGGAAATCGAAGCTCTGGCTTAGATAGCAGTCAGGTACACTAACCAATAGCCTACCACAAAACTTGCCGGTTAAATTGGAAGACGTACAAAACTACAGTCCGCTCTACCGATGGTGCTAGGTATATATTGGTCTGGGAAAAGAGACCATACTACAAAAGCATACACAACGCAGATGAAGACGCTGGAATGGTCAAAGAAAAGCCCGCTGAAACTAATCTTATGTGATATGGTGACGTGACCAAGCAAGTCTTGAGTAAATCAAAACGAGACAGCGAGACACCACTTCAAATTTGGATAGTCCTTTATTTAGACATACTTACTAAAAAAAACTCAAGGTTATGGAAAGATAGAGGGTATAGGTTACGGTCGTCGTCTCGTCTGGCTTGGTGAAGTGGACGGAGACCATTACAGCTACAAGATTTTCAATTAATTCTCGAACTAAAATCACGTAGCGAGCTAGTCTCATCGACAATTTTATCTTAAGTATCTACCTAACTTACAAGTGGGCACTAAGGATATACTTTAATTATGTACTCATTAATATAGATATCGGTTGGGTTTTGATACAAAACGGTGCGACAGACGCGAGAGAGAACAAACTACTGTCATTTTTATCATTAATAATGAGTTGTTATCAAGAGCCCGCCTACTAGCGGTGGAGCGCAGGAAGCCCAGTCGACTGGTCGTTGATCAGAGAACGTCGCGTGCGCAGCTGTGCCTCGATCCGCGCGCAATTACACCGGATTAAATAAAATTAAATCACCGACACAAATTGCGAATTCACAATGAGTTTAATAAGGGAAGATGATACTACGACGCGTGATGCGCTCACGGCGAAAATTACAACAAT
The DNA here is from genome assembly GCA_945859575.2 of Herminia tarsipennalis. Taxonomy (NCBI): domain Eukaryota; kingdom Metazoa; phylum Arthropoda; class Insecta; order Lepidoptera; family Erebidae; genus Herminia; species Herminia tarsipennalis. The sequence continues at coordinate 10,696,443 of OX243851.2, forward strand.
GGTGTGTTTGTTCTCCATATCCATGGTTGTTGGATGTTTGCCGTTGCTCATATCCTTAAAATTCGACTGGTTCAAAGCCAGAGATGCGAATATGCGGAGTTCTAATAGACTGGTGAAGGGTCTGCTGGCGTTTGGAGGGGGCGTCCTGTTCGCGACCACGTTTATGCATCTGTTACCTGAAGTTGACGGAAACATTGAATTGTTGCAAGGTCAGTAAAATAAGTATATGTAGATATTTAATATTTATTTTGTGAATGTAAACATGTAGTATTTACTAACATAATAACTATATTTAGATTTTTTGTTGATTTTGTCGACAACGTTCTAATTTTTAAGATAGTTTGTAGCTGCACCTAATCGTGAAGAACAGACATTAAAATGATATTCTCTGAAGATAAAAATACAATTTCAATTTATTCCGCTACTCTTGAACTCAGGTACTTACCTACTTACTTTATTGTTAAGTTACCTTAATACTAAGGAAGGTACCTACTCACCCATATTAATATTGCCTATCGAATAAAAGATTAAGTGGTAATCGATAAAAATCCGCAACAGACATAATTTTGAAATCTTATCTTCAAATAAAAAAAGATAATGTTGACGGCCTATAGGTACCTACTTAGAGGGTCTGTGTCTGTACAACTAGTCCCGACGTCATGATAGGTAGCAATGGGACTTCTGGAAGTAAGATTGATGTCACTTGTCCCATGGTAGGACTGTGATAAAATAGAGTCAGTTGTCAAATCATGGAACTGCACCATGTGACTAGCAGTGGGATAGAACTACTTAGACCCCACTTAGATACAGTGGACCCGCGTTAATCCGACAAACGTTTTGCTGGACGTTATCGGATTATCGAATTTGTTGGATTGTAGAGTACTGCCACAGACCCCCTATAATCCGGATTTTTTTGAAGGAGTGTAGGTACCTTGTAATCCGACAAATAACAAATCTCATGCATGACAATGTACAGTGATAGGCATGTCGGATTTGAAGGAGTTTCGGATTAGCCAGGGGCCGGATTACCGGGGGTCTACTGTATTGCGTTACTTAGGCATGTACAGATACTTAGGTACCTATACTACTAGTATAGTATTATATTATCTGTGGCTATACTGAGACTAATATTGTTCCGGGCAGTGGCGGATTCAAGGGGAAGGGGGGCTAGAGGCCAAAGCCAGCCCTAAATCCTTCACCATTCGCCCATTCGATTTGTGTAAGTGGTGCAACAACGGCCCTATCTGGTTCAAGTCCAAGGTCCCCCCCCCCCAAACGACAATCCTGGATTCGTCACTGGTTCCGAGTAATAATATTTACAATAGCTATATTATATGTAGGTATACGTAGATACAATTGTTTTGGTCGTATTGAAAAAACGATCCTACTTACCGCTTAATGTATTGTTACAATGTTATTATGGCGATGCTATTACAGCGCTACTGTACGGTTGTAATCAGCATTAAATTCTCCATAAACATTTAAATAAATATTTACGATTTTATAAGTGCTCAGTAGCCACTAATAAACTGTAGGTAGTCTGATAGCCGTAATGTCGATAGGTACATTAAAAGGCGGCATTTAAAAATATCTAGGCTAGGCACTTTAGTCCGCGACTGAACTACATGACAATTTTCTCGAATGCGTTTTTATAGGTGTAGATACCAGATACTGATGAAACAAAATTTAAAAAAAAGTTATGATTTTAATTAGGCAATTGAAGCGGCGGTAGCCTAATGGCTAAGGCATCGGTCTCGCAATCGTGAGGTCGAGGGTTCGAATCCTGCCCATTATTTTCTCATAATCCTACGAATTACTACCGACGTGAACCCACTCCTAACACAAGCCTTTGAGCTTAGCTGGAGGGGTTAACTGTATTTCTATATGTGGCACCGTATTTCAGCCATGTCAATGTCTTTTCTTTACTGCGTTGGTGGCGCGGTTGGAATATGTACGACTGCTGCGCAAGAGGTCGCGGGTTCGATACTCAAACGGGACAATACTTTGTATGGTCCATAAGTTGTTGTTCTGAGTCTGGGTGTACTTAGTGTCCGTGAATAGAATGTTTGTAAAGTCCCCCGGGACACAGGGCTAACAGGACTTGTGCTTGTGTACGTACTGCGGGATGTATCACTTTAAAAAAAATAAACTCCTTCGTTTTTGCTACTTGATTTTCTACGTAAACTTTGTACCTATATTATTTTCCAATTTTTACGGGTTCGATTCCTGCATGTAAATGTAATGAAATATTAAATTAAGTACTAGCTGACCCGCGAAAATTCGTCTGCGCCAATTTTCCCTGCTTTTGCAACATTTTTTATTGATGCACCACTCTTAACTCGAACATAGCGTGATATATTGGCTATCCAACACAAAAATATTTTTTCAATAACTTGTAGTTAATGAGATTATCGCGTTCAAACAAACAAACTCTTCAACTTTATAATATTGGTAGGTATAGATTGACTGTTACTGTTACTCTGAAGGACTGGTTTCAAATGACTTCCATGCAAAATTTTATTAAAAAAAAATAATATTCATGAAAAAAGAACCGGGCAGTGCATGTTGGGCCACGCACAACGGTTCCGTAGTATCCCCCCCCCCCCCCAATCCGAATAATGCGGTTTAAGAAGTGGCTTTTCTGTTGTTTTCGTTTCATACTTACAACGTTATAGGCTGCCTCTGTGGCGCGGTGGGAGAGTGTCCGACTGCTACGCAAGAGGTCGTGGGTTCGATTCTCACACGGGACACCACTTTGTGTGATCCACAAATTGTCGTTCCGAGTCTGGGTGTACTTTGTGTTCGTGACTTGGAACACAGTATTTGTAAATCTAAATGTTGGTAAAGTCCCCCGCGACACAGGGCTTGTACCCTACCGCGGGAGTCGTCTTTAAAAAAAAAGACGTTATACTCGTATCTACTTAATAATATTTTTCAATGGAATTTGTACGATAATTTTGTTACTTCTCATTTGATCAGCTGGTACTCGTAAACTTGTAAAGTCTACATAGCTTTGATAGTTTTCCTTTTAATTTCACTACATGTACCTACTACTGCCGTGAATTTTTCCACTGACACTTGACTCTAACAAAAAATTGCTTTTTTAAAGCTTAATATTTTACAAACGGATCCCTAAATCTAAAAATGGTCTTCACAACCCCTTAAAGACCTATCTAATGATACCCCACACGATGGGGTAGGTGAGAAAAAAATCACACCCCAAATTTAAAAAAAATGTTTTTCAAGATTTTATTCTTTCACTTTGTCGGCGTAAGTAATATGTGTATCCATGCAAAATTACAGCCTCCTAGCACTAACAGTCTCTGAGCAAAGGTGCGAATGGATGGACGGAGAGACGGACGAATGGACATGGCGAAACTATAAGGGTTTCGTTTTGCCATTTTGGCTACGAAACCCTAAAAATCGACCCAGTACCTACTTTCGTAGATTGGCGTGTTTAAATAAACAAAGTCTTTTCAGCTCTATAACAATAGCCTATTATAGATTCAGGCGCGTTTTCTTATTTCTAATGGCATTTCTGTATGAGTCATATACTCATATGACAAGAACGTCGTGAATTTATTAAAACATACTAATATGTTGATAATATTCACCAAACAATTAACATACCTACCAAAATATTTTTAATGTCAAGGATACCTACTCAATTACTGTTGCATATTAGCGAAAAGCCTGACTGACTTGTTACGGGAAAATCTACTATATATGTATATATTATACTATATACTACTTCACTAGCTGTCCCGCGCAACTTCGTATGCGTACATTTTCCCCGTTTTTGCAACATTTTTCATTACTGTTCCGCTCCTATTGGTCGTAGCGTGATGTTATATAGCCTTCCTCGATAAATGGGCTATCCAACTGTGAAAGAATTTTTCAATTCGGATCATTAGTGCCTGAGATTACCGCGTTCAAACAAACAAACTCTTCAGCTTTGTAATATTAGTATAAATTAAAAGATAAAAATTGGCAACGCAATTTCAAAAATATCGAGTTTAATCGATACCGATATAATAGTCGATTAATTTACAAAGTAATATTTAGACTACCTCTGTGGCGCGGTCGTAGTGTATCCGACTGCTACGCAAGAGGTCGTGGGTTCGATCCGCACCCAGGATCTGGTTTCCGTAGTACAAGCTCTGCTTAGTTCGGGATCAGATAGCGTTGTGTGAGTTGTCTCAAGATAAGATATTATATTATTATTATTATTAGATAGCCTAAATCTACTTAGTTCATGTAGGTAACTTAAAAAAGTCTGTAATGTAAAACGCAGAAGTCCGCATTTGTGCCTTTTACTTTACTTTCATTTAATTGGTAATGGACGATTTTCAAGTCCGTAAAGGAAAAACAGTGCAATAAAAATTTGCCAGACTGCCTAACCACCTACTATTATGCACCGGTGTTATAAAAGCTGGTAAGTTTTGGCTCTAAAATATGATGTTATTTTAATGTCACCTCAAATTAAATAAGTTCTAAGTTCACGTTCAAAATATAGACAACGCTAACGAAAAAATAACCAGATAGAATATCAAAAGCAATCTTTATATTATTTATTAATCACTATCAATCTTCTATGGTACCTACATAAAGATCATTTAAACTTTTGTAATTAGCTATAAAGGTTAGATGAGGATGCAGTGACGTTAGTTTAATAACATACTTACTTCAAAAAAGTATGTTATCAATTCGATATTGGAATTGCGTGATTTTCATTTGAAAATCACGCAATTCCAATAGTATAGAGATCATCATATAGGTATATTATGTATATATGATGATCTATTAGGGCTTCTAAACAAATTTCAGAATAAAAAAAAAAAGTATGTAAGTTTGTCCACGTTTTTCTCCAAAAGTAGTGGTCAAGTTGTGATCATTGGATTGGATAATTATTAACTTACAATTATTCTAACTTAGGGAACAGTGCAAGATTGATTCATGAATTTATAGTTCATGAATTAAAACGTGGAAATTTGACGCCCTGGGTTACATTGTTATGATTATGAGCTATCAGTGTGATTTCAAAAGAAAACCCTCGTCTTAAAAGCATGGTTTTTTTCATTTTGTGTAAACACTAAAAATTATGAAATAAAAAGGAATTAAAAAAATAAATAAACAATCTTCAAAAATTAAATGAAAATAACACTATTATTTATGTTACAGTAAGAGTGGCCAACTGTAAATTATTAATAATTATTTATCATTATTAAATGATTTTGGTAAATGTGATAATAACATTGAAATCATTAACTTTTTTCATTGAAATTCTCTACTCTGGTCGGTAAAATAAATTATAATATTATATAAATATAATATTTATTACTTTTACCGACTAGAGTACAGAATTATAAATAACAACCGAAAAAAGTTAATGATTTCAATGTTATTATCACATTTACCAAAATCATATAATAATGATAAATAATTATTAATAATTTACAGTTGGCCACTCTTACTGTAACATAAATAATAGTATTATTTCATTATTTTCAGTAAATTTTTGAAGACTGTTTATTTTTTTTTTAAATTACTTTTTATTTCATAATTTTTAGTTTTTACAAAAAAATTAGAAAACCATGCTTTTGAGACGAGAGGTTTTCCTTTTAATATATTTATTAGTAATAAATACCAACCAATTAATTAACAGCCTCCGCCCGATGTAACAAAGCGCCGGCACCGTGTGAGCCGTAGCGGCCGAGGCTGGTAGCGGCGACTAGCAAGCCGAGGCTACGAAGGCGAGCGAAATTTTTGTTAGCACAAATCCCCCCCCTCCCCCCTCCCCAGCTAATTGGTTGTTTTTGGGGATGTGAACAAAATCAGGGTAGTAGTATATGTAATATACCTACCTATATATAAACTACCTGCGCAACTTCGTCTGCTCCTATTGGTCATAACGTGATGTTATATAGCCTATAGCCTTCCTCCATAAATGGGCTATCCAACACTAAATTTCCATCACCACCAATAAATCAATTCAAACCAGTAACCTAAGATTATCGTTCTTATAGATTTAACTCTTCAGCTTTCTAATATTAATTAGATTAATAGGAAAACTATCACAGCTAAGTAGGCTGTACAAGTTTATGAGTAACAGCAGACCAAATGAGAAGTAACAAAAACTTCGTACAAACTTCATTAAAAATTACTTATATAGCGTTGTGAGTACTATGAAACAAAAACACCGGAGAACCTACTTCTTATACAGCATTTTTGTGCTTGGCAGCTACGGAACCCTACATTGTGCGTGGCCCGACATTCACTTGCCCGGTTTTTGTTGCAGGTACGGGCTTATGCCTTGCTAGCCTTTCCCCGCTACTTACACTACATTACTGTAAAGTTTTATGAAAATTTGTTCATTAGTATTTACGTGAAAGAGCAAAAAGCAGCCATCTATCCTCACAAAGTTTTAGATTTATAAATGACTAGCGGCCCGCTTCGGCTTCGCACGGGTATAAAATATATGGATGTTATTATACATATAAACCTTCCTCTTCAATCACTCTATCTATTAAAAAAAACCGCATCAAAATCCGTTGCGTAGTTTTAAAGATTTAAGCATACATAGGGATATAGGGACAGAGAAAGCGACTTTGTTTTATACTACCTATGTAGTGTCTGCACCCGCGCGTTTGCGTCATTTTCTCCCGTATTTGTTACGTTTTTCATTGATGCTCTGCTTCTATTGATTGAAGCATGATATTATATAGCCTATGACACGCATAAATAACGTGGTTTTCTATTGGTAAAATAATTTAAGAAATCGATGAGTACCTAGATCCAGAGAATACCTACACAATGTCACAAACTCACAACATCACAAATTTTATCTCTTTAAACTATTAGTATAGATTTAATTAACTTACCTACTGTATGTTTAATAATTTAATTTATATAATTATCATTAAATTAATATTATTATTATTCATTAATTTACATAATTAATATTATTTCAAATTATAATCACGTAAATAAATATTATTAACTTACGTAACTTTAATGAGGCACCAATTAGTGCATTTAAATTCAAATAAATAGAGACGTGACGAAAAGCATTTTATCGTGTATTTTATTGCTTAGTAAATGGTATACCAGAATAGTGTACATTTAAAAAAAGTATAAATCTTAAATATTACTATCACATGGCGTTTGTTCTGTAAAAGAAAGACCACCAAGAAAATATACCTACCTACGAGTAATGTAATTACAAGATTCTGTGTTTTTCCATTCTCTCTAGCATAACCTAGCTCCAACCATTCTGATCGCATTACCTTTTTGAGTATGTACTTTAAAAAGTTATTTTAACCTCAACATCGGCCAAGTGTGAGTCGTTCGCGCGACTGGAGGGGAGGGGTGCAGATGAATTTCTACATGCCCAGTACCCCTTCGAACGTCGGGTGGTAATCGGTTGTACTCGCCACAAGAATGGGGGACTGCCCTCATTACCCTAACCCGGGCACTAGCAAATGTCTTAAAGATTAAAGCCTGACTTAGGTTCCCAGTTTTAGGCTCTAATATGACTCATAATCATCTTAGAACTAGTTTACAGTACACAGACTACTTACATCCTCCTATTACATCACAATCCAACAATATTTTCAACCTGTTCCCAAGTAGACTGGGGTGTGGGATATCATCCTTACATTAAGCGATCAGACGGAACACTCAATCAGTTCCATTTACTGTAACCGGCTGATACCGATTAAGACATTCAAGGGTATACGTACCCACCTATTTATACATACATTTAATATTGTGTAGTCCATCTGTAGCTACTTGCTGGCTTTCCTCCGCGGCTTCGCCCGTGTTATCAACCCTCACAAATTTTCGGATTTATAATAATAATCTGACCACACGTCACACCTTTCTGTAGCACGTTGTAAGTAGGTAAATAGGTATTTGTTTAGACCAGTTCCTCTGGCTTCTTTAAAGAAATATATAAAAACTAATTACCTAACAAAAAACGTAGACACATTAAAATTTCTTAATTAAGTAGGTACTAAAATTAAATTGTATGTCTGTCTACCTAAACAATTTAAATTTTATGAACAAATCAATTCAAAACTTCAAAAAACCTGGCCAAAATTGCACTTTCAAAAAAATGGAAACAAATTAATCCTGGTTCTTTTTGATCTTATTGTAAACAATATGGTACAATCTGAGGTTTCTATACTAATCTACCTATACTTAAATTATAAAGCTGAAGAGTTTGTTTGTTTGGTTGAACGCGTGTATCTCAGGAACTACTAGTTCGAATTGAAAAGTTATTTTACTGTTGGATGGCCCATTTATCAAGAAAGGCTATAGGCTATATAACATCACACTAAAACCAACAGAAGCGGAGCAGCTATAAAATGTTGCAAAAACGGGGAAAATAAGCAGACGAAGTTGCGCGGGTCATTTAGTTAATGTTCATGATAAAATCACAGTCTATTATATGTATGAAGGAAATATTCGTCTCAGGCGGGACTCGAACACGCGATCATAGGGTACCATCGGCACCGAGACCACACCTGTGAATGGGCGCGGATCCAGAATCATGTTGTGGGGAAGGAGCAATTTGTTCCAATTCCGACCAAGTGTGAGTAGTTCGGGCGATGGGGGGTGGGGGTTGCATTTGATCGACGACGCTAAGATGCCAGCATGTGTGGGTCATTCATTCGTCGTCGGACTTTGGTGGGGAGGGTGGGGGGATTGCCTTTAACCGCGGGCGGACCCTTGGTTCGGCTCTGCTCTGTGAGCTTCGTTGCAAAAACCATTTAATTTAAAAACAGGTTTTTGAGACATTTGCAAATATCTTCTGTCTATTGTCTATAAAATAGCAGTGTTTAATGTTACGATGCTATCTACCTAACATTAAATTTACCCGCGCACGTTAACAATAAAACGATTAAGGTAGTTTGCCGATAAGCTGCGTTATTGTGTAAGCTGTTAATTATAATTTGCCACTGTCGTATTCCTAGCTGCTTGTTAATGTAGTCGAAAATATTTTTTGTGACTCCTCCATAGGTATTTGCCAAACACAATTTTCCGTTTTTAGGATTCCGTAGACAAAATGGCAAAACGGAACTCTTATAGTTTCGTCATATCCGTCTGTCTGTCTGTCCGTCCGTATGCCACAGTATCTCTCATCTGTACGAATAAATAGTAAAGTCGTCGTTTAGCGCCGTGCTTCGTATCAACCCATACCAAAAGATACTTTCGGCCATTCGCGCCGCTCCAATCATTGAAGCGAGAAAGGGCCCTTTCAGAAATAGTTCTTGGCGATTCGAAACGGCCATAGACCCTTAAAAATAAAGCATTCAGCAATAAGGTGTTATTGTATGTAGCCCTGTTTTACTAGGACAGCGGGTTTAATTATAGATTTGCTTGAACTATTACATATAAAGTGATCGCGTCTGGCTATTTGTTAAGGACGCCAAGTTCATCAACAAAACTTGTTGAAACTTAACTTTAATTATTTATTATTATATTACACGACTGCCCCTTGGCTCAGATGGCATAGCAGGGGGTAGGGGGAGGGGTACAATTGCTAACGTAAATTCCGGCACAAAATAAAGAATACAGATGGAACGGTCATGTTCATGTAAGTATGTACCGCGACGTGAGTGAACGACAGATATCTACATTACATACTTATCTATGGCACTCGCTCTGTCTCTGGTCTTTTCGAAGAGTGTTGTTGCATGAAGCTTTCCATCTGTACGTAAGTAATCTGTGGTTCCGGGCCCTGTGAGGCAGTCCATCGCACTCTCACGGCGCTACTGAGGCTAATATTAGGCTAATATAATTCTCAAAAATTCGGTGGTAATTACCACCGAGGAGTGGTGGATGGTGTACCGGTATTGAATGAAATGCACCCCCCACTCATGCGAGAGACTCACACTTGACCGGTTGAGTACAATGTTGCCCCCCCCCCACCCCTGAACATAGTTCTGGATCCGCGCCTGTGAAGGACATTCTGCAATGAGTTCGGTTAGGTATACAAGATGTAATGATAACGAATCTAGAATATCAAACATATATTCATTATTATGTCGTCATAGAATGGTAGATTAGACAATAATTAGCTACTCAGCCGCCTCAATAACGTGTTACAAAGTTAATTATGATGAACGAGTTTGATATATTTGCACAATATTTAGGTAGGTACTTGGTTACCTATCTACTTACAATGAAAAGATATCCATCTATTATTAAAAATAAAGGTCGTTGACCGAAATAAGTTCTTTTATTGGGAAATAGTAAGTTAGTCTAGGTAGTCTGATTTGTTTTTAAATGTCAGAATTTTGTAGTACTTAGGTACAATATGAAGATACATTAACTATAAAGGTTATTACATAATAGTAGGTAAAAATAAAAATTATTTTACTGCGAACGTATCAATGTTTAAGCGTTTAAAATAAAATAATAATAAGCAAAGCGTTATTTTTTATCATTTTCCGTGAAAACCTCCCGTTTAAAACTTATTGCACATCGCATACGGCATTGACATGGAGAACAGGATTGCGACATAACCTCACAAAATTGACCACCTGTAGAAAGAGACAACATTACTTTGTGTACAATACCTGTCATAAGCCGCACGCTCAGAGGATTTTTCTCTCTTTCACGCTTGGCAGTCAATATTTACTTTTTAATTGAACATACGCCAATGGCATGGGTAGAGCTACAGACAGAATAATAAATAATGTCATCATTGTCATCATTTTTCCTTGCGATTAAAAAAAAATCTTTTATCAAAATCTTGTCAATAAAATCAATAAAGTATAGTATTTTATTATCTGTGTCCTAATGGAAACGAACAATTAGTGCAGTCGTTCTGATGTTATACGTTTAGGTACCTACATACATTTCGCTGATTTTTAGGGTTCCGTAGCCAAAACGGCAAAAACTTATATTTTCGTCATGTCCGTCTGTCTATCCGTCCTTCTGTCACAGACCAGGGCTGTATCTTTTATCATAATAACAGGTAAAAGTAAAAGGTAAAGGATACTGGTAGGTTGAGAATAGATGTGCTATCGGCTAGAAGTTGAATATTATATCATATACTATTATGAGTATATTTTCCCATTAGTATACGATATGGCCAAACACATATGAATATTTCATAAGTGTTTGGCCCCCAAAGTATCCTTTAGGTAATCGTTAGGTTAAAAACTTACCTCCATACATGGAAAGTGGGGATATGATTTTTTTTCTCACCTACCCCATCATGTAGAGTATCATTAGATAGGTCTTCTAAAAATATTTAGGGGTTGTTAAGAATGTTTTTCGATTTAGGGATTCGTTTGTGAAATATTAAGCCATTGCATTTTTTTAGAGTCTGGTTTCCCCCCTTCTGCCGTCAGCTAAATGATTGTTTTTGGAGATATGAAAAAAAAAATATATATATATTATATATAGGTATATATATAGGAGGTGTAAAATGATTGGGAAGTTCCGACATTTCGGAGTCGGAGTCGAAGCTCCGTTACATCCCTAACTCTTTCCTCTCCTACTTAAAAGGTAGGCCAGTACCTACTGCAGACAGATAATTTCTGCTACCACGGTCACATCTAGACCAAATATCAGCACGTAGACAATATGGCTTATTGTAGCTAAATGGGATATTATTATGTAAATAGGTATATTTAACAATAGTCTTAGTTGAATTATTTTCCCAAGATATAGGTATGTAATATATTTAAGCATAAGAAATGCTAAACAAACTACTGATAATATCCAAGAGATATGAACAGAGATTATATAATTGTGCATCTAACTGATTTTGGTCTCAGTGGCTGATTTCATTAGAGTAGACAGCTCTCTACGAATTAAATAGACAGAAAGAAGTGTGTCAAAAAAACCGGGCAAGCGCATGTCTGGCCACGCACTATGTAAGGTTCCGTAGTCCCCCCTCAATCCGAATAATGCGGCTTAAGAAGTGGGTTTTGTGAACCTTTTATTTACCCGACGTTCCGATCGAATTGCACCGATCGTGGTCACGGGTCGGGTAAAGAAAAGGTTCGTACCTTTAAATAATTCACGCGATTAAGTCCCGAAATATATTTCGGGACTTAATCGCGTGACTTACTTTCGCAATTTTTATACATATTAGATATATCTAATATGTATAAAAATTGCGAAAGTTTAAAAACAATAATTGTGTTGTTATTGTTTCATACTTACAACATTATACCTATTTGTACCAAAACTTTGTTACTTGTCAATTGATCAGCTGTTACTCGTAAATTGTAAAGCCTACATATTACCTTTTTAGTTTCACACGTTTCACTTAAACACTAAAACGTGATTTTTTTATCATACCCGACATCAACTATTTAGTAAGCGCGGGTGGCACTTGACTCTAAAAAAAATTAGCTTAATAACTAAAAATAGTCTTCACAACCTCTAAACGTTTAAAAGACCTATCTAATGATACCCCACACGATGTGTGTGGGGATATGATTTTTTTCTCACCTACCCTAGGTGGCTACGTACTTTACTTAACTACTTCCATAAAAAATGATTTTGATTAAATTAGGTATGTGCACTAAGTATCATGGGCACCAACCCTTGAATATGACTACACCTTTCTGTTACACCCTGTATATAATAGTCATTATCTATAGGTAGGTTAGATAGGTATATTTTAAGACTTCTGGTTGTTAGATACTGTAGTAAATAACACCCACTTTTTTAGAAGCAAACTGCAATACATTAATGGTTTAGTTAGATGAAAATTAATAGGTAGGTAGGTATGAGTTAAGTGGGTAGGGTCGACATTCAATACTCAATTGTTTAACACCCACTTAAAGATTTACGGAGGACTTACAATAGACTGCAATATTTACAAAGGACTTACCTACCTACTTAGATTGTAGTTTAGGAAATAGGTAGGTACTAAATTATATTATTGTAGGTATTTGTTATCTCTTATACTGCTTAGGAGGCGCGGTGGGTTCGATCCCCACCCAGGATAAAACTTTGTGTGATGAGCACGATGATTTTTTCTGGGTGTTATTTATCTATAATAAGTATGTATTTAGAAATTTATAAGTATGTTAATCGGTTGTCTGGTTTCCATAGTACAAGCTCTGCTTAGTTTGGGATCGGATAGCTTTGTGTGAGTTGTCCCAAGATATTATTATCTAATATATAAAATTCTCGTGTCACAGTTTTCGTTGCCATACTCCTCCGAAACGGCTTGACCGATTTTGATGAAATTTTTTGTGCTTATCCGGTATCTATGAGAATCGGCCAACATCTATTTTTCATACCCCTAAGAGTTTGTTTGTTTGTTTGAATGCGATAATCTCAGGAAATACTGGGCTGCACTGAAAAATTTATTTTATTGTTGGATAGTCCATTTCTCGAGGAAGGCTATAGGTTATAACATCACGCTACGACCAATAGGAGCGGAGCAGCAATGAAAAATGTTATAAAAAAAGGAAGAAAAAAGGGGAAATTACAATCTATTATTCATGCCCCTAAGTGATAAGGGTTATCCACCCCTAACATTTATAACTATACTATAATATTAGAAGAGAGAGAAGAGTTTGTTTGTTTGTTTGAACGCGATAATCTCAGAAACTACGGGTCCAAATTGAAAAAAATATTTTACTTTTAGATAGCCCATTTATCGAGGAATGCTATAGGCTATAAAACATCGCGCTACAACTAATGGGAGCGGAGCAGCAAGTAAAAATGTTTGCAAAAATGGGGAAAATTGACGCAGACGAAGTTGCGCGGGTCAGCTAGTTATATTATAGATATTATAATACCAATTTATGGGGTGGAAACAGTATATACAATAATTGCATTTTTGCCTTCGATTCTTGAGTCTGGATTTAAATTTTTCTATCTTTCAAAAATGCAATTATTGTATTTGTAAAGTCTTTAGCAAGAAATGCCTATAAAAATTACTTCAATATTCGGCCTGCGTCATCATAATGATGATGATGCTCCTGTTGCCCCCTCTGATCCGCGCCTGAACACGCTAACTTTTAAGTTACTGGACTGATTTAGATGAAATTTGGTAAAGGTTCGAGTAGATTGAAGCCTTGTCATTGAATTTATTTATTTATTGGTTTACTTACAATTCTTACACTTATTGAAATACACTCTAGTACAATGCCAAAAAACTTAGTTTAGTGTACAAATGTTGATAAACTTTCGCGATTTGTACACATTATCAAAATATATATATATTACGGGTCATAATCGCGTGAATAATTTAAGGTAAAATACCTTGCTTATTGCCCGTCGTTTCGACCGTATTGCAACGGCCGTGGTCACGGGTAGACTTCAGTCTACCAATAAACAAGATATTTTACCTTAAAATATTCACGCGATTAAGACCCGTAATATATATTTTTTCATAATTTAGTGTACAATATTAATCAGTAAACACAACATGTACAATAAAACTAATTGATCAATGTGGGAAAAAATAAATTAAAAAAACTTGGATATACCTACTACTTAAAAAAAAAATCATACTAAATGTAATTATTAAATGAATTCACACATGCATAAGACAAGAAACGTACCTACTTACTGCAACTTACTTTCTGTTACTTTATTAACTATAAAGCTTTCAAGGCACAAAAAAATGTATCCGAGCGATGTGTGGAGCTAATTTCCTGGATAGCTGTAAACCACTTTTCTTAAAGCATAAGATACTCCCTCTCCCATCCTTATACATATATGAAATTAGTATATTTGTAAAAAAACGCCCAGAACTGTTTGAGAAACTCGGTGACTCAAAACACAGCCGGACTAGACACAAAGATAGACTACGTCTACCACGAATTAAATTGGAAATGTTTAAGAGAAATGCCTACTGTATGGCTATTAAAATCTTCAATAAAATACCGACCTCTATCAGCTCTTTACCATTAGTGCCATATAAAACAAAGCTGTTTGAATTACTCACATCCAAAAATTATTATTGTATTAGAGATTACCTAGATGACAAGTTTTAATTAATACCTAAAAAATCAACCAATTCGAAATTATGTATAACTAAAATATTAAATATCTATAACTTAACATTTGTATTACCTGTTGCTATTGACACTTGTATTTTTTTTTTATTGACTTGACATTTTAATTATTTTTTGTATTAACCTGAAATTTGTATACTTTTTTTAAATTGATACTCGTATTATTATCTTTTGAATTAATATTGTAATTTGACATTTTTTGTCATTGTAATCCTTATTATAAATTAAATCATTTGCACGCCGACTGCGGCAGAATATGCGGAAATAACAATATGCACCTACCAACAATTGTACCATGTTCATGCAAATAAATGTTTTATTATTATTATTATTATTATTAACTAGCTGTGCCCGCGACTTCGTTCGCTTAAAAGTCGGGTTTAAATTAAGGTAGTTTATGTTACGAAATAACTTCTGTGTAAATATGTTGGAAACAGTCCTGTCGGTGAGCCGCGATATGATTCAGCAGCGGAGAATCATCATATAGTCATCTATTGATAGCTTCAACACCCAAAAGCTTTGTGATGAATAAGTACCAAACACAGACTCTTTATGTATTCGTTTACTGTGTTTTTCTGTCATTAATATGTGTTATTTGTGTCTCTTTTCTTTTTGTCTATTGTTATTTTTATTATTTTACTGTTTTATTTATTGCTTTTTCATCTTCTGCATGACTTTTCCTGTTAAATTATAATAATGTCTATACATGTGTCTTCTGTGTACTAAATAAAAATCGTTCTATTCTATTATTTTATATAGTTAATTTGGTGTGCGGCTTAAGAAGTGGGTTTTCTGTTGTTTTTGTTTCATTCATTCAACGTTATACCTACTTAATACCTAATAATTTTCAATAGAATTTGTTCTAACATTTTGGTACTTCCCATTTGATCAGATGTTTATCGTAAACTTGTAAAGCCTAAGTACTTAACTGTGATAGTTTTCTTTATAATTTTAGTATTTATACTACTACCGTGAATTTTTTCACATACCCAACATCAACCATTTAGTTGGCAGAGGAACACTTGACTCTAACAAAAATGTTCACTATAAATCCTAATATTACACAAAGGAATCCTTAAATCTAAAAATAGTCTTCACAAACCCTAAACGCTTTTTAAAAGACCTATCTAATAATACCCCACACGATGGGGTAGGTGAGAAAAAAATCACATCCCCACTTTACATATAAGAGAGTGCCTCTCTTATATGTTACAATGATGCAAGTAAGAAAAAAAGACATGGACTCCCCCTCCCTCAGACTCCGCGTTGACAGACAATGACCCCCCACCTCCCTCCTTCCGTCACCCGAACTACTCACACTTGGCCGATGAGTCATTCATTATCGTTGAATTGATGAACACTTGATATCCAACCATAACCCCAAAACATGATCCTCGATGCACCTGTGTGATGCGTGGTCAAACAAACGGACAGACAGACAAACATTTCTAAAAATGATAGCAATATGTTTCTTTTTAATACTATTTTAAAACTTCTTTTACTAAGTATAGAACATTATTGAATACAACGCCATCTACTTTGAAAACCAGTGAAGTTTTTTCTAATACTTAATGTTATTTTATTAATTTAAGCAATTTAATTAAATAAATAAGAGAATGTTGCCACTCAGCAAAAAATGAATCCGTCATCGTAAGCACCTATACCCTAATAAATGTTTTCACAAAAAAGGAATTGTTTGATCACGGTGACCAATTTGATTTCATAGATGGCGCTACACGTTTTTTTTACGTGTGTAATGTCTTTTTTTTTGAGCACGAACACACCAATTCTGGAAAATATCGAATACTTGTTAAATTGGAATGTAATATTATTTTTCATTTCTACTACGAATAATTCATTACTCTCTGCAGTGCATGCCTATAGATATCTTACATAAGTGCATATTTCACTTGATTTTTAATATAAAAAAAATATTAACCAAAGCAAATAAGTTACCTATGGTCGAAAAAATAACTATAACATTGAGAAAAATATTAAAAAAGGACAAAGACAATTTTAAAAAAATACAAAAAGAACATAATCAGATATCAGATTTTAGCCTGAGACTTCGTCGTCGTCAAAGACCGCTAGCATAGCTTCGACGCTATACTGTTCGCTACATAACACGTCAAAATAACTGTTCTTATGAAACTTAAAAATGTTGTGTTTAGCTCCTTATAGTTTTAGCGTGAAGTTATGTATTCCATGGGTTACAATTAAAGATAATGTCTAATTGTGGAAAAAATTGTGATAAACCATTATGGTGCGACAAAAAATACGTTGCTACTCGTTCCCCATAGACGTTAGCGTAATGATTCATAGCGTAAATAATGTCCTAAGTATAGTATTTACTATAATGTAAATTTTCATAAAGATCCGTCAAGTACATAGTTACTGTTTTATAACGAAAAATAGTTACAGACTTTATCAAATTTACAATTTGATGTAAATAAATTAAATAATAAATAAATTAAATAATAACTTATCTATACATATAATAAAATTGTAAATTTCACATGTCTGTACATGGCCGAACTTAGTGAAAAAAAATATTAGGAAATGTTCGAAAAGAGTATTTAAACACTTTGCTGCATTTTTAGAAATGTAATCTCTTGCAGGCGCACACCAAAACAAAAACTGGCACTAGCCCGATTCTTCCAATTCAGACAATTTTTCTCTATTTCCAGACGCTGGAGAATTCCCAGACGGCCACATCTTCTTCGCCGGCATCATCATGTGTGGAGGATTCTTCATGATGTACTTAATTGAAGAACTAGTCCATTTGTATATTAACAGTAGGGAGAGTAAAAAGGCTGATTCTAAAGTCATAAAGCCATTCCAACTGAGAAATAATTCTGTGGCTACATGCGTTTCGGAGGCTGAAGCTTCGCAGCCTAAAGGGAATGATGTGGAGATCGCTAAACATAAGGGCCATAGCCATTTAGTTGGAGGTGATGAAGAGGATTCTATCGAGTCGGCGCTGAGAGGGCTTCTTATTGTCCTGGCGCTGTCCATCCATGAGCTGTTCGAAGGACTTGCCGTTGGCTTGGAAGCCTCGGTAGGAAATGTTTGGTAAGTGTTTTTATATATTTACCTGACTTTTGGCATATGGCTGTGGTGAATCCAGGATTTAATCTTGCCAAGGGTAGGTTTTAGGTCAAACTCATGTCCACAGGAGGAGTCAGATACTATGGGAAGGCTTGGGCAAATAGGCCCCCGGCTAGATCCATCACTGACAATATACATAGGACTACATTAGAATTTCGAAATTCAATTTAGTCAAGAAAATAAAATACAGTACAGTCAAACATGGAAATAATCATTTAATAATTACTAATATAGTTTTCTCGTTTACCCATTTCCCACTTACTCAGGTTTGACTTTCCGCAGTTTTTTTTCTATGAGTTCCTAATCACTAATTTTATTTCGTAGGAGCATTAAAAGTTTACTTCTTCAAATAGTCAAAGCATGTATAGGTACAGGTACCTAAAAGGGTACCTACTTACCCCATAAATAACAATAACTGTGGGAACAGAATGTAAAACGGTTTGTTTTTCTTAAAAATCTAAATAGGTAACGATTTGCGTAACCACTTCGCTTTGTTTGCATTGTTTTGATGAATCTACCTAATAATTTAATATCTTTGTGAAATTCCATAATCAGACAGGTTTCTTCGAAAATAATGATAAATGTCTTTAATGGGCGTGATACATATTGCAATATCTATTATAATTGTGTAAGCAGGTGGTTTATCTCTTAATGACGACAATATTCTTTTGTTCGCCAGTCAGAACAGATGGTACAAATTCAAATTTTGACCGGCTTTTTCGTCTGTCTTTCTTATATGTGATGTGTCCACTTTCGACATTCCGGTATTTTTTGCATCGTTCCTGTAGAACAGACTAGACTTAGGCTTCTAAGATTATCTCGTGTTCGAGTTTTGGAGATTAATCTCAACATGGTACCTATATGAACTTTTACTAACAAATATTTGTTCACGGGTAGATCAACTTCCGCCTTAGGATGGAGACGAGACCCGTCCAGTCCGTTCGTCCGTTCGTCGTTTCGTAAATAAAAAACCTAACTATATCTATGACATAGCCGTAAGATGCAGATGTTCTTCTCTCACATACATCATATAAATCCATACTATAATCTTATACAAGGTTAATGTTCGTATAGAACAAATCTCAGAAATTCTAACAAAATTTTTGCCACAAGAAATAATATAAAGAAAAGAAAATGAAAAGCCGCATTATAAGAATTATAAGCCATTAAAATTGTCTTATGTTCGTCGCAGTATCATGTTCATTGCGTTTTCTAACTAGCTGACTTGGCCAACTTCTGCGTTAATTTTTCCCGTTTTTGCAACATTTTTCATTGCTGCTCCGCTCCTATTGGTCGTAGCGTGGTGTTATAAAGCCTTTAACGTTCCTCGATAAATGGGCTATCCAGCAGTAAAATATTTTTTTAATTCGGGCCCGTAGTTCCTGAGATTATTGCGTCCAAACAAACTCTTCAGCTTTATAATATTAGTATAGTGTATAGATTCTTATCACTTCGTTGAATACCTATTTCTTTCTTGTCGTATTGTCACTTACTTACTACGACATACTTAATTATTCAAACCTATTCGTAGTTATTATCTTTCCATTGTTTAGTCTGAAGACCGTCTGAGTCGACTATATATCAGCAAATAGGATGACATTTTTCTTCAAATTAGAGGTGCTACGTAGGGTTGCCAATTAGAAGAAATTGTGTATAACTGATTTCAAAGGAGGTATAAAGAGTACGTTCATATAGTAAAGAGTATAGTTTTAAGTTTTTAAAAAGAATTTTTTTGATACTTACAGCACACAGCACATAAAAAAAATCAAATTTGTTATTCATTGTAAATGCATGACTGTTATAGTAACTATATACTATTATATAAACTACTAGTGTGCTGTTACTGTGTGTGTGTACTAGTTATAGTAAACTTAAAAAAAAAGAGTATTTTATTGTACTCTAATAGTGTTATAGATTATAGAGTATGCCTACATGATATAGAGTACAATACTCTATTTGAGAGTATGGTTTGCCCTAGTGCTATGAGGCCACAAACAAATTCTCCCCCCCCCCCCCCCGTCGCGCGATGTGCTTAGGCGAGCGGTATCGGGTGGAAGTGGAAATGTTTGGCACTCCCTACCCCTCGCGCGATATACTTTGGGGGTAACGGGTTCACACTTGTTCAATATTACGCCAAAATTTGATCTCGCTCTAACTAAAATCTGGCCTCTACTACTGGTACTATCCACCATATTTATCTTCTCTGCTTTTACGTTTTGCTAAAGAAGTCTTACACGCTTTCTTTAAAACGAAATTCATAAATTTTCATTTATACTAATACTACCTGACCCACGCAACTTCGTATGCGTCATTTTGCCCCAATTTTGATAAATGAGCTATCCAATACTAATAATCAAATCAAATCACAAATAATCTTTCAATTCGAACCAGTAGTTCCATTATTGCGTTTAATACACCACTTATAACTCAAGAACGGCTGGATCATTTTTTATGATTTTTGTGTTTTTGGATTTATCTTCGTCCGGAATAGAATAATAGGTATTAAAAACATTGGAAAAATATAAAAAAATATAATAAAATAAATTAATATTCCCATACAAAATGTTCATAGGTTTCGTACCTGTCAACCATTAAATGTTTATTCCATCAATATGGTAAACTCTCTCCTCAAATTAAAGAACATATTTAAATAAAGGTTTTGAATCGACTAGATATATCCACATTAACTGGATAATAACATTTTTAACATTTTAAAAATATAGAATAGTGTCAGTAATAAAAAGGGATTGACATATTTATTGGTTGTCAAATATTTATACATGCGTTTGAATAAGTTCATGACCTCCTTTGGTGATGTTCAATAACAAAAAAAAAAACGTTTGTATAGGATGACACTCAGATTAGTTAAAACTATTTTTTTAATTGATTAGTTAGGACGATTTCTGTCATTATCGTGAGGCATAAATTGGTGGGATACTTTTACAAACAACGGTCACTCACCTTTACCTATTGAACGTTGCCAATGAGTCACGAGTCACGAATTCCTTCGATATTTATACTAATATTATATAACTGAAGAGTTTGTTTGTTTGTTCAAACGCGCTAATCTCAGGAACTACTGGTCCGATTTGAAAAAATATTTTTTTGTTGGATAGCCCATTTATCGAGGAAGGCTATATGCTGTATAACATCACGCTACGATCAATAGGAGCTGAGCAGCAATGAGAAATGTTGCAAAAACGGGGAAAATTTACGCAGACGAAGTTGCGCGGGACAGCTAGTATATTATAAAGCTGAAGAGTTTGTTTGTTTGAACGCGATAATCTCAGGAACTACTAGTTCGAATTGAAAAAATATTTTACTGTTGGATAGCCCATTTATCGAGGAAGGCTATAGGCTATATAACATCACGCTACGACCAATAGGAACGGAACAGCAATGAAAAATGTTGCTAAAACGGGAAAATTTTACGCAGACAAAGTTGCGCGAGTCAGCTACATAGTCACACTAAATTACGAGTAGAACTGTTCCATGTGTCGAAGTAACATGAAAATGCCTAATGCCTAAAATAATATCACTATTCTAATATCGTTAGATCTAATCCTATTTGATCTAAATATTATTTTACAATAATAGTATTGCCAATAGCAATAACTACTTATTTTTATACTTTTAAACAAATATCTATAATGTGATAAAGAATCTAATCTTTATCATATTATTCAGTGTAATTGCCCAATTGAGTTTATTACCGATAAATCTGATATTTGGTACTTTACCTAAGTTGAATGTCTTTTATTTGATTACTTATCACAGATTAGTTGGGAACTTAGATTATTAAAAGATAGAGAAACGGAATCCTTTGTTAAGAGTCATATTTTTCAAACGTTACACGGTTACCCGCTGAAACAAATTTGATAATAAGACAGCTTGAACAAAGGATGATATATAAACTATTTTTTAAAAGACATGTGAGCATTTTTGTGATCAACACAATTCCTTGGTCGTTTGGAGACTTTACAAATACTTTTAATCAGAGGCTAGAAGATTCTGTTCAGCTGTAACTCGAAACCTTGTAAAATCTACTTAGCTGTGATAGTTTTCCTTTTAATTTCACTATATGAATATACATATAGTGAAATTGTATATAGTGAAGAATTCACGGTAGTAGTATGTAGGTATATACTACCCAAAATTGTCGTACAAATTTCATTGAAAATTATTATTAAGTAGGCACTTAGGTATTACGTAAGTATGAAACAAAAACAACAGAAAACCCACTTCTTGAGCTGCTTTATTCGGAAGGGGGAGTTAGGGGACTACGGAACCCTACATTGTGCGTGGTTCAACATGCACTTGCCTTGTTTTTTTTTAATAGGTCCATTACATTGGAAATTCTATTGTATGAATGCATCCGATCTATGTTATGTCTGCAGCGTTGTTGTGAAATTATCTTGGTTTGTTTAAACAAATCGTCTGGTTAAGTTGCAAAACGATAGGACAATAGGTTTTTCTATAACATTTTCCTACTTATGTAGGTACATTAATGTTATACTTACCTACACTTTACCTGCTTGAGATGTATTTAATTTTATTCTTGACGAGATATTTATATTATGTTTGTTGCTATGTTTTATGCTCACTAAGGCACCTGTTCCACCAACGCGAACGGCGAGAAAGCGAGTGGCGATTTCATTGCTCAATAAACGTACATAATGTAGATCCCGTGTAAACAAAAGAGACACGGATATTAGTGTTGCCCAAATGTAAGAACAAGACGAGACTTAGCGAGTCAAGGTCTTGCAGGCTTAGTTTTGTTCTTGCTCAAATCTTGCACGGTCAGTCTTGGTCTCGGTCTTGCTAAAATTAGGCGGTCTTGGTCTTGCGAAATGCAGGAACAAGACCAATACTGCCAGACCAAGACCGATTTTGGGCAACACTAACGGATAGTTGATCATTGGACGGTGATTGGGTACTAGAATAGAAACTAATAGAATTTTGACATATTTTTTGTATGGAGCTTATGTCACATTATAGCTCTAGTCAGTAGCCAAATCCATGGATAGATAGATTATTGAGACCGGCCGTTAATCAATCATCAACGTAGATAGGTTTAAAAAAACCCTTCTGTTGAGTCATTTAGCTTTCTCTCCCAACCTGTTAAGTAGGTACTGCTCACAAAGAAAATAATCACTACGTTTTAGGTAGGAACTGCTATGAATTAAGTTTCCAAGCATTTTTATTTTATCAGTAGCTGTCCCGCGCAACTTCATCTGCGTAAATTTTCCCAGTTTTTGAACCATTTCTCATTGCTGCTCCGCTCCTATTGATCGTAGCATGATGTTATATAGCCTATATCTCGATAACTGAGCTATCTAAAAGGGAAAGATTTTTTCAATTCGGATCAGTATTTCCTGAGATTGAATTTTATAATATTAGTATAGATTCCCAAAACTTCAAAAATGTCCAAATTTTCACATTTATCTATTGGTAGTTTTAGTAACATTAACGGTTATCACATTGCGCCTAAATCTTTATCATTAAAATATTTTATATCTGACCTATTTCAGTAGGTCTTGCTTTGGCAATACAACTTGTTCAATACAATTTGTCGAATGAACAACTATCTGCCAATAATGATAACGCAAGTAAAAATGTTTGATAAATTAAACGATAAAGTGATAAAATAAATTGTAAGTATTTACAAACAAACATCCAAATGCAAATCCGCCGTGTGGTGCCGGCTTAAGAATAGTACCACCCCATCTCTTCCCGTGGGTGTCGTCAAGGCGACTAAGGGATTTCAATCCGGAGGACGGGCAGCAGCGTCCTCTGCGTACCTTAAGCCTTACTGCGATCGCCAACCCGCTCGCCAAGCGTGGCGATTATGGCAATTACCCCCAGGATCTACTGGGGAGACCCGTGCCCAGCAGTGGGCCATCATATGGGTTGATATGATCCAAATGCCGCTGTCCGACTAGGTAGGTATATTTGTTATTTGGGTTATGCTTTTATACGATACAAGGCATTATATTGATCTAGATAGATGGCCGGCTCGACGAGAGGCAAGTTTTTTTCTTAATAACTTTATTTTATTAAACTTATCGAAAATTATTTTCTACTTTTTAGTTCAGCTAAGTAGGTATTTACAAAAGCGTTTTTTATAATTTTTTTAACTATTATTTTTTCGTCGTCAAGTCAAGTCAAAATACTTTATTCATTTAGGTTACAAACGCAACGCTTATGAACGTCAGACAAAATTTGATATAGTATGATGCTACATATATATGCTTTGTTCGCAAAAGTAAAACCGTGAGAAAAGAACTTGGCAATAAAACCTCAAGGACACTTTTTTTTAAATGCCATTTTTACAATATATTTTTATATATACAGTTATGCCAGTAGGGTGCTGCAACCATTACACCATGAAACTCTCGCGAGCAATAACCATAGTAGGTACCTACGTAAACTGGTATAATCAAGTATTAAATGAATAAGCCTCTTACGGTGTGGATGGGAGCATTAACTTACAAAAATACAGAAGAGGGTAAAGGCAACGTGCGATTGAATTAATATAAGAAAAAACTACTTATTATTCAAATATTTAAGAACCACAAATAAAAAAATAATAAACCTTTATAACGATAATGACAAGGCCGACCAGTCACATCAAGTAACACCGTTCACGAGTTTGACGCATGGGTCAGCCATCATCCACTTCGCCATATTGGAGGGCATGAAGACCCGACCCACACCGGCCACAACGCCACCACAAGCAATGATATTTTAGTGAGCATGACGAACTCTGACATTACATCTCATAGAAACGAAAATAACCTTAAATAATTTAATGAAGTACGATTGCTAGTTATCGTTACAATTTCAATTATCTAGGTATAGGTACTCTGTGAATATACAATGCAAACAACATTTTAATATTTAACACAAATCCTAATTTTTTTATGTTTGCTGTCATGAATTTTACATCATTCAAGTAACCAGTTTATACAATTTAAAAAACTCCATTCAAAAATATTTTTTAAATTAATCCATTTGAAAATTCAAAAATAATTTAGAATTATGCACAATAAAATTCATAACTCATGCGTTTTTGGCGTTTAAATAACCATCTATACCTACAAAAATAAGCTTTCTGAATAAGGTCGTTCTTAATTTTAGATTTGTATGAATTAAATGGTAAATAAATACTTAACGAGTAAGACCAACTGAGAAGTACCTAGCAATTTACGTTTTGACATTTTGGCTACGGAACCCTAAAAAGGATCCATGTCTGAATTGGAACGAAGTAGGTTCCTACAAGAAAAGTTGTGAACTCTACCGTGCCCATTACCTTATTTGGGGGCTCGATGAGCCTGATGAATTGGACGATACCAAGTTTGTCATGATGATCAAGATCGTCTATAGCACTAACTACATAGGTAGACGTTTAGGAACCAAATGAAAAAAAAAACATTGTTTTCATAAACCTATATGCTCATAACACCTAGCATAATAATATTCGTTATTGTTTAATTTATGTAACCTTTGAGAGAAAATAAATTTATTATTATTTATTAAACCTTACAGAGGCGAAGGGTTAAAATTTTCTTGAAGTTACCTACTCCATTCAACAATATTTTTTGTTGGACATCGTCTTCTGTAGCGATAGTATTAATCTAGAATTCTAAGGGTGCTTTTAGAAGTCCGGTTTTTTCACCACGCTGGATGGCTGTAGAACATTTGTCGCCGGAATAGTGTCCAGTGCGTTTAAACACATTAATTGTAAGCCATACAACACTGCAAGTCCGGTGGCAAAAGTCCGTCAGGCGCCCGGTGGAAAAACCGGACGGCTAAAATAGCCCTTAGGGAAACCGCAAGGAATGCTATTCTAAGGACCTTCTCCGGCGAATACCACTTCTTTCATTAAAACGAAGTTTATAAACTTTCGTATTCTTGAATTTCTTATGTTCACGGGGAAAATTCTAATGACCTTCCTTCTAATGACACTCTTGACCCTCCCCCCCGTCCTCCAAAACAACAAACGGAAAGGTACACAGTACAGATTTTGCCGGTATTTAGTCAATTATACCACCTAAAACTTCCCCGAAATTAATGTTGTTGGATTTGATCGAAACTTCGTTTCCATAAGTAGGCCTCCAGATATCATAAATTACAATATTAATGTTACGTGTTAATTAATTGTGTGTCTTTTATTACCTCTAGATATTTTATCAGATAAGTTGTTGTTTTTTGATCAAAAATTACGAAGATTAACATAATTATGGATGACTTTCATATCTCAATTGCGGCCGGAAATGATAAGCAATATCATAAAAATAATTATAGACAATCCAATCCACCTTTCTGCAATGTTTCCCATGATAAATAGATATGATAATTATATTTTAAACTGCAGTATAGGTAGGGCTCTAGACTTTTTTTATAGTTTTCGACCTGGCAATCAGGCTATGAGCTTAGTAGAGGGGATGACGGTCCACATGCCACACCTATTCAACGCCCGTACTATCTTTGGATACGCTCTATATGGAAAATGCATCGCGTTAACAATTTCATGCCTTAGGATGTGAACCAATTCAATGAAATTTGATAAAGTTTAAAACGTTCAAACTCAAACTATCAAATATACACACATCAAAAGTGTCTAGGGATCAACATATATTTTTGCAATAACTTTTCTCCTGATTGATTTTTTTTTTTTATTTCTTTAAGGATTCATCAAATAAAGTGTTTTCGTTTGTCACAGTAACGATAAACCAAGTCACCTTTGCATTAATAAAGAAATTTGCCATTTTCCTAATAAAGGGATTTTTGACATTTGAACCACTAACATTAAAGTTCGAAAAAAAGACTGAAATAACAGTTTTCTTTAAAATTTTATTGGGTAACTTAAACAATTAATAATCCGTGTTTCTACCGCGAACACTAACAACACAAGAACATCGGTTTGGCATACTCAAAATGAGTTCATCCAAATCACGCTGTGGAATGGCCGCCCATGTTCGTTGCAACAACAAAAAAAGGTCTTCTTGCGACTGGATACCCTCCATATTCGGCAGAGCTCTTCTCTGTAGCATATCCCATGCATGCTCAATCGGGTTCAAGTCTGGCGACTGAGCAGGCCAGGGCAGGACATTGATGTTAGCTGCGGCGAGAGTCTGTCTTACAACTCTTGCGGTGTGCGGTCGTGCATTATCATGCATTAACTGAAATAAGGGACCGATTTGCACTTGTAGAGGAACGATGACGTCTGATACAATCGTCTCAGCATAAATTTAAGCGTTGAGGTTGCCTCTGATCCAAATCAACTCAGTTCTTCCGCCGATCCAAATACCCGCCCATACCATGATGGTTCCACCACTATAAGGATGGACTTCCTGGCAGGATTTTAATCGCTGTTGGCGTCCAGGGGTTCTCCAGTGTCGTATACGTCTTGTCTCCGGTCTCATACCAAAACGAGACTCATCAGAAAAGCACAAGAAACGCCATTGTTCTTCTGCCCAATTTCTGTGTTAAAGAGCCCATTGATATCGAATCCTACGATTGTGCATTGCTATAGGTGGTACCCGTAGCGGTCTTCGGGAATGAAGGTTCACTTCATGCAAGCGGTTTCTGACTGTTTGGTCGCTAATTAAGTTCCCTGAAGAGTGATGAAGCCTCACGGCTAACATCATGGCGGTTATTGTTGGACCTCTTCGAGTTAAGATTTGAATGTATCGGTCTTGTCTCCGTGTGGTGCAGCGATACCGTCCTCCATGGCGCTCAGCCACGGTACCAGTGCTTCGGTAACGTGTCCAAAGTCGACTGATAACACTCTGACTTGTATTCAGAGCTAAAGCCACAGTACGTTGCCGGGAACCAGCTTCTATCATTCCCACGGCTCTGAGCATTTCTTCCCTGCTTAAATGACGTCGCCGCTCCATAATAACGTTGGTTTTAATCAGTAGTAGGGAAACAGTAGCACTAATAATGTCTTCAATGCGTTGTATGTTTTTATAGGGAAAATATTGACAGCTGATTTTCATCTTTTACTCGAATTTGATTCACAGTTCCTGATTCAAATTATGAAATGCACCAAAAAGGATCCATATAAATTTATAAAATCATAAATTTATTACAAAGCCACATCTCAATCTCAAGAAATCCGCATAAAAATGCTTGATCCCTAGACACTTTTGATGTGTGTAATTATATCGTAAAACCAAATTAATGATTATTTGAAAACGTAAAATTATAAAGCTCATGAGAAGCTGACAAGAAACTCATGGACCACTCTTTTAAAATCATCTTAGATTTTCGCTGGGCTTAGGGTGGCCCTTTCCAAGACGGAGGCCCTATCGTTCCACGGGCCCCGTCGCGGTCCACCTGCTGGCGCCGCGATTGTCGTCGACTCGGTCCTCGTACAGATCCGGGCCCAGATGAAGTATCTGGGCCCAGTGGTAGACGGGCGGTGGCTCTTCGACGAGCACTTCCGCATTTTGGCACCTACGCTCGAGGTTGCTGCAACCGCACTCAGGCCCAGTGCCTCTAGTAGACGGTTGTATACGGGGGTGGTGCGGTCAATCGCTCTGTATTCTGGGCGGCGTCCCTGACTGAGCAGAATAGGGTCCGCTTAGGGAGATCCCAGCGGATCATGGCGGTCAGGGCCATACGCGGATGTGGATGCGCATTAGCCGGTACACCCCCGTGGGATTTGGAAGCGGAAGTGCTCACCGAAGTGTATCGGCGGGCGGTGGCTGTTTGGGCAAGGGGTTTGGTGCCCCTGCCCGAGGAGCTACGCGCTTCGCGCGGTGAGGCTCAACGCGGGTGCGCCCATCTGCGCCTAATGCCGCTTTAGGTGGAGCTCGGGCGGGCGTACGGAGCAACCTGTAGTATCCGGGGATGGACGCAAAAACAACGCGTCGCCGACGGTATAAAGGTTCATTTCCGTGCATCGCGGCCGATCGAGAGTCGCGCGCGGCTTACGACAAGCGACTGACGCGCGCGGCCGATGCGACAATACTCAGAGTATTAGAATGTATGGTGCCGTTTCCGAGGTAAGCGACAGACGCGCGCGGCCGACGACTGTCGTAAGCTGCGCGCGCACTGTGAATATTGTCGCATCGGCCGCGCGCGTCAGACGCTTGTCGTAAGCCGCTCGCGGCTCGCGATCGGCCGCGATGCACGGAAATGAACCTTAATAAATTCAGGCGGCCCGTTTGTGAAGGTGGCGACCGATACACGGCGGGTTTTAGAGGGTGCAAACCCAACACTACCTCCATCGTCTTCCCTGGACGGTGGGGGTGTTCGTCGGGATTTTTTCCCATGAAACAAAAAAAAAAGTTTTCCTTGTTGTTGGGTATCATAAATAAATTCAAAAATGAATACGTAGATATGTCGCAGACTACAGCTGCAGGAAAGTTACATTTTAAAGGGTCGTTAACCTACAACAACGAACCTTCTTTATTATCCATTCCTATATTACCCATTAGGCATCATTAACCGTAATCTGCCTTTCACTTTTGGTAGTGATAGTTACTTAAGTATAAACGAAAAAAGGGTTTAGAAATTGTCGAAAATCCGTAGCTAACTAGGTAAGTAGGTACACATTTTTTTGCGTTTTGAACCGGCGGTGGTAGCCTAATGGTTAAGGCAACGGACTTACAATCGTGAGGTGACGGGTTCGAATCCTACCCATTATACTACCGACGTGAATCTTCTAACACAAGACATTTAGCTCCTGTTGGAGGGGTTAACAGGATTGCTAGTAATGTGGGACCACATTGCTATAAAAATAATAATACATTAACTAGCTCACCCGCGCAACTTTGTCTGCGTAATATTTCTCAGTTATTGTAACTTTTTTCATTAATATACTACTAATATATCAAAACCAAATTAATTGGTACTTGATTTGCAACAGCCATCTACACTGTTGGAAACAAGCAAGGTCACCTTGGTCGGTACGTTTGTTTCCAACCGTCTGGAAGACGCTTTTATAGGTACATATTTCCTTAAAAAATATTTAAATAAATTATTATTTATGAACATATTCCTCACGCTGTGCTGATTATATCTATTTCTAGTATTTTTGTGTCTATCCATCCAAAGGTTGCCTGGAAGACATGATATCGCTATATATACAGTGATAAGGTCGCCCATTGTACATTTAAGTCTTAATGTGTTAACTATTTTGTATTTATATTAATTAGTTAATAAATAAAGAATATTATTATTATTATCTCAATGTCTTCTACTGCATAAAATGTAAGGTATGTCATACCGTGTCTCTGTCGGTGGGGAGCGGTTTGCACCCCAAATCCCCCCTCTACGCCTATGAAAGAATCCTTATATTTTTACCCGACTGTAAGGAAGGGTTATGTTTTTCGAGCGAATCTTGTATGTATGTAATATTCTTTATTACTTCATATCTCACAAACCACTGAACGGATTTATACAATTTAGACGTCTTTAGATTCGACTTTACCGCCCAAGTGTTCTTAGATAGGCGAGGTTTGAAAAAAACAAACATGGCGACTGTGAGATGTCAAAATAAAGAGGTGTAAAAAAAAGTTGTTTCGAATACTGCAATATGGTTATCAAATTATAGGACTGCATGAAATTATATAATTCTGTAAGGTTTCTTGTTTCCATCTTTTTTGTGCAGGCGGGCTTTTTATTTTTTTTAATTATTTAACTATCATTCTAACTTCCAGGTACATGTTCGGCGCAGTATCAGCTCACAAATACATCATCGCGTTCTGCATAGGAGTGGAGCTCCTGGCCTCAGGCACCAAGCGATGGCTGTCCATCGTGTACATCTTCGTCTTCTCTTTCATGTCGGCACTGGGCATCGCCGTCGGTATACTCCTGGTAGGAGGAGCGGGCGCCGCTGATGCTGGCATTTACTCTGTTATTTTACAGGTATACTTATACTTTCAAATACTCATTTTGATTTATATTAAGTACCTAGTAGGTAGGTACTATCTAAAGTTTGCTCGTAAGTTACAGTAAGTACCTACTTACCTATTTACTGATAGGGTGTTCAGTCTTGAGGTTGCAAAATAAAACTCACGTGTGATGTATAAGTAAAAGGTGAAAGAGATATATTAAATAAAAGTGGCACGTTATATTTACAAAATAAGGTTCGCAAGTTGTATTGCATGTAGCAAGTCAGTGCATCGCGACCGACCAATCACGACGACTGCGGTGCATTCTCGGCGCCATATATAAACGTGTGGCACAGCGCGCGGCTTAGTGCATAAATAGTTATTGCGTTGGGATGTCGTCTTTTTCAGCACGCGCGCTACGGTGTCGGCGTCGCGATGTCGGGCGCTATCGGCGGCTTGGCATGTAGGACGCCACATCACTCCCCCTCAAGCGAAGCGTACGTTGTGTTTCACCGTGCGGCCGGATCTTGTGACGTAGGCGCTGCTCGGTGAAGACGATGACGTTGCGTTGTCGCTAGGGGTCATGATCGAAGATGCAGTGTCGCTCGATGCGTGGATCCGTGGCACTGCGCCGCATGATGCTGTGCTCGATGATCTAGTGGGTGAAGCTGTGTCGCTCGGTGCGTGGATCGGTAGCGCTGCGCCGCTCGGTGCTGTGTTGCAGATATAGGCCGGCTTTAATCTGTCGACAGAAATAACAGCGGTGCGAAGCGGTAACCGCAGTGTAAAGTGTTTCCCGTCTGGGCTGCGCTGTAAAACTTCGTACGGGCCATCATATGGAGGTGTGAGAGGTTTGCGTACGGTATCGTTGCGCACAAACACATGTGAGCAGGTTGCGAGATCCTTGTAGACGAAAGTGTTCATCGTTGATGCTCGAGCTCTCGGAGAAGGTGTTAGTGACGTCATCGTTTCGGTCAGCTGACGGACGAAATCCGCGTCTTCAATGTTCGACGTTGTAGGTACGAAGAAATCAGACGGAATGCGAAGAGTCGAGCCGTATGTCATTAATGCCGGGCTGACAGATGAGTCGTCACGTAGTGCATTTCTAAGCCCTAGTAGTACCGTAGGAAGTTCGTTGACCCACCTCCCGTCGTTCGTTCTCGCCATCAGTGCCGCTTTGAGGGAACGATGCCATCGCTCGATTTGTCCGTTCGCTTGGGGATGAAAAGCCGTAGTCCGTATTCGAGTTACGCCGAGTTTCTTCATGAGTGAGGTAAACAGTGACGACTCGAATTGTCTCCCTTGGTCCGTAGTAATCTGCAGAGGACAGCCGAATCGTGCTATCCACCCGTCGTACACAGCCTTCGCGACGGTCTCAGCTGTGACGTCACGTGTGGGAATTGCTTCAGGCCATTTGGTACAGCGATCTATCATCGTCACGAGGTATCTATAATCTTCCGATGGAGGTAAGGGCCCGACTATATCGACGTGCACATGTTCGAAACGCGACGACCGTTGAAACTCGCCGAGTGGACTCACGACGTGTCGTTGAACTTTAGCGCGTTGACAGCTGATACATGATTTCGCCCAAGTACCTACGTCCTTGTTGATCGACGGCCAGAAGAACTTTGTAGTCATAATTCTTCGCGATAGTCGTACTCCCGGGTGACTAAGTTCGTGCTGCGCTTTGAAAGCTGGGACGCGATACGGCGGTGGTAGGTATGGACGAGCGTTCGCTGTTGATGTTTCGCACCATATCGGTCGTTGAACTCCCGGTAGGTTGACGCGCGTAAACTTGAGATTCGGATTTTTCATAGATTCGCGTAGTTCGGAGTCCTCTTGTACCTCCGCGAGTCTATTATAGTCGACGGTTGCGTTGAGTACTTCGACTTCAGCGATACGTGACAACGCGTCAGCTGCTTCGTTCTTATCACCGTGAATGTACTTGATGTTAGTGCAAAATTGACTGATGAAGTGTAGTTGTCGCTCTCGTCTTGGTGTGTCGCTGCTACTCGGCGTTCTTGTTAGCGCATACGTCAGTGGCTTGTGGTCGGTACATATTGTGAGGTCATTGCCCTCTACGAGTCGGCGTAAGCTCTTAACAGCTGTATACATTGCTAATAATTCGCGATCGTATACACTGTACTTACGTTGCGTCTCGCTCATCGTTTTGGAGTAGAAAGCGAGTGGTTTCCACGTATTGTCGATCTTCTGTTGTAGAACGGCACCAATACTGCTGTCAGATGCGTCGGTGAGAAGACATAGTGGAGCGTTAGGTATGGGATGCGATAAGACGGTGGCCTCGAGTATGCTTTGTCGGCATTGCTCAAAGGCTTGTTCGGCTTCGGGGGTTTCTTATTTCTAGCGGCTAACACAGATATGTCGGCTCCGGTATCGACGAGAAACTTCTCTCTGCTGTTAACATCGACGACACATAGGCGGTAACTTGGTTTGTTAACATCGACGCCCGCCAACGTGGATGAACGTTCTAGTTTTCCGACTTCTGCTTCTGTTTAGCACACGGCGGTTCACATTTTCGGGCTTCGTCACCAAATTGAAAATGATAATAACATACCCAATCTGGATCTCCGGGCTTACGGTTCGTGTAGGCACGTACTCGCGAGTTCGACCGCGATCGATTTTGGCGGTAACGGGAATGATGCGTCGAATTTTGTTGTCTCGTGCGAAGTTCGGCGATTTCTAGCGATAATTTCTCGATCTGTTTAGATAGTAGGTCAAACTGCAGGTTTTCGTTTGGTACGTGTTTTCTTTCGAGCGTATGCGCGGAGTTTAACGATGTTGATGGCGACGGACACGTGGGACGCACGGCGACCGCGGCAACCGTCGCAGGTTCGAAGTGTTCCACCATTTTGTCAGCCATCGCAGCTAGGCCTTCGAGCGACGATTCGGTGTTCACGGCGAGCACGGCGCGCACTTGCGTAGGTAATTGATTGAGCCACATTACCTTTAACGCCTCTTGGGTCAGCAATTTCCCGCCTAAATCAGTCATCTTGCGCAGTAACTGGCTAGGCTTCATGTCGCCGAGTTCTAAGCCGCTGAGCAGCTTCTGCAACTGGCGATGGTCGGACTCTTGAAACGTGGAAATCAGCCTATTTTTCAGTGTAGCGTATTTGTTGCTCGCGGGCGGGCTCAGCACGATGTCGGCGATCTGCTCCAGGTCGTTGCAGCCGAGCAACGGGACGACGAGATTGAACTTCTGATCTTCTCCAATTCTGCTAGCCGCAACGGCGGCTTCAAACTGCGCGAACCATAGGCGTGGGTTTTGGCGCCAAAATGGCGGCAGACGCGCAGGCAGCGAGATTGTGGCGACGTCACACGTAACGGTCGTTACCTGTTCTTTCACGTCTTCTACTTCTTGTGGGCTGGTTTCCTCTGTAGACATCTTGGAGTTGCTCCTTGATCACGTCGGGGTCACCAATTTACTGATAGGGTGTTCAGTCTTGAGGTTGCAAAATAAAACTCACGTGTGATGTATAAGTAAAAGGTGAAAGAGATATATTAAATAAAAGTGGCACGTTATATTTACAAAATAAGGTTCGCAAGTTGTATTGCATGTAGCAAGTCAGTGCATCGCGACCGACCAATCACGACGACTGCGGTGCATTCTCGGCGCCATATATAAACGTGTGGCACAGCGCGCGGCTTAGTGCATAAATAGTTATTGCGTTGGGATGTCGTCTTTTTCAGCACGCGCGCTACGGTGTCGGCGTCGCGATGTCGGGCGCTATCGGCGGCTTGGCATGTAGGACGCCACACCTATTATAAAGTTTCATCAATATCTGTTCATTAGTATCTAAGGTACCTACCTACTTGCAGGCGCGGATCCAAGGGGAAGGCAACAGGGGCTACTGCTCCCCCCCCCCATTTAGGAATTTGACACTAAACCGCTGTGTTTGACTGCATGACCATTGCTGCGTCCTGGGGGAGGGCACTTGCCCCTGTTACTTCTTCTTACCCTGGATCCTGGATAAAACTATGTAACTGACGTTTGCGTCAGACTAATTCCTCGGTCAGTGTTTCCACTCACCCAAGTAACATGACCTTGAAGTAATTTTTATAGGCATTTCTTGCCAATTACTTTACCAACTTTTAACTTTTATCTACCGACTAGATGGCGCATACGAGGGCCCAAACTCGCGAGCATCAAGGGATAGAAAAAAATGAGGTCTAGTAACATAGTCCAGATAGGTGGATCGCTTCTGGCCCCGATTTGGCTACGGAAGTCTCGAGTTCGATTCCTGGGTCTGGACTTCAAACTTTTCTATCTTTCAAAACTGCAATTAACATGACCTTTTCGAGAGAGAAACAAGGCTACTTTTTAATTATTTTAATAATTGAGACGCATACTGCTCAAGTTTTTATAATCCGTGGCGTGTCACCGTGATGATTTAGAACAATGTTGATTTTTAAATAGTCAATTGATTTGCGGTCACCAATCTTTAAGTTATCAATATGTAGATCCTCTACAGACTCTTCATACTATTTTGATACATTTATAACGAGCCTTTTCTTGCTGCTTCTTTCCACGTGAATTTCAGTGGCCACTTCTCGTAAACCTTGTAAGGTAATTCAGGGAATATAGTGGCTATTATTTTATTTTAAGTTTTAATTTTTTTTTTCTAATCCATCTCGGTATTGAGAACAAAAAGTCTAAAAAAGAATAAGTACCTACTTGAATATTTAAGTTTTTGGGGGACTGATGAACAACAAATGTTTTTTTTTAATTCTTAGCCGTTCCTGATAACACATTTGGTACGGACTGACAGTACTTAGCTCTAAATCTAAGAAACAAAACATACCTACCGTACATTTGAGTAGGTACCTACCTATTTACTTAGATTGTTGTACAAAGACAAATATTAAAACAATCAAGCAATCAACCAACTTCAAGTGCATGACTTTGAGGCTACCGTGACGTAACCGTCGTAAACGCAGCCACACCGTCTGTACCAGCTAATGAGTCAGGTGTGGGTGCACCTGGCCGATTGAATGACTTCAACACAATAACAGTTCGTAACTAAGCAGATCGAGAAAATAAAACGTTTTGCGTAATGGAGAAGTTGGATTTTTTAATGAAAAAATGTTTTAAACAGCTGAATTATATCACTTTTTGAAGTTGCTCAACAGATATTTTTACAATTAGCTGTAGGTATATTGTTTATCGTGAATGAAATGTAGGCTTTTCCAAGCTTTAACTTAAAAGGCTATACCTACCAAATTTCATAAAAATCGGCCCAGTAGTGTCAAAGGTTATCCATAAAAAACCAGCCTTTTGTTGCGCTGAAGTTTTCAAACATACAAAATTACAAATCACGGACACAAAGTACACCCAGATTCGGAGGACCGGATGGTTATCGAACCCACAATTTCTTGCTCGTACCCACTTCCGCTGCACCGTCCGAAACCAGTCCCGGCCTGAGGCTAGAGATTGGTCGGTCGAGTCTTGGTTTATTTGAAATTAACTGACGGCAAAAAAACCTACTTAGGAAAAATATTTTAAAAACGCATTTTGTCTTGTTTACAGGGATTGGCGTGTGGCACGCTGATGTATGTGGTCTTCTTTGAAGTATGGAAAGACATAAGTGGACTTTTGCAGTTCACTTGTAGTTTCCTCGGGTTCGGTGTCATGGTCCTCATTGAGTATGCAGTCGAGAGTTTCCTTGGTATGTTTCTGCTTACATTGGATTATTGATTTATCTATCTAGAACGTCATTACATCTATCTAATTACTCTAAAAATCAGTTTGGTTGGTTTATAAGTAACTTAAACTTGCTGGGCTGACAGAGCTTTGCTGGTTATTATTGTGGTTGAGGAATAGAAACAAAGAACATGGCGTTGTAGTCAACAATGAAACATTATGAAGAAATAGCTATGTATAAAAATACGATTTTGTGTTTAATCAGAAAAAAAACAAAGTGTGGACCTTAGAAAGCACACTAAGTTAACTAAGTACTTAGAGTTAGGTAGGTCGTCTTATGTCAAATATTGATTGATTTGTATTTGATTATTTTTGTTTCAGATTTATGAATTAACGTCACGCCTTGCATGTCGATTGGAATGATTTGGAATTACCTTCTAAGTTTCCTTGAAGTGAAAACGATAAGAAAATATATGTGAAGCGCAAGGACTTTTACGAACAATTTTATGAGCTGTTTTGTTAATGTTCCGGTGTTATATTAAACATTGGGTAGACTATAATAATATAATGTATAATTGTATATTGGGAATAGAATGAAAAAAATGTTGGTTATGTACCTACTTTAATTATGAAATACTTATATTAAGTATCAATAAGTATTTCATAATTCAATTAAAATTAATAAATGGGATCGTCGGAAGTCCCCTGGAAGTATATTAAACTAAAGTATATACACTTACAGTTGGAACTTGTGAAATTTTATATTACTTACCTACTTATTTTTTCTTAGGCCTATTATATTATATATTATATCATTGGGTTATGGGCTACAGCCCTAAAAGATCAGATCCGCCTCTAAATATAGAGATTTAGTACAACGTTTATTTTAAAAGTTTATGATTTGTGTTGAATTGAAATGAGTGAAGTCTTACTTTCAGGGATGTAACTATCATGTTCGGATCTTAGAATTAAACATTTCATGATGTGGCCAACGATATCATGAAAATGTGGTATATCTAAGTACTATCAAAAAGCTACGAATTTTGTGAAACGCACTCCTATACCTATTGGCATGTTTTAATCTGTAATTTAGCAACATTGGCCACAAGTCCTAATCTAAAAAGTAAGTCCCTTTATCGATCGAATTAATGGCGCTATTATATTAGACAAATCGCATTGGAATCATGTTCATACCATCAAAAACAAAACACAAGATACAATTTGCAACTTGTAGGTATATAAGTACCTAACTTGCCTACTGGAATAGCGCCTTAAGAGTATATAAAATAGGTGGGTAACTCAATGTATTCACGGGACAAAAAAATGTAAAAAGCAGATTATTTTAAAATTTTGTACCCATAGACAAAAATACATTTCTAGAGATTATTTTGGGTTGCACGCAGGTTTTGGTTGGAAGCAGAATTATCGATCGTATAGCGTGTATTGTTCGTATAATACTACACAGGATGTAATTATTTCCACTTAGCAGCTACAAATAATATTAGACAGTTGTATATAAGTATTTATCGATCATTAAAGGCATGACTGAGCAATTAGGTATTAGAGCAGGAGCGTTTCTAAGAGGTTCATACGGACCATGGTCCCTCTGAAATGGGCAGAGACCCGTACCGATTTATAGGTAGGTATACGTAATATTGCTATTGTTTAGGGCAGTGGCATATTGGCTTTAATGCCTTTTCATTCAATGTGTTGTGGATTTAGCGCCAACGATGGGGCCAATGAAATTTTGTAGACTTTTATGGTCCATTGGGTATTACATTAGACGAGTGGCCTTGGAGCTATTGTTGGGGCCAATGTGTTGGCTTGGTTTAAACACAGATTTACGAACATAGAACATTAATTTGGACTTAGCTGCACTTAAGGCTTTGGTCTAACTTGTGACGAGAATAGCACCTCTGGTTAGATCTCGGCTTTGTGAACCTTTCCCCTTCCTAAATGGAGGGTAGGGGGTGACGGTCCTGTTAGAGTATAAGTAGAAATATCTTAATCCAGTTTGTGTTGATTGTAATATACCTAAGTAGTGTAAATATAATGTTGTTAGTGTTAATAAATGTTACTAAGACTTGCAATTTTTTTAATTTGTCCTGATTCTACTGCTACCTTTATTTAATGACAACTTCAAAATTTGCTAGTTCGAAGGAGTTTCCAAAGAAAAAATGGTTGTCTGTAAAGTCTGTGCACGGACGATAACTTTACGTGATAACGTCGTAAGAAAACATTTATGATATATTACCATACTTTTTTTCGTGCACCCGGTACCCGGCACGCACGAAAAAAAGTATCGTCATCGATTTATAGGAAGTTAAACAGACGTCACGAAAAAGATATTTCGTTAACAGGAGGTTTTGTCAGAAATGGTAATTAAGCAATTTTATCTGCGTTTACTGGCCACTTGGCCTGGCCAGTAAACGCACATAAAATTACCCATTATGGGAAACCAAAACAAAATCACTTTCGTTAATTTTGACCATTGGAAATGGTAAAGATATTTAAGGAATA
This sequence comes from Herminia tarsipennalis, assembly GCA_945859575.2. NCBI lineage: Eukaryota > Metazoa > Arthropoda > Insecta > Lepidoptera > Erebidae > Herminia > Herminia tarsipennalis. The sequence continues at coordinate 10,735,583 of OX243851.2, forward strand.
GGGATGTATAAATAATACAAGATACATGTAATTTAACAAATCAATAATGTAATTAGAAATTAACATTTTATACTATACTTTATCTATTCTTAAAGAAAATAGATATTATAATTATTTTATCCTAAATAGTTAATATTTTAGGCTGATTAAAATAATACAAGTACAGATTATGCAGGCGGTAAATTTATACATCTAACGGTTAATTTGAATAGCTGTTACAAAACAATTCTACGAGGCTGATAACGCAACGCATTATTTGAGCCATAGACAAACAAACTACGTAAGACATACTAGTCTTTGATAAATTGTAGACGAACCTCCTTAATCACATTACGTTAGTAATAGGATTATAAATAGCGAATGTTTTGCCTTTGCAACATTCTATTTTCAAAATAGAAGACGGAACATTCGCTATTTAAAATACTGTTACTAAGGAGGTAAGTCAACGAGTCTATGGCACAAAATGGCGTCACAACAACTTCACAGCATAAAACGTTACAAGACAACACTGTTAAAATATTTCATTATTAAAATATGATGTACTTAGATAAATTTCCGCGCACCATCTGGCACACTAATATCCTTAAAAACTAATACGATTGAGAGGAAAAGACATAGAGAAAATTTCGAAAACTCTTAATACTAACTGGTACACGAGTATAACTTGTCAAGCCTGCCTCCAACATATCTACTCATTACTCCTAAGGCCGGTACATTTTATTCATCATACTTACAACAATACACTTTAAGTAATAATAAAGTTTTAAATTTCAACTATACGATATAGTTTCTCATAGACTATTGCATTATATTCTGTAATCTCATTACAACACTATTTAATTTTCATTAATAGCCGATTCACTATCCAGCTTGTACATAATGCAGTACATTCACGGGCCACCATGACCGTGAAAATAGCGCTTATGTAGGTATTAATTGGCTTATTGCACAAAATGCCGAGTGTACAGAAGGTAATCTCTATACGCACTTGCAAGCCACACGTAGATATAATGCGCGGACAAGAATCTCAGAACGCTTTGGACCACTTTGTTCCGAGATGTCAATGAGTGCGTCGAGCGTGCTTTCTATGAAACTTACTTTTTATACTCTCTGTATTTTGTGCTTATTATATTAAAGATAACTACGATTTAAATGATCAGGATCAAAAGCGTCAACATTAAACGTCTATAACTTATTAATATTAAATGCAATTCGTGATAATAGACTCACTAAACGATAGCAGGAATTAACATAAACTTCAAATTCAGGCACCTTTATCTTAATCTAATCAAAGTTGAAGCAGAAGGATAACAATGATTTCGATGTAACTACTAGGCAGTAGTTAGGAGTTAAAATCTGTCTTCATTTACGAGCATGTTGGCTGACATGTTGGGTAATTTATAACACATGTTACCGTTATTAAGTTTAGTTTAAAATATTATTGCACTAAGAAATAGATAAATAAGGGTCACGCTTAGTATCAGATCATTTTGTATATTCTTAGTCATTACAAAATGAGCTTTATAACAATGATCATAGATCTCAATATTGACTGATACGATACTTAAGTATTATGTCAGAAGAATAAAACTTTAATGACAATATTTGATCTTAAAACTATTTGTTTAGTAGTTTACACAGAAATCATTGCATAGACAATATAATTAAATTGAATAAAACTAATGGCAATAAAGTTACATTTTAATATTAAAATCTCACTAATGTTTAATTTAACAAGAAGACTTTTGATAAGTTTGTTTACTTGTTTAAAAAAAAGATCATGTTCAAATTGCCACTCACAGTCAACCGTGAACTAGCAATTTTCTTTTCCTGGCAACCCTGAACTTCGTTCTCTTCTGTCACTTGGCTGTTTTCAGCCTAACCCGTGTCTCTCTCTCGCTCTAACTAATGATATAGTGTGTGTCAAGTGACAGAAAAGGGAGGAGAACGACGAATATTCGTTGTCAAGCGATTAGTTGAATACCGACCATAAATACGCTATTTTATGGCGGAAAAAATACCTTTGAGCTTGAAAACTAGCTTGTTTTCTATTTGTTATGAGGTGCAAGCTTCAATAATGCATTTAAATTTTCAATTTTTTTTGCTTCGGTTATACATCCATGCATTATTGAAATAATTTGATTAAAAAAATATTGCTGGTATAGCAAATGTGTAACATTGTTTTGTATTTTATGTGCAATGGCATCGTGTTATACAGTGTGTCAAAATATTATAGTCTACATTAAAGTCATAAAAACGAGAATGTATCATTCTTTTAGTTATAACATTTAAAGGTCGTTGTCCTTAATGTTATACCTCCCTTCTTTGAATTTTTTTTTTAGAGTTATGTCAGTTTTTAACTTAGTTTTTGTTTTGTTAATCCTGACAGACTGAGTAGAAAATATTTTTAGTGATAACGTGATTCTTAGTGAAAATAATTTTGGCACATTGCTCAAATTAAATTTATGTGCGATTGAAATTGTACTTACATCCAGCAATATTATATAAAAATATTTTGAATTACGATAATTAGTAAAATTCAAAGATTATTTTTAAATAACAAAGTGTTCTACGGGAACTTTAATTAATGTATTGCTTTATGTAAATATAATTATTTTAACACTTGTATTGCTAAATTAGGATAAAAATAAAATTAAATAAACTGTGACAATAACCAGGTAAGTACAGTTTATAATAAATTACGGTGTACATAATAAAGTAGTTGACAAAGTGACTAGGAACGAGTTTCAGTCAGATTGTCTAAATACTAATCAAGAGCGATTTAACAAAGTTATTGCATTACACGCGAACAACACGACTGTACTTACCAAATAGCATATTATAATATAATGACCAATTCTTCAAAATGACGCTTACCATTTTTTTTTTATAGAAACATAAATGAGGCTCGCATTAAAAAATGGAACTTGATAAAACAGAACAGTGCAAACCATAAAGAAAATAGACAAACGAGCTTTGCAACGTTTGCAACGCAGGTATGTAAAACCACGCTGTATGTAAAATACGTGGGCTCAGCTTGTCCATACCATAAACGAATTGAATTTAGTAGTCATTTAAATTATTTGTTTAGTGCCAACAATATTGCGTGTCGTGTAACAATATATACTCACTGGTACGCATTATAAAATAATTTTCATTTAAATAGTGTAATAATAACTTAATAAATAACAAACATAACTCGTCAAACATATTTGTGGGGCTTTATTTTTATCTTTGTGTATTAAGACGTCAGAGAACAACTTTGATTAACATTATTGCGTCAAAATAAGCGTCACAGATATTTTTGATACTTTGTGTCGTGTTCGTGTGGCAAGCGTCATTTCTTTAACAAGAAGACAAGTGCGAGGTGCTTAAGACTTGAGGAGTTTGTTCGCGCGTTGGTTTGCCACCGCTATGCGTGTCTCGTTGCTTTCACCCTATAACATACAAACCGTTTTACCATCTTCTCATAAACAAGAAGTTTCTACTCGAATTTAAATCTTATTTTTTACACATAAGATTTAATTTCGCTTTGAATGTTTATTCTGTAGTTGAGTACAAAAATAAAATAAAAACAGGATTTAAAGAGGAAAACATTGTCAGTATGAACAAAAACAATAAATACAGCAAAGGATGTTCCAAAATTAATAGAAGAACATAAGAGATTCCAAAAAACAAAAGGAATTGTGGTTAAAACCGGAGGAAAAAAAAAAAATCTAAACACATAGGATACACAGTTTTAATAATACGAAGACTGCCAACGCTTGATTACAAAATCATAGTCATATGTGATAGCACAATTTACAAAAAAAACACGATACATTTTAAACAGACATTTTTTTGTTTATAGTTTCATCACAATAACGCTAAATGAATGTCTTAAATGAAGATTATTTTATTTATTCACGTACATGTGCTATTATATATGAAATAACTTCAATCTCTATAAGCCTTTTTTTATCTTCAGCGATTTTCGGCTCCAAGCGTCACGTCGTACAGCTTTTAAAATCAAATTGACACAAGCCAATTGAGCCTATCGCAAACTACATTTTTTTCAACTAATCGCGCAATTAAACAAACGATATCATTGGGTTGCCATGATTTCGGTCATCAAATAGCGCAAATTGGCGTGAAAAATAACAGGTTGCGTTAGGTGTTAGTGCTATTTCGCTTCAAATGTGCAGGCTGTGCTCAGCTTTTTAAAAGTGCATTTATAAAAAATATACTCACGATTGGCGTCGATGTATTGTGTGTTTAGTTGGTGTATGAGTGTTAGTCTCGTGGAATAAGTAGATTTATTTATGTGATATTCGAAATATATTCAGTTTTTGTAAAATTATGTGGACCTAATATGCTAGTGCTCATAATGTAGCTTGTTTTATAGCAGATAATATGTTATTTTATTGAATAATGTTATCCCACCACTATGGTTGGACATGAAATGTATGCTGTTCTTTAAACTTATTACTTAAAGCATATTGTATGGTCTACACTCCTTTATTATTCTTATTCTTAACTGTTTACTTATTGATATAACATTGTGATATATTTTATTTAGTTTTAATATTGCATTCGTTTTGAACATATCACAATGCGGTTACAAAAGAGATAATCATAGTTTCTTTTGTAATAAAAGTGCTGAAATTGATATTTTATATCTTGTCGATATAAAATAAAACTTTTACTAAATATTATAAATAACTTAAAAGAATCAAGGGAAATTAAATAACTTAAAATCATCTTATAAATGAACTGATTTATTTTCTCATAAAATAAATAAAATTACTAGTTAATAAATTATGATAATTTACTGCTAAGTTAAGATAGCTACATTGTAATACTAAGTTACATTTAGCATCATTTCAAACTATTTCATAGAAGCAGATATGTATAACATTGTCAGATATGTAAAAGCTATTTGTAAAGTTTGAAGTATTTTATAAAAGTTTAAAGAAAACAGCTGGTAATTGAATACAACTATTTTATAAGTATCTACGCCTTTTTTGAGTTAGTTCGTTATTACACCGACGATGTGTGAGCTTAAAAATGCATAGTCACGTGTGAGATCTTTTTGGCGACCATATTAAATAACGATAGCGCGACGTTAAATAACGTTAGCACATCACTAGTCGGCTGTTACCACTAGAAGATATTATAATAATATAAATTTCTTTAAAGTACATAAATGCTCCTATGAAACGTATAAGAAATCAATCGTGAGATCTGTAGTTTCAGTTACAGTTAAGTATTCTCGAAGACGTGTGACTGGCTAAACTCTATCACTTAAATTGAAACTATTATCACATATCAACTCATTCCAATCGCTTCATTCAAATATACCGTCTATACTTCTCCTCTTAGAACCCTACACTGAAGTGTTAACAAACAGATTTTTGTCTGATCGTTTAATGCCTCTTATAGTATTGTAGACACAAATAATATGCACCAAATGAATGACAACTGAATATAAAATAACAATATAATATATATAAAAAGTGACTAAAGCCACATACGCAAATATAATCAATATTAGAAGATAGGAAACATTAAAAAAGAGATGAGTGAGATTTGATCCCAATAATAGGAGTAGGTACATTATAATCTGTTTAATATTATTTTTTTCTTATAGAATTGAAATGACACAACTCAACAAGTCACGCAAAGCCATCTTATGCCGCGTCCAGACGAGTGTAATGCGTAATCTATCGTGTAATGTAACGGATTCTGCGTGTGGACGGCAATACAAGCGTTACATGTAATGCTCGCACTGATGGCTCAGCTGTTGGTTTTTAGCCCGAACACAGGCGCAACTTAAACATCGTAGTCGCGTTACATTACACTCTCGTTTGTGTGCTGTCCATAGTATACGCATTAATTTCGCCTGGACGCGGCTTAATCATTTTAAATTATGTCACTTTTATTCTAAAAGTGCAATTTCATGGGTTTTACAAGCCAACACCATTATGAAGTGGTTATAATGCGATACCATTTTTTACAACTTTTCTAGCAATAACAGTAACACTACATGTTAACAAGGGGTAAATGTATTTTCTCAAAATAAGAAATCTCACGCTGCAACTTCTTAAAAGTTTAACTGTGTAATCATTATATTTAGGTATACGAGACGATGACGTAAATATGATTATAATATTATATTTAATAACTTCAACATGTCCTACTGCATGAAATGAGCACCAAAGACTATTACGCATTAATATAAATGTAGTTTTGTGAAGGAACATTGTGAGTTGTTTGTAATTTCGAATCAAGTATATTTATGTGATTATTAAAGAAACATTTTTGATTGTGACAGTTTGTTATTACAACCTTTTGAATTGTATGCCATTGTTTAGTATGAAGTATAATTCTCATAGATTTTTGGGATTGAAGGGGCATATTATGAATGGAAGAAATAGAAATGTCAAATAACCTACACAAAACTACACTTGTATAGCAACTTTAACAACATGTAATTACTTAAAACTTGAGCGTCGAGGATAAGCAGAAAGATACAATAGATCCAAAAACTAACAAGTGTTCACTTAATACAGTAGCATGCTTTAAGGATTACATGTTTTATATTAATATTACTGTTGGATAAAAGTATCTCATGATAGAATAGAGACACAAAGCAAAATATTAAATTTTATTAAAGTAACCTATTGCCGGTTGCAGATAAGTTTACAAAATTAGAAACTAAACACAATTGCACATTATTGTGTAGTATTTTAATTTATATTAATGCCATTTTAAATGCACATATTGATTTGAAATTAGTTGTTTATATCTTGAAAAATTGTTTTTTTGATTGTAAAGTGTAACATATATAAATAAATAGTAAAAGTAATGTGTGATATCTGCAACCGGTGCCTGCGAGCACAGGCCCGCGCAAGTAACCACGAGACCGTGTATGTATGTGTGTCGTGTGTTTGTGTGATTTCCGCTGCCGTTTACTTGAGGAGCTCGTGCGCGCGCTGGTTCGCCAGAGTTATCCTCGTTTCGTTCGATTCGCCCTAAGATAGAACACGTGTTTTGTTTGTTGTTCAATTCACAGCGACTTTTGTTATTCAATTGATCATCCACATACATAATTAAATCGAATATTAAAATTATTAGAATTTCTGTGTGATGATCAGTCGCTGTCTTTTGAAACAAGTTATGTTTCGTTAGCATTTGATGTGAATGACAGTGTTAGGTATGGCGTCTAGGAGGTATGTTAGTTAGTCGAATGAATGTGAGAGCTAGCCAACATTCTATACACAATGGTCGTGTGGACAGATGTGTTTGGAGTTGTCGGTAACATGTCATGTCACTCGTAAGACACTTAGAAAAATTTCACAACAACCAATTCTAATATCATACTCTACAGTACGTATGGAAGAGACATGCGTCGAGTGAGGAAGTCAGAAGGAGTGATTTTTTTTGCCAGATAAGCGAGTGACTCGATCTTTAGATGCCAATAAGCCAGAAGATAGTCAGAGAGACACATAGAAGGATCTAGTCACACTTTCACTGCTAAAGTGACAGGCACAAACACATAGATGGTGAAAATGTAGATGAAAATGGACACAATAAAATTTGTTTGCAAATTTTGTTGTGTAATAATGTTAAATTGAACCCAATATTAAACAACTTATTTTAGAATAATACTGAAATAATTCCAATTATTGTTAAAATTAAGGCCAGATATTTGGGTTAAATTTTACACTGCGCACCTTAAAGTAATAAAGAAAACATCGATATATTATTTAAAACATTATCAAATAGTATTTAGATGTATCTCTGAACATTAGTAATGTTGAAGCATAGATGGGAATCGAAAAATCTAGTTTAAAGGGTTTATTAAACAGTGTACGTGAATTCGTTGTGTAACTTTTTTTTAAATTAATTTGTAGTTGGCTAACTTTCCCTGTTTGTAACTATATTATATATATTTTGTATGTTATATAATTATATTTGTAAGTAATCACGTTAAACACGCACTTGAATTAAACCTGCAACTTATATCTATACTTTTATACTAATATTATAAAGAGGAAAGATTTGATTGTTTGTTTGTTAGTATAGAATAGGCTCCGAAATTACTGGACGAATTTAAAAAAAATCTTTCATCGTTGTGAAGGTACACTAACCCCGGGTGACATAGGCTATTTTTTATCCCTGTATTCCCACGGGAACGGGAACTACGCGGATGAAACCGCGAGGCGTCCGCTAGTATAATATATAAGTTTATAGTAATCATATTTAATAAGATACATAATATTTAAAAAAAAAGGACTAATCAGTTAAAGTGGGTCTATTGATAAAAAACAGGAAAAGTGCAAGTGGGACTTGCCCTCCGAGGGTTCCGTACAAATTTGTAGTTTTTAAAATAAACGGCCGTATCTTTTTTAACGTTAACTTAGAAGTTTGATTTTTCACTGCTTCAAGGAACTTTAGACCTGTCTACCCGTGACCACAGCCGTTGAAATATAGTCGTAACGTCGGGCAATAAACAAGGTATTTTACCTTAAATTATTCACGCGATTAAGACCCGTAGTACATATAATTTTATAACTGAGTATATGATGTTAATTTGAAACAACAAAGTGATCCTATTAGGGTTCCGTTTTTTTTCTTTTGAGGTAGGTGGTTCTAAAAATAAGTTTTCTTGGATTTAATACAACGAATTCACGTACACAACCCGTGAAGAAGAGCAGCTCCAACATTAACGCGTAAGTTAAGGTTACCTTGCGGTTGATGCGGTCGATCTGGCGGTTCTGGTTCTCTAGCTCAGAGCCCATGTCAAGCGCCATGTTGCGAAGGTTACCGATCATTGTGTTCACCTGACCCATATTTTCCTCCATCTCATCTTCACGCGCGTCGCTTGTTATCCTAAAAAATATTGTAGAAAAGTTAATAAAGGACCAAGAGTATGACCCTATGGCACACCCACCACAGCCTCTAGTAAAAATATGGTAGGTATATATGTATATAATGTGGTATAATAATATGATAAGAATAATAATAGTTCTTAATATTCTAGTTTAAGTAGGTATTCCTTTAAAGATACTAACGAGTCGCGTTTAAAAAAGCTGCGATAACTTAAATTCGCAAAATATTATTCCAGCAACACAATCAAAGGCTTTCAACAGATCACCTTAAATGTCACACATATGTTATTAAACAAGATAGTAACTGTTAGCTAACCTTCCTATGTATCCAGCTTGTGGACCTATGCCGTTGCGTTCGTCCATCACTCTTTGTGGTTGGTTGTTGACCACTTTGCCATCGTCGTTGCCCTTCCACGTACCGTCATCCTCCTTGAATGACGCACCCCTGGAATCCCACAGCAAAGTATGTCACTAAACGTTTATCTACTTATGATATATTTTTCCAGTTGATTGTGAAAAAAAAAACTGAATGAAAAAAAAAAAGTAAAACTGCGCTTTAAAAATTTAAGAATATCAAACATTCAACAGTCAAATAGTGCGTATTTAAGCTTTACTTCGTGTAGTGCTCAATGAGTTTGCAGTAATGATGATGTACGCACTTGTTGCATGGCAGGACACAGATACCGCAACATTTTTCCATGCCAGACAGATTCTTCTCTGCTTCGCGCATATCCGCATTGATCTGGTCCATTCCCTCCTCGATTCTGTCCAATTGCTCTGTTTACACATCACAATAAAAGCTTTAGATCCACCCTTGTCAGTACACTTTCAAATGTGTGCAAGCACCTAACTCTTTTTCAAATTTTATCGCGATATGAATTTTGATCTTTTTTTTTAAATTTGAATTCGATTGTAAATTCTCAACGCTCTCGACAATAACCAGCGCTAAGTGTAAGACATTGTTTCTTGTAACAGTAGCTGAGTTTTATTCAACTATTTATATCCATGCAAGCTGTCATTAACCTACAGCAATTCTATTTCATCTCAAATCTAATATCAAAGCATCTAATATTTATCAGGTCTTTGTGGTGCTTGTGTTTATTATGTCTTACACTTGATCTGGTTAAAACTAATTTAAGAATTAATAATTTACCTTTGAATAAAAATGATGTATGTGCTGACACTAAGTGATTATAATTACCGTACTCGTAGTGACTAACAAATACAAATATTAAACTAGATATCATTTAATTAAAAACTAAGTCATGCAAATCAACAGCAATATTAAAAGACGTGCATAGCTGGATGCGTGAGAATAAACTAAACAAAATAGTTGATACTGTTTAACTCAATCAGATCATCTCAACGTTCCGTTCCACATTTGGACCACTCGATGGTGAGGGAGCGCAGAGATCAAACGATGCAGTTTATACTCTAGCTTTATTTATGATCATGACAAACAAGTTTTACCTTCGGTTTTATCCATTATAAATAAACTGTTAGCATAGTTTCAATCGATAATAATGTATTGTTATAAAGTCATTGCCATTCACGAACTTCATAAATTATCTGAACTGGCATTTCAGACAAAAGCTTACTAAATTATGAGTGATGCAAAATAGTATGTTCTACTGGATGCTTACCGCCCTGTTCATCCAGCATGACCAGGGTTTTCATGCCCACCTCGTGACTCTACAACACAATAATGATGTCACTATAGCTCGCCAAACGAATGCGGTGAGGAGTCGGGTGCGGCGCGCGCGCTGGCATGGCGCTAGGCACGTGTGGCACTGCGCGGGCGCGCTCTCAACTCAATACCAACACAACTCAAACTGATAACTAAACAAAAATAAACGATACATGGACATGACGGGACGGGGCGCGGCTGCGCAGCGATGTACTAGTACTATCACGAGACCACCGCGCCACCATCGACGTCATGGGGTAAAACAAAACAACTTAGCAAATGAGCGTATCCATAAAGCCATTCCTAAATGAAACGTGAATATAGCAAAGTATTAATTTATTGAAGAAGAAAATGAACAAACTAATATGTAGTGTGGCGAGGAGCGAGCGGCGCTGGAGGCGGCGCCGCTGGCCTCGCTGACAGACACAGATCGCATCGAGCTAACAGTTACCTACGACTAACATTAACAGTACGCTGCCAGCCATGGAGATGAAGGCGTATACCATTTACTCTATACGTCCAACAGACACTCGGTAAACGCGCATTCATTTCAGTACCGCAGTATCAATACGAGAAGAGAACAGTAGATTCGGAAAGATAAATAAATATACCTATAAAAAGCGTTTCGATCAAATATCAACGGAAGAACTAAACAGATTGCGCAGCTCATTCAAATTAAATCTTCAGCAAAAGATAGAGTAACAGTCTTTTGCGACAATTAGCAACGAACGGCCATCGGGCTTTTCTATTTACACTATTTTGTTAAGGTCATCCCCATAGAAACATAGATACACACGCAACATCGATCTCAGATAAGTCGTTATTTAAGAGAAACGTCAAAGAAAAACAAAGAGATTAATTTTATTAACTGCACATTCAAACACAGACGTTCTCACGGTTCGACTACCCACGTGTCAGTTTAACTCTTACCGCCCTGGTGACTCAACATATGAAGCGCTTGCCCCCCGGCGTCCTCGCTCTATACATAAAATACAAATCAAAATAATATATCGTAGGAGAGAGTCGGGGGTGTGTGGGTGGGTGGGTGCGGTGCGCCGGTAGGGTACGGCACGCACGAGACGCGCGCGCGTGCGGTGCGCGTGAGCAGCGGCGAGTGCGGCGAGCGTGGCGTGACGCGAGAGCGTTCGCGCTACGGGCGGAGGCGACGGGCGGCGTGCGTGCGCGGCGTGCGGGCGAGCCGCGGCCGCCGCGCGGGCACGTGAAGGCCCAGCGAGCGGTATGCGCGCGCGGCGACCGACGAGCTCGCCGCTAACACACACTACTCGATCCACAACGACATGCATGCAGTGAAGCTTGCAAGTAAAACCAGATTTAGTTTCATCTGTGCTCAGTTTCATATGATTCATGATATTTTGTGTGATGTCAAGAGTCGTGCGTTGAGGAGAAGCGTTTCGAATTTACTTTGCTCGTTCATTTAGATTCGTTTATGTGAATTCAGTAAGGTTGTTAATTAAGAGTCGAGTACGAACATCTGAAATGCAGAATGTATAAGTATCGGTAACACCGAATATACGGTTTGTTATGTCGATTAGTTCGGCCTGCCTGAAGTCGTAGAAGATAGAGCTCGTTGTTAAGTTGTGCAAAGTGGTGTATAATATCTACATAACGAATAAATATACAAAGATGTGGGTTTTCCGTGATCATCTCCGTGTGTGAGTCAACAATGTAAACGGTAATATCTCAGAGGATGCCCGCACCTTTGCATTGAATAGCGGTGACGTAATTTAAATATATAATCAATGCGATACCCCCTTAATCTCTTCTACATCGGTGAGCCCATCTTCGGGTCGGCTGAAAACCCTACTGATGCTCAACAAAGTTAGCGAAAAAGGATAAAATAGATAAAATTGTAAATAATGTAGTGTTGCAAATTTTGCAGATCACTCACCTCCCTGGTCGTCTAGAGCGACCAGAGTACGAATGCCGGCCTCCTTGCTCTACGCCGCAGAAACAAAAAGTCACAGAGCATGTTAGTTGTGAGGGGTACAGTGGAGTGAGTGGGCGGTGGACGGTCGCTTGCACGCTACCGGCAGCAGCCAGCGAGCGCCGTGTACCGACTACATGTTGTACGAGTACAGTCAGTTGTAGTGTCGCACTCCAGGGACGATACCTTCCTCCACAACCTCATTCGATCAAATTTTACAACGCTAACTTACATTGTGGTAAGAAGGTATCCTCAATGGAGCGTGAACTGTGTTGTTGAGAGTAATGCTGAGTCTGTACTGTGTCGTAGTTACATGTTTTTAGCGCAGACATTTTGATAATAATAATATAAATAATAATGTTAAACAATATTCCTAAGATATAAAATAATATTACTTTCGATTAGATAACAGAAAATGTTATATATTATGGAACTTAATAGATCAAATAAAATATATAGATGTTGGTAATACAGGTTCGATCGGTAGATGTATTTTGTGTGAGAGTTAGCATTAGGTGTAGCTCGATATATTTGTTGGAGTCCAGTGGCAGGTACGGGGGTGTGTTCACGCCCACATATTGACAGTAATGTGAATGTTCGAGAAGGCATGAAAATCATACAACAAAATAGATGTACAGTCAACAACAGAGAGCAGCCACTACACAGAGACCTAAGATACAGATTCAACTAAAACAGGATAGAACGAACATCAACATACACTGATCACGATACATATATTTCATTGGCAAAGTTTGCTAGATCAGTTAGTGTTGGAATGTTTATTAATAGAAGTAATTGTAAAGTAACAAAGAACAATAAATTCATCTATGAAGAATAGAAGTATCGTTACAAGATAAGAAATGAAAGAGTAAATAGAAAGTGCGTTGAAAAGAGTGAGCCAGCCTCGTAGGCGGATTCGTGGAGAAAAATCCGAGTGTCAGAAAAGGGTATCATTTAGAAAGCAAGCCCAAGCACAATGGATTGACTATTATCAGACTCAAAAGCGCACGTATTTCGATCAAATTACGTACTAAAAAGGGGGAACTAGTATAAGAGAAGTATTTAAACTAAATATGGGACTCGGATTCTATAGTGGTCGATGACGGGCTTCATGCTTTAAAACCTAAAACAGCAATCGGGCGAAATAATAGGAGCTGACGGTTAAACACTCGATTTGGGTTAATAATATGCCTCGTTAAGAAAATACAGAGAGAGGCGGCAGCGTTTAGAATATCAATTTTGTTAATTAACAGTCAGCGCCAAAGGCCGAATCGCCCGGGGGTTAAATATAATCACATAAAATGTACAGTTTACTACCAACACAAAGGGCTATAGATGTCTAACATTTTCGGACACAGTAAGGCACGGATCATGCAACACCCATATATGTATGGTTATAATAACATATAATACTGGTTAAATATTATATATTAATACTCGAATGTAGGATAAAATAAAATAAATAAGGATATGACCGGATAACTACAATAGATATACATACACACATTTAGAAATAAGATAAACAAAATAATAATTAGCGACATCGAAACACAACAGCCAGGGTTAGCAGAGGCTGCGCCCTAGGGGGTACGGTGGGACGGGCGTCAGAGACCAAACCGAGCTTGGGGCTATCCAGGACACTTCCGCTATACCCCTCACTCCCTCGCATCGAGAACACCTCTCTCACAGATGATCACAAATAATTCACATAATCGACAACAGAACTCAACATAATTAAACTATGAGGGGAAACAAATGTTTAATTTCAAATGAAACGCGTCTACGGATTTATAAGACCGCACACTGTATTGACTAATTCTTTTACAAATTTAGCAATAGATAGAAGCTTCCAGATTTGTCGCACGCTTGGAAAATTAATAGGTCATTTTAATATTAAACACACATTAGGGTACAGAATATAATAAGACAGTATTAGAGAATAAAGAATTTGTTATAAAAACCCTTGAATTATATATAACTTACAAAACAGAAAACGTTTAATAGTCTTTTCATATCAAATTCTTTATGATATTGAATCATAATATCAAGGGAATGACAAATATTACTATGACAATTTATTTTAGGAGGTATTCTAGACATCAATTCTATGTCACTCCCAATAAGTATTTCATTAATCATTTTACCAGAGTAGCAAGTCAGTACGTTGAACTTTTATTGAGGATTCATTGGGTTATTATCACAATTATAGACTTGCATCGAATTCATTTTAATCTCAACTAACATTAAGTTTTATGAAGCAGATCCGAACTCACCTCCTCGCATAGTTGCATCATACGCCGCGTAGACTCCAGAGACTGAAATATTATAAGGTTCCTGATTAATTTCAGACATCTTAGAAAAGTAAGTAGTGAAATCACTGTGCTATTATTCTTCGATCTTATTAATATTGTCTAACGTTTATACACTTTAACTTTAGACAAGATTTTTCAAGAGCATATTGCTTAAAATTAAATTTATAAAAAAGAAATGAGCATTAGTGAAATCACGAAAAAAAAGTAGTAAATCCTTTTATTAATTACTTTGGTTTACGTTTGAATGATAATATTTATAATACTTCTTCTTCTTGCTGAATATTGTTTGTAGTTGCCATAGTACTTATTTGTATTGGATGATGTAATTAAATCAGGAAGTAATTTTTATGCACTTTTATCACAGCTGTTGTCAATATCCAAGCGGCTTCCCGCTTAGATTGTGACAAAAATGTTATATGGCGCTATCCAGGCTTTACAGTAAAAGTAGACAACATTTTACCATAATTGGCCCAGGTGTTGAATCGAAAATACGAAACATATAAGTATAGATACAACTCAATATGTATGTAGAAATAAATGATTTTTCTTTCTGTATACAATAAATACATTTATACATACATCATCGGTAACCTGCCCGGAGCGTAGCTGTAGTTGTTCGAGCTCGCTGCGAGGGGCGCCATTTTCGGCGGGTGGGGCTGCTGAAGGCATCCTGAAACAACACAAGCATATATGTTAATTGCCAATCACGTATTTTACAAGTTCCACTAGTTAAAAATATGGAAACTTTTTCATACTTATAAAAAAAAAAAACACACACACACACATCAAATAGAGAACATTTAATCCTACATAAATAGCCGACATATATATTAATCATTGGATAAATCTCTAACGTGTTTGTAATAACTAACTTAGTCATACATACATATAAAGGGAATATTTCCCTAATAGTTTATTTCTAGGGCCTGACAATTACAATGAAATACAAAGATTTATATATCATTGAATAACACAAGTGCTGCGGGATATGACGAGATCTAGAGACGAAAAATCAATTGAACCTCCTGTACTAACATATTTTATAAACTTATCGTTTACGAAGAAATACTACATTGAACCTAAAAAGAGTAATAGTTAAAGCATTGCATAAGAAAAAGAAAATAATTTAATAATAGATAAATACATGCCTATTAGTCTCATCCTAATTATTTTGAACATAAGATATTAAAAAAAGAACAATATGGATTTCAGAAGAATAAATCTAACACGCTAGTTTATTTTAACCAATAAAAACTCTAGTTGATGAAATTGATGTAGGTAACCGAGTGGCCTTTGATTTTGTCTAACACAAATTACTATTATACAAATTAGAACAGTATGGAGTCAGAAGAAGGAAGATTCATATTTAAGTGACAGAACATTAATAAACAAAATGAAATAACAAGCTTTCCAACTCAACCCAAGTCTAATAACTCTGGAGTCCATCAAGGGAATGTTTTAGGACCCCTATTATTCTATAGACTAGTCATATTTCCTTAAACTACATTATGGCAAAACCAAAATTTTTTTTTTGTTTTCCGTTCTACATCTACTGTATGTTTCTTGAGTGAGAAGTTGCTCGCTTTATATTTACTGTAGTAACAAAATAAAATAAAGGGCCCAATTTTCTCACTAATTTTGTAATAGCATAACATAAGTTCATTTATTTATCTTTGTTTTAATATAGATAACAGTTCTAATTTTTAGTTAAGATTAGTTTTAGTTTTAGAAAGTATTTTTTTTAAATACTATTTTACTTTCTCGCCTGAAACACACGTTTCAACCTAGTTCAGGCAAGTATCCAACTGTGCCGTTTGTTATTTATAAATGTACTTAAGATATTCTATTGTACCTATACTTTCATTAATACATTTTATTATTATTATTATTAAAATGTACCCAAATAGATCATTCTTTTGAAAACTAAGAGACTGGTTTATTAAAAAAACCGGGCAAGCCCCCCCCCATCCAAATAATGTGGCATAAGAAGTGGGCTTTCTGTTCTTTTTGTTTCATACTTACAACGTTATATCTATTTAATAATATTTTTCAATGGAATTTGTACGGAAATATTGTTACTTCTCATTTGATCACCTGTTACTCGTAAACTTGTAAAGCCTAAGTTGGCTTTAGGCTTTACAAGTATATTATATAGTGAAATTAAAAGGAAAACTATCACAGCTAAGTAGTTCTGACGTTTTTAAAAGACCTATCTAATGATACCCCACTCGATGGGCTAGGTAACAAAAAATAATCACACCCCCACTTTGCACATGCGGGAGGTCTCCCTAAAAAAAAATATTTACAGATTTTATTCTTCCACTTTGTCGGCGTGATGTGTATCCATGTAAAATTACAGCATCCTAGGACTAACAGTCTCTGAGCAAAGGTGCGGACAGACGGACGGACGGACACAGCGAAATTTCAAGGGTTCAGTTTTGCCATTTTGGCTAGGGAACCCTAAAAAACGCACTACTCTGTGCAATACTTTAATAGTCATACAGATTAAGTACATATGTAATTTAAAACATGTAAGAAATTCATATATTTCTTGAAATAATAAGGAGGTAATTTAAGAAAAAATGTAAGGAATTCTAATGTCATTTTATAAGTAATGATGATAAACTTACATCCAGTTAGAAAATTTTAGGAATTCGTATTTAATTTTATTTATATTTAATGATGAGGTACTTATAAGGAATTCATATTTAATTTATAAGTAATGATGATGTAATGTAGAAAATGCAAGGAATTCCATATTTAATTTTTAAGTAATGATGATGTAATTTAGAAAATGTAAGGAATTCATATTTAATTTTAAATCTAACAAAGATGTTATTAAAAAAAAAATTAAGCATCTCTTTATATTTAATTTTATAACTAACAGAAAGAAAATCGCTTCATACACTACAATTTTTAGCACGCCTTATGTTGTAGAATATGCTGTACTTCAAAAAAACCTCAACACCCTGTATCTCACCATATTCAAGCAAATATTAATACCAGTTAGCTACTAGCTCAATCAGTAAAGCTATCCAACATATAGCACCAAACATTATATAGGTATATATTTAAATATACAGCATTCGCGTAACAGTTTTTATTCCAATATTGTGTAACAAAAAATATAAGAAATGCAAAACAATATTATGTCCGACCTTGCGCTAACCTTCCCAGACCTAACCTTATGTTCACATATACTCATTGTATATTAGACAGCCTAGGGCCGTCTAGTATAAATTAACACCGTCTAAATTTCAGCTTTTACTCGGCTTTTCATTTTGAAAAATAATATCAAGCACATCACCGAATGCAAATTTTGGTATGATTTAGTCTATCTCTGGTGTTATATAAGCTAGGATAACGTTTAATACACTAAAACCTCCCCAGAAAAATATGCAGTCGACTAACGAAAACCCCATCTAAATTGGAACATACATACACTGGTTTTAAAGGTAAAAAAAAAAAATATAAAAACCCGCCTGCACAAAAAAGATGGAAACAAGATCCCTACATAATTATATAATTTCATGCAGTCGGAGGCATTAATGAATCTCGATGAACTTAGTAAACTGCCTAAAACATAACCAGTAGGGTTATGCTAGGGAACTACAGTCGGGTAAAAACCTGGCAAGTGCATGTCGGGCCACGCACAATGTAGGGTTCCGTAGTCCTGTGGCATCCGAATAACGCGGTTTAAGAAGTGGGTTGTTTCAAAATTAGTATTTTTCAATGGAATTTGTATGAGAATTTTGTTACTTCCCACTTGGTCTGCTGTTACTCGTTAAGTTGTCAAGCCTACTTAGCTGTGATAGTTTTCCTGTTAGTTTCACTATATATACTAGTCCCGTGATTTTTGTACGTACCCAACATCAACCATTTAGCTGGCAGGGGGAGGGGGAGGACACTTTAACAAAACTTTGCAATGTAAAGCTTAATATTTCACAAACGGTCCTAAACCAAATCCTAAACCGAGAAATAGTCTTTACAACCCCTAGATGCTTTTAAAATACCTATCTAATGATACTCCACACGATGGCGTAGGTGAGAAAAAAAATCGCATCCCTACTATTCATATAGCGGAGGTACCCTACATTTTTTTTCTAAATTTTATTCTTTAACTTTGTCGGCATAAATAGTATGTGTATCCATGCCAAATTACAGCCTTCTAGCACTAAGAGTCACTGAGCTAAGCTGCGTACGGACGGATGGACGGACATGGCGAAACTGTAGGGGTTCCGTTTTCCAATTTTGGCTACGGAACCCTAAAAATTAGCCTAGATTCAGGATATTTTTTAGGGTATTCATAATTTAAGGGTAACTATATTTTAGCGATAATTAGCTTTAGCCATATTAAATTACATTTCATTAGCTATAAAGATACCCATTAAGGAGAGTTGCGATACTTACGCCCTCAATAATTACCAATGAAAAAACATAATTAAAGAAGTAAGTATTTTTACTCTTTACTTGTTTCTCTGTTCCTGTGTCTTCTCTGTACTAAAAAGGTGCTTGTAAAGCAACACATGTAGTTACAAGAGTAATTGTAGTTAAAAAGTTTTAACTACATTATTTTAATTTTGTGCTGTGATATAATTTTTAAACAGGTGCGTGAGATTGCTCTGAGAAAATAGTAGGGATGAGAGAAATTAATTAAATATTCAGTTTATAATTATTTCCGTGATGATTATAATCTTCTTATATTTAAAAATCTCGTGTTACGGTCTTTGTGGTCGAACTCCTCTGAAACTGCTCGACCGATTTTAATGTTTTTTTCCGTGTATTTGGCAGAAATGAGAACAGATGTTAAAGTAAGTATTTTTTCTAATTATGAAGGAAAATTGACGCAGACGAAGTTGCGTGGATCAGCTACTATATTGGGACAAGGCATAACGTTATGGAATGTGAATTTATAATCGAGGCACCTGTACAACAAGTAATGCTTCATCCGATACTCAAAGATGAAGCTTTCACGCTCTGAAGTGACAATATAATCTGATTTAGAGACCCGTACGATCGTATACATGTATAAGGTGAATTATGTATCGGTAAGACAGAACTTCGCCGTTTTATTTTTGGCCCGGGTGTAATGCACGATGTTTAGCAAATGTCGCAAGTACGCAGGTCACCCCCACTTGGGTGGTACGGCCTTGAACGCGACGCGTCGACGAACAAAGGGCGGGGGACACCCAATCTCATACCTGGTACCTCCTACATTTGTTTGTGGATTGATACAGATTTGTAGTTTGTGAGTGAGATATACTTAAAATGTGTAGAATAGATATTAAAATTCTAGCGATTCGTTGAAGTCAGAAAATTCCCTTAAGACTGGAATTCAGAAAAGTCTTTTCTTAGTGCCCACTTACGTAACTATCAGTTTGGTTGGACAATAAAATGTGGTAGCCAGTCAGTTTATACTGTTAGATTTGTATATTTAAGTCTTAAACAGACAAAAATACTATATTTTAGACTACAGCTTTTGAAGTATATATTATTATTTCCATAATTCGTTGATAAAAATACAGACTTACCTAACAGTTTCGATAATCTTAATAGGTTTCAATCTTGCTGTAAAGTGCCTTAAAACTGGCGGTTCATAATCAAAACTCAAGCCTTTCAACGTCGGAAATTTATCTTTCAGACCAATTAGTGCATCCGCGATATAATCCATGTGATCATTGGTATACACTCGACGAGCTATTGTTAATCGCATGAATTCCATATCACTATGTTTTTGTTTATTGGTAACTGGATCTCTGCCTAAGAGAAAAGAACCAATTTCAACAGCCCGTACACCAGATTCGAGATAAAGCGCGTTTACAACAGCCTGGGCTGGAAATTGTTCCCCAGGAATATGAGGCACTAATTTCTTGCAGTCAACAAAGACAGCATGGCCTCCTGTAGGATATTGGATAGGTATTCCACCTTCCCTTAATCTGTCGCCTAGATATTTAACTTGCCCAATGCGGTAATGCAAAAAATCCTCTTGTGTGCCTTCTTCCAATCCTCTAACCATTGCGGCCATATCACGTCCAGCCATGCCACCATAAGTGATGAATCCTTCCATCGGAACACAACGCTGTCTGGCTAATACGAACACTTCTTCATTATCTTTAATACACACCATTCCTCCGATATTCAACAATGGATCCTTCTTAGCAGACATGGTCAACGCATCAGCATATTGAAACATTTCTAGTATAATATTCTTAACGGACACTTTCTTGTACAAGGGATCACGTTCTTTAATAAAATACGCATTTTCACAGAAGCGTGCTGAATCCATAACGACGAATATATTATTTCTTTTGGCAATGTGATAAACCTCTTTTAGGTTACTCATAGAAACAGGTTGCCCACCTGTAGAATTACAAGTTATCGTAGAAATAATAGCAACAACATTGTCAACACCATAATCTGCTATATAAGCTTTTAGTCTGTCTATACAAAAATTACCTTTCCAATCATAGTAAGCTTCTGTATCAATTGCTTTTTCTGTTACCACATTAATTGCCTTACAACCATTCAATTCAACATGAGCAGCTGTTGTATCAAAGTGAAAATTAGAGATAAACACTGGTTTCTGAACTTTACATTCCTTTTGTTTATATTTTAACAAAACCGGATACAAAATGTTTTCTGCTCCTCGCCCTTGATGTGCAGGAATCATGAAGTTATAATCAAATAATTCTTTCACTTTATCTTTCAGTTCGTAATAATTTCTGGAACCAGCATAAGCTTCGTCTCCCGTTATTAGAGCAGCCCATTGTTGATCACTCATAGCATTAGTACCGGAATCAGATAATAAATCGATGTACACCGCACTGCTTGGCAATAAAAATATATTATAACCGGCCTCTTCTAATGCAGCTTCACGTTCTTTTCTCGTTGGAATTCGGATATTTTCAACCATTTTAATACGAAAAGGTTCAACGATTCTTTTTGCCATGGTGATTTGTGATTTAAGAGTTAGGAAAAATATTCGACGCGATTATTGGTTTACAATAGAAATAAATGTAAAGTATAAAATCTTTTTAAATAGCTGATATTATCAAAAATATAATATGACCAAGTTCAATCTAAGCTTTAGCTCATTAATGAAGAGCGCTGAACCTTCTTTTAAATATGTTAACCAAAAATGTTGAGATACAAACAATAATTAAATTATGAAGGCGTGTGAAGTTTTGTGTCCAAATACATAAATATTAAGAAGGTTATGTTCCTAAAATTGTAAATTTAATTTATTGTCAAAGATGTGATATTTATTAAAAAAAACAATAGTATCATTTTCTTTGTTAACGCGATAATGGCTGTTTGTATTCACATATTCTTTCTGTGGCACTATTTTATTCACTGCACACAACAACATATGCACACACAACTTCATTTATATTTAATTTCAATGCTTTTTTCAAACTTCTGTAGTTTATATCGTTCATCTTAGCTACTGAAGATTTTTCGTAAATACATCGGTGGGCTATAATCGCCGCGATGAGTTTGGAATATATTATGAGATGCCCGGTTGATTAGACGGAACTTGAAATTAAACGAAACACTTTTATACTGGATTTATCTTTACTAAAATACTATGCGACTGGATGCGCCCGCGTCTTGTTAATCACTATTATATATTTTTTAATCCATATGTATATAATACAGTGCATTTAATTTATGATTGCAGTTGTAAATTAATTACAACATATTTTACTGACATCACTCATTGCGTAATTTCCCACGAAACTTATCTTTCAGTTTTTGGTTTCCTTTTTCAAAAATCTGAGCTCTGGGTTTTTTTGACCCTTATTTTAGTTGCAGTAATGGTCAGTTTTTTTTGTATAGGTTTTCTATAAAAAACAACATATTAAACAAATAGTCTTGTCCCACAATCGAATATATTATCCTACGTCATAAATGGTCACGGTTGTCATCAGCGACTACCCAATTTCGCAGAAGAACTGTTATAGTGCACAAGTGTGTGCGCAGACACAAGATCACACTCTATTCCCTCACTCTCATAGTACAATGGGACG
Organism: Herminia tarsipennalis; assembly: GCA_945859575.2. Lineage (NCBI taxonomy): Eukaryota > Metazoa > Arthropoda > Insecta > Lepidoptera > Erebidae > Herminia > Herminia tarsipennalis. The sequence goes on from OX243851.2 coordinate 10,758,430, forward strand.
GAAATCTGACACGACACGTCTAGACAGTTTAACCTTTGTAATCGTATGTGGGTTACGAAACATTTACCTTTTTATCTATTAATGATGCTATCTAGTCGTATACACGACAATTGATTTAAGGAAGAAAATGAAAATCGATGGTGGCGCCACGTATAGTCACATATCAAATCTAGATAACAATAATGTTTGTCTGATTGATTGTATCATTTAATGTTCTGCTACTGATTAGTTTTACATGGATATTGATTCCCGTTTATATTTTACTAGCTGTCCCGCGCAACTTCGTATGCGTAAATTTTCCCCGTTTTTGCAACATTTCACGTCGCTACTCCGCTCCTATTAGTCATAGCGCGATGTTATATAGCCTATAGCCTTCCTCGATAAATGGGCTATCCAACAAAAAAATATTTTTTCAAATCGGACCAGTAGTTCCTGAGATTAGCGCGTTTAAACAAACAAACAAACAAACAAAGCAAACAAACAAACTCTTCCGCTTTATAATATTATTATAGATGTGAAAAGGAAACCATGAAACAAACAAATATACTGACAAATATACCTGAAAATCCAATCCAAATATCTTTATTAGCACATCAATTTGTCATGCATAATAACCTAAAGTACCCGGAGTTTATTCTAGTACATACACCTAATGAAACAATTGTCGCTATAATACCAAAAAGATCTGATATCCTTAAAGCAGTGCTGCGGGCTCTACCAGTGCTAAGGACCCTGTTCTTGAAGAGGCTTTCCTACTGTTTGCTGTACAAAGCCAATCACCATGTGAAGTTGAAATTCGCCAGTCTTCTTTCAATAGGTCCAACAATATAAGATGCTGAGGCCGTACCATGAACATCGTCTCATCATACAAATAGACAATAGAGGGCTCATCGGATTGGTGACGCCATCATTGACTCGCCTGCTCTTTGGCAGGAAAGGAAAGGTACGAAATAAGAAGTACAGTTTATTTTTCAACAAAATCCAGTTTTGATACTTCTTGTCATTTATGACTTGATGGGAACCCAGTCAATTTTTCAGCTAATTTCTGTTAGCTCTTAGTATGTTTTTCTTCTAAGTATTAAATAACTGTGAAACCCCAACGATTGTTTGAAAAGTTGGGTTTGTAAGGCGATTTTTCACTGAAATGCTTATTAAGTTAATTATCTGCAACAGCAAGCTAGATAACCGCAAATTGGATGATTATTGTAATCTCTAATGTTTATTGTTTCATAATCCGATTAGTTTCCTATTTAGGCACTAACACCTAACTTCGGCAGAATTTACAGAATTTTGGCAAAATTCGATACTCCTGAAACCTGAAACCTACCTACGTATTAAGGTATGTATTTCACATTGCAATAACTGAGTTTCGGTCAAGGTTATATTATTAAGTTGGTAAAACTTCTAGTCTTCCGAAAGAAAGAAAATTGCAAGAACAGAAGGGATTTTCGTAGTTCGTCCCATGTTACCTAATTATGTACTACTACTTAGTAAGTATTATCTCAAAGCATAAACCTACTTTTTTTTCAGCAGTTTCAAGTTTCGTTCTTTTTCGAAGACTATTCAAAAACATTTTCAGAAAGCACAAGAAGTTTGAATCCACAGATAATTTTCGTAAACGCACGGATAGAATAGATTTTACATGGTATAAGGTATCTAATAGATTTAGATACCATATACCATGGTACCGCCTCAAGAATAGTACCACCCTATCTATTCATGTGGGTGTCGTCAAAGCGACTAAGGGATGTCACACCGGAAGACGGGCAGCAGCGTCCTCTGCGTACTTTAAACGCTTTACTGCGATCGCCAACCCGCTCGCCAGGCGTGGCGATTATGACAATTACCCCCAGGGTCTACCATAAGTGGGTTCTAATGGGGAGGCCCGTGCCCCGCAGTGGGACATCAGATGAGTTGTTATGAGCGATGTATTTTTCAATCAAAACTTTGCTTACTGTATAATTAGAAGGGACTAGATAGTTATGTGTTTATTCAACTGCGTGATTTCAAGAATAGTTCTTTTTTCTGCTCAGTAAGTATGAGAGCTAAGTAGTTTTTATCTTTATTATTAAAACAGTAATGAAAAAATTATAATCAATTACTGTAATTAATGCTTATCCATTAATTAATGATAGTTGGCCTGAAATCTTTTCCGTCTATTTATCGCTAAGTGTCAAGATCTGGGCTATGGTATATTAACTTTTTGAAGGGCAAGCAACAACTGTCTTGTTACAGTGTAGATTAAATAGATTAAATGATTAAATGTCCGACATTGTGATTGTTAAACTTAATTACAGGTAGTAACGGCCTTTGGCTTTCCACATCTGACTCTTAAAGTGCACACATAGCTTGTTTAAACTATTTAAAATTATTATTATTATTACTTGCTATTAAGGAAATAATTAAATATTATTTTGCACATCCTTCAATGGTGCTCCCGCGAGCATGCTCATGTAATGTTAATTTACTCGTATGATTCGATTTTGAGCATTAGGTACTCTTTTATAATTCGATTTTTGAAATGATCGTTTAAATTAAACGAACACGTTGATGTTACAAGTTGGTATCAAAATAGGTATTACAGGTTGCACATTGTAATGCTCGGATGATCTGTAACGTTACTTTACATTTTTTTTTTTATTTCCTTTAACAGCAAGTATGAGAATAATTTTTAATAGTTTAAACAAGCTATGTGCGCACATTAAAACAATCCAACATATGATTGTGACAACAGTGATTATCTTTAATAAGATTGAACCGTTTTTGATGAAACAAGAATTTCAGAAAAATCAGCTTTGAATAAATAACCGGTTCACCTGTTTAAAAGCTAGCCCTACTGTTTCGAGTTTTAACACGCTTTAAGTAAAAGAAAACCGCGAATATTTAAGCGGCGGTAGCCTAATGGCTAAGGCATCGACCTCGAAATCGTGAGGTTGCGGGTTCGAATCCCACCCATTATACTTTCGACGTGAACCCACTCGTAACACAAGCCATTGAGCTTAGCTGGAGGGGTTAATAGGATTGCTAGAAATGTGGGACCATAATCCCACATTATTATTAGTTTTCTTTAAAATATATACGAGAGGAGGTCCAAAAGTTCGTGGAATGAAAGGGTTTTAAATAAAATGAAACAAGAAATTATTTTTTCCTTTTCAATATAATCACCCTTAAGCTGAATACATTTATTAGATCTATGAATTAATTTTTCTAAACCATCGTAATAATATTTTTTATCTTTTGCCTCAAAATGAGCCAAAATTGCCTTCTATAACTCATTTTCGTTGGAAAATTTCCTTCCCCTAAGTCTTTTCTTATATTGGGAAACAAATAAAAATCACTTGGGGCCAGATCTGGACTGTAGGGTAGGTGGACTAGTGATTCGAAGCCATGCGTGTGCAGAGCAGCCGTTGCAACTCTGCTCTTGTGAACCGGCGTGTTGTCTTGCAAACACACCTTTGGTCAATTTTCCTCGGAGTTTTTCTTTGATGGCCTCCTTTAATTTATCTACGAGTAGTATTGTTGCGTAGTATTCTCCGGTTATGGTCCTTCCCTTTTCCTTGTAATCAATCAATATTATCCCCTCACAATCCCAAAAAACAGTAGTCTTCAACTTTTGCGCCGACTCCGACACTTTGAATTTCTTTGGCGGTGGTGTCCCCTTTTTGTGCCATTGCATGGACTCTTATTTAGACCCAGGCTCAAAGTGATGAACCCATGTTTCATCTCCGGTAACAATCCGCTCTAAAATCTGTGCAGGTTCGTGTCCACACAGCCCCTAAAAATTGGTTTGACCGGCGTGAGTATTCTCGGTACCCATCTTGCACTGACTTTTATCATACCCAGATGGTCATGTAGGATTCGCAAAATGGTAGTATCTGATACTCTAACTTATGCAGATAAATGTTTTTTCTTCAAACGGGTATCTTCTAGTACAATTTTTTCTACTTTTTCGATGATGTCTGATGTGGTGGCCTCAACTGGCCTTCCTGAGCGAGGGTCATCTTCAATCGACTCCCGACTATGTTTGGAAAGACCATGCCACTTGTAAATCATTGATTTACTAGGGCACTGTTCCCTATAAACGATTTCCATTTTATTAAAAATGATCTGGGGCCGTACCATGAGCTCTTATAACAGGTCAATTATAGACGAAAATTGAACTGTCCTGCTAATTTCGAACAATAATCTGCCAAAAAGCAGGCGAGTCAGCGATGACGTCACTAAAACCGGCGAGCGGCCTATTGTTTAATTGTCAATTCTTTGAATTTGACAGCAGGTTAGAAACTGACATGCGCCTATTTTAGACCTTTTGACACTTGAAACTCGATAATTGAACTGCCGTGCTATCAAATTTTGCAGCTATTGTAAACTAACTATAATTGAAATGTTTATCGTATTATCAATACAATCTATACATATAATAAAACTGTAAATTTCACGTGTCTGTACATGGCCGAACTTAGTAAAAAAAAATATTAGGAAATGTTCGAAAAGAGTATTCAAACACTTTGCTGCATTTTTAGAAATGTCTGTCTGTCTGTCTGTTTGTTTGAACACGCATCACGCAAAAACTACCGTACAGATTCGGTTGAAATTTTGCACGTGCAATCTAATAGATGCAGATTAACATTTAGGCTATAAATTATCACGCTTTTTACCATAGGAGCTAAGCAGTATGGGATAATGTCTGTAGCAATTTTTCGTTATGAAACAGTAACTACTAGACGGATCTTTATGAAAATTTGCAGTTTTATAGTAAATACTATAGGACATATTATTTACACTTTGAATCATTACGCTAACGTCTATGGGGAACGAGTAGCAACGTAATTTTTGTCGCACCATAATGGTTTATCACAAAATTTTCCACAATTAGACATTATCTATAATAAAATTGTAACCCATGGAATACATAACTTCACGCTAAAACTATAAGGAGCTAAACACAACATTTTTAAGTTTCATAAGAACAGTTATTTTAACGTGATACGTAGCGAACAGTATAGCCTCGAAGCTATGCTAGCGGACTTAGACGACGAAGTCCCGGACTCGAATCCGATGTATGATTATGTTCTTTTTGTATTTTTTTAAATTGTCTTTATCCTTTTTTAATATTTTTCTCAATGTTTTAGTTATTTTTTCGACCGTTAGTAACTTATTTACTTTGGTTATTATTTTTTTATATTAAAAATCAAGTAAATTATGCACCTAGGTAAGTTAATTATAGGTATTGCATGCACTGCTGAGAGTAATGAATTAATCGTAGTAGAAATGAAAAACAATATTACATTATAATTAAAAAGTATTCGACATTTTCCAGAAATGATGTGTACGTCTAAAAAAAGACATTACACACGTAAAAAAAAACATGTAGCGCCATCTATGAAATCAAATTGTTCACCGTGATCAAATAATTCCTGTGGTGCTCGAGATGAAGGATTTGTTTCTTGCTGAGTGGTAACATTCTTGAAAGTAGATGGCGTTGTATTCAATAACGTTCTATACTTAGTAAAAGAAGTTTTAAAAAGAAACACATTGCTATGATTTTTAGAAATGTTTGTCTGTCCGTCCGTTTGTTTGACCACGCATCACACAGGTGCATCGAGGATCATGTTTTGGGGTTATGGTTGGAGATCAGAGTTGGAATTCAATCGGTCAAGTGTGAGTAGTTCGGGTGACGGGAGGAGGGGGGTCGTTGTCTGTCAACCGTACCTTTAGGGATATCTGACATTTTCGCGGGCATGACACACATGACACGCTCTGTGTTTGCTTACTAAAGTGTTACAGCAGTTTTATTATTAGTATTGCGTTGTAACACTATATGAAATACACCCATTTTTAGCCAAAATGGCATAACAGAACCCTTATAGTTCCCTTATGTCCGTCCGCAGCTTAGCTCAGAGACTGTTAGTGGTAGGAGGTTGCAACTTTTGCATGAATAAATTACTAACGCCGATAAAGTGAAAGAACAAAATCTTGAAAATCATTATTTTTTTAAGGGTACCTCTCTTATATGTAAAGTGGGGATGTCATTTTTTTCTCACCTACCTACCCCATCGTGTGTGGTATCATTAGATAGGTCTTTTAAAATGCGTTTAGGGTTTGTGCAGACTATTTTTAGATTTAAGGATTCCTTTGTGTATAATATTAGGCTTTATAGTGAACATTTTTGTTAGAGTCAAGTGTCCCCTTGCCAAATGGTTGATGTTGGGTATGTGAAAAAATTCAGGGTAGTAGTATAAATACTAAAATTATAAGGAAAACTATCACAGTTAAGTACTTAGGCTTTACAAGTTTACGATCACATGAGAAGTAACAACATTTTCGTACAAATTCTATTAAAAATTATTAGGTAATAAGTAGGTATAACGTTGAAAGAATGAAACAAAAACAACAGAAAACCCACTATTTAAGCCGCACACCAAACTAACTATCTAAAAGAATAGAACAGATCGATTTTTATTTAGTAAGTATTTAGTCAACAGGACTGTTTCCAACATATTTACACAGAAGTTATTTCGTTACCTGAACTACCTTAATTTAAACCCGACTTTCACGCGAACGAAGTCGCGGGCACAGCTAGTACGTAATATAAAAGTAATTATTGACATATTTTTACGATAGCAGTGTTAATGGAGATGTATATTCCATGTAAAAAGTGTTGTGTTTCTGTGAACAAAACTCATAAGACTTACGTTTAAGTGCGATGAAGATAAGTTCATGTTTCTTGGACAGAATTCAGTGAAATAAGTAAGTAACTTTATTACTACGTGTATCAACGACCTACTTAAAGCTATCGAACAAAAGATGTTTTATTTGCTCATGATACCACCTATTATAGTATATAGTAAATCATGCCTAGTTAGAAAATGCAAGAAATGTGACAATAAATACATTAATTTGAATGCCTAACATGATTTACTAGTATATGTACTTACATGAAATTTGTTGAATGTACAAACTGTAATAAAATGTAGAAATAGAAAAAAAATACTTAATTCTTAATATTGAAATAACAACCTCTTGAATTTTCTGATAATCAAGTGAAAGAGACCATAAAATTCTTAGGTAGGTATTAATTTTGACTATTACTTTAACTGGAAAATACACTTAAAGATGAGTTTTAGAAAGCAAATTGAAACAATATTCATATGCATTTTAAATGCACAAAGAGTGGATAACCAATTTAGTGTAATCACTATATACCATACATTGTGTCCTTTTTAAGATATGATGTCACCTTTTAGAGCAACTCAATAGAAATTGGCTTTAAAGCTCTAAAGAAATGTATCTATGCAAACTGTAGAATTAAGTTTACCTACTGATTCATGTAAGCAATTTATTTTGCTATTAAGTGCATACATACACATTCCTACCAACTAATAAAACTTTATTGAATAGGTAGTGTAAAAGTAAAAAAATATTATAATAGTGAAATATGTAGTCTGACTAAATGAAACATCACAAATGAAAAAAAGTAGGTACCTAAATAGTAGTAACTTTTTTCTTTGTATACTGTCATAAATACACAATCATTTATTAAAACAAGTAAGTGTAGTAGGTTGTAATACATAAGTGATACACAGTGATAAATAGCTCAAAATCCAATTCAATGTTATTTACTATTATTTTACTTCGCAATATATTGTTGTTCTAATTTAATATGTAGGTAAATAAAAAAGGAGCATTACTTACAATATTTTGACTGATGACAAAAAGACTTATAGTATTATGTAGCTCCCATATAAAAATGTACAGAGGTTCCTAGTCATATTCGCAAAAATAAATTGATTTGATTTGTTTTCAAATTTACTTTAGTTTAGCAAAACTTTGTCTTTCTCAGATAAATTTGTTAAGTGTTATCAACTCAGTAAAGAAATTGTAGCCATTGTAATAAACATTGTAGTAAACTCCAAATTTGGCAGGAATGTTTAGTCTACAAAATAATTATGTTAATGCCCATACTTACTAAAAGCTTCAACAAACTTAAGTACCTTGTGTGTTTTATTACTATCAATAGGAATACTGTCTATGCAATTGAATTTCAAAACGGTCTCTTAATATCCTTATCTTTGCCAAGCTATGTATAAGCATGCAGTTGATGTATAAATAGTTGACCTACTAGCAAAGAGTATTTTAATTTAGAGATATTATAGTGCACAAGTATTTGGTATGCGAAGATACAAGTGCATTCTTTATTCTCTCACTCTCAGTCAGATTGGATATAAATCCGACACGACCGGACTGAGATTAGGCACAGGACCGAGGGGTGTGACCACAGATTAGGGTGTGACAATCTACGGTCACCAATGTCCTATATAGCTAAACATACTACCTATAGGGCTGTCCATACTAATGGATTTTTATAATGGTCTCGTTATTTGTGCTAGTTACGATTTTGTTTTTAAAATTTTAATTATGTAGCAATGGAATAGGTACCTACATGTAGTATTGAGATACCATGTATAAAATCACATAAGTAGTAGGTAAGTAAGTACAACTATTGATAATTTTGCTTATCATCATTATGTATTACTTCGAAGAAAAAAATGCAATAGTATCAAGACAAAATGCATTTTGATTGAGAGAGATAAAAATTAAACATTTTCCGAGATCACGATAGTCTTAGCACCCTACATAGAATATAAACATATGCTGACAGCACTATCTTTGACATGTAGCTAAGCTCGTTCGAAAACGTATCCTCCCTAAGGGAATTTATAACTTCATTCTAGTGTCTTATTTAAAGTAGATATTATGATTTTTAAAAGACGCACAGAAGTTTAATCGTTTATTTTGATTAATCAAGCTTTTATTGAGTTTGTTTTTGTTATTCAGCTTTATAAAATTAGTAAAATTAAAACGTGTTTTAGAACGTTGCTGCAGGACAGCATTTTTTAAAGTTCATGGTACAAATTATAAACCTGCCAGGTTCAAACACGATGTTGAACTGCCTTGGCAAATAATCTAAATGTTCATGGTACGGCCCCTGATCGTTCTTTCCTTGCTTGGTAAGGAATTTTATCACAGCACAGTGTTAAATTTTCTCCATAGTTTCAGATTTCTTCCGGATTGACTTGTTTAGCAGGCGAGTGTTCGTAAACGAATGACGCCAATTAGTATGACACTAGGTGAGCGCATCTATCCCCACTCCGTTCCACGGACTTTTGGACCTACGTATATATTGAAATGCTATCTTGCTAACAGACTTTACTGGTTGATAGATGGCGTTGTACAATTTCAAATAGATTTTATCACAAATTTTAGGTATGTAAGAAATCCATATGTTTTATGTGTAAAGAATCGTAGAAGACCGATATAATTCGATCGAAATCAGTAACAAAATATTAAGGTCTTGTTACTGATTTCGATCTATCAAAACCTGATCAACATGAAATGTTTCTAAAAAATAATGCTTTTTTGTTTCTATAATTACTATTTTACATCCTCTCTTTTACCATGATCTCATTAACAGTTTTTCAAAGCCTCAAATCATCACAGTTAATTTACCTACATATAGAGAATCTCTATTATCTACATTTGTTTAGATTTATTTAGTAACAAGCTGTCCCACGCTACTTCGTCTGCGTAATTTTTCCCCGTTTTTTCAGCATTTCTCATTGCTGCTCCACTCTTTTTGGTCGTAGCATGATGTAATATAGCCTATAACCTTCCTCGATAAATGGGCTATCCAACAGTCAAATATTTTTTTAATTCGGATTAGTAGTTCCTGAGATTACCACGTTCAAACTCTTTAGCTTTATAATATTAGAATAGATTCAGTAATTAGTAATTTAGTTATTAACCGGTACAAGGATAGAAAAACAAAATAATATAATATAATTAAATTACGAATTTTGCTTCATTTTTTTTTTTTCATTTTGTGACGCAAAAGAATTATCTACCTACTTTACGTAGTTAGAGTAATAAAAGTTTTGTATTTATATACCTACGTATTTTTATTCATAGTATCTATGTATAAAAACCACAAATAAAATAGCGAAGTCATTAATTTTAATGAAGTACTTTGTCTGGTTGTTAGATCAGTTCCTTGATAATAAATAAATTGGATGGAATCCAAGTAAATAGGTACTTTCGCTTCAAACATTATCACAATAGGCAAATTGATATTACTGTTTAATTATGATAACGTAATTACACTTGCATGACAGAAGGCACCAAACGCAGGGCATGTGGGATATCTTTGCCTAGCAATAAGACAGTAAAAATTAAAAAAAAAAAACATGCTTTAATATTATAGAATTTTAGAAGAGTCTACCCGTAAGACTGAAAAAAGAGTCTACCCGTGACCATGGCCGTTGCAATACGGTCAAAACGTCGGGCAATAAACAAAGGTATTTAGCCTTAAAATAAAATATTTACGCGATTAAGACCAGTAGCTTATAACATTCTTTAATGTGTACAAATCGCGAAAGTTTACGAACATATAATGCTTTAACATGTAGAAGCCAAACACGACAATGTTTCGATGTGGTCGACTTTACTTTTACAGTCAATGTTGTTTTTTACCCGACTACAAGGAAGGGTTATGTTTTTTTTTTGTATTATACCAACCCATATGGTGTCCCACTACTGGGCACAGGTCTCTTCAATAGAACCTTCTTATTACAGAGCTTAGCAATCGCATTAAGGCTTTCAAGTACGCGGAGGATGCTGCTGTCCTTCCTCCAGTGTGAAATCTCAGTTACCTTGACGACGGCCACGGTAAGAGATGGGGTACTATTCTTACTCCGGTACCACACGGCCAACGTTTTGTGTGATGTAAAAATCGCAAAGATATGATTCACTAAGACCACAGAGCCCGCATATGATTACGGGCCGTTCAGTTTCTTAGAGAAGAGCCCTGTGTCCCCGCAGAGATTGTAACAATGAGAAAAAACTGCCTCTGTGGCGCGCAGTGTATCTGACTGCTACGCAAGACGTCGCGGGTTCGATTCACACACGGGACACCACTTTGTGTGATCTTCAGAATGTTGTTCCGGGTCTGGGTGTACTTTGTGACCGTGACTTGTATGTTTGTATAGTCCCCCGCGACACAGGGCTTGTACCCCTACTCCGGGAGTCGTCTTTTATATAATATCAGAACTTACGTATAAATCCCGATAGTGATAAATTTTATGTTATTTAAAGTTATATTATGTAACATAGCGTTGTCTTAACTTATAGTATTAGTATAGATCTGAAGAATTTGTTTGTTTAAACGCGATAATCTCAGGAACTACTAGTCCGAATTGAAAAATTACTGTTGGATGGCCCATTTATCTAGGAAGGCTATAGGCTATATAACATCACGCTACGACCAATAGGAGCAGAGCAGCAATTAAAAATGTTGCAAAAACGAGGAAAATTTACGAAGACAAAGTTGCGCGGGTCACCTAGTTATACATAAAATCCGTATATCTTGAAAACAATCTAAAAACTATCCCAAACAATACCTACTATTTTCCTTTGTCTTTTTAATGCACAATGTAGACGTAGAACAATTTCAGCAACATCAACAGAACAATAGAATACTGGAGTAGATACTAGTAGCGTTTACGTATACGTAGCGTGCCGTACCGACTCTGCCGACCTTTGAATTTTAATGCTAGCCCGTACTTAATTCTGCACAGGTTGTGGTCTGGGACTATTGTCGCTACTGTATTCATTAAAACCGTCTCCGCCTGGCACACGACGTCATTTTCTAATCTTAATAGTCATAATAATCCGGCATATTATAATACGGTTTAACAGTTACGTAATTACGAAAGGCCTTAGGAAATAATGGGAAGGGACAGGTTATATTAAGCCACGATAGTTGAGTACTTAAATACTCAAAACGGCACAAGAGAGTACAGGATATAAGCTTCATACAATCGCTTTCGAGCGGTGCGCACAAAAATATCGTTATCGGATACAGAATCTGGCCCAAATTTAAGGCGGGCGTCCGCCAAATGCTTGGGAGGTTAAAGCACCTGTCCTACCAACAGCGAGAAAGCGTGTAGCGAGTAGCGAAACGTACATACTTATGTAGATCCCATGTAAACAAAAGAGATACAGATATAGTTGATTGCTGACCGTTCACACTGCTGGCGAGTACTCGCTCTATACGGCATATATTTTGTTTACATGGACAGGATCTACAAAATACATCTATTGTACGTTTCTTGAGCGATTAATCTCTACTCGCTTTTCGCTCATCTTTGTTGGTTGGTGCCTTACGCGATCGAAACGTTTACCTCGTTTGGCTCTCTGATGGGTTAAAAGCTTGGAGCGGGCTAATTGGAGCGTCAAACGTCTTAACGTGTCGATGGCGTTAACGTAAAACAAACTCGCATTAAGCACACTGGTCCAAAATGATTCACACATTGGCCAAAGATTACTATTTACAGGGTTGCCATAGGGCGAGTTACTTTCTATAATGCCATTTAGATCAAAGACGCAATCTGTTTAAAATAGAATCTCCTCATTTTTTTAAAGCCTCCTTCAGTTTGATACAATCGTATCAAATGACAAATCCTCATTAATCTTGAAGGAGCCGAGCAGTGGCTTTCAAAAGTATCCTTTTCACGAGATAGAATGATAATGACATTGCGGATTAAAACTAGTCTGGTCTAATAACAATAAGTTCTGGTCTATTAACTATAGATGTAGTAATACTTGAACTTGGCGTTATTATCAAACATCATTAATTAATTATCCAAGGTTTCGTTTAACAAAGCGTTGTTATGCAGAAACAGTAAGGATACATTTTATAACAGTATTGTTAGAACGAAGACAACTAATTATAAAATGGATTTCATCAGCCCGACTAAATAAGTAGACCTAACATCTGCAACACAACTTCGTTCACCATAGAAAGGCACTTGACAAAGTAAGATATGACAAATTACTACCTCAAAGGTCTCTTTTCCAAGTCTAGGAGGTAACGTCACGATTTCTTTGGACCTACCCTTTTTCCAAAATCAACTCAGTCATCGACTATCGTTGCTAATCCAGTTGATTGAATCTGCTGCGTAGTCACTTTTTGTTACATACACCTCGTAGGACAGCAAGGCCATTATTTTACAATTGAATACAAGGCATGCCTTTATACCCACAATTTACATGGTAATCGAACATCATGAGCGATTTATTTATTAATTAAATTTAAATAGCGGCCCGCCCTAGCTTCTAATAAACCAACCGTTTATCCATCTGGTGGGATAAATTAATCCGATTAAGTAAATGACTCGGATGATTTTCTTAAAAACCAAGCGTTTAAGGGGGCATTACACTGAGAGAATTATTTATTTAGCGCTACGTACACAGCGACAAGATCGCCGGCCTCGCTCTTCCGCACACAACCATTACTTAACAGTGCGCAGGAGCGGAGGTCAAAATAAAGTAGAATATTCGTTCGTACATATGTTAGATTACGAACGCCATGACAATACGAAAATGCTCGTTTTTGCATTTTTCCGCAACTTCAAGATTTATTTGCCGGATCATATTAAGACATATCCTTAAATTTCTTTATATCATCTATTAGAAAAACTCTTTGACTAGTGACACATTTTTTGTGTCCAAATATTTAGGTTTTCTGTATAAATTTTTGAGAGAGCCGAACCCTGTTTCGCGTAATCTACCCTTAATCGGATAGGTAAACAATCCAATCTGTTGTTATAATAAATACGTCTCTAATTACCTTTTTTTCGATGTTTTGGCAGCCAACCAGAGATAGTTATTTTTGCCGCCGTATTTTCGTTTAATTATTTAATTTACACGTCTTCAGAGATCATTAAGTTATAAGAATAATATTGAAAGCAAATTTATGTAATTGAGATTAAATAAATAACTGATACGCTATAAAAGTTGTCAAATCGATGTGACGCCGCAGTACCGCGCTCGTAAATTTTATTAGTTTTCTTCAACAGAAGTGTTTGTATCGTGCTAAATATATTGCCAAAGTGTTAAGTGGAACTTGTGGTGCGAGTGATAGTGTTATTTTCGCGTAATTGGCAGGAATTTATTGGAAATACTGTAGTAAAATGTGTGTTTGACATAAGCAAGTGAAAAAAATAAAAATCCTACCCTCAATAAAAAAAAAAAAAAAAAAAAATAATAGAATTGACACTTGAACATCACGTCGAACTGCTAAACAAACGTCAATCTTATTAGATTCGGTGTTGCCAGTACAATAATAATAAATAGAGCCAAAATGAGTCCCAAAAATAATCCTACTACCAATAATTCACCACAAGAGATTTGTGCCAAATGCAAAAAAATACCGAAGGAGAAAAAGTCACTAGTTAGTTGTGATTCTTGTAAAATTGTTCTCTGTGGAGAGTGCAATGGATTGTCACCGACAGAAATTCGGGTACTTGAACTGAAGACTATTGCTCGAGTCATGACATTCCTTTGTGGTAACTGCAAATCTGCTATGTCTCAATTACCAATGATTATCAAAACGCTTAATGAACTTACAGAAGAAGTCAAACAACTGCGTTTGCGCCAAAACATGCTTGCAACCGAGTCGGCCATACAGGAGATGACTGAGAGAGCCAACAGAGCCCGCAACATTATTTTATATGATGTTCCGGAATCGACCAGTGATGTGGCAGATGAAAGAAAACTGCATGATACCAAAGAGTGTGTAGTTATACTAAAAACCGCCAGCAACAAAGCCAATTACAATGGAATTAAGCTTTTCCGCCTTGGAGCTCCCAGGAATGCCACAGGTGCACGACCGCGCCCATTGAAAGTAATTCTCCACAATAAGTCAGACGCTATTGAAGTACTTCGAAACAAAACAAAGTTGAATAAACCTACATCTATCGCAGCGGATTTGACTCCTATGCAGAGAGAATATATGCAGTATCTAAGAGATGAACTAAATAAACGTACAAGTGAAGGAGAAACAGATATTACCATAAAATATGTTCGTGGACAACCTATGATTGTGAAAACCAATATTCAAAAAAACTAAATGGCAACATAAATTATCAATATAATAATACCAACAACAATTATAAGAATACCATAGCCAACAAGTGTTTATCAACATTGATTACAATAACTATACTCTATACTAATATCCAATCTGTGACTTCGAAATTAGATCTTTTCACAGCAAGAGTGAAGTCCTTAAACCCAACTCTGATTATAATTACTGAAACTTGGCTCAAACCAAATATACCTGATTCAATAATACAAATACCAGGATATGACCTACACCGGGACGACCGTATTGGAAAGCGAAGTGGCGGAGTTGCAATATATATCTCAAACACTATCAATTTCATGCAAATTAGATTAAATAATAACTATCTAAAACACGAGGCATCCGAATGTGTGTGGCTGGATCTCTATATTGGGTTAAACAAAATTATTTTATGCGGGTTGTACCGAGGTCATGATTCCACAATAGAACAGGATAACATCCTACTCAATAATTTAAATCAGGCGTCAGAAAATAATACAGTGATTATAATGGGAGACTTCAATTATGCTGGAGTGAGGTGGCCCCTTGAGGACTGCAAGTATGTGACCCCGAAAGAAAACAACTTCATAGAGTGGTACAAAAGCGGTAACCTAATGCAGTTAGTAGACAAACACACCAGGTTTCGACAGGGAAATCAACCGTCAATATTAGATTTAATCCTTACAAATGATGAATCACTCATATCTGATATAGACTACGAGGCCCCCATTGGTAAGAGCGACCATGTCTGTCTATTGACAACCATCCAACTTGAGGCTCCCAAGCGAGACTGCAAACCCAAGACAAGATTTGATTACAGAGCAGCAGATTTTGACAAACTCAATGAAAAATTGCAAGCAATGTTGCCTGGTAGTATGGCCAATTTAAGTTGCGCGAAACGACAATACGAGACTCTTCTTGAATTACTTAAGAAAGCAATCAACTTGCATGTACCACAGAGGAACCACAATTATCATACTACAAACAAACCATGGATATCTCAAGACACTAAAGAGTTGATAAAACAAAAGTTATCACTGTGGCAAAGGTATAAATTAACTGGACTTGATAGGACCTATAAGGAATACCGAAAAATAAACAATAAATTAATAAACCACACTAGAACAGCCCGTACAACTTATGAGAAGGATATATTACAAGCCGGACCCAAAAAATTCTACTCTTACATTAGAAAACAGTTGTCATCAAAGATTAGCATACCAACAGTCTTACATAACAGGCTAGGACAGTTAGTGACTAACCCCTACGAAATTGCAGAAGCCTTTGCAGATCAGTTTGCAAGTGTATACCAGGTGGAACAGCAAGCTCACCTCCCAGTCCTAGATCCATCACTTCGTGTTGAAGACCCCATTGAGGATATATTATTTACAAAAGCTGTAGTCCATAAAGCCATCACAGAAATGAAAACAGATTCGTCACCGGGGCCTGACGAAGTACCTGTACTGATTTTACAGAAATGTGACCTTTCTCAATATCTGGCCACAATAATGCAAACATCATACGACACTGGAGTACTACCGGATTGCTGGAAGAATGCAACAGTGACCCCTATATTTAAGAAAGGGAGTAAGTTAGAACCTTCAAACTATAGGCCAATAAGTCTTACAAGTGTGATATGCAAATGTATGGAGAAAATTGTTGTCAAGCATATAAGAACCTTCCTGGAAAAACATCAAATAATACCTGCACATCAGCATGGATTTTGCCCTCATCGCTCTACTGTATCTAATCTCTTGTCTTGCCTGTCTTCTTGGACAACAGATTTCAATAAAAGAGATCCTATTGATGTAATTTATCTCGACTACGAAAAGGCTTTTGACAAAGTTCCAATAAAAAGGCTCTTACAAAAACTAGACTATGTGGGAATACGTGGGAAGCTATTAGAGTGGATAAAAGCCTTTCTACAGCAGAGAATACTCCAGGTGCGTGTAGGTGACGTAAAATCAGAAGCAAGAGAAATATCCAGCGGTGTCCCGCAGGGATCGGTCCTTGGCCCAGTACTATTTATTATATACACTTTCGATCTCCCCCGTTGTGTATCATGTAACGTCAGTATTTTTGCCGATGATACTAAAATCTTTGCAAACCCATTAGTCGACCATGACCGTCTTCAAGCCGACTTAGACAAAATTGCAAACTGGTCAAAGGATTGGCTCCTCAATCTTAATACTAAGAAATGTACTGTGCTGCATATCGGCAAACGCAACCCTCGAGAAACCTATATGCTTGGAAGCTCACAACTGGAAGAGGTTAAGACACAAACAGACCTGGGTGTGATTATTGCCGAAGATCTGAAATGGGAACATCATATATCAATGATTGTAAAAAAAGCCAAGGCCTTAATCTACCTTACTAGAAAAGCATTCGGTATCTTAACACCAGACATGATGCTCAAAATCTACAAAACTTTTATTAGACCACTGTTGGAATATGCGTTTCAGGTTTGGAGTCCATACTTTAACAAAGATATTGAGTTCTTAGAAAAAGTACAGCGTGGCTTTACCAAAGTACCTAGGACACTAAAGAGAAGACCATATGAGGAACGCTTGAAGATACTAAAGCTCACAACCTTGAAGGATCGAAGAGATCGTGGAGATCTAATAGAAACCTATAAAATCTTAAACGGACATTATAACATAAACCATTTTGACAAACTCTTCACACGTAATGAAAATGTTCACTTGAGAGGACATCACCTCAAATTATGTACTACCTTCTCAAATAACAATCCTCACAAACACTTCATCTCCAACAGAGTGGTCAGAGCGTGGAACAAACTCCCAGAAGAAGTAGTTTCTGCACGAAATACCAATGAATTTAAGAACCAACTAGATAGACACATTGAGTCCTTTGGCACATGAACTCGGATACAGGCATACATCAGTTGCATGCAACTGCTTGCCTGATTAATAAATAATAATAATAATAATAATAATAAAAGAGAAAAAAATATGCAAATGTGATTTACGATAGCTTTGTCCTTGATACAGAGGTCAGAGACGAATCAGGCTCCTCATTTGCCCTCATCTACTTCATGTCATCGCCAGCCATTACTCCCTACCCCACCCACCCTCATTTACGACATCGGGGAACAAATTACCAAACAACTTCACATTTTCGGGTCAAATATATCTCAGTTCCGAAAGTTATAGACATGTTTTATGGAAATTGATGGAAGGATTTCTTCAAAAGACGTGTAGCTTGATGGTGTCCCGATCTTGGGATCGGATAATCTTGGTATTTGGAGATACGCCGACGTCGTAGCATGTCCGCCAAGTCTAGCGCGAAATCAATAAAGTCGCGCAAACCCCGCGCAGGGCACAGAGCACAACCCCCACCAATTCCCACCCTCTAACTCCCAACATTGCAACTTTTAACTTGTTTACGCACCACATTATTACATATTGCTATTTATAGAATAAATGTAAGGAATTACAGACGCCTTGTTTATTTAAGTCAAAGTTAAACTCATTGTTATTATCCATAATATGTATGTATTTAGAAATATTTAAGTATGTTTATAAGTTGTCTGAGTTTTATAATACAAGCTATGCTTAGTTTGGGATCAGATATCGTTGTGTGAGTTGTCCCAAAATATTATTATTATTATTTTCAGTTTTAAATAAAGACTGATTAATCAGTCTTTATTTAAGGCCGTTATAATCACCAGATTTTATCGGCAAGTTGCTGTACTGACAGCATAAAGAAAATACATTTATTCGGTACAAAACACACGAGACAAACAGAAGAAACATATGACAGAAATAATATCCGAAGGAATCGAAAAGGATGTTTGGCATTTGTTTCACCGAAGGGTAACGTCAAAGGTATTCTTCGCATGATTTCCCCGGTCTAGCTGGCGTATGAATTGCGTAAACCATGTGCCTGTTTCATTACTGTTCATGCATTATTATAGAGATATCCATTACATTTTATGTATGTATATGTACGCCGTACATTGCCATTTCTCTTATCATTATTAAGGTCATCTGGAAAAGTAGTCTGCGATAATAAAACCGCCTCTTTTACCACCAGCAGTAAGTGCCTATGAAATTTATTAATTACTTTAATTGGTATATTTAATAAAAAGTAAGAATCTATCTATTAAAAATTATATGCTCATTCTATCATGTCAAGTCTATAAAAATGCTGGTAATAATTTGTACTTAACAGTAAAGGTTTTTTTAACCAGGAGAGTTCGTGGCAGAAAAATTAGCGACATCTCAAAATATCTAGGGTACAACAGGGGTAGATGGAGACTTTACAAACATACAATAACGGACACAGAGTACAACTAGATTCGGAACCAACATTTATGAATCTCACAAAGGTGTCCCTTGTAGGAATCGAACTAACAACCTCTCTTGTACAGCGGTCGTAAGCAGTCCCATTGCGCCACCAAGCAATTCTCAAAACAGAACTGACAGTATATCACAGTCTGATGCGGCGGTAACCTAGTAGATAAGGCATCTGACTCTCAAGCAAGAGTGTGCCTGTTCGAATGACACTGATTTTACTACCGACGTGAACCCACTAGTAATTTAGCTTAGATATTTTTTTTTTAA
The DNA here is from genome assembly GCA_945859575.2 of Herminia tarsipennalis. NCBI lineage: Eukaryota > Metazoa > Arthropoda > Insecta > Lepidoptera > Erebidae > Herminia > Herminia tarsipennalis. Next base: position 10,777,978 of record OX243851.2, read on the forward strand.
AGAATTTTCATTTAGGAATTTTTTCTTCTAAATGAACGTTAATGTTACCTATCACATTAAAGTTAACCGTTGTATAAATTCACGAACATTTCATTTGGTCCCATTGCGTTGTGGCCTCCAGCACCGGTTGATTATAAAAATGTTAACCCTCGTTGCTCGGTTTTACGATTCGTTGCGTAGTGATGTCATAGGCATTTTACGCTTTTAGGATTTCAACACGTAGATTCGGAATCGCAATATGCGTAACAAAGGATTAAACTTTTTTCTTTTCTTTTCTGGGCAAACAATTCGTAAGGGTGCCTGCGAGACCGCAAGCTGTTACTGCATCTCATGGCCGCCAGAAAGATTCTACATATTTATTTTAAATCCTTTAATGGCTGGTGTCAGTATAGATAGAGCGGAGTTTTTAGGCCTGGATATTTATGGCGATAAATCAAATTAAGGTATTTTGTTATGATACATTTGATCCACTTGAACGACTTTAGCCAAAGGGCCTTGTAGAAAAACACAGACGATTCTTTTATGAAAGCATACTAAAGATTTCAAAACACGCTTCCATTAAATTAGCTACGAAGAAACTACGCAGTGTCAAAATAAGTCTGTCTTTTTTCTAGCGTAGCCTTAAAAATACATGTCTATACTAAACATTAGCATGGCCCAGCCAATCTACTGGGATTTTATTAAATTGCTGTAATGACTAAGATTTATTTTATATTTCGCCTTGTAACTGTTTGGATAACGGTAATTAGAGATAGGTACTTTCCACCTTTATTTTCATTTGCGGTTAGCTCGTTTTCAACCGAAACACATGCTGTATAATTGCCATGACATGGCAATTTGCCAACTGTGGAAATGCACAATGCACTTGAATGCTGTGTAATTCACAACAAACATGGGCTTTTCGTTGAATTCCGAAGGAGTCAGCTACCGTAGGTAATTGTTGCTATTAAAAGCGTAAGTATTCTATCCCGTAAATATACCTTAGTACATACTTAAATATACTCGTAAAAATTTATTTTATTTATTTTTTATTTATTTATCTTTTTGCACACAAAATTTGTACAAAGGCGGACTTAATGCCTTAGGCATTATCTACCAGTCAACCTTAGGGTGATCCAGAGAACTGTTTGAGGTGGGTGCTTAATCGACTTACATTTCTAATGCTAAATAAGCAAGAAAGTGATTAAAAAAAAGTAATAATAATAAATAAATAATTATAAAAACAATACCATACATATAAATATATAAATACACATACATACACACACAACATACCAATACATACATTTACATACATAATACATACTCATAACTATACAAATACATACATATTATACATATATAACCATTGATTACTATAATTGTGATGATTCTGCCAATAACTTCGTATAGAAATCGGGTCAGATTAGAAACAAAATTTAATATTCATTTCCTATTCCTAACCTGACCCGGCACCAGGTTAAGATTTCGGATCAGGTTAGGAATAATCTATTTTATTTTTACATGTGTCACAATCCCCATGGGTCTCACAAACTCGTTGAGGACCCGACAAATGTCGGACTCAAACCGACAAAAAAATACGGTTTGCCGACATATTGGTTAATGGCTGGTCAGAGTGTCGCTTATATATTCTTTGATTTCTATTTATATTTTTTCTTTGATTCTGTATTTTGTACGAGCCATTATCTTTGACTGTTTCTTTAAAAAAAAAACCATTTTGCCTGGTTTCTATAAGCTATGATATGCAATACTTTATACACAAGTGTCAGATATTCTTCTGTGAAATTGTTTTGTTAACATATCACTGTGTTTAGGTTGTTATGGGCTAGCGACCAGGCGCAAGACCTGCTCGTCACTTCATTTCGTATTGTAGTATAAAAATAAGCTTCATAAGCTACTTTGGAAACACATCGGTCTTAAGGTTCATTTTCGTGCAACGCGGCCGTGAGCGGCTAACGCGCGCGGCCGATGCGACAATAGTCAGAGTGGGCGCGCAGCCTATGTCAGTCGTCGGCCGCAGGCTTCTGTCGCAGACCACGGAAACAGCGCCATACATTCTCATACTCTGACTATTGTCTGATCAGACGCGTGCGTCAGCAGCAAGTCGTCGGCCGCGATCAATCGCGATGCATGAACATTTCTATTACCTATAGAAATATGTAGAGGAGGCGACATGAGTCAATTAAGACATCAATAGATATTTAAATAGGTATAATTGAAGACTTGTCAAGAATTCTATTTCTATTTTTAATTTTATTAGGTACGTCAGAGGCAATAAGACAGACAATATAATATAATGTGTATAGTAAAGATAGTGCTACTTATTTTGTAATCCGTTGCCGTTGAATTAGAACCCAGTTGTTTTTCAAATTCCATCGTAAAAATTATTTTCATAATGAACAACTGCTACTAATACTATAAAGCTGATGAATTTGTTTGTTTGAACGCGATAATCTCAGAAACTACTGGTCCGAATTAAAAAAATCTTTTACTGTTGGATAGACTATTTATCGAGGCTGATAGGAGAAGACTAGAGGATAATTTATCACGCTACGACCAATAGGAGCGAAGCAGCAATGTAAACTGTTGCAAAAACGGAGAAAATTTATGCAGACGAAGTTGCGCGGGTCAGCTAGTTTATTATAAAGGTAGGTTAGGTATAAACCTACCTCTTGAATCACTGTATCTATTGCTTAAAACTGCATTAAAATCCGTCGCGTACTTCATAAGATCTAAGCGCACAGACAACGGGAGCGACTTTATTTTAAACTACTTAAGTAAAGATACGAAAGTCACTTAATCACGCAAAAACGGCTGAACGGATTTAGAAGAAATTGCCAAAGAGATAGATTAGTCTCAAATAGCATATACGCTATTTTTTATCTCGAAAATTTTTCAGGCTAATGATATCGCGGGCAACAACTTTTTCCTGGGATCATTGGGGATTTCCCAGTTCCAAGTTGGACTTTCCGTATCTATTCTAGATCATAATCTATACTAATATTATATAGCGGAAGAGTTTGTTTGTTTGTTTGTTTGTTTGTTTAAACGCGCTAATCTCAGGATCTACTGGTCCGATTTGAAAAATTCTTTTTTGTTGGATAGCCCATTTATCGAGGAAGGCTATAGGCTATATAACATCGCGCTACGACTAATAGGAGCGGAGAAGCGACGAGAAATGTTTTAAAAACGAGGAGAAATTATGCATACGAAGTTGCGCGGGACAGCTAGTTTTCTATATATCAATACCGACAGCCGATTAAACTTAACTTAAGGCCAAAGGTCGACAGTATTACACTGCAATGTGTGTACTGTGCAAACAGAATCTCGGGAAAAGCTTTTATTTATACTAATACTAGCTGCCCCGCGCAACTTCGTATGCGTAAATTTTTCCCGTTTTTGCAACATTTCTCGTCGCTACTCCGCCCCTATTAGTCGTAGCGCGATGTTACCCCTCGTTAGCCCTCAAGCTTCCTCGATAAATGGGCTATCCAACAAAAAAATATTTTTTCAAATCGGACCGGTAATTCCTGAGATTAGCGCGTTTAAACAAACAAACAAACTCTTCCGCTTTATAATAATAGTATAGATTATAAAGCTGAAGAGTTTGTTTGTTTGAACGCGGTAATCTCAGGAACTACTGATCCGAATTGAAAAATTATTTCACTGTTGGATCGCCCATTTATCAAGGAAAAACGGGGAAAATTTACGCATATGAAGTTGCGCGGCACAGCTAGTAATATCATAAATGGTATTATATTAGTGGATTGGATGTAAAGTTTAATTTCTTTTTTTGGATCACCCCTTTTTAAAGTCAAAGCACACTGATCAACTCGGCAAGGGATCGGCACCGTACTTATCAACTTGAGTCGTTCAGTATTCGTCGTATGAAACTTCCTACTGCAACGCACAGTAAATAGGATTCGTAACGTAATCGCCTCGCCTCGGGATAAGCCCACGAACCGTTGACGGCAAGGCAATACGGTGACGATCTCTTTCCGAGCTCATCAGAATTTATCGAGGAAGGCTAAGGCTAAATGTTGTAAAAACGGGTAAAATTTACGCAGTCGATGTTGCGCGGGATAATTATGAGTACATTAACATTTTTTTATTTTCTGTTAGCATATGATACCTAATTTATTGTTATTCATAAATATAATTGTTAACTAGATATAAAAACTATTTGTTTTCCTAATTGTCGCAATAAGTATAATTAAAAAGTCATATTATAAAATGTATCTATACAATTATAATCGTCTATTGTTTGATTCCTTCTTGTCAGTTTTTGCATAGTCTTGTCAAGACAATTCAAACGAGTCCAAACTCGATAGGATGGCGACGTTTTATTACAGAGTTCCCATGGTCACCTTCTGGCCCCATCATCAGACCCTGGATATCGTTGACTGCTACTGTGGCGCGGTGGGAGTGTATCCGACTGCTACGCAAGAGAGCGTGGGTTCGATCCCCACCCAGGAATAAACTTTGCTCATCACAGAGCATGATGGTTTATTCTGTATCTGGGTGTTATTTATCCAACTGATGTTTATCAGTTGTCTGGTTTCCATAGTACAAGCTCTGCTTACTTTGGGATTAAATAGCGCTGTGTGAGTTGTCCCAAGATATTATTATTATTATCAACAAAGATGACTATCCTAGCACTTTCTATGAGAAAGTTTCCGTGGTGGTCTTTTCGCTTTATCTTTAGTGTGTAATGGAAAGTAATCGTGATAACCAAGATAGGTACTAGTCGAAATTCAATTATTCTACCAATTGCCATCAGGGAGTTGCAGCCTCTACAACCCGGCGTCATCATCAGATCAGCTCAATATATGTCACTGAACTTACATAAGTATGTCAAATTTAACTTTAATCGGATTGCAAGGAATGGTCGAAAAATAGGTTTGTAAACTTTGAAAGCGACAACTTACACACGAACAGCTAATATGTATGGTATAAATGGCAGAAGGTGCACCATCCAATACACCATTGAAGAAACCCTCTTAATAAGTTAATAAATCGCCCTCCAGTATTTGATTAATTAATAGACAAAGTTTATCCATAAAATTAAGATCTTTTAAGTGCTCTTGTAGTAAGTGAAGCGTATTAATTTAATTATAAAGGTTCTACGCAAACTCTAAAATAGACAATAAAGGTTTCTTCCATCGTATAGTTAACTAAATAAATAGATATCGATAGATAGTATCCATAAAGCTTAATCTCTTTCGAACAAAATGCGAGGGCGTCCTCGTTGGAAATGTACTCCAAACCCGATATTATGTATCAGTTTTCAGAAATAAACGGGAAAATGTGGAAGTTATTTTAGTAGTGAGAGAACTGTGATAATTTGGTTAAAGAGTAATTTAGTTTTTACTTTTTACATTAAAACTTATTATAAAATGTTTCTATGAACGATTTTATCGAGCGGGGCCGCGGACATAAGCTAGTAAATCAAGGTTTTTTTAGATAACAAAATTTATTTTTCTTTCTTTCGCAAACTTATCAAAGTCGTAAACAGTCATATTTACAAACAGGAAAACCTGTTTCATGACCCTTTTTGGTATAAAAATACCTTTTTGTTCTCATCCAACACTATAAAACAAAAGTACCAATTTAAAATAGAAAAAAGGTATCACCAAACTCGAATAAATAGCCCATCCTATCTGGCAATGGACGCAAATTGAGGAAATTACATCATTTAGGATCCCTTTGAAGGACTTGGGTTGAGTTGCGGGACAGATGGGCGCATTGGGCGCTTTGACAATAGTATTCCGGTTTATTCAATGCCTTTTAGAGTTCAAATACTCTAAGGTTAATGTTAACAGTAGAAATTTACTTGTTGTCATATTGTATAGGTCATATTGTAAATGGCATATTTCTCCTAGAATCACAAATTGTGAGGAAGGATTACGGAGTTTTCCCTCTTCGAAAACATGAAGTATTGTAGTACATATTTTCCTATATTGCGTTCTAACTAAGTGGATTTCCCATACCGGCATTTTTCCAGGATACAATGAAGGTAATTCTCTAATCCATAAATATTTCATTGCAGCTACGATAAAGGACCAACCGAAAACACAAAACTTTCCGGTATCATTTTTAAATTTGATCTATCTTTTATGTTTCTTCTGAGCTCTACGCATGAGTCCTTCTTCTTTCGATCTCCTCTTTCCTTTCTACATTCGTAATACAGTCTCTCTAGTCTACAAGTCTCAATATTTTAATAGTAAATATAATATACTAAATAGGTACCTATAGGTAATATGAAAACGAAAGTAAAAAAAAACATGATAAATGAAATGAGGCCTATTAATTATACCGAAAAGTATGTGATAAAAATATCCAGAGCACAAAAAAGTAGCTCAAAACGAGGCGCGGTAAAATAACATATAGCTTTTGTTACTGAATGGTTATATAGCACGCTTTTAGAGTTGCCAAGGCGAAGGTGGCGGTAATAGCCATGGTTACATGGCATGGTACGCGAAGGGAAACCTTGTGCGAAAGTAATAGCACCTTTATAGGTCGACCGTGAGTAGGTGCACTAAAGTAGCTATTTGTGCACACGCCACGTGCCATATTGTTTGACCTAGCTGAGGGGTCACTTGTCAACAGTTATTCACAGTTTTTTTTTTCCAGCAAATATCAACGCGAGGCACATTATTCGACAGGTCTTTCAAAAGCATTATAAAGTTCCTAATAAACTTTTTTGATTGAGTGAATATTTTTGGAAATAATCAATCCGAAAGTTGCATAAATTGTGCCCCTCCCCACTTTTGAACCGTGTGACCAAATAATAAGAAAAAAATCACAAAGGTAGCGCTCAATAAATACTTTAAACTAAAACTATTTCGGACATGATCGGATATACCGTCATTGAGTTACAGCCGAAAAACTGCTTTACTCAGAAAAAGGGCGTAAGTGCCATGAACATACGCTCTTCTGCTGATGCCTTTATTTAAGGCTGCGGAACCCTACACTGAGCATGGTCCGACATGCTCTTGCCCGGTTTTTAATAGCCTATGTGCTATTCTAATCTAAAAATAAACTCTCTCTAACTCTAGTAGTCTTTCCGTGAAAGAGTAACAAAAATCCATTCATGCTTCCTCATAAACTATCAGATTTATATTAGGTACTACACATTCAATCTCATACGTCCTAATGTGAAAGATCGAATGTGTAGTTTAGTACCTAATTCTCTTAAAATTGTCCTACAATAAAGGAGATGGCTGGAGGATTATTTGGTTTTCTATACTAATATTATACAGACGAAAGATTTAATTGTTTTTTTGATTGTTTGTTTGTATTAAATATGCGCCGAAACTACTGGACGGATTTGAAAAATTCTTTCATCGTTGTCAAGCTACACTAACCCCAGGTGACATAGGCTTTTTATTTTTTATCTCTGTATTCCCACGGGAACGGGAACTACGCGGGTGAAACCAGGAGGCGTCCGCTAGTATGATATAAAGACAATTGAAGTTTGATGGCGAAAAGACAAACAGAATTCACTTAAGCGTTCGATAGAAACCCAGATAGTGACAGATAAGTTTAGTTGAGCTCCCGAGACTGCCTCTATATCTGCGATAGCTGGATATCACAACGCAATTGGAAACAGGGCCACGAGTCCAGCTTTGTTTTGCTTTGCTTGTGGCACGCACTTGACGTGGCCACTCGCTCCAAGGTTGCTCAACTGAAGTCACAATCTAAGACCACACATATGATAAATACCTACAGCAGGTAACCTCCTTACGTATCCTCTCCGTACCCTTTCAAGACTCCATGTTTTTGAACTATGTCTGTGTGCGTTGGTCGAACGCGTATTGTTCACGTATTTAAAGCAGTGCAGTTGCAGTTAAGTTTCGATTAAAACGGCCATTTTCGTATTCTTGTAACTTTGGGATCGGTCCCAAATACGCTTGCGTCAAGTATGCGTCTCGAGAGCGCAATAGCGGCATTCTAGTACGGTGCGCAAGCGTAATTGAGACCGATCCCAAAGTTACAAGAATACAAAAATGACCGTTTACTCGAAACTTAACTGCAACTGTACTGCTTTAAATACATGGATTGGCCTCCAGTAGGTACTCTCGGTATTTCGTGCTAAGACAAACGCACAGGTACGAAGCGCAAATTGAAATCTAGCAAGTGTAAAAGTGCTAATGATTCAACTCCACAGTGTTCATACGAAGGAACCGATTAATTTAGTTCGTGTATTGGTCATCTAGCTTTATAGGCAACAATGAACCGTTGTCGGATATTTTATATAAAGAAGAATTTAATAATGTGTAACACAGACCTCGTTTATGTGCGATTTCAGCCTCCCTATTCCCCTTTAACATATTATAACTATATGATAGTGGAAGTATAGACAATTGAATTGGTATGGAACTTACGTCATATAAATTCAAGTGCACACGCGGTATGATTATTTTTCTGCTTTACGCGTCATTAATTTGCAATGCATTATTTAAAAATCGGGCAAGGACATATCGGGCCTCGCACAATATAGGGTTCAGTGCCGAATAATGTGGCTTAAGGAGTGAATTTTCTGCTGTTTTTGTTTCTTACAACGTTATACCTACTTAATAATAATTTTCAATGGAATTTGTACGAAAATTTTGTTACTTCACACTTGGTCTGCTGTTATTCGTTAAATTGTAAAGCCTAGCTGTGATAGTTTTCCTTTTAATTTCACTGTATATACTACTACCGTGATTTTTTTCCCAACACCAGCCATTTAGCCGGCAGGGGGAGGGACACTTGACTCTAACAACAACTAACAGTCTCTGAGCTGAGCTAAGCGGACGGACGGACGGATATGTCGAAACTATAAGGTTTCCGTTTTGCCATTTTGGATACAGAACTCTAAAAAAACTAAAATGTATCGACATTTATATAAGCGATCATACTATACCTACTAACAATATACGTACGAATACTTCATTACCGCAAAGCCGGCAATTAGCCCCTTTTACATAATTAAAAGTTTTGTACTGAAACGGATATGACTGTGGACGGTTAATCCTCTCGAAAATCCTCGTTACGTACCGCTACCTACATAAAATTATATTTGCTTGGGTTTTATAATTTCTCTTTTTATAGGCCACTCTGGCAGAAGCTAAGCAAAGGCCTGATGAGCAAAAATGGCCGTCTATTCAATGGACGTTAACAACATGAGAAGTATATTCAATCCTGTTTTTTTCTTCTGTACGACAGCTAATTATGGACTAGACATAGGCTGGTCATCGCAACTTACTCAAAAAAGAAGTAAGACGCACAACATTAGGTTATTTCACTCAGGTCTTCGGTGAGACGGATACTTCACCGGATGGGTCGATCAATTTAAATCAGGAAATTTGCTAGGTTTTACCCAAAGAGCGTTATGGTTTTACCTCTTTTACTGAAACATTTGAACAACAATTGAATGAGCCATCGGAATTAATATTTCAGTAACAAAGCTTGCGAGACAGATAAATGACGCGGCGCATGGTCGTTATCGTTTGGAAACGGAAAGGCGGCGAGATTATTACACTTCGGCAACTGAAAGGCCTGCTAAAAACAAAGAGTGAACGGACAACGATTTTGAAGAATCTTTATCGGTGAAAGATGAAAAGATTTTCGTACAAGCAACCTTCGGCAGTGTGTAGGAATTCGTTGAATAAAGCATTCCATTTGTGAAGGATGCTTTTGCATATCGGACGGGGCTCACCAAGAAATGTTTTTATTCTCTATGTGCTTTCTTGGAACCCCATGAAATGAAAGTTATGTCAGCCTGCTTCTAGGCCTCTGTGGCTTATATTTGTAACAAATAAGCTATGAAGCGATGGTTAGTTTTTACTCAGAAACAATAGGCTTTATAGTATCGATTTAAGTGTAAGTACTGTACACTAATTTGAAAAGTGGGACTATACATAACTTTTTTTTTTAAAGACGACTCCCGCATTAGGTTACAAGCCCTGTGTCGCGGGGGACTTAACAAACATACAAATCATGGACACAAAGTACACCCAGAATTGGAACAACAATTTGTGGATCACACAAAGTGGTGTCCCGTGTGGGAATCGAACCCAAGACCTCTTGCGTAGCAGTCGGACACACTCCCACCGCGCTACAGAGGCAGAGGCAGATTGCACATATTATGTAATATTATTGGCATTCTTTCTAAGATTTGCTAGCAGATATAAATCTTATTTAAAGAGGAATAGTTTCTTTTATGTCATAATTTGATCTGACCAATAGCATTCGTTTAAACTAGGTACCTTGAATATCCCGCCCGATTTTTGGCATTTTTAACCATTATTTTCATAATTTTAGATGCGTTTTATTATAATATATTACTTAATGTAGTCACAATTCTAAACCATTAAAGTATCTTTAAAAAAAAATGTATATAATAATATATATGCATATTCCTTATTGCGTGTTTGTAGATGTCCCTACGACGCAGAGCTGACTCTAATGTCCCCCATTAGAGTCATGACTCCCTCTGGACTTGAACTAGGTCCATATAATTATATTTATAACTACGCATAACAAACAATGTAAAGCCTGAACGACGACTATATCACCCCCCACCGCCTCTAGCCCAAGGGCGTTCTCAATATTATTTGGATTTTGTCATTGGAGCGGCTATTAAGATGTTAGCAGCCCAAACGCTTTCTTTTTACGAGTGGGCTGGCTTACTTATTGGATATTTACTCGACAATAGCGTTTTATTTATATCTCACCGTTATAAATAAGTCACTAATATCGGATTTACAAAATCATTTAAGCTATTAATTCGACGATGTTGAAGTAGAGACCAACGGGTCAATTCACGTATTTAAAGCAGTGTAGTTGCAGTTAAGTTTCGATTAAAACGGCCATTTTCGTATTCTTGTAACTTTAGGATCGATCTTAAAAACGCTTGCGCACCGTACTAGAATGTCGTTATTGCGCTCTCGAGACGCATACTTGACGCAAGCGTATTTGAGATCGATCCCAAAGTTACAAGAATACAAAAATGGCCGTTTGAATCGAAACTTAACCGCAACTGCACTGCTATAAATACGTGAATTAACCCCCAGATTGAACATATCTAACTGAAGTTCAAGCGATCACGAGATTAATTTTCAAATGACGCAACACGAGTTATCTGCATATAAAATAAGATTTTTCTGACTCATTAAACTAATGCGGTGTTTAATTGAGTCACTGTACAATATTCTTATGTCAGATATATTATTGGACGTCTCGAACCCGTCAAATATCTATGGTCTGGTACATTTTAGCATGCCTCATTTTTAAGGAATTGGCTTAAAACCCGCTTTCTAAAAGGCTTGATAAGGCAAAAATCAACTAGCTGTTTTGACCCCTGTTTGTTGATTGGTCCAGAGCCATCACAATTATCTATATCTATACTAATAATAAAAAGCTGAAGAGTTTGTTTGTTTAAAAGCGGTAATCTCAGGAACTACTGATCCGAATAGAAAAAATATTTTACTGTTGGATAGCTCATTTATCGAGGAAGACTAGGCTATATAATATCACGCTACGACCAATAGGAGCGGAACAGCAATGAGAAATGTTGCAAAAACGGGTCTGTCTGTCTGTTTGTTTGTTCTGGCTAATCAACGAAAAGGACGGACCGATTTTAACGAGACTTACACTGGCAGGCCGCTGATGTTCTATGGAGTCTATAGGAGCAGCACTGCGTCATCACGCGAACGAAGTCACGAAGTTATCAGCTAGTCTAACTTCGAATACAGGTATACTTTAACCAACATTGTTTGGAAACCCATAATGGTTATCATTTCTCTTAGTTTATAGTCTATGCTCACTTCATTAATATGTTGGAATCAAACCCTAAAAACAGGATTATGACTAACCTGAAAATGACTCATAAAAGAGCTTTTTTTTTAAATACTGCTGTATTACTGTACATTGTGGATGGCATCCATTCCTAACAGAAGCATTAAGTAGTTGGAAGATTTAATAACATTAAATCACAAGTACATGATTTTTTTTACCAGCACTTCCCTTGCATAGTTTGATTTTTATATTGCTACAAACTACCTTAGTGTTAAGCTACATCAAAATCTGTTCAGTAGTTTCTGTGTGAAAGAGCAACATACATCCCACCATCCACAAGCTTTCAGATCTATTATATTAGTAGGATTTAATATTTAAAGGAATTTAATTTTGAAATAATTTAAAATCAGGCTACTCAATCATAAATATCAAACGCCTAAAACAATTCTGCTAAACTGGTATAATGTAATACTGAATTTTGTTTCCCTAAATCCTGTTTGCCTTGTGGAAAATCAACAACTATTTTCAATTTACCTTCCTATGTTATTGTAGGTATTTACTGTAATTTAATGCCTCTGACGAATGCAAGATTATGGCTTTTGGGCCTTGAGCCTGTTATAGGATGGAAACCCCCCTTAAGAATGCTTAGTGGTTATAATAATATAGTAAATAGGTATGTGTCATCTATTTCGTCTTAATATCAAATTAAGGTTTGTGTAATAAAACCTGTGTGGTGTGCTGCATTCTATAAATACTATAAAGGGCACTTGTTACTTATAGAAATGAAACACTCAGGAGGCACAGAGTTCCAGATAAAGGTTATCAGCTAAAAATAAGTACCTATAAGAGAATGTCATCCTTAATTATCAATTGTAGTATTATTACATAGAATATATTCTGCGTCAGTAGCTAATTCAGGACTATGGTTTGGTAAAGATTTGACCTAGTTAAGCAATCAATGATCTTGGCTTTTGAAACCCCGCAACCCTCAGCGGGGTCACACAAACCTAAATAGTTGAAAGTTCATTGGAGTTAATACTAAAAGGAACATATGCCATAGAGGACTCGGACCTTTGATGAATGGACATGACCTCCTTAGCCCTCTGCTAAGGAGATGAAATCCATTTCCAAAAGCATCTTACCCCCTCTGGATTTGCTACTGTTCCAAGTAATAAATATTTAAGTAGGTTCCATGTTATGTGCATGGCCATAAATATATGTACAATATAAGATAAGTAAATTGTCTTCAAAAGAAAGTGTCTTGTTCAATTTCTAATCAGAGCAAATTGATTAGAAAGTAATTTTCTCTTTGATTCAATACCGCCTCAATGAGAATTAGAACTGCATACTTTAGGAGTAGGTATAATGTTAGTTAATAATGCAGTAACCTGTTAAAATCGCTTTGGGAGTATTAAATGGATTGTTTTAGTAAGAAATTTGAAGTTGTGAAGAAAATTTCAAGGTTTTTCTTTGTTTTAAATGTTAAATGTATTTGGAATTTTTGTTCAGCCATAACGTATCGTAATTACATTGCACGCAGATAATAATTAAAAATTGGGTGCTTGTTAGCGTCAGAGATATCCGCCCATGACATCATCTGACGAGTCAGCAATGATATACTCTTTCATCGCAACGTTTTGAAAATAATATGAGGGCCGGCGTCTTACCTACTTAGAATACAGTAAGATTATAATCGACCCCGTAAGTGGGCTAAAAGGATATGTTAAAACCAAACAAATAAACCCATTTTGTCGTTACAAATACGCAACGATAGATAAATGAAATTAAGTGAATAATTCTATGCACTTACCTGGAATTTTTAAGTTAACTAGCACCTAAATAAAACAAAAGTGCTCGAAGACACTTAGCACACCCACTAGGCACCAAAATACAGCACAATGACGAAATGAAAAGGTTTTCGCACTGACAGCTCTTAGCTGGTCGATCGACTCGGTGAGGTTAGCCACGAAATGCGCAATGCTTTGACTATGCGCATTGACCCCGGGTCCAAAATGTCATGCGCGATGAAGATAGAGATTTTAAATGCCTTTAGACAAATTTTAATTTATCTCCTAGAAACTAAATGTGTGAACTTGATATCCCAGAAAAAAATAAAAATAAATTCGCTTTGTGTACATTGCATGAGCGCCATCTGTTGCGGAGTAGCTGGAACTATTTAGTCATCAGCTTGTTTGTTGACGTATACTTCCGAGCTCGTTTTTGAAGTAGTTTTTACTAAATGGCTACTAGATGGCAATAGTAGCAATAAAGAAAAAATACTTGATATCTGGACTACAATGTTGAAGTTTTATATAAATATGCACAGAATGGGCGAGCCACGACGTCATAACAGTGTTATGACGTCGAAGAAGAAAAAATAGCGGGAGAGTACCCTAAATATTTGAAAGAGTAAATATTACTCAAAGGAAACATTCTTTAATATTTAGGAATAAAATGGCTTAAATAATAAAATAAAACCGATTTTAATTTGAATTAAACGACACAACTTTCAAAAGTTTAGTCAAGATTGGAATTGACAAAGAATCACTAGACTCTAATAATTTAATTAGTTATTTTTTAGTGTATTTGTATAATAATCGTTTTAAGAAGTACCTAGATATAAATAGGTAAATACTAGAAACTCATTTAGCAGTTTTTTACAACACAATTACTTACATTTTATTTAAAGACAATTCCCGGTTACAAACATACAATTCAAGAATACAAAATGTGTATTGGTTCTGGTTGTTGTTGTAGAACAACAATTCATGGATCACATAAAATGCTGAACTGTGTGGGAATTGAACCCACGACCACCTGTGTAGCAGTTGTACTTACATACTTACTACCACCGCGGCCGCGCCACCAAGGCAGTACCTACCTAATACCTAATATTTGAAAACATAAATTACAGTAAAAACGTATTCTTAAATGGGCAAAAATGGTGGAATCTCAAGGGTTGCGCATAACATATTACTTATGCCGACAAAGTGAAAGAATAAAATCTTGATTTTTTTTTTAAATAAAAGTCACACCCCCTATTTGTAAAGTGGGGGTGTTTTTTTTTCTCACTTACGCCATTTAGGGATCCGTTTGTAAAATATTAATCTTTAAAGTGCAAAATTTTGTTAGTCACGTGTCCCCCCCCCCCCACCTACCAGCTAAATGGTTGATGTTGGGTATGTGAAAAAATTCACGGTCGTAGTACTTATATATAATGAAATTAAAAGGAAAACTATGAACTGAGAAGTTTACGAGTAACAAAATTTTTGTAAAAATTCCTTTGAAAAATATAATTATGTACATAACGCTGTAAATATAAAATAAAAACAACAGAAAACCCACATTCTAAGCTACGTATGTACCTACATACAAGTGATGTTAGGTAAAAGCTATTAAATTATACAATGTGTAAGTTATTTAATCTTAGTCCTACCCGAAAGGTGTAGGTATTCTATTTTTTAGAATTAACGATTTTAGTACTAAAAACAAATTCTCCAAAATGTGTAAATTTTCACGTTTTGTATCAACATCGTCTGTCTACGGACTCTTTACTGTCAAATCAATATTTTCCGCCGCCCCGTATGTCTTGCCACTTGCCACGTGACTTCCGTCAATTATTTTTTACGATATTTATTTTTCGCCGCGAAATTATCATCCTGTCTGTATTAGGGTAAGTTTTGTTCTAATGAAACTTGGGTAATAAATTTTGAATAATTTTTGAAATTTGATTTTTTTAAACGGCTATAAAAGTTTCCTTTGACGGATTTCGTAAATATTGTATTTAACTAACTACTAGGTACATAATTGAAAAAAGAAACAACATTATATCCATTTCGACTGGCCTTTCGGTTTAGGGGTTGACTGACAAACCACAGATTGTGGAATTCCCACCGCTGTAAGCCACTATTTATAAAACTAAATATTTTGACATTACCAAGCATGTATATTTTAGGATTATGCATGTTTGTTAAAAAATATCCACACTTCTTTGTAAAATTTTGTGATAAAAAAAAACCGAACACGGCATAAGAAATAAAAACTTTTTAACAAAAAATATTACCGACTTCAAAAATAAATACAAGGCAACTAAAAAGCAAAAAAAAATATACCTAGAATAACAAAAACAAATTAAACATTTTGAAGTTGGTGCCATGAAATAGTAGTCTTTATGTTTTATTCGGCACCAACTTCAAAATGTTTAATTTGTTTTTGTTATTCTAGGTATATTATTTTTTGCTTTTTAGTTGCCTTGTATTTATTTTTGAAGTCGGTAATATTTTTTGTTAAAAATTTTTATTTCTCACTTTTTAGTGGGTTGGTTTATAATTCACTTAAGTTACAATAGGCTTATGTCATCTGCTCAAATCCTTTTACGAAATATTGCTTGCCCCGATGCAGGGCCGTTAATTGTTGAGGAGTTCACTATCAGCTTTATTACATTGTATAATAGTAGTATATCGAGATTAAAGTGCTACACAATACCATATTAAAGTACTTAATTGAATCGCAAACTGTGAAATATTGAATAGGTCTGCTCGTAATTTTTGGTCTTCATCATCAGTTCCACTTCACCAATTGGTGTTTTTTAAGAGTAAATGCACGAATCACTATGAAATATACCTAAATCACTGTAGGTGTGCTTTTAATATTTTAAGAGTTCCCTCGATTTCTCCAGGATCCCATCATTAGATCGTGATCTGATGGCAATGGGACCAACTTGGAACTTGGAACCCTTTCAAACACAAAAACAATTTTTCAAATCGGTCCAGCCGTCTTTGCGTAATCGGTGAACAAACATACAAAAAAAAAAAAAAAAAAAACATACAGACGAATTGAGAACCTCCATTCTATTCTATTCTATTCTGGATAAAGCTTTGTGTGATGAAGACGATGATTTATTCTATGTCTGAGTATAGTCTATAATTACGTAATATATGTAAGTTTAGAAAATTAGATTTAAAGTTTAAATGTAAGTACTTAGAAATTTATGTGTAGGTATCAATTGTTTGAATGCCATACAGTCTCTGCCTACCTTTGGAATCAGATGGCGTTATGCGAGTAGTCCCAATATATTTATAAAATAAATACAACCTTTCCAAAAATAAAGCTTAGCCGGTGGTTTTACCCCTCCTCCTTTAGCGATAGAAAGTAAATTCAGGATATTTATTAGGCTTAATATCTTTGGCAATACCTAGGTCTAGCTAGATCAAAGAAAGAAAAAATATTCAAAGAGGTAAATATTGCAAAATATAGTGTTATGTTTAATAAAAGTTTTTTTTTTTGACATGAAGCGGGTAGCGCATTGCCTTTTTAAAAGGCCCTCTGATATTATTCGGTAGGGATTATGGCTCGCACATTCTGTGCATTCGCCAGTTTCAAAATTATTTTCCCTCTAGTTTTCTCCTTTGAATCATAAAGTCTCGATCTTGTCCAGTTAGTATTTCAAGTACTTATATTTTACACTGTTTTACAAGTTAAACGCGTAACTGTAAAAATAGCGACGAGTCAGTTTTCAGTCATTTTTACAACTTTATGTTATTTCATAAATGTTGATTGTCGATGTTATTTCATATATTGACATGTCGAATTAAAAAAATAATGAGCAAAGAACAAATGACATGGCAGTTACGTCACGCACGATTTGAAAAAGATAGCAATAGTTGTCTGTCTTCTTCTACTTTACTAATTCCTATAAAACAAATGACACACCACTGACGTCACGCACGATATGAAAAAGACAGCAATAGCCGTTGGTTTATTTCTATTTGAGCTTTTTGACGTAATAACGTCTTATAACTCGATGACCGGGTGAATGTATGAAAAAGTGTAAAAAAAAAACACGTTATTGATTGATTGCTAAGCAAAAGCGAATGGCGATTGCAGCGACATTATATCTGTTTCATCTATCTAAGTGCTTATTATTTATAAACACAAATTAAATAAAAACAAATGTTGGGCACATGTACATATATGGCTTAGCTCTGAATAAAATCCTGAAATTCATGGCCTGATATACCTACTTAGGTGATTTTCGGATGACTTTGCCCACTATATTTATATAGTGTTCAAATTTTTGAGTTTATTATTTAATATTGTTTTCCAAACAATTTATGCCAGTGTGAAGTATTAATTGTACCTACACTTTAAATGTACAAAGATTCGGTCTTCTGATATTTGCCTATGTAGGTATTGTGTCCATTAAAGCCGTGCGAGGTTGCGGTGCGGCGAAACAGAGAAATATTAACCAAAAGTCAGTGAATGTTGATTGATAAACTTTTGCGATTTGTACACATTATAAAATCATATATAGGTACTACGGGTCTTCGTAAAAAACGTCGGGCAATAAACAAGGTATTTTACCTTAAATTATTCACGCAATTAAGACCTATATATAATTTTACAAAAGTCAGTGGACAGGAATTACGCAATCCTATTGGTTAAGATTTCTCCGTTTCTCCGCTTCGCAGCATAGTTCTGCTTCAATGGACAGGTAGCCTAAATTCTGGTAGCTTAGTTTGCCGCCATTTTCACAACTCTCTGACAATCCTTTTTTTTCCTCTTCCCGCTGATAGGTATTAATCGGTACGGATTATGGCTTAGTTTCAAGTTTAGTTTCTTTCTAGTTTTCTTCTTTGACTCACAAAGTCTCGTTCTTGTCCAGTTAATGCATATTTCAAGTATATTTTACACGTTACATTCGGAGCTGTAAAAATAGTGACATGTCAGTTTGCCGCCATTTTTACAACTTCGACAATCTTTATTGGGGCCTGGATTTGCGTCTGATCGAATAAAAGCTAAGGTACCCGTCTCAGACAGCCAGGCTGTCGCGTACCTTTGAATTTTTCATTCCAGATATTCCATTTTCCTCAATATATTAAATACATAAATTTAACTTTTTTTATTTTGAATATTTGAACAGTGGGCACATTGACCCGCGTGGAGGACCTACCATATTTTACCCTCGGCCTCGTGCGTTTAGGTGGTACAATTGACTAAACACCAGCCAAATGTGTAAATGTCCGAATATTCAGTGAGTTTTGGAGTCACCAATGAGACCTGGATTTTGAGAAAATTTGTTTTTGTGCTAGATTGTAACACGGGGAAACCTCAAAATCACACAAGCGGGGCCGTCGGCAACTACTGGTACCTATCTCTATTTTTCTTTATTATTAAAACTTGAAACCGCTTCACGTTTACTTTCGTCGTCATTTTGATAAGGGTTCTATCTAACGCTTTTGATAAAATTTACGATAGACGAAAGGAATTTCTGTACATACAGTAAGTAGCTACACGGGGAAACTGTTGTGATTGTTTTTCTGATAGTAGCTCGGTCGCTTAGGACTGGTTGTCGAAATACCTATCCATAAAGTTAAGCTGCCATATCTGAACAACCCTGAAATTTTATAATATCACAATGACCGATAAGCTACGTCATATAGGTGAAGGTAACAGTAGTAACATCCAACGCGGCGTTAGAGGGGCATTCGTAAATTATGTCACACGTTTTGGAAAAGTGTGACAGATATACAAGTGTTAAATCGTGTGACAAGAGTGAGAGTAAAGGGGGGTTGGGTTTTTTTTACATATAAAGCTCTGTAATTGAATTGTAACGAAAATATTTCAAATACATAGGTACTACCAATTTTATCAATAGCAGCCAATACCACCGAAAAAATCTAAATCTTTTTAATTTTATATTAAAAATTAGGAAAAGTGATATGTCGTCTAGAGGGTTTTATGTCTCTGTATTGTTTGTGTTTACAGTCTGATCAAACTATGACTAAAATGGAGAGGGGTTAAAAAATCTTTATATTTGGGTGACATGTGACCATCTGTGATAACTTAAGATTTCGGGTAACATTATTAATGGTTGGTCCCTAGATGTTAACGCCGTTATCACAATCCGTTAATTATAATTGGTGTTGATATCAATGCAGTACCTAAGCCTGTCGTTTGATAACTTATCGGCTTTGATGTATGGAGTCTAAAGTCTCGCCAACCTAAAGCCTCGTGCACTGAATGGCTATAACCTTTGTTGTTATTTAGCTTTGATGCAATAGTTTTTGATACAGAAAAGGGCGGATCTAGGGAAGGAACGCCCCTCTTCTGGCCTAAAAAATAGTCATAAAAATGCCTCACGCACACCCCCAGCGCCCGCCGGTAGAGTTTAGAGTATCACTCCACCTTTACGGAGGCCTGCCAAAACTTTTTATATCATCGGCGACCCACCCAGCGACGATGTCCCATCGAGCATTCTTGCTCCTTCGGCGTCCTGTGTACGCTCAGAATGCTGCTATGGCAAAAGGCGTGGAAAACTTGAACTGGATCCACGCTAAGGCAACCTGCCTTAACTAATAGGAAATGGAACTTTCCTGATTTTGTTGTAGCTCCTGATATGGTGACGTCTCGCTCTCTTCTCCATGATTTCATTTTGATGATTGATTTTATGCGGGTTGAATCTTGGCGTGCTTATTCAAATTAAGCCTAAGGTACCTAGATTAGAACTAGAGTCTTCTAGCAGAAACTCGATCTAATATACTCAGGTTAATTAGAAAAAGCCTGAAGTGGCCTCTGCATCCTGATAGTCCACAGAAAAGAGAGCAAGTGTAAATACTAGGCAAATATGACTGATATCTTAAACGAGGAACGTGCTGCGGTGAGATTCAGACCAAGGAGAAGAGGGGAAGGGTTTAAGCACTTAGCCCCCCCCTGGATTTACAACTACAAGTCCACTTATCACCAGTCTCAGTCTACATAACCTTCAAACATACATTCAATTTAACATTCAGCATACCAACGTTATCATACCATATCACCTTTTGAAATCGTGATACGACGATTATAATTTTATTAGTGGATTCGATAACGACGTTATATAAGCAAGTGTGACGGTAACGGCCGCTATATAACGTTAGGTGTTAACGACGTTATCGCTATCCGTTAATCGTAATTGATCTTTAAGCAAAGATAATGGGGCGGTGTAAAGCTTGTCGTTTAGATATGATATGCTTTGTTGTTTTGATAAAATAATATACCTATATCAATGTATTATATGTAATGCAACTATCGTTATTATTCTGATAATATGTGTTAAGTAGATAGAGAGCTAACGGCATAATTATTTTTTGTTTTATATAATCAAAAATAAAAATTAATAGTGTCATGTTTTGCTTCTGAAAATTCATATAGTTAGTACAAGCGACTGAAAAACATAGATATATTAAGAATAAAATAAAACACCTCGGTATTCAAAATATCAAAAAAGTATTTTCATATCGCGTTTATTTTTATTAGATAAATTTTATTCTCAATCGACGGGGCTTAAAAAATAAGTAAACCAAATTAGGTCAAAATTCTTTGTACCTGGTCATTTACATGTTGTAAACGTTTTTAAACTTACTTATGAAAAATAGGCCGAAAGTAGTCATGTCACTGAACTTGTTTTATCTGCCAAAGGCTCCCCGGCTACAACTCACTGTAACATTACATGCTTTGCTTATTTTGTATGTAGGTACGTACAATACGTATGTAAATTTATCTCAGGTTAAAACAAAAAGTTTTTCAGTCAAATACATTCAAATCGATCAAACACTCGCAATCGTGAGGTCGCGGATTTAAATCTGAACCATTATACTACCAATTTGAGCCCACTCCTCAAGCCATTGAGCTGAAGAGGTTAACGCGATTGCGAATGTGAGACCCATAGACACACCTTGCTAGTTGTCTTTATAAAAAAAAACACTTGTATTCGACCTAAATTTGTACAGCGTCGTTTCTTTCATGTGTGTTAAAAAACTCAGTTTGTAAACCTTTTATCTTCGTTTTGTTAATAAAAATAGGCACTTATGTAGCATGACCACTTACATGAGATTTTTTTTTAAGCTAGTTGCCATTATATTATTTATTCTGCGACTTTTCCAGTAGTACTTAGTTCATAGGTATCTGCTAAATTAAATGCGCGAAAAAAATCTGGCAGTTTCAGTTTTTATAGACTTTCAAGACTGAACTTCAACAGTGTGATATTGACAAAATTAGGTATAGCCTTATAGGTACATGGAGGAAGCTTGAAATCTGACAAACGTCCAAATAAACCTCCTTCAGAATTTAATCTTCATAAGTATGTACTTCTTACGACATCCATTCAAACAACTTAGCCAAGAATATAAATATGTAATCGACATATAAGCATGTATATATATGAGCTTTGCCATTATATGTTATTTGACGTTTTCAAATAATCATTGATTTCATTTTGTGAATTAAAGAATAATTGAAGTTTGAATCCACTCATCCGACACAACGTCACAGATAGATATACATCATAGGCTTCGCTTTTAACTTAAAATACACTTTTTTCGGTGGTACACGACTCAACTACGACTAATGTAATCCAATTTGTTATCCACTTTTTAGTGAACACGTTGCATGTTTCATTTCCCGTTATTTTGCATTATCATCGAGTGACTTTTGGGTCGTTTATTTATCCTAAACTATGTGACCTGTTTCTCAGAGAATGCTTAGGTAGAACATTTAAAAAGTTTTTGCGTACAAGATGGAAACAACAGTAATATAAACGACATACAAAATATTTATTGAAACGTGGTTCGTTTATGGCATTTGTCATTTATTTGCGAATTTTGTTTCGTTTATAATTTCATACTGTAAAAATACGCAGTTATACTTGTATTATATTATCTACTTACCTAACATTATACAATATAATATTATTAATCTCCGCGATAATAAAATTTACAGCAATACGTACTTACGCATTATAATTTTACAATAAGAATTATGGTCAATAAAAATATACACAAAACGATTTTGAGCCTCCTCCAAGCTCTTAGACGATATAATATTTTGTGTTAAAAATAGTACCTACCTACACTACTGTTAAATCGCCGGGGTGTTTACACCCTGACCGCGCTGCGATATTTCACCACGAGATTTTTATTTTTGCATATTATATTACGTGATCAATTACACTTAATACGTACTGAGCATAAAATTACTTAAGATTTTGTCAATTCGATGCAGTTCCTGGGTGAGACAACATCTAAAATGAATAAGAGATTTTTTTTAACCTGCAACTACGGCAGTGGCGCGGCAGTGTGACCTCACAGATCTACCAAAAGATGTCATGAACATTTGATTTTCCCATTTACGGGTTCGAGACCTATGAAAGGGTTTTTCTAAAACATCAACGAAACACGTGAATTTTATTTCGCAGTGCGACCACCGCCATAACTACTTTATACTGAACAAAACATTCGCGTGGATTTAAATCCGCATCGCGTTACCTACAATTTGCATTAAAGCACAGGTTTTTTTTTCGCGTGAATGTTTAATCGCCAGTGCGGTTACTTCTATAAGATTAAATGTGTTACAGAATTATTATAAGAAAAAAAAACGTGCTGTGAAATATCGCAGTGCGAACAGGGCCATAACCGCGAGATTTTGTGACACATGGAAACTAGTAGATACAAGCGGCCCGACTGCGGTTTTTTTCCCGCGACAGATTTTTACTTGTGTGTCTGAGGTAATGCGGTTAATCGCGTGGAAAAAAAACGCAGTGCGGCTTGGGCCTTACTCTATACAGGGGGCAGACACAGACAAAACATAGGTAAAATGTGAAGTTTTTCATGGAAAGCTTGCAAAAGAAACTTTAAGAGTTCCATAGGTTTTTATTTGTTGTGGTAATAACCACTTGTAGTAATAGTGAACTGTCGGCGAAAGAAAGAAATACTGAAGTGGATTAGTAGCGGGATGTTATATATCCTATAGCCTTTCTCGATAAATGGGTTATCCAACAGTGAAATATTTTTTTTATTCGTACCAGTAATTCCTGAGATTATCGCGTTCAAACAAACTCTTTAGCTTTAGAATATTAGTATAGATTTAAAAATAAATCCCTATTTCCCTTGGTCACGAGGTAACTAAAGAATGACTTCACCGATTTCATTCATTCTATTTTTTAGTTTTCTAACACTCTGTAGAAGGTTCTTACGTAAAGAAAAAGAAATAAGGAAAAATAATAACGGTAGGCGCGGGAAGTTCGCCGGGACAGTTAGTAATTTATAAGTAAACAAACAACAAATTTTCTGCGTGATAATTGCATTATCTCTTTCGTAAAATGCCTAGACTTAGGTAATACGTGGCGTGCAAATTCTTTATGTACCTACGTCAGCATGTACTTAACTACCTGGCCTGTCGACACACGTATCTTTAATAATATTTATTAGAACAATGTAGTGTTTAATTCCCATTGGATATGATATAATGCTCTTTCAGGGATGGGGCTCGACAGTCGCTTACATGCGCAGAAAATATAATGTCCTCATAAGCATATGACCAATATCGTACTATTTTCATACGTGTTTCCTTTGTGTAACGGTCTAATAAACTTGAGTTGAGTGAGAGGTGTATTTTATTAAAGAGTTCCTGGCGCGACTCGTGAAACGTACTCATCGTACTCATGCGTGAAACTGAAAACAAAAACCAATTAAAGATTTTGAAGTTGGTGCCATGAAACAGTAGTCTTTATGTTTTATTCGGCGCCAACTTCAAAATGTTTAATTTGTTTTTGTTATACTCAGTGAGTTATTATAGTATAAGTCGGTAATATATTTTTGTAAAAAAAAAAATAATTCCCACTTTTTAGTGGGTTGGTATGTAATTCACATAAGTTACAATAGACATTAGTCAACTGCTCAAATCCTTTTACAAAATATTGCTTGCCCCGGTGCAGGGCCGTTAATTGTTGAGGAGTTCACTACCCGCTCTATTACATTGTGACGAATTGAGAACCTCCTCCTCTTTGAAGTCGGTTGAAAAGCGTTTATTTTTTTACACAGTACATTTAGGGAAATATTATTTACAAAACTTAAAAAAATTTACTTGTGTGTAAAAAAATTGGATCTCACTCAGCTTTGTGCCGCCTCTCCAGTATTGCTATTGGAGTTAGCGCTGGTATTCGATGAGATCCGAAATGTTGACGTTTAACATCATTTATATTTAAAATATATACATCATTAAAAATTTATACTTTACTTAAGTTAATAACATAACAACATACACATTGCAGAAGAAGGAATAATAAACTATACCCTACATACATGCAATAAAAAACACAAAAAGAAAAAGAAACAAAAAAAACGAAAACAAAAAAAAAATTACAGATGTACATTAAAAAAAATTAAAAGGCTGGCAACACTGCGGTTTTATGATTAGTTTCAGGCAGAGAGAATGTATGGGGAGCGTGATGAAAACCCCGTAAGTAGTGTCACTGACTCACTGACAACCTGATGGTAACACTATTTGCAAAACTGGTGACAACCCATTTGCAATATTAAACACATCAATAAAAAGTACCAGTACACAAAATGCACTCAAATCAGTAGTTTTTTAAACTCCTAAAATATGTATACCTACTCAGGTAGAATCTATTATAATCACAATATTTGACAGTTGGAGCCGCCGGACCGGATCTACCTACATATTACATCACTTGTTCCATCATCATCATCATCAGCCTATCGCAGTCACTTGTTTAATCAAAGATAAAAACTGTAATTAAATATAAAGCTCTTGGGGAGAACCCTATGAGTTTCACACGGTCGCAAAAGGGAATTCCCATTGCGCCTCTGACGTACCTACTTACAACGCATAGCACACGCCTCACAATGTGTAGGTACGTGTACTAAACAAAATGCAGTTTTCAAGTCACGCACGTCGAGAATAACGGATAAGTATTTGTATGTTAAAGCCACGTGTTCACTGAGAGACAATGTTTCGCAAAGGTATAGTTTTCTACAAAAAACCTTTAAGTAAGTTATGAATGCTAATATTTATAACAATGACAATGACTAACTTTCGCCTGCGCGGAGTCCACGCTTGGATTGGGTTATACCTACTTAGTATAGCGATAAAGTTAATAGAAAAGTAGGTAGGTATCCCAAGACCTAAGACAATGTATGATACCTAACCTACCTATGGTAGTGGAGCCTGAAGCCTAATATGTTTCAGAAACACGTAAGTTTTAATCCGTTGTGATGAGAATTTATAATATTGATGAGATGATGATGACCTTATGGTTTTTCGAGGATTTGTGTTAATGCATAAGGCTACCAGTATCAGATCTGATAGGGCAATAAACTATGCTGTTGTATGATAGTATCTTGTTCCTTGCGCTATCCACGATGTATTCTCTGACAGTTGTTGATGTAGGTACCTATAGTCCGCGACAGGTTATAGTGGCAATAGGGATTTGAAGTTAGACGGGGAAAACCAAGACAAACTACATGCAATTATTAGTGTTATTCTCGCTTCGATTTGAATCCGAAAATTGCCATATCGTGTATCGGGATCTCACACAAGTAATATAATGTAATCTTCCTTGAATTTACTATTTTACTAACCAAAACGAATTTCTAGACGATCAGGGGATCTAGACGAAGTGACATTCGAAAAGATATCGTTAATAGAAAATAATTATAGTATAGAATTTTTATTTTTTTATTTTTTTTTCCTCTTCCCTCCAATACTAACCGCTAGAGATTATGGCTCGCACATTATGTGCATACGCCAGTTTCAAGTATCTAGTTTACTTCTAAAAATCACACAGTTATCACGTATTTCAAGTATATTTTACACTGTTTTACACTATAAACGCGGAGCTGTAAAAATAGCGACATATCAGTTTGCCGCCATTTTTACAACTCCCTAGTACCTATAGAATTTGACGTTTGCCGTGGAGACCATAGACATTTTTTTTATTGTTTTGCGAACGATTAGTACGGCGCGGCGTTATCGCCACAGAACGAATGTACTTTGTCTAAACCCCCAGGTGTGTTAAACATATGCGCCTATCATTTAAATACATTGCCCTCTATCTGTCCCATTCATTCAAAAAGAACATCAATACTTACAAAGTACAAAGTTTACATTCCTTCAACTTGCACTTTTCCCAATGCCGTTCATCAAAAGATTTATACTGCAAACAAGCCGCATGGACTTAGTGCTATCGTGTGCTCATTTTAAATCCGGCAATATATCGTAATCTCCTACAGCTCTAGTATGACAGAAGACAAATGTATTTACCCCACTTTTAGACATTTATTTACCGTTTTAATGAGATTTAGGAGTTCACTGGATATCCTAACATGTCGTCTCGCCTAGACGCTTGTCAATCTTGTCTTGACCTACCTTTTCCTTTATAAGTCATGCTCGTGAACGCTCCTAACTCCCTACTCATAATGAGTATTAGCACAAAACACAGAGAACACAGAAGGTAAATTTCATGCAACACGCTTTCGAATAACGCACATATAGACATCGCTTACGGAAGTCACAGACGCGCAATCTCTAAACGCTTTCCGAACAAAGTGGTTTAGTGGTTAGTAATTCCGTGTATGTGTGTGAACTAAGTAGGTATGACGGTTATCTTCTGTACTCTTGGTATTTTGTGTAGTCGTCGTCACGACGCACCTTGCCCTCTATGAGTCATGCCCGTGAACGCCCTCTACTAGACTTAACATCGGGGACTTACTTAATTAATTCTATCTCATTTCTTGTGTTTGTGAAAAATGTTTTTGTTATCGTGTTGATGTTAATTCGGTTGCATAGCGTCCTCGATTTTTCGGCCTTAGAGAAGGTAAATATCTAATACACAATGTAGGTATTTTATACGAGGCTGGCTATTCCTTGTTGTTTCTTCATTAGACTAAAGTTTTAACCATCTAGAAATTCAACGCCTGAGTGACTTTCACCCTAAATTAAATTTAAAAAAAAATCTAGATACGGATTCTGAACCAGGGTGTGCCTATAACTAGCGGTGGTTTGATGTGGACTGAAATAAATGTAGGTATACCTAATATAAAATATCGTACATTGACGATATTTTAGAAAGTATTAAAAGTTTTATAATAGTTTGCATGTATCACATAAAATATGATAGGTACTTAAATACATAGTTGGAAAGCTTCCAAGAATAAGGCCAGTATAGGCACGCGCGAACATAAATCTTATTACAGTAACGAGGGCTCCTCGGTGACAGTTTTATGTTTATGATTGTTTATAAAGGCTTCCCTGAAGAAGCTTACTTTGTATTCTGGAGGCTGTGTAGTGTGCACTCAACTTATCATGGATCCAACTTGAGATAAACAGTAGTTGATTATGTATATTGATATAATCTTAATAAAGTAAAAGGTATTGACGTTTATGTTTGAGCTAGAGACAATCTCCACATACAACATGAACATACGCTCGAAAACATGACCTTCCTTCTAGCGTAGTCGTATAAAAGTAGAAGGAGGAAGGACAGTCTAAGTAGGGTTGCTGACCGTACTCTAAAATAGAGTATTGTACTCTATATCATGTAAGCGTACTCTATATTCTTTATCACTAATAGAGTATGTACTCTAAAATACTCTTTTCTACACAATGTTTACTATATTAGTCCTGATCTATATAAGCTTTAAATTATAATGTTAGAAGTCGTACAATTCTTGAAACATTGTTATGTGCTGCAAAAAGTGCGAAAAAATACTTAAAATTAATGATATTTTTTATATGTCCGTACTTTTTATTAACCCCGTTTGAAATCAGATATAGGTACTCTATTTCTTGAAATAAAAGTTGGCAACCCTAAGTCTAAGTATGATAATTAGCCTTTACAAATAACGAAGTCATCACATCAACTCATTGTTTTTATTTTTTTAGATGCCGCATTGGTGAAAAAAGTTACTTAAATTATGAGTATTTTGACCCGAACTTAGTCATTTGAGGAAAACTAACGGCCGGATGTAAACACCAAGTTGTGTCCGTATCTAAAGTTCTACATCATGTTTATTTAATAAATTTAAATCTCGTGTCACGGTGTTTGTGGTCGAACACCGAAATGGCTCGACCGATTTCAATGATTTTTTTTGTATATTTGTCAGATGAGAATAGGTATAGGTCGTAAAGTTTTATTTTTTTAATCGTCATTTTAGTATTGTATTTTTGTATGAATGTATAAAGTTGCAAGGGTCAGCTATTACGAGTAGGTAATTATGTTAATAATTTAATAGCATTTATTTGTAATTCAACGGTTCAGATCGTTATATTTATACAGATATTGTTTATATTTGTTTACTTCGAAAGCAACCTCCATTCGAGTTTAAAACAAGGAAAGGATTGGATTATTGTTAAAAGCAATGAAAGTGCGATGACCTCAGTAATTTCTTGGAAGCGAATAGTTTCTTAGCATTTCTCTAATAACAGTCGTATTTTAAGATTAAATCCTGTATTTTATGATACCTCAAGACAACTTTCTGATACAAACAAACATATTGACGGGCGAACAGGTTTCTGTATAAGTACAAACGATTTTGTAAAATCACATTGCAAGTTACCGTGTTGCGGCTGGCCACAGCGAATCAAAATAATTGACAACCAACCACTCAGGTTGGCTCCTCTCAATTGCAGTACGGTAATATAAAGACATATCCTTATTTTATTTTCTTCTATTAGAAAAAAAAATTGGCTAGTTACTCAATTTTTTTGTGTCCTAACATTTAAGTTTTTTAAATGAAATTACAGCATTGCACTGCCCTGGTGCAGTGCTAACATTAGTTTGGGCTTGCAATAAAACACCAATTTGTATTCTGAGCGCGGTGACTAAATCGACATATTTTAATTATAATCAAACATTTGACGGACCTGTTGGTTTAGTGGTTAGTGACTCTAACTGTTAGGCCGGGGTTGTGGGTTCGATCCTCTGAAAAATGTAGAATATCTTCATATTGTCTGCCTTTGTGGCGCGGTCGTGGATTCAATCCACACCTAGGATAAAACTTTGTGTGATGAGCACGATGGTTTATTCTGTGTCTGAGCTTAATTTACTATAGATACATACATACGTACTTAGAAATACCTAGACCGGCAATAAGTTTTGTTACAAAAGAAAATGCATTTAATGAATTCATGTAATATTACTAAAACTGATATGTACATGTTTACTAAAGTCTCAGCAAAAAATAAAAACAATATTCTATTTAAAATGGCCACCTTTGGCTTTTATACAGGGCTTTAATCTGTCTGGCCACGAATCCATAGGAAATTTCGCCACTGCTTGCTCCAGAGATTTTTTAAGAGACTCATTGACGCCGGCCGTGTCGTTTAGAGCAAGACATGTCCATTAAAACTGACCATCATTTGTAGTCTAAAGGGTTGAGGTCTGGGCTAGATGAGGGCCAGTCTTCAGCTCTTATAAAGTCCGGAACGTTGGTTTCAAGCCAGGCTTGGGTAGTTCGTGCTTTGTGACCAGGTGCGCCTTCATAAGACATGCCCCACCAAATCATCTCTGACGCAGGATGATGACAGGATGGACCTTTCCGACCACTTGAGCAGCTACTTTAGAACTGTGAGCGTACACTTTATCATTTTGCTTATTGTAGTGGCTTTCAATCGTGATTTTTTTTTTCATCGGTAAAGATATTTCTGTCCCCTAAACCTGCGTATCACGACAGAAGGCGTTTTTATCGATCCACTCTCTTTAATTGTAAATATTAATTGATTTAGGGCATGTCCTGTATATCGACGATAAGCACCAAGCTTCAGGTCTTGTTTTATAATACGCGACAGAGTCCTAGCGGGAAACTTCATTTCTCGCGATAAGATTTTTTGCTTCCTAATGGGATTTCGACAAATTTTGGCTTTAACAGCAATAACTGCCTTTGTAGTAGAACTACAAAGGCAGTTATTGCTTTAACAGCAATAACCAGAAACAGCACGCGGCCGCCCCAATCTTTTATGATCTTCGACAGAGGAAGTGTTGTTGTATCTGTTGATAGTACGATATACGAACATACGGCTGATCCCAGGCTTTTGAGGTGTCTGGAATATGGCCGACGGCTCCATATCCACTTTGTGCATGGCGATCACTGCAATCCTATTTTCTTTAACACCCCTATTCATATTGTCATTTGATAATGAACACGAAAAAATATGAGAAAAAGCGCGAAATCGGAAGAACTTTTAAAAATAATAATAATTTATTGAACACGTTCCAAATTCAAAATAATTAAAAAGTTAAAAAAAAGAAAAGTTTTTATGTAACAGTATTTATGGCCGGACTAGTTATATAAGTATGTACCTATATCAGTTGTCTGGTTGCCATAGTACAAGCACTGCTTAGTTTAGGATCAGATGACGTCGTGTGAGTTATCCAAAGAAATTATATTATTATTATTTTTATACAGTTTTATAATAGGTTCTATTTTGCGACAAACGATATGTAGCATATAAAAAAAATAAATCAGTGCTATCTATGAAATAAATAAAACACATAGTAGGTACCTCTACCTACATATTGGTCTTGAACATTACATTTTGATCAAAGATCATCTCCATACCAACATTTTAAGGTTTATCTGACCATGAAGTCGACCACACGCCTTTCTGGTGAGGACTTAAATGTCATTTGGAGAGGTTGAATGCCCTCCAAAGCGCAGGTTTCTGGTGTTGTGGATTGCCTCCATCCAAAAAAAATGGGCCTTTTCTTGGTCTTGTGGCAAACCTGCAAATACTGGTAGGTATGGTTAAGGTTCGCCCTGTACATGACGTGTTTATTGAGTCCAGGGATAGGTACCATTCTAAAATCTGAGATCTCATTTCCGAAGAGTTTGTGTTTCCACGACAGAAGAATAATCTTTATTTATAAATAATCTTATAATATGACTGCGATTGTAAAAGTCTCGAAAGATTACAAAACAAGTTCGCCCATGAAACAATATCAAAAAGTAAATTGACAGTATCGGTTTCGCTTTCAACTCTAATCTAAAATTATATGCATGCAACAAGTTTGGTTTCGATCCGATTGAGTCAAAGTATTTTTAACCGAGAAACATATCTATATATATACTATATTATAAAGCTGAAGAGCATGTTTGGTTGTTTGGTTGAACGCGATAATATCAAGAACTACTGTTCTGAATTGAAAAGATCTTTTACTGTTGGATAGCCCATTTATCAAGGAGGCTATCCTTCCGGTGTCCGGGCCTGGTGAGATTTCCCGTGTTGAGTCAAATTAAGCCGCAGGCTCCACTCCTGGTGGTGCCCTTCCGTCAATTCCTTGAAGTTTCAGCTTTGCAACCATACTCCCCCCCGGAGTCCAAAATCTTTGGTTTCCCGGAAGCTGCCCGCCGATCTATACTAATATTAAAAAGCTGAAGAGTTTGTTTGTTTGTTTGAACGCGGCAATCTCAGGAACTACTGGTCCGAATTAAAAAAATATTTTTCTGTTGAGTAGCCCATTTATCGAGGAAGGCTATAGGCTATATAACATCACGCTACGACCAATAGGAGCGGAGCAATAATGAAAAATGTTTCAAAAACGGGGAAAATGTACGATACGAAGTTGCGCGGGACAGCTAGTAGGCTATATAACACCTCGGTGCGACCAATAGGAGAGAAGCAGCAATGAAAAATGTTGTAAAAACGGGGAAAATTGACCCAGACGAAGTTACGCGAGTCATTAAACGTACATAGGGCGGCAGTGGCTGCAATACGCTATAATACAGTGGCTTAGGCCCTGTAGATATTCGTTTAAAATTCTTTGATTTTCCGCTGCGCGTGGAATATTACTTCTGTAGAAATTGACCATGCCCAAAAATCTTCTTAATTCTTGAATTGTTTTCGGTTTGGGAAATTCCATGATTGCTTTGTAATTTTCTTCGGTAGGGTGTATTCCTTGGCTCGTTATATGATAACCTAAGAAATCTATTTCCCTTCTGAGAAATTCGCATTTTTCGAGATTAATGGTTATTCCATTCTCGTGTAAACGTTTGAAAACCGTTTCTAAATGCTGATAATGCAAATCTTCGTTGTCCGATGCGATGAGACAGTCGTCTACAAATATAAATACGAAGTTTAAATCTCTAAATAAGGAATCCATGAATCGTTGAAATGTTTGTGCCGCATTGCGTAATCCGAAAGGCATTCTTAAGTACTCAAAAAGTCCAAAAGGTGTGATGATGGCTGTTTTTTCTATATCTTTAACAGGAATACAATGGTATGCTTTACGTATATCTATCTTGCTTAGTATCTTCTTATTTTCTAATATGTATGTAAAGTCAGTTAATCTTGGTAGTGGGTATTTGTCCGGTAGTGTCGTGCTATTGAGCATTCGATAGTCTCCGCACGGTCTCCATTCGCCATTTTTCTTTTTTACCATATGTAATGGGCTTGCCCATGGGCTATCTGACGGTCGGCAAATTCCGAGTTCTATCATATTTTGAAATTCCTTTTTGGCTATGTCGTATTTTTCTGGAGGTAATGGTCTTGCCCGAGCTGCGACGGGTGGTCCTGTAGTGATAATGTGATGTTCAATCTTATGTTTGGGCGCATTGCGGAGAGAGGACCCTTTCGTGATGTCTTCGTATTTGTTTAAAAGTTGCGTAATACGTGGATTCGTTCCCACTGCGATAGTACGAATTGTTTGTTGTGTCGCTTTTTCCGAAGTTACATGCGTTGTCAGCTCTGTAACTTTGTCGATAAGTTTGCGACCTGCTATGTCGACTAATAGTTTATAGTGCTCTAGAAAATCTGCTCCAATTATTGGTTGTGTAACATCGGCGATTACAAAATTCCATTTATAACATCGTTGTAGTCCTAAATTCAAGGTAAGCGTCTTCTCGCCGTAAGTCCTAATTTTAGTCCCATTTGCAGCGTATAGTGTGTATTGTTCATTTTGTAAAATTGAATGTCTCTGTTGCTTGCTAATGACTGAAATATTTGCGCCCGTGTCAATCAAAAACTTCATACCACTTTTTCGGTCGGTAATGGTGAGGCGATTGGATGGGTGGATTGCACAGAGTTTCGCCGTTGTCTGTGCTCTTATTCGTTTCCCTGGTTCCGTACGTAAGTCATTGGTTTCCAACCGCATGGTTTAATGCAGTTCTTTGCATATTTTCCGAATCTTTCGTGGTAGTAACAAAATCGATTTGCTCCTCTATAGTTTGTTCTCGGCCTCATAATCGGGAATTGTTGACGTTTCTTGAAATGATTGTGCGTGTTGGGTCGATAGCCATATTGACCTTGCTGAATTGCGTCAATATCTATCTGTAATTTTGCTAGCTGGGCTAAAATGCATGCTGTATTGTTGTCGTTTGAAGTGTCGTTGCTAACAGCTGATATTTCGGTTACTTTTGAATTCATTATTATTTTGTCTGCAATTTGGCTCAGTTTGTCAATTTCCATGTCTTCCGTAACTGCTAGAACCGTAGTAACTGATGTTGGTAAAAGCCTGAACCATAGTAGTTTAATTGTTTCGTCACTGATTTTTCCTCTCCCGAGGACTCGCATTTGACGTAATAACTGCGAAGGTTTTTGATCACCGAGTTCTGTCTCTGATATTAATTTTTGAAACTGTCGCTGTTCTGTTTCTTCGTAACAATCAATTAAACGTTTCTTGATGTTTTTGTATTTATCTGTAGTCGGTGGTGAAGTGATTAGGTCACTAACTTGTAGTATTTCTTCCTTGGATAACTTTGCTATTACTGTACAGTATTTGTATTCGTCTCCTTGCTTCTGTGGTGCTAATATGGCTTCTAGTTGCGTGAACCATAATCTTGGTTGGTCTTTCCAAAATTCCGGAATGCGGGATAAAACCGAGGTGCCAGCAGCTACTTCAAGTGTTCCTTGCTGATTTATGTTCGCCTTGCACGGTGATTGTGCCATGTTTCTTGCTGCGTATTCGTTCGTCGGGGTCACCAATTTGCCAAACTTCTTGGCAGTATATGATTAGGTATAAATGAGACAAAAGATGTAGTATAGTCTGGTTATAATTATCCAAAGGTGCATCTTATATACTAACGACTTCGTGTTGATAACAGATAGTAGAAACATTTAATAGATACTGAACGTGCGATAAGGAACATAAGATTGTGATGTAGATTGTAGATACAGCACAAAGATATTGTACTGTAACAACACCATTCTTTTCGGTTTCCCTTTGAAGTGTACTTAGTTACATGATATTTTAGGTACAAAGAACCTTGACCACCAAGATATGGTGTCGGGTTACCTTAGAGTTTTTTTAACCCTTCTCTACTGAAATAATCATAAAGTTATTATATACTTAGCTTTCGAACGCGGTTCCGCTCGCGTGGATGTCGGTTAACGTGATAAAAGCTATCCTATGTCCTTCCCTGGGTTTTAAACTATATCCATACCAAATTTGATCTAAATAAAATCGGTTCAGCGGTTTTAGCGTGGAAAGGTAACAGACAGATCGACAGATAGACAGACAAAGTTACTTCCACATTTATAATATTAATATACATAGAGTAGGGGAGACCGTCAACTAGCTATTTTTGATAAGAAAGAAAAAAAAATGCAGTACCTAATCGATCTCTTTTTCTTACGCATGCGCAATAAGTGCAGAAAATAAGAACTGGTTTCGATTGGCAGATTATTTGGTTACTAGGTAGTCTATACGCATGTACCAAGATAGAGATAGATGGGGTCATAGGCGGATTCAGGTGGGACCCAGACTCCTAGGATCCCCTCCAGACTGTTGGTTGTTTTTGTTCTGAATTTCCCATTTGCCTTTAATGCCCCTTCCAGAAAGATTTTTTTTGGGTGCACTCACCCCCGGTAGTACATGCAACTCACAATTGGTTGTTGTCTTGCTAAAATAGGGTATTTGACTAGAGTCAAATCAGTTTCTTTTCAAGAAACGTCATAAACAACTCGCTCCGTACAAGTTTGTATGATATACTAGCGTGTGACGTCATAGTTTCAATGATTAAATCGTTTAAGGTACTATTAGTGTTTCTTTTGATGAATAAAAAATAATAAACACGTTAGATTATGTATTTTTTTTTTTCAGAATACTTTATGCCATATTATTGCCCCAGGGATCGCCACAACGACTGGTCCTGCGCCACATGCATCCAGTGGTTACCCACGACCTTCGCCAGGTCATCGGTCCATCTTGTGGGAGGACTACCCACGCATCGCCTTCCGGTTCGTGGTCGCTACTCGAGAACGCTTCGTCATCGATTCTTCGAGCAATGCCCATTGCCACTTTAGTCTGGTAATTTTCTGGGCTATATCAGTGACCTTGGTTCTTCTGCGGATCTTCTCGTTCTTGATTCGATCTCACAGAGAAACTCCGAGCATAACTATCTTCATTGCCCTTTTAGTGATCTTGAGCTTTTTTATGAGAGCCATTGTAAAATTTAAAAGGCCACGTATCAGTGCCAACACACACTGGTCATAGACTTTTGTTTTGGCACTGTGGTATTTGAGACGAGTAGATTTTACTGAGCTTCCCGAACGCTGCCCAGCCGAGTTGGATTCGTCGCCTGACCTCTTGGTGATTGGATTGTTTGTCCCAGGTATACATATTCGTCTACAACTTCGAGTGTAGCGTCTCCGACATTTACGGGAGTGGGTGTAACATGGATGTTCAGTATGATCTTCGTCTCATCCATATTTAAGACCCAGTAGTTCAGTGGCACTATTGAGGTCGTCGAGCATCGCGCTTAGGTCTTCCATGGTCTCAGCCTACTATAGTAGATCATAGCGACATTTTTGCTAATAACACATTTTTTAGGGTTCCGTAGCCAAAATGCCAAAAAACGGAACCCTTATAGTTTCGTCATGTCCGTTTGTCTGTCTGTCTGTCCGTCCGTATGTCATAGGCCTTTTACTCAAAGACTACTCAATGAATATTGATGAAATTTAGTGAAAAGGTGTCTTTTAGTGGCCACTACTTAGTTTGAAGGCTAAATAATAAAAATAAATATTTTTACGGGGGCACTGTATACATGTAAAATAAGCTGATTTTTCTCGTTTAACATCAACGTGTGGTACTAATTTATTTAAGGAAGAAAATGAAAATCGATGGTGGCGCCACGTATTGTCACATATCAATTTCACATGTTAATTTTCCCCGTTTTTGCAACATTTTTCATTGCTGCTTTGCTCCCATTGGGCACAGCGTGTTATATAGCCTTCTTCGATAAATGGGCTATCCAACAGTAAAATAATTTTTCAATTCGGACTCGTAGTTCCTGAGATTATCGCGTTCAAACAAATAAACTTTTAAGCTTTATAATATTAGTATAGATGGATTTTTGGAGTTTATGATCTTTATCACCTACAGACTACTTTACTGAAGTAGAATCGTTGTTTATTGTAAGGTTTACAATAACGGTTTTTGTAGGCCCTAAAGGTTCATTTCCGTGCATCGCGATCGATGGCGAGCCCCTCGCGGCTTACGACAAGCGGCTGAGGTAAGTGACAGACGCGCGCGGCCGACGACTGTCGTAGGCCTGCGCGCGCACTGTGAATATTGTCGCATCGGCCGCGAGCGTCAGCCGCTTGTCGTAAGCCGCGAGCGGCTCGCGATCGGCCGCGATGCTCGGAAATGAACCTTAAACGGCACCATACATTCTCATACTCTGACTATTGTCGCATCGGCCGAGCGCGTCAGCCGTTCGTCGTAAGCCGCGCGCGGGTCGCGATCGGCCGCGATGCACGGAAATGAACCTTAAATCTGACGAAGAAACATCGATTTTACTAAGAAGTCTCTCAGATGTGTAGTAAATTGTTGTGTGACAATAGTAGGTGGTAGGTGGTGAATGGTTATTTTGTAATTAAAATATATATATATATATATATTACGAAGTTATTTAGTGTAATGTAAAGAGTCCAAGAGTGAGAAGTTATTAGTATATTAATAATCATCCTGTATAATATGTAATTATATTATGTAATTCGTTTTTTGGGTCCTTTCCTTCTTAAGTAGGAAAGAAATATAATAGAACCTGAGCTAGCTACGAAGTTTTGATTTGTGACGTTAAAAGAGAAATACTGAATGACCAGGGAGATACTTCTGATGATGACGTTCTACTCTTAGAAGTAGAAAGCAAAAGCAAAGGCAATGTTCATAAACCTAATTGGAGTTGGGCTCCAATTAAAAAATCGATTAACCAGAAAGTTGTGTATGAACTTCCCCATAATCAAGACGTAATATGTCACAATTCGTAAGGCTTATGTCACTTTTTTCAATTTTTTTGTGGTTATATATAGTTATATCTGATTTTAAAAGTGTCATGTTAATAGTTGATTCTTTCGTTATTTTTTCTGGTAATCCTTTTACTACAGTTTTTTTTACAAAATGTGAATGTTTATTAACTATTTATAAGAGAAATATAATAAAGAAAAGACGAGTTATCTTATTTATAAATAGTCAAAATTTTATTTATTATCTATTTAAAAATGGGCTACCAGAGTAGGCCACGCGTGCAACTGTGTAAAAAAAATAGAGGCGCGTGTATTCCAGTGCTAACGTAATTGCCTCGCCTCGGAACAAGCTCAAGGAGGTGATACGGTGACGATCCCTTTTCAAGTCAATACGTCTGCTACGAGCCTTATTAGTATTGTTCTTGATGCTTAATTCAAATTCCGTCTTTATCGCTGAGAGTAAACAAAAAGTTAATTACTGCCTTCTTAATTCTGCCTGCCCCGGTGACAAACCAACAACAAATCAGGGTCCTTAATCACTATCTTTTATTTCGTTTTCGCGTCAAGCCCGCGCTTTTTACTGTCAAAATCTTGACATAATGGTATATAGAGAGCTGCGCTTAAAAATGCATCGCGCATGCGCGCGGACATCTTTGAGCGCACCACGCATGCAGCAATTCGCGCGGGCTTGCCGAAAATCGAAAAAAAAACATTATGAATAAGGACCCCGGTTTCGGAAATGCGACTGCTGTGCAGGTCATCCACAATTAGTTTTTAGGTTGATTCTCTTCCTTAAAATGCAAATTAGTGGACTGCCGTATCAACCTAGTTAGTTTTAAATTTACTTCGTTTAAGAACACTACGTTTTGATTTTGGAATTACAAAAGAGATTCAGATCCGTAGGCAATTTTCTGCAATATGACTTTAATTTTCGATCGAAATTTGTTTTTTTTTTTATAAGCACTTATGTCTGTTGGGTTTACTTTGTGTTTGTAATTTGTGTGTGTGTGTGTGTTTTTAATATATAAAGGTAACTAGCAATGTAGGAGTGTAGGTCCCACATTACTAGCAATCCTGTTAACCCCTCCAGTTAAGCTCAATGGCTTGTGTTAGGAGTGGGTTCACATCGGTAGTATAATGGCCACGATTGTGAGTCCGATGCTTTAGCCATTAGGCTACCGCCGCTTTAACCACAGCTTTTTTGTTTGTATAGTTCCTAGTAAGTAGTGAAATCTAGTTAAGTGTGATGAAACACTATCTACTGCCTCACCTATTGTATAGACAGAAGAGTCGAGGGATGTTTAGGTTAAGTTGATTGAGTTGACATAAAACCACAGATTCCCATTCACTTTAATTACCCGACTGTAAGGAAGGGTTATGTCTTTCGCGCGTATCTTGCATATATGGAAGACCTCGTTAAATTCGTCTCAATCGCTTAAGTATTCTTGACGTTTGAAAAAAACAAACATGGCGGCTGTGGTATGTCAAAATAAAGAGGTGTGAAAAAAAAAGTTGCTTCGAATACTGCAATATGGGTATCAAACTAAAGGGCTCGTCTTAAGCATTTCAAAAAGGTATAACAAGATTATGTGTGTAATACAAAAAAAGTAATTTAGCAAACATTGAGGTTTATTGAGATTTATTAATGCCTCCGACTGCATGAAATTATATAATTATGTAGGCCTTTTTTTTATATATATATATATATATATATATATATATATATAATTATGATGTTCGTGTATAGTATTGAGTGCTAATCCGTGTCGCGTTATATATCAACTGACTATCATTAGTGCAATACCGAGTCGATAGAGTAAAATGTTGATTGCAATGTAAGCACTATTGACAATTTGTACATTACCCGTACACCTATCTAAAACAGGTATATCTACTTATGTATTTTTTAAGCTATTACATAGCTTTTATCGCGGGCTTTAAGCGCGGCGACCGAATCTAGAAATTCCGTAACGAAAATAAAACCTAACACCCCCTCTACGCCTACCATGTAGCTCGGCCGAGCGTTCGCATAACGTATATGTTTAAGGTACGACTGTACGAAGCTCGCACGGATCGAGACGAGCTGCTCCGAAATGTAAGAAAAAGAAAAATTTTTTTTTTTATTAATTGCCTAAGTTGTTAGTAAAAAATGCTATGCAATAGCTTTACCGCGGCAGTCCCCGAGTGCCACACATTTTTTTAAATCGCTCGTTATGCCGACTTCTTTATAACAAGTTCAGTACGTATATATGTTGCTTTAGTACTTAACTATATGAGTAACCTTAACCATTAACTATAGAAACACAAAGGTATCTACACCCTATTCAAGGCAAACAACTAAGAGGCCAGCAAAGTTGCCTATTTATAACATAACGTTGTGTTGTAATAGTCAGTGATAAGGGTATATATATATTTTTATTATATTTTTTACTAGCACAATTTAAATGTAATGGAATCTGGAAATTAATTTCACCCTTTTTTTTTTAAATTGAGCTGATGTAGGTGGGTACGTTTTACTTCTGCGTATCGCAATAGATATTTTGTTTTTAGGGTTCCATAGCTAAAATGGCAAAACAGAACCTTTTTGTTTCGCCATGTCTATGTCTGTCTGTCAGTGCGTACCCAGATTAGCTCAGAGATCCTTAGTACCTACTAGAAAGCTATAATTTTGCAAGGATATAAGTACATATTAGTTACGCCGACCAAGTGGTAGAATAAAATCATGAAAAAAATTAAAATGAATAAAATGTTATTTTCTCAGTTCCCCATTGTGTGGAATATCGTTGGATAGGTCTTTTAAAAATATTTGGGGTTGTGGAAACTATTTTTCGATTTAGGGATCCAATTGGAAGATATTATATTTATAAAAGAGATAAGGCTTAAAGTGGATTTTTTTGTTAGAGCCAAGTGCTCCCCCCTCTCCCCTATGCCAGCTTAATGGTTGTTTTTGGAAGAGATAGTTTCAAAAATAGAAAGTTTCAATGTTACATATAAATGTAACATTGAAACTTTTGTTGTTAGTTTAGTTGCATATAAATGCAACTGATAAATATTTCAATTCAATTTAATTATCACAATCTTGTTATCTATTTTCTTGATCATACTGCATGATAATAATTTCAACTTGCCATCATGATTTTACATTTTACTAATGTGCATTTTTTTTAATTAAAAAGATAACAAGTAGTATTCCATCATAGTCCACATTATGGTACCTACTAGAATTCCAGTTAAAACGGCTATTACACTACCCTGAATCAGAGCTCTAAATCGAGGTGGCCTTTAAAATTTGTTAGAGAATTAGGACCCGAACTCTTATTACACCGCTCTTTTTAAGGATTCAGGGTCCCTGATTCAGTGAAGTGTAATAAGCGCATAACCCCTCCAGCTAAGCTAAATAGCTTGTGTTAGAAGTGGGTTCACGTCAGTAGTATTGGATAGGATTTGAAATCCCGACCTCACGATTGCGAGTCTGAACCGCTTAGTAAATTTCACTAATGTGCAATTGTAAACAAGTTAATGAGTTGTCAACTCATGTTCGCAATCAGTCGACGAACCAGAATGTTGTTTTGGAATGGACTGGACCATACACATACACGAGAAGATTCAGAAAAAACAATAATAATTCAAGTGGGTAATTAAAGGTTTGTTTGAAAATAAGTTATTTCTTAAAAATTCAATTATTGTATTTATAAAGTAATTGGCAAGAAATGCCTGTAAGAATTACTTTAATATTCGGCCTGCGACATCATATGTTGTTAAAATGCTCTCTGTAACGAAGCAATAACAAAAGCCGTGATAGTTCTTTATCTACCGGCTGGATGGCGCATGCGAGGGCCCAACTCGCGAGCATGAGGATAGAGAAATTTGAAGTCTGGTAACATAGTCCAGATAGGTGGTTTGATTCCGGCCCCGGTTTGGCTTACGGAAGTCTCGGGTTCGATTTCTGGGGCAGGACTTCAAATTTTTTTCTATTACTTAATAATGCATTAATGTATTTATAAAGTAATTGGCAAGAAATGCCTGTAAAAATTACAATATCAACTCGCGGGGTACTTAGTATATTTATTTTAGTGTATTTGTAAATTTCGAAACTGACCGACTGATCGATTAAATTGAAACTTCTGAATAAATTACATTTCCAGATTTTATATAGTTAAAGACGAATAAAAGGTAAACTTACTCCCCTAAGGGCTAAAATAGGGTATGAAATACATAGTTTTGCTATTTTTGTAAGATGCTGGGTCCTTAGTAAGTTCTTTTTTTCCGTTTTCGCGGCAAGCCCGTGTGAACTGTCAAAATCTTGTCATGATGGTAAATAGAAAGCTGCGGCCCGCGCTTAGAAATAAATCAACGCGCATCCGTGGCTGATACTTTGAGCGCACCACGCATGCACCAGTTCGCACGGGCTTGCCGCGGAAACGTAAAAAAAGAACGCGAATAAGGACCCAGGCTTTCTCTTAGATATAAATCGATAAATCCACGGACATAGCCGCGAGGAACAACTCGTATTAAGATAATATAATATTACACAACATTATATAAAGTGAACAATAATATTAATGCGCACTTCTAGGTAATCGAGTTGTCTTATCGCGATAATATGAGTTGGCACTCACAGTAACGGCGTTATGCGATAACGATTCGTAACGAACGAAGTCTAACGATAAAACGGGGAAAATCCAACGAGATAACGACTTATTGCGTTATACAATATAACGAGGAAAATTAAAAGGAAACCTATTTTATGCTTGTTACAATGTTAGGTAGGTACATAGAGAATGATTGGCTGTCCCGCGCAACTTCGTCTGCGTCAATTTTACCTATTTTGCAACATTTTTCGTTGCTGCTCCGCTCCTGTTAGTCGTAGCGTGATGGTATATAGCCTATTCCCTTCCTTGATAAATGGGCTATCCAACAGTAAAATATTTTTTTAATCGGACCAGTAGTTCCTGAGATTATCGCGTTCAAACAAACAAACTATTCTTTATAATATTAGTATAGATTTTGTAATCACCATTGAAATATTTTCATCTTTGGGCAAAATAATAAGCAAAATATTTATTCCGCACCTCAGCAGGGACCGTACCATGAGTTCTTAAAGCCGGTCAATTGTAGATTCTCTGCTTATTTCGTACCACAATCCTGGCAAAGACCAGGCGAGTCAATGATGACATCACCAAACCGACGAGTGGCCTATTGTCTATTAGTCAATTCTTTGCACAGTTAAACTGCCCTGCTCGTGGCAAATAGTTTAGATGTTCATGATACGGCCCGGCTCATGAATTACACATTCATCCGTCCACTTGTGTGGGCTCTAAGATGCCACAGACAGACACAAACAATACTATAAACCTATAACATCCCTTCTTATAAATAGGCCGTAAAAAAATGACCAAGAGAATATTTCGATGGTGATTAATTGATTATAGAAAGAGGTATTCTGTATTCACATTGCGTAATGAAAGTTGGTTTTATAAAATGTGTCTGTAATAATAACAGATAAGAGAGTAGGTACGTGACGATCACGTCAAATCAGAGTGAGATTGAGATTTACCAGAGGCTCACATGAGGGGCGCTGGCTGGCAATAAGCCAATCTATTCTAATATTATAAAGCTGAAGAGTTTGTTTGTTTTTGTTAAAAGCGCTAATCTCACCAACTACTGGTTCGAATTGAAAAAATCTTTTAGTTTTGTGCACTGGGCAGGACATGTTTGCAGGATGAATAATAGATGGAAAAAACTTTTAACAGAGTGGAAAAGATAGAGAGACGTTTTCAGACACAGGTCTGGTTTCAATCACTCGATGTAAACGGCTCGAGAAAGAGATGTTTGGAAAGGTTTGGGAGAGGCCTACGCCGCATAGGCGACTACTACTAGCGTATAATAATTATTACTTAATTTTTCTTACACATATACCTAGATAGAGA
Organism: Herminia tarsipennalis; assembly: GCA_945859575.2. Lineage (NCBI taxonomy): Eukaryota > Metazoa > Arthropoda > Insecta > Lepidoptera > Erebidae > Herminia > Herminia tarsipennalis. The sequence goes on from OX243851.2 coordinate 10,821,711, forward strand.
AATATTGATCTAAATTTGTTTGTATAGATATATTACTATATAGAAATATAGATAGAGCCACATGGCTCATGGTAAAGTGCCGTGTAATATGCAAATTGTATACCTACCACTAAATCGGCTTCCTCTATAACAAATCGGTCTAGTATTTTCAGAGATTACCTTTAGTAAAGAAATATTATCTTCTTATACATTTTCTTAAAGTGAAATTTTCTACATTTACTTATCTGATAGGTACCTAACGATGCGACTTAGAAGTTAAATTTGACATCAACATAAAAATGTTATTTCGTCCATTATTTTTACAATCAGTTTAGATCAGTAGAGATAGATTTTTTATGTCTTTCTAACATTTTTTTCATGAGACTTCAACAAGTATCGAATATATAAAAATGAAACCTATTTCCCTTGGTTACGAAATAACTTGAGAACGACTTTACCGATTAATTTTCTAATACTCTGTAAAGCTCTTACGTAGAAAAAAAAATAACAGGACGGTACAAAGTTCGCCGATACAGCTAGTTCGAAAATAAAAATAACTTGCTGTCCCGGCGAACTGTTTGGTGTAAGCCATTGTCGGGTACTGAGCTTTTTGATGAAGATTTATTTTTTGAAATTGTTGTTTAATAAATAAAATCATCCTATTGTTGTTGCATTGGTGACGAGATCTTAAAATCTTGAAAAGGTTCAATATTTTGCCACATTTCTAGAAGGCTCTACATTAAGCCTTCGTTATCTGGGTATTATCGATTTCACGTGTAAGACAGTATCTCATTAAGTACATATCTACATTCAATTTAGCCTTACTGATATGTCAATAATTAATATGAAGTACTGTTTGTTTGTCCGTATCTGTGTCCTTGTGCTATAATACTTATTAATTACATATTTGTTTAAGTAAATACGTATAGCGCCCTGTAAACGATCAAATTGTTTGTCAAATTTTACGTGTTTGTTAAATAATTTGATAGTCTACCGCTATGTTTGAAGTGTTTGTCAAACGATCTAAGTACGTAATTGATGAAAAATTGGATTGACGTCGTGTTCGATGGGTGTTTGACAAACATGTTTGAACGTGTTTGTCAAGCGATCCTAAGCGACAAACATTTTAATCGATGCACTGGCACTTTGTTCGTCAAATATTTTTGATGGATGGTTTGAACGTTTCAGCTATTGTTTAATGAAAACGTGAAGTTTGACAAATATATTTGACCGTTTACAGGGCCCTTATGTCGACAGAAAAAAGAAAGTTTTAAAAAACCCAGTAGGTATGTTGCGTTTTACAGCCTACACAAACCTTAAAATAAAGCCTTAAAATAAAATATTTACGCGATTAAGACCCGTAGCTTATAAAATTCTATAATGTGTACAAATCGCGAAAGTTTACGAACATATATAAATGACAATAGAAATAATTTGAAATTTTGGTGTATTCAATTCTGACATTCTTAGAGCTAATTTTGTATACCTTAACGGTAGGACATAGTGCACTACACCATGTAACAAATATCATCTGTAACTTACCTATGATCCACAAATAAATAAATAAAAAAATAAATAAAAAAACAAGTGGCTGTTGAGATCAGTCCAAATCAAAACTTTGAACCACCAATCATAGGTCATCTGCTTCATTTGCACGTGTGATATATTCCCAACGCCTAACATTACCTAACGACACTGCGCTATAAAAATACATCGCGTTTTAAACTTGAGCTCTTTTTTAACGCTCGTGCGAATGAGGCCTGAAGCAATTAAATTTATGCAAATAATCAAAGGAAAGGGACTAAAAGAGAGGAAATCTCTGGTTTACTGGTACAGAACCCATACCAAAGACAGCATTAGAGTTTGGTAGGTACTGTGCTGTATATGCCGAGGTCTAGGACACGTACCTAAGTACATCATTGCGGCCTTTATGGTTAAAAAAACACATTTGGAGATTTACTTTTAAAATATTAGAATGGGAAGGAAATAAAACTGATCGTAATTTATTATATTTGATTGTCTTAATTAATAGTATCTAATATATAAAATTCTCGTGTCACAGTTTTCGTTGCCATACTCCTCCGAAACGGCTTGACCGATTTTGATGAAATTTTGTGTGCATATTGGGTAAGTCTGAGAATCGGACAACATCTATTTTTCATCCCCCTAAGAGTTTGTTTGTTTGTTTGAACGCGATAATCTCAGGAACTACTGGGCCGCATTGAAAAAATATTTTATTGTTGGATAGCCCATTTATCGAGGAAGGCTATAGGTTATAACATCACGCTACGACCAATAGGAGCGGAGCAGCAATGAAAAATGTTGTAAAAAAAAAAGGAAGAAAAAAGAAAAAAGGGAAAATTTACGCAGACGAAGTTGCGCGGGTCAGCTAGTTTTAATATAACTTAATCTTGTGCTAGTGAGTTAGTTTATTTCGAAATAAACATTGTATTCAATCTAGGAAGTTTCTCTTTTCATTTCAACGCTCTATCCAACTACAATCCTGAGGTACAGAACTGATACCTGCTCTCCTAGGAGTTATACGCCACAATACCTACCTAACTATTATACATGTAGGTACTTATAATAAAAAAAACCGGGCAAGAGCATGTCGGACTATGCTTAGTATAGGGTTCCGCAGCCTTGAACAATTGTGTGATTAGAAAAGCGTATGTTCATGGGACTTACGAAATAATTTTAGTTTAAAGTATTTTTTTCCATTTGTGATTTTGAGTTTTTTTCCACATTTTTTAGTCACACAAAAGTTAGGGGGTCACGTTATGCAACTTTCGGAGCGATTATTTCCAAAAATCTTCACTCAATCAAAAAAGTTTATTAAAAACCTGAAAATGTTTTTAAAATACCTGTCGAATGATGTGCCACACGTAGATGTCTGCTGAAAAAAAAAACAGCTGCTGTTACATGTATGGAGTGCCCCCCCTAAAAATATTTATTATTATTATTTAGCTATCAAACTAAGTAGCGACTACTACAAGACACCTATTCACCAATTTTCATCAAGATTCATTGAGTAGTTCCTGTGATGTCACAGGCAATTTACCCAAAGACTGTACGTATGTACGGACAGACAGACAGACGGACATGACGAAACTATAAGGGTTCCGTTTTTGGCATTTTGGCTACGGAACCCTAAAAATGAACCTACAATCAGTAATCACACGTTAGGTAGGTTTCATTAAGCTCTGAAAAAATCATAGATTAGGTAAAAATTACAATTATAATAAAAAATAAAAATACTTTACTGGAGTTTCAGCTGCGTCAATTTTGTACATTAAAATGTGCATTTTTCCGGGCTAATAACAATGACCAATATAGTATGGCAACACTACAAGTTGTGACTAGTCTATAGAAGTTAATTTAGTCTCTTTTCTTTTATTGTCAAACAAAATAATTAAAATATATTTTACAATTATTGTAAAATATATATTTTTTGCTGTTATTAGGTACCTACACATAAAAATGTTTATTTAAGTTGTATCTATTATAGCAATTTTGGTAGGTACAGTTATAGGAATACTTACTGCATCATAGAGACCCTAGACAAGTGGCATAAATACTAATCGAATAGAATGTACCTAGTCGTCGCGTTTGCAAGACCTTAATACTTGAATACCTAATTATTTCGTAAGTGCCATGAACATACGCTTTTCTGCTGATGCAATTGTTCAAGGCTGCGGAAACCTACACTGAGCATGGTCCGACATGCTCTTGCCCGGTTTTTTTATTATAAGTACCTAGAGTTTTAGCTGCGTCAATTTTGTACATTAAAATGTGCATTTTTCCGGGCTTAAAACAATGGCCAATATAGTATAGCAACACGACAAGTGACTAGTCTATAGATGTTAATTTAGTCTCTTTTCTTTTATTGTCAAACTAAATAATTAAAACATATTATACATATTATAGCAATTTTGGTAGGTACACTAATAGGAATACCGACTGTATTATAGAGACCCTAGACAAGTGGCATAAATACTAGTCGAATAGAATGTACCTAATCGTCGCGTTTGCAAGACCGCAAACATGTTTTTTTTTACTGTGAATTTCGTAGTTTTGGGCGCGCAACGCAGTCAAGCAATGATATAGGGGGGGGGGGCAACAGGGGAAACCGCCCTCCCCCTCCACATTAGCAAAACGCACACGTTGCCATGTCAACGCTTGGAACAATATGGAAGAAGTTAAAAAATTGTGTTGACAAAACGCACGACAACGCGCATTAAATGCGCGTCATCTGATTGTAGGTTGAACGTAATATGACAGGCAGTTATTTAACTACAGTAGGATCAACGTAACTTGACCGGATTGAAGTTGACGAAAAGTGCTTGCGCAGATGCATTTTTTAGTAGTAAATGGTGACAGGAAGCGGGGGCGGGGGCGGTAACTAAACCATAGAGAATTAGAGATGCGATTACGCATTACATTGTCATAATTAGCATTACATTACTTAGCGACATAATCATTTTGTAATAAAGCTCTTTAAATAAAGAAAAAAAAATAGCATTACTAACTCATGTTTTTGAGATTTTTAAAGAAATTGTTTTTCAAACTGTCTTTAGTATTTACTGTAACTGTTCTAAATTGAAACGTTGATGTTAACCTATTTAGGAACTCATTTAAATAGTGTTTTTATATTGTTGAATTAAAATGTTGTTAGTAATTTTAATCGATTAAACATAATTAATCGTTTTCGTAATTAATTTTAGAGTCGATAAGCATCTCTATGAAATGCGCGAAAGTGATAAGAACCTAACTTCAATCCGGTTAAGTTACGTTGACCCAACTGTATCTATTTTAATGATAAATGCAGTTTCTGACAAACTTTATGTTGTTTCACAAATTTTATTGTTGTTCGGAGTCAGGGTGTACATAACTACCTACTTTGTGTCTGTGCCGCCGTGTGGTGCCGGCTTAAGAATAGTACCACCCCATCTCTTCCCGTGGGTGTCGTCAAGGCGACTAAGGGATTTCACTCCGGAGGACGGGCAGCAGCGTCCTCTGCGTACTTAAAGCCTTACTGCGATCGCCAACCCGCTCGCCAAGCGTGGCGATTATGGCAATTACCCCCAGAATCTACATACCAGTAGGTTCTACTGGGGAGCCCCGTGCCCAGCAGTGGGCCATCATATGGGTTGATATTGTGTCTGTGATATGTCATTTATATGTTTGTAAAGTCCTCTGCGACACAGGGCTTGTTCCCTACTGTGGGAAATGTAAATAAAAACGTTGGCTAGCTAATTAATTGTTTTAAAGAGTCCTGTTCTTCGTATAAGATCCATTGCACGCAGGTATATTAAAGGCAAATTTTACCATTTGCCCATAATAAACCTACGTGCAATCACATTTAAAACTCCGGTTCGTGTAGCCCATAAAAGCTACACTTGCAATAAAATTAGTAAAATCACCAAACTCCATTTTTATTGTCATTTTAAGACATTTGAACCAATAAGTATTCTTAAAAAGCCCAACTTAAATACCATGACCTAATTGGAATTGAGCCTAGTACCTATGCTAAACCAATGTCAAAAGTCGAACTTACACTTTAAAATAAGCCTTGGAACATACAACAAACAAGGAAAGACAGAAACAAGATAGTACCTATAGTTAGTGGCGATTTAATGTGCATAATAATTGCGATACATACAGCTTCAAAATCTCAAAAATAAGATAAAGAAGAGGGTACCTACTATAATTTGTGATAATTATTTCTAACACATTAATATCAGCACTTTAACTAGCAAATTTCCCCCAAAGGGGGAAAAACTAGCCAATGTCTTGTCTTTGTTTTTATTTTATTTTCAAAATAGAATAGAAGAAGACAAAACATTCAATATCAATATCAGCAGGGACGTAGCTGCCGCCCGAACAACCTGCGCAACTTCGTCTGCGTGAACTTTCTCCGTTTTGCAACATTTTTTATCGTAGCGTGATGTTATATAGCCTCCTCGATAAATGGGCTATCCAACAGTAAAATATTTTTTCAATTCGGACCAGTAGTGCTTGTGATTATTGCGTTCAAACAAACAAACAAACAAACTCTTCAGCTTTTTAAATATTAGTATAGATAAATACATTAATTGCATTTTTGAAAGATAGAAAAATTTGAATCCAGACTCAGGAATCGAACCCGAGACTTCCGTAGCCAAACCGGGGCCAGAAGCGAACCACCTATCTGGACTATGTTACTAGATATCAAATTCTTCTATCTCTTAATGCTTTTACGGGTTAGGCCCCCGTAGCGCCATCTAGTCGGAAGTTAAAGAACTATCACGGCTTTTGTTATTGCTTCGTTACAGAGAGCATTTTAACAAATTATGATGACGCAGGCCGAATATTGAAGTAATTTTTATAGGCATTTCTTGCCAAAGACTTTACAAATACATTAATTGCATTTTTGAAAGATAGAAAAATTTGAATCCAGACTCAGGAATCGAACCCGAGACTTCCGTAGCCAAACCGGGGCCAGAAGCGAACCACCTATCTGGACTATGTTACTAGATATCAAATTCTTCTATCTCTTAATGCTTTTACGGGTTAGGCCCCCGTAGCGCCATCTAGTCGGAAGTTAAAGAACTATCACGGCATTTTTCTATCTTTCAAAAATGCAATTAATGTATTTGTAAAGTCTTTGGCAAGAAATGCCTATAAAAATTACTTCAATTAGTATAGATAGTATAGATACGGGGCCCCCAGGCTACGGGGTCCTAAAAGTCCTCTCCCCCGACTGACTCAATTTGATGACGCAGTTGCGAGTTGAGGGCGCCTGGCCGCCCAACAAATTTTGATACAGGGTCCATCTAAGGGAATTCACGCCTCTGAATAATGTTTCCCATAACTGTCACAGTAAAGATGACAAAATAGTCAAACCACAATGACTAAAGACGAGGCCTGTCGACAGACGAGGACTAACCTTTTTAACTATCGAAGTACACTATTTTAAAACAGCTCAAATTGTTATTAAATGACATGTCGGTACAGACAAAGTCAAATGGTTTTCATTGTCAAGGAAATGTTCAATCTTTTTACCTATTGTTTGTTTACGAGACAGTAATAATAAATTTAAAATAAAATGACTTTATTTAACGTAGGTGTTATTCAATAGTCTATTCTTATGTCGTAAACCAGATGAGTTAGTTTGTTTATTTGTTTCAACCACGCGCGTATGCGCTAATCTGTAAACTACCTGTTGTCGTATTGTAATTATAACTACTTCTTATGTAGCAGTTTAATGGAGAAGATTATGGGGCTTTACTCATTGATACCAAATCATGTAGATATGATTCATAGGCGTACATATGTAAGTTACAAAATAAACTTAAGTAGGAAGACGGAAGGGAGATGGCGGGTCGAACTTGTATCTATAATATGTCTACGTGGGACACTCAGACAGTTTTGAGAAACTAAAAAAACTAACTTCTATGGATAAAATATTTTAATGAAATCTTTTCAAAGAACTTTAACAAACAAAGTTTCTCATTTCATGAGTCGGAACCAATTTACGAAACATTTTTTTCAGTCCGCCGCAGACACCTCTTCCATGGCCTTCTCGAACGTTGCTAGCGCGTCTTCCGGCGATGTAAACTGTATCCCTTTCAGCTGATTTATTGCTTTTAGGGGATAATAAGGTGCCAGATCAGGACTGTAACGAGGATGACCCAAGACTTCGACCGACGGCCGACTTTCGTAGGCGTTGGTTCGTTTTGAAACAGCCAAACTGTCGACTGACTCTTTGTTCCTGAAATCGTATTGATAATCCAGGATTGATCACCTGTCACAATGTCGTAAGCGCGCCGAAACGAGCCTACTTCAAGTTTTTGAATTATATCACGACACCACTCCACACGGACTGGCTTCTTAACTTCGGTGAGGTTGTGCGGCTCCTAGCACGAAACTATCCTCCTCACGCGAAGGTGCTCGTGTAGAATCTTGTGAACGCTTCCCGAACCAATCTGCAGTGTATGCTGAATTTATTCGTATGTAATTCGCCTGTTTTCTTGAATTATTTTTTTACTATCAGCACACTTTCTTACGTGCCAGCCATCTTAGGACGACCACTCCTTTGTTCATCCTCCAAAGTTAGGTGACCGCAGTTGAACTCGCTATGCCAACGCTAGATGGTTGCTTTTTTGTGTATATGGCACTGGCCACTTGTAATTATTATGAAAAAATTGGTTAATTAAAAGTAAAAATACCTTAATTCCAATTTCGAATTTTCCCCCCAATTTTTTTCGATTTAAATTATCGTGTCTTATTTATAATCGGATCTGCATCGAGAACATTTTCTGAGTCTTTTTAGTTTAACTAAACTTTCTGAGTTTCCTAGTATTTAACCTTTCTCAAATATTTTTAAGTACCGTTTGTTTTTTAAGGTTTATATTCTGACAGTTACTAATTTCAACTTTAACGCTACATTATTTAAAAACGAAGCTTTGTTAAAATTGATAGACCACATCCTTGGCCGACTGTACCTACGACCATGCAATAATATATTTTGGAAGTCTATCTGTCTCTCTCGTTTTGACGGACGCCCAGACGTTCATAGAAAGAGACAGAGAAACCTACAAATGTCTTAAATTATAGTATAATATTTCGATTTCATGTAGGTTGGAGGTATTGATAGTAATGCGCTTATTACATTACACTAAATCAGGGACTCTAAATCCTTAAAAAGAGCGGTGTAATAAGAGTTAGGGCCCTAATTCTCTAACAAATTTTCAAGGCCACCTCGATTTAGGGCCCTGATTCAGGGTAGTGTAATAGTCGTTTATGCACTGGTGAAACCAGTGTGGGGGTGCAGCTAGTATATCCTAGGTCAGCTATACTCTAAGTGTGCCGCGGAACCCTAGGGTTCCGTGATACCTCTGTCGGGGTTCCGCAAGAATTTAGAAATAAAAAAATCAAAACACCTCTCTCTGGTCGCTCCGCGGCTGTGCGGACTCCGCGGCCGCGCGGAGACAAAACGCTATGAATGTTATTTATTTATTTATTTGTATTTGTATAAGCTTGTGTTACATTAGCTGGTACAATATCTTATAAGTTTGGTCTCAACAATTTTATACTTGTACAACGCGTTCGCTCTAAGTTTGCCGGTCTGTGGAATGCGCGTACCCTCCCCCACGTGACAACAAAACTTATAATGTGTCATAGTTTTACCCAAATATCTACCGTACACAATTTTTATTGTTACAATTAAATAAAAAATTTCGAACGTCATACACTCATACCTATCGCCAGCGGCAAACTTAAAACGAGCGGGTAGTATACTTGTAAGCGCTCAGTCTCTTTGATAAAAGCCGCCTCTGAATTAGACGCTTTAGTTGTCAACAAGCGACTTTCGTCTCTAACTTCAAAGGATAAAGTCGATATTGTTTACAACGCTATTTTTAAATTTCTGTTTTTATTTTTGCTTTTTGTTTATCAAAGGTGCCGACTCGAGTATTTTCGAGAATATTTGAGATCGAGTCTAGGACTAAGTATAAAAGCGGCGATCGCGCGTTGGCGTCGTCAGTTGATGATTAGCGTTCGGAGCGATAAGTTACTACCTACTTACAAGCTCGCTAGCGAGAAACTAGTGTTCATTGTTTTACTGCCTGCTGTATTCTGTTGTCTCAGTTTTATACATTTCTTCCCTGTAGGTTCTAAATTTAGTCTCTTATACGCAGTAATGATTGTGCATTATTTAAACCCCACTATCCTGACTTGTAACATTATAAATAAAGAAGAATGGAACGTTGGCTTAAAGGTGTTAAACGTGTTCCAACAACATCTTCTAATGACGCTGAATGTTCAAAAGCAATGCGCGCGGAGAATTTAGCAATCACCGATCCAGAAGATGATGCCACGAGTGCCACGACGTCAAGCTCGACGGTTTCAAAGACGAAAAAAAGGAAGTATGATGAATCTTATATCAGTTTCGGATTTGTTGATTCCAACGGCTCACCTCTCTGCATGCTCTGTAGTAAACTGCTTCCTAATAGTTCCATGGCACCTGCCAAATTGCGTCGACATTTAGAAACCGTACACCCCGAGACTAAAGACAAGAATAAAGAATTTTTTGTTCGCAAAAAAGATCAGTTATTAGAAAGTCAAAAAAATATGATGCATGTAACACAAACTACCAACGAAAAGGCCACGGAGGCATCATATTTAGTTAGCTATCGCATTGCACAAGCAGGTGAAGCGCACACTATCGCTGAGAAATTAATAAAACCATGTGTATTAGACATAACAAAATGTATGCTTGATGAAAAATCTGCAAAGCATCTTTCTACTGTTCCGCTATCAAACGATACTGTTTCACGACGAATCCATGATCTGGCAAGCTACGTCAAACAAGAACTAGTTACACGTCTACAAAATACACGATTCGCTTTGCAAATGGACGAGTCGACTGATGTCGCTGGTTTGGCTATCCTGCTGGTTATTGTGAGATATCCATATAAAAGTTCTTTTGAAGAAGACATGCTTATGTGTTCATCGCTGCTTACAAACACTACCGGGGAAGAAATTTTTAATAAAATAAATATATTTTTTGAAGAACATAATCTCAGTTGGAACAATTGCATTGACATTTGTACAGATGGGGCCAAGGCGATGACAGGTAAAACAGCAGGAGCAGTGTCACGAATGAAAAATAAAGCGCCTAATTGTAGTTCCAGTCATTGTATTCTGCATAGACAAGCACTTGCGATGAAGCAAATGCCGTCTAATCTAAAATTAGTTATGGATGAAGCGGTAAAAATAATTAATTTTATCAAATCACGACCACTACAATCCCGATTGTTCTCATTATTGTGTGAAGATTATGGCAGCAAACATAAAACACTGCTGCTCCATACAGAAGTGCGATGGCTGTCTCGGGGAAAAACTTTAACAAGGCTATTTGAACTTAGAGCCGAGTTACAAATGTTTCTTTCAGCAGATACTTCTTTTAATTTGAAGGACCGTTTGTATGATAAAACTTGGTTGTTCCGATTGTCTTTTATGGCGGATATCTTTCAAAAACTTAACGAATTAAATTTATCGTTGCAAGGTAAACAGACAACAGTGTTTCAGGCCTATAATAAAATAACTGCTTTTAAAAGAAAATTAGATTTTTGGATCATTTGCATTGGTAAGAAAGAAATAGAAAGTTTTACGTTACTCAGTGAGTTTGTTAGCGAAAACGACTCAGAAATGTTTGAAGATAATGTGTTTGAAGAATTGGTCCAATATCTCAGTTCGATGCGCGCATCTTTTGAAAAGTATTTTCCCGAAGAACACAATACAAAAATTAAAGTGAACTCCTGGATTCATAATCCTTTTTTACCCAACTTGGAAAAGCCTGAAAACATGTCAAATGAGATATATGAATCTCTTTTAGAAATGTCATCAGACACAAGTATGGAGTCATTGTTCAAAACGACGCCTCTTAATGATTTTTGGTGCAGAATCCAAGATGAATATGCAATGCTTGGCCAAATGGCTCTGGATATTCTTCTCCCGTTCCCAACTACATATTTGTGCGAAACAGGATTCTCTACCTACGCAGCCACGAAAACAAAATATCGCAATAGACTGGACGCCGAAGCTGATATGAGACTCCAACTTTCTTCCATCAAACCTGATATCAAGCAATTGATGAAAAATAAAAAACAGTTTCATACCTCCCACTAGTTAGATTTTTTCTTTTTTAATGTTTTCTATTATTGTACTTACCAAGTGGTGAAGTAAATAATAATTAGTAACTGATACATTGTACTTTTATTATGCTGATTAATAAAGAATACACTTATAAAAATAATTGTTTTATTGTAGGGTTCCATCAAGTATTTTGCTTCCCAAAAGGGTTCCGTCATTTAAAAAGTTTGAGAACCACTGTCCTAGGTAATATAATGTAATCAAATAAAACCTACACAGTTTTAGAATGTCTGGCGATGACAATGAATTGTAACACGACTTGAATAGTAATTACTTAGCTAAAATATCAATCGACTGTGAAGGTGTTTGGTAATTTATTCAAATGAACAAGCTAATATTTACATTTAAAAATAAGATCTTAGACTAATATAATAATTAGGAAAAGAAATAACTTATTGTCAGGTTTTAAATAAAACTTAGAAACTTTGAACTAAATCTATACTAATATTATAAAGCTGAAGAGGTTGTTTGTTTGTTTGAACGCGGTAATCTCAGAAACCCCTGATCTTCACTGTTGGATAGCCCATTTATCGAGGAAGGTTATATAACATCACGCTATAACTAATAGGAGCGGAGCAGCAAAGAGAAATGTTGCAAAAACGGAAAAAAAATACTTAGACGAAGTTGCTCGGGACTCTAGTTTCTAATAAAAATCCTCATCAAAATCGGTCAATTCGTTTCAACATACACAAACCCTTTTTATTAGGGTAAATAGATACCTAAATTATATAAATAAGTATGCAACCTGTACGTTATACTTATTTCTTGTCAGACAGATATCTAATTAACTATTAAACTACGATATAAATATTTTGGAGACAAGTCAATAAAGAAAAGTTCCCGAGTGGCGACCAACACTCGCAAGATACGCTATGGGCCGGCCTCCCACCAGAAAAGTCCGACCATCTAGGTAAAGCAGCCGGTAGTCGGTTCGTCAGAAGTTTAAATAGTTGAGGGAGGACCAGCACCAAATTGTGGACCAGGTTCGTCAGAATCAGGAGTAAAAACGGTTTGGAGATGCCGGTGCTCAACAATGGGCGTCTGTAGACTGAAAAAAACTCGTAACCACGAAGTGGAAATGATTTTTAATGACAAACTCATTCCATCACTCTCCCATTATTACTTGACCTCGCTAATCTACCGGACTGTTTAGCATAATAGCAGCTCTATAATAAGCAATAATACTTAGACGGTGATGTTATCGTTTAATTTCAAAACTGGTTTGAAATCTGCATGCGGACATGTTACTCAGTGGCTTCTAAGAAAACGTTGTTTATTGAATACATCGTGACTTTTAAATTATTTTCTTCACAAAGTAAACGGGGGATTATACTGTTATGAATTCTACTTGGTACATCATCGGCGTACCCAGGAGGTGAGTAATTTGGGGGTTAACCTCCCCCCCCCTTACCCGAAATCCTGAAAAGACTTTATCTTAAAAGGAATAGTCCAAATAAAAAGCCTTCATGTGCGCAGTCGTTGTCTTTATGTGCGCAGTCAAACTCGATAATTCTTAGTTTTAGAATAACCATTTTGTTCAAACGTCCTGCGGTATCTCACCTTAAGGTAAGGTAAGGTGATACTGAGCGGGTTCCAAGTAGGTATTTGTGTGGAAATAAGCACAACACCGGGCTGATTGCATGTTCTTACGCTGGAATAAATGGTATAGAATCAAAGAGAAAATATTCTCTTCACTCATCAATGACCCAAAAATTTTCTCTTTTTTTTAGGAATGTGTTGAAAATAAAAACGAAATCAATATTCTTATTTTTAGGAAGTTTTAATATGGAGATAGGCACAGTATCTATGATATGAATCATAGGTGTATACTTTTCAAGGCTCTAGCACTTGTTCAAGGTTAATGATAAGTTTTGAATATTGAATATAGTGCAGTTAAAAACGAGTTTATTGCTAGTAGACGCATTACTCAAGACACGATCTTATTGAAGGTCGAGTCAGATTTGAGAGTGTAACAGATTGTCAACGGAAATTAATGTCACAATTATTATGTAATATACCCTGAATTAGCTAAAACACAGTCATCTAATCTCAAAACTAGGTAGAGCCTGTAGGTACAATGGCGACCAGACAAGAATAAACAATCTACTTAAGATATGAACATTTATCCTGGGTGGAAGTCGAATCCACAAGCTCTAGTAGTAGCAGTCAAGGTTACTAACAATAGATCAACAGGCCAGACTAATGTAGTATGTTTGTAATATTTCCCATAGTATCGACACAGACGACCCCAACGGACACAACTCCTACCATAACGACGACGGCTTCGATCCAGTACCAACAGCATCCTGTGCTTATTGGCTAACTGATGGGAGTCCCCGCTATTCGAACGATGTGTGCAACTACATGCACTCAAATAACCTTGCATAATAAAGTTTCTCAGGGTGTCATCGGACAGCATATTTTTATTTAATCGTTTATAATAACACTTACTAACAAAAGATAATATGTACTAGTCTGAAATAAAAAGTTCAAAATATTATTATTGACTCACATCAAGGAGACTCTACCATTTACTGTTGAACTGACGTAGGCTGTCCTTAGGAGGTGTAAACTAATAAAGTAGGTAGTATTTTAAAATGTAGAAAACTATTTCTTTCTTTTAAAAAAAATATTAGTAATTCGGGTCGCACATTATCCCCTCCAAATAAAATTGCTTGTTTTAGGAGTGCGATCAAGGGGGATTTCTTATATCTAGGTCCTTATTCACTATCTTTTTTTTCGTTTTCGCGTCAAGCCCGCGCTTTTAACTGTCAAAATCTTGACATAATGGTATATAGAAAGCTGCGCTTAGAAATGCATCGCGCATGCGCGCGGACAATTTTGAGCACACCGCGCTTGCGCCAATTCGTGCGGGCTTGCCGAGGAATCGAAAAAAACATAGTGAATAAGGACCCTGAGCTGTTAGTTTTATAGTCTTCTGTTATCTGTGGCACGTGTGGCACAGGTAAGCCAGGTAAGTCTCATTATAAGCCACAGCTCATAGAAGGCATAAATCATATGTAGGTTTATTAGGCCCCTTAGCATTTCGTAGAATCGTTTAAAGTTATTGCATATAATTTGTTGCTGCTTAGAGAGTTGCCCTTAGCTTAGAGTTCTTAAACATCGTTTCTCTTTTCAAGAAAATATGCATGGCTAAACGAGGCAGTGATGGGGAATACCTATAATATGCTAAATGGACATAATAAAATTGTGCAACCGATAAAAATAGGAATAATATTTAGACATTATCTTAATTCAAGATAATGACATTATCTTAATTTAAATGAAAGTTTTTGAAAATGGTGGATAGATGTTTGTTGCTCTTGCTCGCAAGAACGACTTACGACATTTTGATGCAATTTTACAATAGCACGCCGCTGGGAGAAGCTACGAGAGAAATGAGAAGTAGGTAGGTACAACAGGGTACTTAGTCATGTTCTTTTTCCGTTTTGGCGGCAAGCCTGTGCGAACTGTCAAAATATTCTGTATGCGCGGCGGATATCCTGGAGCGCACCGCGCATTCGCTAGTTCGCACGAGCTTGCCGCGAAAACGGACAAAAAGAACGAGAATAAGAACTCAGGACCATAGTTTTCATTAGTTTTTCGTGGGTAGATATGTATACAGAATTGACTTAGATCCTGCCGACATTTTGAATTAGTGTAGTGGCAGGTAGTTTATGACATGTTTTAGACAAAAACGTCACCGGAATAAAATTATAGGGAAATTATTAAATCCTAGCTGAGTCTGTGGAATTAACGCTTTCGAGTTACGATATTGTATTAATGATTCAAGTTCTGAATTGTGAGTCATTATCTAATGACACTTATTTTCAACGTAGCTGTTTATTTTCCTTACGATAACCACATCTTAAAGGTATAGGTAGTCCATGTCTGTGACTCAGAAGTGTACCACAAAATATTGATAGGATAGGACCCACAGTAGAAATAAGTGGTGAACTGTGCAGCCGCTGAGGATGAGAAGGTTCTCTTTGTATTTTGTGGATACAGGTACACATGATTGTTTAATACGGGGATCCACAGATAAAGCTTTTTTTATACCTCGATGGTGGCAAACAGAAATACGGCCTGCTTGGGTCTTGGCCGATGTCGGAAACAAATGCACCCCCCCAGTAAGCATGTTAGATCTGGCACTGCCATTATTTGCCCCTAGTGCCCCTAGTGCCCCTAGTACCTAACTACTTATTTTAAACGAAACGAAACGGATAAGTAGACCAAAATTCAAAATATTTTTTTTTAAGGGTTTACCAGACTATTTTTGCAGATTTTGATGAAATGTCTATTACTGGCAGATCTCTGACATTGAATGTAGTTTCAGTTTTCTGGGTCTAAAGGTACCCTAAAGAAAAAACTAAAAACGAACCGTCTTATTATTAGCATAATGTTTGAGCTGTCATTTCACCTCTAAGCTTTGTAGCGGATGCCTACATCATAACAACTATTGGTGTACCAAATTGCAACCCAATCCATTCAGGAGTGTGAGCTATTTGTTTATATATATATCAGTCAATTACAGTTTCCTCAAATGTTAATGTTTGATATTTAAATATGTTTTTCAAAATTTTATTCTTTCACTTCGTCGGTGTAAGTAATAAGTGTATCCATGTAAAATTACAGCCTTCTAGCACTAACAATCTCGGAGTTAAGCTGCGGACGGACGGACATGGCGAAACTATAAGGGCCGAAAACCGTTTTGCCATTTTGGTAACGGAACCCTAAAAAACCGAGTATGAAAGCTCTCAAAAGCAAAAGGAATAATTTTTCCCCGTTTTTGCAACTTTTCATTGTTGCTCCGCTCGTACTGGTCATAGCGTAATGTTATATAGACTACAGCCTTCCTCGATAATCGCGTTCAAACAAACAAACTCTTCAGCCTTATAATATTGATATAGATTACACGTGGCCGAAGTTGAATCGCCAATATTAAAACATACTTAATAGAAATTTGGTGATAACGAGTGCAATAAATATGCGCATTAAAATTCAAACGTCAATATTATCTTAATAGTGCGTAATAATAATTAGCAAAGATATTTACACATACCAAGGCTAAAATACCGATATGCCTACCTAACATTTGTTTTTTTACTTGTTAAAACCATTCTTGGTCTAAACCATATGCCGTCTTCGTCGGTATCACTACAGTGTCAGATAAACGTCGTTATACCTAACCTAAAGGGGCGTCTATACGGGCCATTTTTTACGGCAATTTGTGGCGGCAGTATTGGCAATTAATTGCTCGGCAAATCATGGCAATATGTCTACAATTGTATGGCGCATGATCCAGTCTTCTAAACGGGCTACACAACCCGGCAACAATAAAATAGAGAGCGACTGAAACAACAACAAAATTGTCCGGGCAACATTGCGGAAAATCGATCGCTTAGCGATCGTCCGGCAACCATCAAATCAATATTGCAGAGTACTGCCATGTTGCCTGCCACAGCATTGCCGCCACAAATTGTCGTAAAAAATGGCCCGTTTAGACACCCCTTTATGTTAACGTATCACTGTGTTTCAAATGTAATTACTGGGCAAATTAGATTTACGAACAAATGTCTCAAATAGGGAGCGCGGTGTAGCAGTAAGTTTTTTTTTTTTAAAGTTAACTAGCAATGTGAGATTGTGGTCCCACATTACTAGCAATCCTGTTAACTCCCCCAGCTAAGCTCTATGGCTTGTGTTCACGTCGATAGTATAATGGTCAGGATTCGAACCCTCAGGATTCGAATCGTGAGGTCGTCACGATTGCGAGACCGATGCCTTAGCCATTAGGCTACCGCCGCTTCAAAGATCTTTGCCAAACAAGGATTTGGGTGGAACTGATACTGTTATGGGCTAGCGTGACGCTTACCATCAGGCGCTCGACCTGTTCTCTTCGGGATCCCTTCTTTTCTCATAATGTTCTTTGTCTTAATATACTTCGGCAACTTAGAAACAATGTGGTCCGAGATTCCGTGTCTGTAAACATCTATGTGTGTCTGTGTGCATGCTTCCCTTCTGTACTATCAAGGTTTTGGGACCCCCGAAATTACAAATTAGCAAGCCGACAAGTCGACAATTGGATGCAGAACGCTCAAAATCGTTCGTTGTGGAAGTCTCTGAGTCCTGATGAATGATGATGAAGCAGATAAGTGAGCACTTTGTGTGATTTATTTAATCGTAACTGCTCAAAGTCGGTAAAAAAAATATCTGGAAACTACAATTTCCAATCAAAAAAAACAACGATGATATGCGACAAACACGAATCTGCACTGAGCCTTCGTGATATCATGTCACGTACTCCATATCTTAGGCTCAGATCGAAGAGTGTGCCTAAGCTTACATGACGTAAAACTTGACAAAACATGATGCTGTAGGCATAAGAAAGGAAGAAGAAAGAAATAAATATACATTTATTCGTTGTAACATTAACCAACGGAAACCACAATAATTACATAAAATGTTGTGTCTCGTAGTTGCAACGAACAGGTGTCCAGTTCAACAATTCAGCTTATTCCGGACTTAAGAGCCTAGTGCTGGTTTTCAACTTTATAGATATAATCATCTAGTTATACCTAAGCTAAAGCAGCTTAGATAACACATTGGAAAAACTAAGTTGCAGCTTAGCGTAAGTAAAACAAAAGCTTAGTTGCAGCTTAGAAATAATAAAATGTACAACACAACCTATGAAATAAATAAAATAAAAAGGATATTAGTAAGAGTTATTTATTTGTTATACATATTGAATTGAACAAAACATTTTATTATAAGGATAATAACATAAATAACTATTATTTATCCTTTTTATTTTATTTATTTCCTAGGTTGTGTTGCACAGTTACAAATATATGCCTATAAATAAAAACCGGCAAGAGCATGTCGGAACATGCTCAGTATAGGGTTTCACAGCCTTGAACAATTGCATCAGCAGAAGAGCGTATGTGCATGGCAGTTACGCCCTTTTGTTTAGAAACGCAGTTTTTGGCAATAACTCAATGACGGTATATTCGATCTTATCCTAAATAATTTTATTTTAAAGTATTTATTAAGCGCTATATTTGTGATTTTTTTCCATATTTTTTGTTTACACGGTTTAAAAGTTAAGGGGGGGGGGGACATGATTTTTGCAACTTTCAGAGCGATTATTTCCAAAAAAATATTCACTTAATTAAAAAGTTTATTAGAAACCTCAAAACGGTTTTGAAATTATTTTTTTTCAGCTTCTGTTACATGTATGGAGTGCCCCCCCTAAAAATATTTATTATTATTATTTAGCTATCAAACCAAGTAGCGGCTACTACAAGACACTTTTTTACCTATTCATCAGAATTCATTGAGTAGTCTTTGAGTAAAATGCCTATGACATACGGACGGACAGACAGACGGACATGACGATAAGGGATCCGTTTTTGCCATTTTGGCTACGGAAGCCTAAAAACATCAATAAATTTAAAAATATAATAATTTGTGTCCGCACCTGCACCGGGTACAAAGATCAAGAAGGTGGTTAGGGCTTCACAATACGTGCCATGCCGAGCAGTACCACCTTCTGCATCTGACCCTGAATCCAGCTACCCAACGCGAGCCTTTGTAGATGTTTGGTCGATTATTATAATATAATAAGCCTCTTATCCTGAACTGCTTTCTTCTTTCTTTGTATTGTGGTTGTCTCTTTAGTTATAAAATATCTCTGAGTTCAGTGTGCCTCTTGGCAAAGGCCTCCTCTAACAATTTCCATTGAACTCTGTCTCTAGCAACCCTTCTCCATTTTGGGCCTGCCGTCAGTTTAAGTTCATCTTCCCATCTCTTGCTTTGTCTTCCTCTGTTCCTTCTCCCATCTCTAGGGTACCAGTCTGTTATGATGTTGCTCCACTTCTCTTGTGTACCGCGCAGCATGCGCCCAGTCCATCTCCACTTCAAACTATCTATTCTAGTAAGTACGTCTGTGACTTTTTTTTTGGTCGATTATTATTGTTATTTAAATTTAACAACCTTATATATCCAGCAAGTACCTATCCAAATTCGCGAATTTTTGCTTAATTTTTACATTATTTCCAACGATAGTATAGAGGAATTGAGTGACATTGAGATGGCCATAGTCACGATTTTTTTTTATGGCTCAGGTACAATTTTTTGTGTGCGACAGTTTTAAGTTCTAAGTCTATCGAAAGGATGTTCAGGGTCCTTATTCACGTTCTTTTTTTTCGTTTTCGCGGCAAGCCCGTGCGAACTGGTGCTTACGCGGTGCGCTCAAAGATGTCCGCCGTTGATGCATTTCTAAACGCAGCTCTCTTTTTACCATTATGATAAGATTTTGAAAGTTCGCACGGGCTTCCCGCCAAAACATAAAAAAAGGATGTGAACACGGACCCCGACTCCGTATTCAGCCTTGTTTTGTCTCTAGAACACTAATTAAGTGTAGCTTTAGACGAATATTAGTTTATTACAGTATTAGTATTAAACCTACCTACTTTATTAGGGTTCCGTAATGGTAAAAGGGTTCAGTTAATAATATCTTGGGACAACTCTCACAACGCTATGTGATCCCAATCTAAGCAGAGCTTATTCTATGGAAACCAGACAACATACTTATATATTTCTAAATACATACACTTTATAAATAAATAACACCCAGGCACAGAATAAACATATACGATCGGATATACCATCAATGAGTTATTGCCAAAAAACTGCGTTTCTTAACAAAAGGGCGTAACTGCCATGAACATACGCTCTTCTGCTGATGCAATTTTGCAAGGCTGCGGAACCCTATACTGAGCATGTTCCGACATGCTCTTGCCTGGTTTTTATATATAGGCATATATTTGAAAATGTACATCACAACCTATGAAATAAATAAAATAAAAAGTATATTGTTATACATATTGAATTGAACAAAACATTTTATTATCCTTATAATAAAACGTTTTGTTCAATTCAATATGTATTACAAATCAATAACTCTTACTAATATCCTCTCATGTTTTATTTTATAAAAACAGACATTAAGTGGAGAATCTATAAGAATATTAACAAAAAAAGCACTACGCAACACATTAATTGAACAAAATATTTTATTATTCTTATAATAAAATGTTTTGTCAAATTCAATATGTATAACAAATCAATAACTCTTATTAATATCCGCTCATGTTTTTTTTATAAAAACAGACATTATGTGGAGAATCTATAAAAATATTAACAAAAAAGCACTACGCGACACATTAATTTAGCGAATCAGTTTTAAGGCTGTGCATTGAAGTTGAAAGCCTGCGCGGGAGTGCCGCCGGCCGGCATTACGGCGCGTGTGCACTAAGCCTCTGAGTCCATAGTTACATAGTACAACCGCGTCGCTCGCCGTCGACGCACGCGCATCACTGATATCGCACTCCGTATAAAAGGAATCGCGTTAAAAGTGCAACCCACTCACACGTTGACCGTCCTTCTGAAGGGTTTCTAAATCTCTTGTTCTGTCAATCCAATAAATATCAAAATGTCTGATGACACTGAAGGAATCGTTCTCGCTAAGGGGATCGCTATGCTGGTCCTCTTCTGTGCCTCCATGATTTGTGGAATGGCACCGCTGGTGTTGGCGAAGTACTTGAACTGGCTGTCGGCAGAAGATGCAGGGAACCTGAAGTCCACCAATAGAGTGGTGATGACACTGCTTTCCTTTGGTGGTGGTGTCTTGCTGGCTACAACTTTTATGCACTTGATGCCAGAAATTCAGGAGAATGTGGAATATCTGCAAGGTGAGTGCCTTCTATTTTTTTGTTTATTAGCCCAGAGCAAGCAGTATAGGGTTTCACTACGGAGGTTTTCACGTCAAGGTCTCCAGACATGATCAATATGTTAGTGATTTTTTTAGTTGTTCTTCGTGAATTTTAGGTTTTATTTAGTTTTGTTTTAAAGTTACAAATATGTTTATTTTTATTTATTAATACGTGAAGCAAAAGGGTTGTATCCCTTTTAACGAGAATTGCACGGACGGAGGAGTTTGAAATTTCGCACAATTATAGTTTAAATAGAGAAGGAGTGCGGAATGCTAATATGTATTTAAAATAAAAAATAAAAAAATATTTATTGTCGAATTTCGAATACGGGCGACCACTAGTTTAAATAATTAGATAGTTTTAATTGACGAATTTAAGTTCAGCTATTTCTATTAACATTAGTTAATTGCGAAAGGAAGAACTAATAATTAACGATAATTGATACTAATAAAATTACTCCTTAATTTGGAACATATGCTTTAATATAACTGAAACAAATAAAATAATTTCGCTTATATACCCATTTATCGTGATAAGGATAATGCACCTACACATAAATAGTATTATGTGTACATTATTTTATATTATTTACTAGGGCATTTATAAAAAAATCGGTTTTACACGGAAAACTCGACGACTCCCATACAGCGGGAGTCGTCATTAAAAAAATGAAACGTAAAAAAAAGAGAAAATAATAATATACAAATCAGATGTCTTTTTTTCTAGAACAACGTTTCATACTTTTGTATAATGTACACAATCTGTGCATTCACCAGTTTCAAGTTTATTTTCTTGTTAGTTTTTTTCTTTAAATTACAAAGTCCCGTTTCCGTTTTCAAGTTTATTTTCTTTCAAGTTTTTTTTTTTAATGACAAAGTCCCGTTCTTATCCACCTATCACGTATTTCAAATATATTTTGCACTCGTAGAGTATATTTGATTTTACACGTTAAATGTGGAGCTGTAAAAGTTCGTTTCATACTGACCTATATTAAAACCTTTACCTAGTTTTTTTGAGAAAACCACGAACATGCTTTTATACGGTCAAACAGAGAACTCCTTATTTAAGTGGGTAAAAAAGTCAAAGTAATGTTAAATTTTAAATTCTCCTAATATACCTTCACATCGAAACCAATGGGAGTACAAAATTCCTTATCGACAAAAACACACGGAGTACCGTCATGGTGGCTAATCGCCCAAAGTGAGTGTAGGTATCTTTGCGAAACATTTTCAGGTGACAAGTTAAATTAATACCACCAGATTTTTAAGCTATTACATAGCTTTTATCGCGGGCTATGAGCGCGGCGACCGAATCAAGAAATTCCGTAACGAAAATAAAACCTAACACCCCCACTCCACCTACCATGTAGCTCGGCCGAGCGTTCGCTTAACGTATATGTATATGGTTCGACTGTACGAAGCTCGCACGGATCGAGACGAGCTGGTTCGAAATGTAATTAAAAAGAAAAAAAAATACTGCATAAATAAAAAATAAATAAACAATTATAATTGCATAAGTAGATAAAAAAAGCTATGCAATAGCATTATCGCGGCAGTCCCCGAGTGTCACACGTGTTTTTTATATCTCTATTAATTTCTAGATCGACTCCGAAATCGTAAAATGTAGGCTGTAGGCATATGACCTTTGTTAAAGCGAAAGTAAAACTTTTCCCTCCCCCCAAATTACGCCCATGGTTGTCAAATAAAAAAAGAAGTGAAAGGCTGGATGCTCATCATCAAATCCAAAAATTTGAACCAGAACATAATTACAAAATTAACACAAAACAGCTTTTTTTAGATAAAAAAAGTTATATGGATACACCTCCGAAGTGTAATACCTAATAAGAAAAACTGATTCTGAATTTAGGTTTTTTTTTAACCCCCGCAATAGGGTACAAGCCCTGTGTCGCGGGGACATTATAAAATACAAGTTACAGACACAAAGTACACCCAGACTGGGAACAATAATTTGTGGATCACACAATGTCGTGTCCCGTGTGGGAATCGAACCCTTGACCTATTTCGTAGCAGTCGGAAATACTCCCACCGCGCCACTAAATAAAAAAGATTATCTATTATGCGACCCAGGCAGTAAATCTTACATATTAACTACTTAATATTTTTTAAAACATGAATGCAATATTACAAACAAGGCAGTGAGTCTATGAGAAAATAAAGAAAATAATTGAAATGAGCTGGGAGCCGGAATGCTTTAAAAAAATAGGTAGGTAATCAACAATATTATACTTTTACTAGCGGACGCTCGCGACTTTGTACGCGTGGATCTCGTTCCCGTGGTATGATGTATTATACCTTACCTTCGTCTTGAACCACTCTATCTATTGCTGAAAACTGCATTAAAATCCGTTTCGTAGTTAAAAAGATCTAAGCGCACAGGCTGCGGGAGCGACTCTATTTTATACTATGTAAAAAGAAAAATAATATTTATTAATTAAAAACACCTAACAATTCATTATCACTATATAGTATAAAACAAAGTCGTTTTCTCTGTCCCTATATCCCTATGTATGCTTAAATCTTTAAAACTACGCAACGGATTTTGATCCGTTTTTCTAATAGATAGAGTGAATGAAGAGGAAGGTTTATATGTATAACATCAATATATTTTATAACCGTGCGAAGCCGGAGCGGGCCGCTAGTCTAACTATAAAACGAAAATAAAAAAGAGGTTTAATTTCTGAATTAGCGTAGGTATATATGAAATGAAAATTAAATGAAATGAAATAAAATTTATTCACCGAAATAATTTACAATCTGGATTCGTTACTTCTGTCAAACTATATAACAGTTTGTTGGCAGATGAAGCTCCCTGATTACAAACAATTTGCAAAATTCTACATTTCATTTATTTATATATATAATGTATTATTATATTATATTATTATATCATACTATTATATTATAGTATTATACTATCACATTATTAAATTAAATTTTATTAAATTAAACAATCCATAGGTACTAATAGCTATTTAAAACACTAAGTAGGTAAATGTGTGGAGGTAAATGTTTCCAATAAAAATTGATTTGTCTTTTTTTTAAACAATCTTTGAGGTAGGTATCTATAGGTAGATACTTAGGCTCATTTACAGGATGCCATTTTCTAGTACATTCAACAGCAAGAATTGAATTTAAAAAAGGCTCTTCTACACAAAGCCAATCGTCTTTTAGATAAGACCATAAAAGTCAAAAGTAACATTTTATGCAACAGCAAAAAACTAGCATCTTGCAATAAATGGCTCTTATATCGCCACGCATCATTTTATTTATTTGTTTAATTTTTCTAGGTCTATTTGCTCTCTCATTTCTCATAGGTTAATATTGTATATTATTATTCACACCTCAATATTTCCCAACAGCACTCTAAACCTATACAATGTATACAATATATTACAACTAAGTATATGTTTTGAAATACTTGCGCCAGAATACATAATACCTAGTTATAGCGTGTAGAAAACCTAAGGAGTTACATCAATACGTATGAAAAGTGTCCATTAAAATGCGTCAAATAAGGGTGGCGCTATAATAACAATAGGGTCTTCTTCTTCTTGTTCCTTTACAATTATTGAAGGAACCAAAAAAACAAATCAACCTTGAAGAACTCGATTTGTCTCTGGCGAGGTGAAACAGCTTCACGGCGCTCTCGACTCCGGTCCACTCGCGGATGTTTTGAAGCCGCATTCTCAAAACGGCAGCCTTTAATCTGTCCACTACTGCTACTTTTAATTCTCCAATCGGTAACTACACTTCTATTGCTATATTCATATAAATATACAACTAAATGACAGTAGGTCGTGCGTCCCGTTAGCCCATAACAGTATCAGTGCCACCCAAATCCTTGTTTGACAAAGATCTAAATGTCACCACACCGCGCTTCTCATTTGATACATTAAGTTCGTAAATCTCATTTGGCCAGTAATTACACTTGCTACAGTACCCTTCAATCGAAACACAGTGATGCCTTAACATCACTATTTCACGGAAAAATAACTGACTGTTTGTGGTACCGATGGCTTAGACCTCCTAGAAGTCATATGCGCCACTCTGCAGAGTTTTAAACTGTTATATAAAGTTGGTCACTTTTCCAACATCTGTCTCTTAAAAGATGTTCCTCTTTGTCTTAACCCTCCATCCCTTCAATAAGAGCCTTTGGCTTTCAATCTGCCTTGTGAAGTAGCTTGGAGCAGATTTGATGTTTTTTTTTTAAGAATTATCTCCTAGCAAACTTGTCTATTCCATACTCCAGCTAAAATTGCTTATGTTATGAATAGATTCAAGTCGGTGTGCTTTCGATAGCTTTATTTTATATTAGGTATACTTAAAATATCATCATTTGTACTTCAGATCTTGTTATATAATTCTTATAACCTTATGAGTGTCAAAAATGATCTTGAATATTATAAATGTAACACATTATACTTTTAAATATTTATCATGAACTTTACTAAAACGGAATAAGGTAATAAACTATCATCTAAATCTAAATTAATAGCAAGTTTTTTTCTGCTTGATTGTAAAAAAGAATCTTCGAAATAAGATCTAATCGGAACTACTGAAGCGCAAGTTGGACTCACAATTGACCGGTTTAATACCAAAAATATATTGACGATTAAAAATGAATCAGGCTCTGTGTCAGTGACATTGAATCGTCCGTGAACTACATGCGTTTAAATTTGATGATCACGAGTAGATAATAATATGTTATTATTTACATATTTTGATAATAGGTAACTATATAGGTACTTCAAGGTATTTTACGGCCGGTCTCAATATTTTATATATCGATTTGGCTACAAGAGCTATTCATTTTTCAAAATTTACAAGGGCATTTCACTAAAAGCTTCATAGCAAATATGTCAAAACTCTACCTCTAGTAGCCAAATCCATCGATAGATAGATTATTGAGACCGGCCATTAGCAGTAGGTAACTTTGTAAGATATATGTTTACATCTCGGGACAACTCGCCCCCTAGATTCTCCCTTATATCCCTTTTCTATAAAATTTACTTTTTGATTTAAAATAATGTCTAGATTCCCAGCCCTATTTCAAATTAAAGCCGTTCATCCATGGGCGTACTCAGGGAGAAGGGGATTTAAGGGGCGAAACCTCCCTGAAATTTTAAAAAAGGTAGGTAGGTACACCGTTTGTATTTGGCAGGTGGACAATTTCGGGATGGGGAGGGATTAGGAGGTATAATTGACTAAACAGTCAATTATACCTCCTAATCCCTCCCCATCCCGAAATTGTGAATACCCCTGCCTCCCAAAAATGATTCTGGGTACGGCCTACATAGCCTACACCCATACGGTCATCTGTCGAGCGTACATCAAATTTCAGTATTGACAGTTTGCTCATTTTGCTAACGTCACACGTTACAGACTTCCATAGACTTATGCTGGCTCCATACGTTGGCTTCAGTGTCAGTCCCAACGCCACACGCCCAACGTGTGGATCTAGAAAATAGCATTGGCGCCAACGTTGACGAGCGTTATTCTCGATCCACGTTGGCCGAATGGCTTTGGGACCGACACTGAAGCCAACGTGTGGAGCCAGTGTTAGAATATAGATACTAGTACCTATATCTTAAGCCTACTTAATATTGACTTAATTTATTTGGTGTCCAGATGTTGTGTTGTTTAAGTAGAACCTAACTTTAAATAAGTCAAAAAATTCTATCTATTTAAGTGTAACTACGTAGGTATATTGCAAGTATAAACATAATTTACCTCATTTTCATTTATTTTCAACTCAATCGCCTTTAAGCACACATTTTACCTTCAAATCGGTATAAATTCATATTACAATAACAACAGTGAATGGTCGAGAGGACATTATCTAATGGTTGTGCAAGACCTGTCAATATGTATGTCACAGTGCGTCTGCGCAGAGTGATCGTCAAACAAACATTATGTCTTGTTTTATTTTTTAATCAGGTCCATTTCTTTATGTAATTTCTTGTTTAGTATTCTGTCACTAGTTACGGTCAGTGAACTCATATATTACATGGTTTTATATAAGAATTAAGGCTTCAATGATTTCCTTCTAAAAGTTATTCTTTCACGTAGTTTTCTGCTTTGATACTGATACACTGACGAAGGGACTAAGGGGTTCAAACCCTGACATGTATCTCAGCGCGGTCGAGGCCTTCTTCCCTCCCCCCTACCTCCTCCCTCCGGCCAAAGAAAACTCAAAATTCCCATAGATATGAAGTTTGTCTTAAATTTCACTTAAATTTCCATAAGAAAACAAGGGTTCTTAATCAACATTGTATTTTTTATTGCTATATAAAATTAACTTACAATTAGAGGGTTTCGTAAGGAATAGAATTTGGACAAAGGGAAGAATGGATTGAGACTGGTTCGTCAAATAACATAATAGAGATCATTGTTCAAAGCCTTTAGGCGGGTCAACTAGTGTATAATAGGACGAAATCTAGGGGCGATATGAGGTGAACAGAAAGATTTTACTTATTTAATGTCGTTAAGAACCGACAACCGTTGGGGTAAACGAGTTCTTGAGTGGAGACCGCGTCTCGGCAAACGTAGTGTAAGACGCCCTCAGGTTAGGTGGAGTGATGATTTGACGGCTGGCAGGAGCTGGATGCGAGCTGTCGAGGATAGAACAAAGTGGCGTGTAATTGGAAAGGCCTATGTCCAGCCGTGGACTGCGATAGGCTGATGATGATGATGATGAATGTTGTTAATAAAAAATTAGGTCAGACTGGTAGGAAATCATTTTCTGAATACTCTGCTTTCACTTCAAAAATTAAACGATTCCTTTATGAAAGCTTAGCTTTTGCTTGAAACCAAAACAAGTTCTATGCAAAACGAAGAAGATTGAATCATCTAGTAGTAGGTATATCGTGTGTAGCAGACATGTATCAGACCGCACGTTACTTTCGTGTTGCTCACGCGCAGGTTGAACGCCGACCACCGGACGTCAACTAAACAATTAACTTATTACCAATTCAATGAAGGGAAACACAGAACCAGAGCGGCGCACGCGATTCGCATCATAACATTAGAGTACACCATCACAAAACAACGAAAATACAGAAGGTTGACTTCATATATTTGCCTCGAGCAACGCATAGACAAATCGCATAGACAGTGGAAATTACATGATGACATTTTTCGCATCGACTGTATCAATTCACTTAAAAATTAAATTTGATGTGTAGTATGTATATTTAAGATGTGAACCACTGAGGTTGCTTTATATGTTTTCATTAGTACTTGTTTAATAATATTATTAAAATGAATTAAACAATTTTTATCAGGCACACTCTAAAATCATTAGGGGAGATGGGGGGATTGAGAGTCACTTAAGAAAAAGTCATTGTTATAATCAAAAATAATCAGTCTTTTAATTCGTAATTTTTTTCTTAGCTATAGGAACTAATCAGGTATCTAACATTATAAGTATTTTTTGGCTATAATTAATAATCACAGAATAAAAAATAAAATTCAAAAAAGTAATTTTGACTCTTATTACCCACATGTGGGGGAAATGAGAGTCAGTCTATGGGGTAATTAGAGTCAAAATTACACAACGTATTATATAGATAAAATATCAAATTAAATGCAAAAATCACAGCGATAACAGCTTGGGTCATCACAACCTGTACAGGCCTCGTGAGCCCATCCACCACAAATGCGGCAACGGTACCAGACTTCTCTCGGTTTTCCCTCTTCGAGACAGATTGCGCATATGGACTGATCTCCTCGTTCATTCCGGGTGTTGTTTCGCCTCTGCATTAAAATTATGTGGCAGTTTTTAATTTTCAGCACATTGAAATGCAATTTTCCTTAGTTGGTTTGTAGTTAAACCGTGAAACACATTGCTTAATTGCAATATCCGTTCAGTTAGTATATTTTCCTGCTCTGTATTAAAAATGGCATTCTTCCCTAATTTTGGAGGGTCGAAATTTTCTTTCTTCAGTCTTCTCTGTAGCGTGCTAAAAGGAATACCAGTTTCCTCAGCGACTTTTCGTATCGTTGCACCTTGTCTGACGCGCAAAGCTGCTGCTTGTAGATCGGATGCGGTCCAAGTGGCCTTTACCGTTTTTCTATTATAGTGTCGAGGCATCTGAAAAATAAAAGAATAAATTTATTAACATCGAGTCATATTAAAATTGATAGGGGTAATGGGAGTCAACTGACTATCATTACCCCAGTGACAGTTTTTTTGTTCAATTTGAAATTTATGTCAAAAACACAAAACAATCATCATAATTTACAATCACAGCATAAAATTGAATTAATAAACTATACTATACAATAATTACAAACACATATATATTAAATATAGATACTTACTTTTACGATTGAAAATCCGAGAATTTAAGAACGTAGCCCCTCCTTTTCTACGTGCTTCGCTCGCGACGGCGCGAGGGCGACTGGCGAGCCAGTGTATGTGTCAGCGCGGGAGGGGTACGAAGCTAGACGCTATGAAACAGAGCCGTACTCCCTAACGCACATGGAACAATTTATTTTAAACGGACTCGCATTACCCACTGACTCTCATTCCCCCCGGCTCCCTGTAGTATAATTTTATGATTTTGAAAGAATGACTCATGCATGATTTTTTTTCAGCTTCTTCTCATATTTACGCTTGTATCTGCCGAATTTTTTTTTTTTTAAATCTGTCTGATTTGGTTTTATGAAAAACGTATTGGAGTTGGAGTTCACAGACACGGAATCTCGGAACACTTTTTGAACGAAGTGCCTCGAAGTAGTCCGACTACCGTAAACGATGTCTATGGTACGCTTAGCTCAAGCGCGTTTGTATGGAGCGTTCCTTCTGTAATATCGGTGTATTGCGGTACAACGTATTCCCCAGTTTAGTTATTCATAAATGCGCAGATTTATACACTTATTACATGTACAAGGTAATGTCAAGTCAATACAAAACGAAAATGCGAATAGACGCATTAGATTAGTATAACCAAGGTCTTTCTAAACGGTCTAATCGATTCATATATATGTACCTAATTAAGTTGTTCGTACTGATAACATAGATAAGAAGTGATATCCTGGTGATATAAATAATCTAACGGCAAAGACCGTTATGACTGCGTGTTCATAGAACAAAGGATTAGAAATCTGTAGTAAAATATAATTCACTAGCTGTCCCGCGCAACTTCGTATGCGTAATTTCTCCCCGTTTTTGAAACATTTCTCGTCGCTTCTCCGCTCCTATTAGTTGTAGCGCGATGTTTGTTTAAACGCGCTAATCTCAGGAACTACTGGTCCGATTTGAAAAATTATTTTTTTGATGGATAGCCCATTTATCGAGGAAGGCTATAGGCTATATAACATCGCGCTACGACTAATAGGAGCGGAGCAGCGACGAGAAATGTTGCAAAAACGGGGGAAAATTACGCATACGAAGTTGCGCGGGACAGCTGGTGATAATATATCCTGCGTAGTTCACCGCGGGTCGGGAGTAAAATCAGTTAGGAGATCATGCTATACCTTCATGTTGGGTATGAGCAGGTGTGGAGTCCATGTCGCCCTACACAGAGTACAGTAACAAAACAGACTCGGTAACGCGTGAGTGATATCCCTGGTTTTGTATGGTGTCCATTGGCTACGGTCCGACGAGCTGTATGCCTGTTTGTGACTCAAAATCTTTTATTAACAAATTAACGCTTCTAACAATAATAAAACACCAATTCTTTTGTTATGGCGTACCTTTTGTTTTTATTTAAAGCCTTCATAGTACTGTTATTATATGCAAATATTTCGGTATAATTGTCAAGTAGGTATTGCATTGCAACAGACGTAGCTACATATCGACATATAAATGCAGGTATTTACATACCTACATTTGTGATATTTTTCCATATGTATGACATATTATGTTATATTCATGAGACATTTAAAATAAATGTCGGTTAAATCAGTTAATAAATAATTCAATATGATTATGTGTTTATTAGTCACATGGCAACGAATTTTATAATGATCTTTCTGGTTTTAATAGACAATGGAGAATGAAGACATATTAATAATATCTTAATAATAATAATAATATCTTGGGACAACTCACACAACGCTATCTGATCCCAAACTAAGCAAAGCTTGTACTATGGAAACCAGACAACTGATAAACATACTTAAATATTTCTAAATACATACATATTATAGATAAATAACACCCAGACACAGAATAAACCATCGTGGTCGTCACACAAAGTTTTATCCTGGGTGGGGATCGAACCCACGACCTCTTGCGTAGCAGGTTTTTTTTTTTTAAAGACGACTCCAGCAGTATGGTACCCTGTATCGCGGGGGACTTTACAAACATACAAGTCACGGACACAAAGTACACCCAGACTCGGAACAACAATTTGTGGATCACACAAAGTGGTGTCCCGTGTGGGAATCGAACCCACGATCTCTTGCGTAGCAGTCGGACACATACCCACCGCGCCACATAGGCAGTCATTAGGTAGTAATAGGGATGTAAACCACTCCAAATACTGTAGTATTATTATCATCGAAATTACGAATGACATAACACTATTGAGATATTACTATAATTATTAAATTGATGCATAATACCTAGCACCTAAGTAATTGTCATTCAAACCAAAGTAACAAAATGGATATCTTATTAGAAAATGGTTTCATTACTAACCCATTGTAACACAGGTAACTAACATCCTACGCTTCATATTTTTCACAAAAAAATATACAAAAATCGTGTATCTAAAAATATAAAAAAAATTCGTTGATTATTGCAGGTAATTGAAATGGAACACAACATTTTCTGTTCCTATTTGTTACTACAAATAGGAACAGAAAATGTTGTGCAGGAAGTAATATTATAATACTAGCTTTCGCCCGCGGCTCCACCCGCGTGGATGTCGGTTATAGCGATAAAAAAATCTCAATACCAGATTTCATCTAAATCGGTTTAGCTGTTTGAGCGTGAAAGCGTAACAGACAGACAGACAGAGTTACTTTCACATTTATAATATTAATATGGATCGTGGGAACTATTATCTTAATGATGAATCGTTCTATTTATAGGCAAGCGACAATTGGGTAGATGACTACAATACAATAACAACAACTTACTTTACACTAATCAGGAAATGTTCTGAAAAACAATCAAACAACACAACAACAGTTTGTCGTGATCACATTTGACAATTTAACGTGATCATGAGTTTATAAACATCAAAACAAACATTAAACTAAATGATTTGACCATTTTGGCCAATGATGTTTTGAGTTAAAAAGGTTACTAGAACTCAAAAAGCGGCACCTTGAAATCTATACAATTGACTTAGTTTTATATGTCAGTGTCGCATTGCTGACGTCAACAGATGAAAACAGCATTACGTTTTTCTCTTTCTCACTCGTGATAATTAAATCATGCTTTCCTATTTTTACGACTATTTTTATAATAGGCTATTATTGTAATTTATAGGTTATCTATGTGTACAATAGTTTGCCGTTTTTAAAGATCGGATGTTGTTTATGTAACCTTTCTATACCTTTTTACCCGACTGTAAAGAAGGGTTATTACTTAAATCATAATTGATTTTAACTATACCAATGACATCTGTAGGCGTATCGTTTTGACGATTTTTCAAAAAGAAACTGTAAGCCTACTCTGTTTCTTTAAAACGAAATTCATGAATTTTCGTTTCTTTAAATTTCTTAAGTAAACAGCGACTACTGATAACTCTTGAAGTAATTTTTATAGGCATTTAATACTCTATTCTAAATAATTTTTGGTTAAGCACAAGAATTTCGAACTCATGGTCGATTTTTTTTGGAACGAGTATATTTTAATACCTCATTTTTTATCGAAACTTCGTTTTCGTTGAATTAGAGTATGCCTCCAGATTTGACTTATCTTAGTAATCTGCCGTATTCTCCGCGTTTTAAAATTCTTCGTTATTTTTTTAAATCTTTTTCTGATTAACACAAAAAGTTCGGATCTAGCAATAGGTAAACGAATTGATGGAATTTATGTCGTAGGTATCGAAGCGTTCAAACGGAAGGACGTATTTGGATGCGGTTTTTTAGTTTAATCGAGATGGTTTTGGGCTTTGTTTAGCGAAACTTCGTTTAGCCGAAACAGCTAAACAACTTATTGTCTCAAGTTTTTTTATATAATGTTTAATAAACTATTTTTTATCGCATCAGCCAAACTGGGCGGACGAACTTGAAACTAACAACTAGTTAGCCAGTCAGTTTTACAAATGCGAAAGTTTACCAGATGTGGTTTTACAATTACACAAACGTACTTTCCGTAATACGTAATGAACTCGGAAATTGTATCTTTCATAATGAATGATGCACTTTGATACGTAAACAGTTTTTTATATTAAGTTTACATGTCATTAATACTTCTTTGTTTCCGTTGTAGGTGAAAAAATGCTTGTTTACCTTGTTCATTACACAGATAAGTGGCTTCCACGGTAAATAACCTGATGAATAACTGACATACCTGTAGATTAAATTACTCGTACATGCGATTGATTACTGATAGCGAAATTGTGGCAGAAAATGTGTAGCAAAAATTACCTACTTACATGTTTTTTATTTACTATGTAGCGTTTATTATAAGGTAAAAACATGTTATTGTGAAAATTCAGTCATTGTTCTTTTTTTAAACCCTAATAACATAAATATAGTTCAA
The DNA here is from genome assembly GCA_945859575.2 of Herminia tarsipennalis. Taxonomy (NCBI): domain Eukaryota; kingdom Metazoa; phylum Arthropoda; class Insecta; order Lepidoptera; family Erebidae; genus Herminia; species Herminia tarsipennalis. The sequence continues at coordinate 10,855,847 of OX243851.2, forward strand.
AGGAGACTGTTGTAACAATCAACGGATGGCACATTTAAAAAAAATAAAAAATCCATATTTGATCAGCTAATGAAAAATACGAAGAATCATTTGTATGAGTTTGAGTTTTTTTGGGTTTTTAGGTTATTTTAGGTCTCACTGTGTGTCTACGACACCGCCTACCAATTTAATAACTAACGGAAAATTTATTTTTAAAGACGTTTCCCGCAGTTTATACAAGCCCTGTGTCGCGGGGGACTTTACAAACATACAAGTGACGGACACAAAGTACATCCAGACTCGGAACGACAATTTCGGGATCAGACAAAGCGCTGTTCCGTGTGGGAATCGAACCCACGACATCTTGCGTAGCAGTCTGAAAGTCAGTTTAAATCCGAGTAAAAAATGTAGACTTTACTGACTGTTTATGTCAGGAAACCCCCGATGACTCATTTTAACAGCTTAGAGACATAACGTAGCCAAGCCTTCTCGTAGTTAAAGCTGCATCAACACAAACTGTAATAAGTAAGATAAGATTATATGCACATTAACCGGTTTACCCCTTAACGGCGTTTTATGTCGAAACATGTAAGTGCACTGCCCATAAGGAAAATGTGCAAAACTCATACATATTTTAACATCTACGTTTTTGCTGCCAGGTATTTTACCTGGGAATATTAGATTCATTGATAATTCTGTGGCTCTTCGATTTCTATTTTGCTCCCTTTTACAATGTAATATAAACAACAAAAATATTTTTAATGATTATAGCTGGGTTTTCCTCTACGGGTGTAACAGACCCGTAGAGGTAAATCCTATTGCTACGCATAGACTATGATGGTAAATCCTATCGCTACGCATAGACTATGATGGTAAATCCTATCGCTACGCATAGACTATGATGGTAAATCCTATCGCTACGCATAAACTATGATGGTAAATCCTATCGCTACGCATAGACTATGGGTGGTCTTGTATGGCCAATAGTTTAGTGCTATTCTCAAAGGGGGGCGCAATAGTAATGTCATAATATGAATTGGCTTTCATAATGTTAGAAATAAAAAAAAGATGTTCTGTTTTCGTGAAATATTTATTTGGAATTGTACTCAAAATTCATGAAATGAAGTTGAAAAAATGATACTTATCACTGAAATGACCGCTTTGGAGTCAATATTTACTTTTTAATTGAAAGACATGGCGCGGTGAGGTCTATACGTCAATGATTGTACCTATACAATTTGACAACTTTATATAAAATTTTCATATAATAAAGGAGCGTCTAAATGGGCCATTTTTTACGGCAATTTGTTGCAGCACTATTGAAAACTAATTGCTCGGCCAATAATGGCAATATGTCTAAAATTGTATGACGCATGATCCAGTCTTCTAAAAGGGCTACACAACCCGGCAACAATAAAATAGAGAGCGACTGAAACAACAACAAAATAGGCCGGGCAACAATGCGGAAAATCGATCGCTTATAGATCGTCCGGCAACCAACAAATCAATATTGGAGAGTACTACCATGTTGCCGGCCACAACATACCCGCAATAAATTGCCATGAAAAATGGCCCGTTTAGCCGCCCCATAGAAACAGCAATCTTTTTTTTTTATTTCTAACATGTGGTAGCCAATTCAAACAAAGACCTGTTTTATAGGCACAAATTATTTTGGTTGGTCAGGACAAGTTAAAATATAAAAGATTTGAGTTTTTGCTCAAAAACCTCCGAGTGCGCTTAAAAACAAAAAGTAACGTTTTACGGTGAAGTTACCAAGTTTTTAAATCTTAGTATAAATAAGTTTTGAAACTGAATGATGTAAAGATAACATAAAATGTTGTAAAAATATCATTCATTTATCAGCTGGAACGAGAAACAAATTATATTGTGTATGGCTTCTGTTACCCAGATAAACACAAATTTTGTTAAGATAACAAAGATTCATCATTCATTGTATAACACAATGAGATCTTTATGTTATTATAAAATAAATGCTTCAACAGTATCTATATATTACTACGTTAATCAGAAAGTTTGTATTTACGAAAATGGCGTCGATGGAGGAGTATGAACTTTGGCACAGTCAAAGATTATATAAAGAAGAAGTGCAGAAAGCTAATATTTTTTAATAATATGCATATTAGAAATACCTACTTACATTAAAATAAATAAAAATAAACATTACACACCCTATCCCTTGCATGACATTTGGCCGTGTCTTCTTTTTTTTTTCTTTTTTGAATTTATGGCACTCTAGCGTTTTATTGTACTTTAACTGCACCAAGTTCATCCTTAAAGATTTATGTAAATATTTCAACTATTTTTACACGTTAAACGAGGAGCTGTGAAATGTTGACAGCTAAGTTTGCCGCCATTTTCCAAAGCCACACTGCACTGTCAAACAGACAGAATTAACTTGACAGATTTAGTAACGTTTTAAAAAAATAAAGACAACAAAGTTGTTATTTATAAAAAAAAAATAGCTGACCCACGCAACTTCGTGAAAAAACCTGCCTACTAACTATTATGTATACAAAAAAATCATTAAAATCGATAGAGCCGTTTCGGATGAGTTCGACCACAAACAACGTGATACGAGATTTTTATATATAAGAAAGTATAAAAATAATTATCTATGGTGTGGGTAATTTAGATCACTTTACTCTCTACCTTAAGTCATTTATTTATTTACCTAAGCTTGAAGTAAACTCAGTCAATCAAATCAGTTCAATGTCCGCACCACAACATAGTAAAATGTAAGGTTGGCGCACTGTTACGAGCTCAATATGCAAATGAAGTATCAGCGGTTCGTACTAGCATATGCTAATGTATTACACGTCATGCATGCATGTGGTGCATTTGAACTATATTGCAGCAATAAATATCTTTCTCAAAGTTTGCGTAGGTATTTAAATGCAGAAGCCAGGCATTTTCATGACTAAAATTATGTCATAGAGATATTCTTTATGGTCCATTCCATTACAAGTGAATATTTCGCAATGTACTTTTTTAATATAATTAAAATAAATAAGACTTATTACAAAAAAGAAAAAAATATATATAGTTACCAATCTATACTTACATTATAAAGCTGAAGAGTTTGTTTGTTGCTTTGTTCTTTTACTTCGTACATTGTAAATTCTTATACTGTTGGATAGCTCATTTATCGAGGAAGGCTTATAGGCTTTATAACATCACGCTGCGACCGATTGGAGCGGAGCAGGAATGAAAAATGTTGCAAAAATGGGGAAAAATGACGCAGACGAAGTTGCGCGGGTCAGCAAGAGTTTTATAAAACTTGATACGTAGATAGATGTACTTTTATTATCTAGTAAGCAGGTAGATATTTTCCTTTTTTTCCTAAGTACTCGGGCAATGGGCATTTTCAACTTCTAGTGTTCGCCATACATTTGGTCAGTAACACGACGACGAATGACCCACACTTGGCCGGTATTGGGTCATATTGCTCCCCCCCCCCCACCAGAACATGAGCCTGAATCGCGCATGATTGTAGAAGTTTAAAAATAACAATTAAATGTACCGTACCACAGAATAACGATAGAACTAATGCTCTAATTACTTACAGCAATAGCCAATACCACTACAACTATTCCAATGACTCATGGATCAGCAATCGCACACTACATTAGCTTCTGTTGCCCGAACACCCAGCACAACTAGATTATAATGAACATTCGCAATCTTGCAACACATATCTGGCCATATTACGAAGAATCATTTCAATTATTTAACGCAGTCCATTTCCGACAGCACCTAATTTGGAATACAGCACGAACGACTCGCAGCAAGTAAGCGATATTTCCCGCTGTTAATAAAAAAACGTCGTATTTGCAAATACGACTGTAACCATATAGGTCGTATAGGCCGCGTTGTATTTTGGTGAGCTTTAAACGGCGAAATGCGACCGGTTTTGGACGAAGTTTGGCCACATTGCTCTGTGATTGTGTAATTTATGGTATACCAAAAGGGCCAATTAGTTTTTTCGGTTCTCGGTTATGCGAATGTGAACATCCAAACGTGATTCGATGTAGGTAGAAATGGATTTATCGGTTCGTGACTCTTGTGCTAAGTATGCTGACTCGTGTCGGTGATGCCAACACTCGGAAAGGGAGCTCAATTTGTTGGAAAATGTGCTAGATTAATGTTTGTTTTGAATCTCCCAATGTACAATGTATCACTATACCTAGGTACATACACTCCATTTAATTAAACGCAAGAACGGTTTTAAAACGAACAAAATCGCACATGTAGCCTCCCTTTTAAAGAGATTTTAAGAGTTGAGCGTTTGTTGAAATCATTGCCATATCATCATTATTTTAATCAATCTACTGATATGAGATTCATTGAAAAGTACACCTAAAAAAGATACTTAACAGAAGAACTTTTTCATATGAGACCCATTAAAGTAAACATTCTAAATTAGGGACCAGGAATTATTAAACTCGAGGTCTCACAAACTAAAATACATCATTTTTATTAGCAAAAACGCTTAGTTGGTAACTCTATGTCGCCTACATTCGACACGCAAAGGTGCCAAGTGCCAAGAGACAGGTTCACCTGCCAGTCTGAATCACCATACTGTTTATAATGTCCGTCACGTGTTTATTTTAGACAATATATATGTCGTGACGTGGATTATTGGGACGTTTAACGGCACTGCACTTTCTTGTTGTCACGGATATATATATATAGAAGATACGTACTATACCTATGAGTCTATAGGTTACAAAATTAGCTAATGCATTGAATATCAGTAGAGTAATTAATTACATAAAGAGCTATGTATTGCGTATTATAATCAACTAAATTAGTTATTTATTAATAACTAGCTGCCGAACCTTGAGTTATTACACTATTGCATTTTTTTACAAATAAAATATAGCCTATGTTACTCCTCGATAATGTAGCTTTCTAATGGTGAAAGAATTTTTAAAATTGGTCCAGTACATTTTAAGTTAATTCGTTACAAACAAAAATACAAATCTTTCCTCTTTATAATATTAGTGTAGAAGTGTAGATATGGTGCAGAACGAATTATCGTATACCATAGATATAGAACAAATAAGTATGTTTCGACTTTGTTTTTAATTCTGTTTTCAAAATAGAATAGAAGTAATTGGCAAGAAATGCCTATAAAAATACTATAACATTCGGCCTGCGTAATCATAATTTGTTAAAGGATAGAAAAGAGTTGAGGTCCAGTAACTAATTCCCCCCCCCCCTCTTCCCAAACATGATTCTGGATCCAAGCCTGAAGCTAATAAATAAGATTTGCAACTGAAAGGAGCAGTTTAAATAGTAAATAACTTCCCTGTCTACTAAATTAAGATTAACGTTTTGCAACCAAGCTCTATTTTGACGCGAGAGTAATTATAATTGACAAGATAACTCCAGCTGCCAACTACGAACTAATATTACTCTGAAACCGCAAATTTTCTTCTTCATCTTTTCATTCGTTACGCTAATAAACGCCATTACTTCCACCCGCTGTGCAAACTAATATTAAAACTCGTATTTTTATCGATAGCAGAAAGAAGATAATAAAGGAATAAAAAACCGGGCAAGTGCATGTCGGGCTACTCACAATGTAGGGTTCCGTAGCTACCCAGCACAATGTTGTATAAGAAGTGGGTTTTCTGTTGTTTTTGTCTCATACTACTAACAACGTTATATACATAATTATGTCATTTTTTGTTACTCACTTGGTCTGCTGTTGCTCGTAAGTTTGTGAAGCCTACTTAGCTGTGATAGTTTTCCTTTAAATTTCATTATATAATTTTTAATTTCATCTATACTAATATTATAAAGCGGAAGAGTTTGTTTGTTTGTTTGTTTAAACGCGCTAATCTCAGGATCTACTGGTCCGATTAAAAAAAAATCTTTTTTTGTTGGATAGCCCATTTATCGAGGAAGGCTATAGCCGCTATAGGCTATATAACATCGCGCTACGACTAATAGGAGCGGAGAAGCGACGAGAAATGTTTCAAAAACGGGGAAAAATTACGCATACGAAGTTGCGCGGGACAGCTAGTTATATATATAATCCTTGATTTTTTTCACATCTTCTAAAACAAAACAATAATTTACTAACACTTGAGTTCACTTGACTCCCTAAAGACCGCAGAAAACCGAGAGGATGATGGCCATGTATATACATATTGTACGTATGTTTTCTGTGCAAAACGGGAAGGAGTTGGGTGTGCTTTATAAAAGCCAGTGAGTTAACTGACCTATTAAAAATTTCGAGTATTTTCAATTTACAACTCTAGCGAGACAGATTAGAAAAGGAGTACACAATAACGAAAAAAAACCTTTAATATAACAAGCATTGAAAAATTTCTATAGCTTGAATTTGAATCGATCAACGACATCTCTTGTCTAAATAAAACAACACGTGTTGTGTTCTTGTTTTCTTTTTCGTATTACTAAAGTTCACCAGAGGCATTTTAATTCAAAGTATTTGTTAAGCGCTACCTTATTGTTTTTTTTTTATCACTTTTGGTTACTAGTTTGAAAAGCTGAGGCGGGGGACACAATTTATGCAAATTTCGGAACGATTATTTCCAAAAATATTCTAATATTCAAAAAAGTTTACCAGAAACTTTAAAATGTTTTTAAAAGACCTGACGAATGATGTGTCACACGTTGATATTAGCTTAAAAAAAATCTGCTTCTGTTATATGTATGGAGTGCCCCCCCCCCCCCTCCTAAAATATTTATTTTTATAAATTAGCTATCAAATAAAGTAGCGGCTATTACAAGACACCTTATGACTAAATTTATTTAATATTCTTTGAAAAAATTACTGTGACACACGGATGGACAGACAGACTAACAAACGGACATGACGAAACTTTAAGGCTTCCGTTTTGACTACGGAACCCTAAAAAGCGTGTAAAAAGTAGCGGGTAAAAACTCATTCATAATTTTACGCCTTACTTATAATTTTACGTCAGTACTTACCTCCCTAAGAATGCAACATGGGAAAAAACACGGTAGTAACTGACCCGCGTACCTTCGTTTGCGTCAATTTTACCCGTTTTTGTAACATTTTTCATTTTATTAAAATATATATATTACGGGTCTTAATCGTGAATAATTTAAGGTAAAATACCTTGTTTATGGCCCGACGTTTCGACCGTTTCGACGTTTCGACAGTCTTCCCGTGACCACGGCCGTTGCAATACGGTCGAAACGTCGGGCCATAAACAAGGTATTTTACCTTAAATTATTCACGCGATTAAGACCCGTAATATATATATATTTTAATAATGTGTACAAATCGCGAAAGTTTATCAACATTCATTTTTCATTTGTTTCGCTCCTATTGGTCATAGCGTGATGTTATTAGCCTATAGCCTTCCTCGATAAATGGGCTATCGAGCACTAAAACAATTTTTCAATTCGTACCAGTAGTTCTTGAAATTATCGCGTTGAAACAAACAAACAAACTCTTCAGCTTTATAACATTAGTATAGAGATACGTCCTTTTATTTAATAGACCATCAAAGTATGTATCGCAAAAACAAAACCGTAGATAATTAAATTATTTTTCCCATGACAATTAAATATTCTTGCTTATTATATTTAAGTGTTGATAAACTGTTAAGTGTACATACCGTTCATTATTTCCCTGTACATTTTATGCATGGTTGCTTCTTAACAAAAGGGCGTATGCGACAAAACATAACTTTCGTATTAATTATGCATTGTGCGTGTGAGAGGGCGATAGTCTTGAGAGATACGCCTGGAAGTCGGAAGGAAGAATGTCCATAGGTTCGCTATTATTTTTTTTAATAGCTGCATTGCGTAAAATTAATGAAGTACTTATGTAAATATGACCTTTTTCGTCGTATACCTGCTGCAAGAACTTGATTTAAAATAGAACCTCCTCCTTTTTTAAATCAATTAAAACGTCAAGTCGAGAGAACAGTGAGTTACTCTCGATCGGACTGGAATTCTCGGACCTCTGTATTCCCAAAGTTTTCCGAAATTTGGTATTAGCGAGCGATATCTATGTGTGCAATTGCCCCCTTATTTTAATATTTATAAAATGCTATTCAAACGAGTAACAGCATTTTACCTAGCGATATTTATTAATTTATTTATTTAACACTTCCTGCAAATACATGGGCTATCCAAAAGTAAAAGAATGTTTCAATTCGGACCATTAATTCCTGAGATTATCGCGTTCAAACAAACAAACTCTTCAGCTTTTAATATTAATATAGATAAATGCACCTATGCAGAAAAAGTTCTTACGAATTCCGTATGATCACGGGTTCGGGTCCCGCCCGAGCGAGTAAAACCTCCGACTCCGACTTCGAAAAAATCACCTCCGTAACATCCCTAATTATTAATATTATGAATAAGAAGCTCGGTATTTTCTGCTTCTTAGTAAAAAATGACACTACCATTCATACAACTGTAATATTACGAACTCTAAATAAACAGCAACATAACATAACAACAACTGTTGCTTTACAATCACTGTTTAATTAAAGATAGGTACCTACCTATAATTACGTAGGTACTTATAAATGATTAAGAATCCATTGTCTGTTTGTAGACACGCCAGAAACAAGTCTGTAGTATGTGTAGGTACACATATTTACTAAAAGTAACTGTTTTTCTGTCTGTTACATTGTCATATCGGAATCTGGTCTCTATCACAATAAGCGATGCGACGTCAACCATCAGGCGAGGATGTATAACTTTGTTCAGGGGTGGGCAATATGTGATCCAACCTACCAAGTGTGAGTCACTCACAAGCAGGGGGAGGGGGGGTTCAATTGCCTCAAAACACACCGCTACAGTGACAAATTTCTCAAAGTTCGCCAAAAAAAAGGTCGTTCAATCGAGTCTGAGGGGAGGCAATGACCCGGATCCAAGGGGGGGGGGGGATTCCAAGGTATAGTAGGAATGTAGAGTAATGCCGTCTTCCTCACCTACCGATTTTTTCTGTAAGCAACGCAAGGGAAAAAAATATTTCGTCCTAAACGTGAATGTAGGTATATCAACGTATTTTAAATGTGCCATCCCTTTCAAAAAAGTAAAAGTAAATATTGACTGCAAAACGTGAAAAAGAGACAAAACTCGTGCGCCCTTTGACAGGTATTGTACACAAAGTAGCGTTGTCTCTTTCTAGAGAGTGGTCAATTTTGTAAGGTTATAGCGCAGTTAAGGTCTCTACGTCAATGTGTTTTACAAATCCACGGATAAAACACAAACATTTCCTTTTTTTAAAAATCATGATCTCAAACTTTAATATTAGCAACGAAATACCAAGTTCATGATATTGACGCTTCCTTAAGATCGGTTCTCAAGTAGGTAGCTTACTCATAAAAATATTATATCATCGGAGTATTACAAAAACCCATCTTGAATCAAGCTTGATGTTCTTGAGTTATTAAAGTTCAACGAAATAATTAACATTTTTTGTTGCTTTATGATTCGCATTAAAAATGGATTTTGAGAATTCTGTTTCATAATTGCTTTTGTTCATTATGCGTCTATGTGAATTTTGTAATTACCTTCTACAATATCAGGAGATAAATGTTCATGGATGTAATTTGTAAAAAAATACATAACAAGTACACACGTCGCCAGCTAAGCCTGCGTTTCTTAAACGGCTATTACACTACCCTGAATCAGGGCTCAAAATCGAGGTGGCCTTGAAAATTTGTTAGAGAATTAGGACCCTAACTCTTATTACACTTCTCTTTTTAAGGATTTAGGGTCCCTGATTTAGTGTAGTGCAATAAGCGCATTAATTTGACGCGTTAGATGCGCACTACTCGAATTTAGGTATAGGAGGGGACGAAGGAGACGGGTGGGGATCGACGTCCCTGCTAAATTCGAATACAACTTCACGAACGTAAACTTACGAGGCGCGAATTGTAGTATATTCGTTGATACGTCAGTAGGTACCATTAGTAAATATTGTACCTAATTATTTAATTCTGCACACATCTGGGGGCAAGACAAAGTCATATTCGAATAGCGATGTCGTTAATGGAAAAGTAGGTACAAAATGTATGGATTTGAAATATGTCACGTGGTCAATCTAAGTCGATGCGTAGATAAGCTGCACTATTGACAGTATCTTCGCTATTTTTTCCATTCAATTGATCACTAATCTTGCGAACGGTGAGACCATGGAAAAAATGAAATAAAATGGCGGATATTATTTTTTAAGAATTTGACGTTTGCGGTGTCGGAATCGACATCTTGTAGGCCTTAGCCTATGGTTATATAATGTCTAGATAGAGCATTCTTTTAATACGCCTATAAAAAACAAAGCATCTTTGACGTTTGACACTCGTGGATGAGAACAACTATGGCTAAAACATCTGATGGCGGCTTTTTACCTGTAAAAAAGTACGTCCACTTGACCATACTTTTTGACAGTTCTTTGCTTCAATTTTAGATGCCGGATTAGGAAACTAGACATTATATAAACAAAGGCCTTAGCGAATTCGCCACGGAACGAATGTATGTGTAAGCCCCTTGGTCGCTATTTCTTTTCTTTGAATTTTAGTCTTAATCGTTGGCCTTTATTACCTTTATCTAAGAGAGTACTTAAGCACTTACATAAATCCAAGCTGTACGACCAGTATGATAATAATAATTAAAAAGTTTTTACATAAAAATAAAACACCAAAAGCTCGGACTAGAGGAAAAACTTAAATAACACGATTAATGAAAAATATTACCAACTTAATGTTTAATTTAGTCTCGAAAAGGTATGCACAGAAAATATAAGCATTAACGTCCAAGAGAAACCGTGAGCCTGCTGATCCGTGGTGAAACTCCAAGCCAAGGTTGCCTGGAGTCGTGACGACACACTTTAATTATGAGCCAAGTGCTAAATCCAGTAAGAAATAAAACAAAAAGCTTTCTACGACAGTCACGGTAACTAACAACTCTTGCATTTGTTTAAAGGTCATGGACTGGCAATAAGATATTGAACCTAGAAATAAATAATCCGTATTTAGTTTTTCGCCGAACCGAACGTGTAGTTCTGAAAAAATCTTTCAATGTAAGAGTTTAGTGAATGACACCTGTCCCACCAACGACGATGAGCGAGAAGCGAGTAGCGATTTATCGCTCAAGAAACGTACAACCGGGTCCATAATCACTTTGTTTTTTTTTTCGTATTCGCGCGCAGGGCGCGGTGCGCTCAAACATGTTCGCGCGCTTGCGCGATGCATTTCTAACCGCAGCTGTATATGTATACCATTATGACAAGATTTTGACAGTTAAAAGCGCGGGCTTGACGCGAAAACGAAAAAAAAGATAGTGAATAAGGACCCAGATGTATTTTGTAGATCCCGTCCGTGTGAACAAAAGAGATGCAGTATAGAGCGAGTACTCTCCGGCAGTGTGAACACTCAGCGGTCAACTATTAATATCTGTATCTCTTTTGTTTACACGGGATCTACATAAGTATGTACGTGTCTTGAGCGATAAAATCGCTACTCGCTACTCTTTTTCTCGCCGTTGGTCGCACAGGTGTCTAAAGCCATAGGCATAGGCACCCTCCATAAGTACCTACTAATAAAGAGATAAGTACGAATTGACACTATTTTATATTCAGATATCTTATTAATTACTTAGTAGAATTTATAACTTAAATGTTCATAACTTTGATTATACAATGTCTAGATGGAGCATTCTCTCAATAAGCCTATAAAAAAATTAAGCATTCCCTCTTTGACGTTTGACACTCGTTGATGAGAACAACTATGGCTAAAACATCGGATGGCGGCTTTTTACCTGTCAAAAAGTACGTCCACTTGATCGTACTTTTTGACAGTTCTTTCCTTCAATTTTTGATGCCGGATTAGAAATCTAGACATTATATAATCAAAGGTTCATACCTACATTAATGAAACACAGGTTTTCAGAGATATAAAAAATATTGTTGCCGGCTTTCTTTAACCTCCTCGATCCCCATGTCCCGTATAGGGGACAATTTCCGCAGTGTCGCCCAAACGCGGCAGTTAGCGTAAATTGCATAGAAACAGTTGCAAAAAGGTTAAAATAGATGGCGCTATCCTACGAATTTAACTTTCGGCGTGTTCTCGGCCGGGAAGTGTTTGATTTGACAGTTTGAAGTTGCTGGCGTACTGATAACGTAAAACATGGCTACCAAAGGTAAGATTTCAATTGTTTTTGATGAAATTAATGCGTTTTTTGTTTGGAATCGATTTGTATTGTATTGATAAGGTAACCTGAAGTACAGTAGACAATTTTTTCTTGTATTTCAAGGAATGGTTTTACCATACTGATCCTTCGTTTGTGATTGTCTCCTACAGGGGACACTCGGTTTTAGGCTTGATATTTTTATATGATAAATTTCTTGTCTGTCTCGTGTCTTTATGCCATTCATTTTATTTCACAGGTTTATCTTCTCGTGAGATAGAGTCAGTTTTGGAGTTCGACGATAATAATTAAATTCTCGATGGTTTTTCTGACGATGACGACCCTGCTAGTGCCCCTGCTCGCCAATCAACCCAGCAAGAAGTTGATGAAAATAGCTCCAGTGAATACTCAAGCGATGATGAAGTACCACTCTCCACTTTAGCTGCTTCGCAGCCTTCAGGGAATCGTCGGGTTTATTGGAAACACCAAGATAACTTTGCGCCGCCTGCCTTTGAAGTGAATTGTCAATCTCTAGCAGCCCCTAGGGTAAGGTTATTGCAAACTCCATTTGAATATTTCACAAAATATATTCCAGAGGAAATATTCGAAATATTTAGCTCCTTTTCCAACCAAACTTATTTGTTAAAGACAGGCAAGAACCTCGATACCACAAGAGACGAAATGAAAACGTTTTTTGGTTTATGTATCGCCATGAGCTATTTGGGACTGCCAAGAATTAAAATGTACTGGGCAAATAAAACTAGGATCCCAATGATAGCTGACCAAATGACTAGAGATCGTTTTTTCCGAATAAGAACTAATCTAAAACTAGTCAACGATCTCGAAATTGACTCAGTATCCAGACAAAATAAGTTCTGAAAAGTGCAACCCCTAATTGAAACGGTTAGAAAAGCTTGTCTAGAAAACCCCAGACCACAGGATGTAAGCATTGACGAACAGATGATACCATTTTGGGGCCAAGTTTCGATGCGTCAGTTTGTCAGGGGAAAACCGAACCCGTGTGGTTTGAAAAATTTCGTGTGTACAAGTCCTGATGGTGTACCTCTAGATTTTTTTTTGTACGAAGGCAAAGGCGATACAATTCTACCAACCAACGAAGCCGAAAGCCTTGATATTGGAGGCAAAGTAATTTTGAGACTGGCCAGTAACTTACCTGAAGGATCCAAGATATACATGGACAGATATTTTACCTCAGTTGATCTATTGGACAAACTACGTACAGAGAAAAAGATGCAAGGTACAGGCACATTGAGAAAGTCAAAAATACCCAAAACATGCAATTTCAAAACTGACAAACAGTTGAGAGATCAAGGGCGCGGTTCTTCCGATCAATTAGTTAGAAATGATGGCCAAGTTGCTTGCCTGAAGTGGTTTGACAACAAACCTGTAGTAATGGCATCTTCCGTTGATTCCAAGCAACCTGAGAACAAGTGCAGGCGTTTTGGTGCAAAAAAACAAAGCAGTACATTGAAATTGACCGACCCTTTGCTATAAAGCAGTACAATGAAAAGATGGGAGGTGTGGACATGCTTGACAGAGTCATTAGCTTCTATAGAATGAGTGCACGCTCGAAAAAATGGACTGTGCGTCTAATTTTTCATCTTTTTGATTTTGCGGCTGCTGCATCTTGGTTAGTGTACAGAAAAGAAGCCCAGTCATTGGAAACCCCTTCAAAAGACATTTTAGATTATCTAGAGTTCAAGACAGAGATATCTAACTCAATGATATATTTTACTCCAGCCAGAGAACAAATACGCTTGTATGAAGAAGTTGCTGATTCTGAAGAGCCATCAGAAGAACCTGTCAGTCGCAAAAGGAAATTTGTACCGCAACCTCCTTTGCAGTTGAGGACTGCTATGGCTGGACATTTGCCAATGATTGATGATGGGTCTGGCGACCACAGATGTCGCTTGCCAGGATGTAAAAGCAAAAAAGCAAGGGTTTATTGCTCTACTTGTAATATGCATTTATGTTTAGTCGTTGGGCGAAATTGTTATAAGCAGTATCATGAAAAACATTGATTGTCATATTAATAAACAGTTCCTATTTTTCAGTCTAAATTTACTTCTTTTTCATAACACCCAAACCTAAAGTCCCCTATAGGGGACACCCAATAAAATAGACCCATAAATAAAATAAAATAAAAAAATACATTTTTTTACTTAGTAAGAAGTATCTAAGTATACATATAAAAATTCATTTAAATATCTTTTAAAATAACGCTTCGGGACTGAGGAGGTTAAGTTACATTTTGCATAACTGCCTTTAGATGCTTATGGTTTATTTCATGTCTAGTTAATATCTTTGCCTATACGAGTATCTACTGTATTTAAAACAAACTTATTAAAGTACTTATGTAGCTAAATAAACAATTGATTTTCATACTGCATCTTATGTTTTATTCCAATATTATTTATTTAAATAAACAAATGATGAAGAATCCTCATAAATGATAAGTTAACGCATCACTGCATTTTAATCAATAATTCATAGAACTTATCTACATAATCTGTATTTTTATACAGATAATGTAGATGAGTTCTATGGAAAATCCTTTATTTTAAAGGATTTTCCATGGCACTAACAGGATAAGTTAGTTCCCTACTAAATTATTAACTACATGATATAAGTACCAACGTCTTTAAATAAAACAACGAAACTATAACTTGATAAATTTACTTTCATTTCCTATAGGTATTTTATCTATTGTGTACTGAACAATAGTAAAATTAATGATTCGCTTGCGCGCGCGCGCATATTTCTGGTTTTTAAATAGGTACTTACTCGGAACAAACTTGTTTTTATGTCCGGAAAATCTTTGTTGTTTACGACATGTACATAACATTAATATTCGTTAATATAAGTCATATAAAACGTGCAGACAATAAATGTATTGGACTATATACAATGTGTTCATTTGCAGGTTGACCCGCCGACATTATATTTTGATGGCTTATGTAAATTTGTCGCAATAAATCATTGAAAGATTGTTATATTCTCAGTCCTTTAGTAACACTAGATGAATTCTAATTATTAGTGACAGTATGCCAAAGGTATAATGCCAAAGTAACTTTGTTTATTTCTTTGTTTGTTACCGTTTTGCTTTTATTTAAACGAAACGGACCTTAATCACATATTTAAAATTGGGAAGGATAAAGAACCTGGGTCCACGTTCAAGTTTTTTTTTTCGTTTTCGCGGCAAGCCCGCCCGAACTGGCGCATGCGCGGTGCGCACAAAGATGTCCGCCGCGCATGGGCGTTGATGCATTTCTAAGCGCAGCTCTCTATTTACCATTATGACAAGATTTTGACAGTTCGCGCGGGCTTGCAGCAGAAACGGATATAAGAATGGAACCCACTCCTATCACAGTTGTTAACAGGATTGCTAGTAATGAATGTAGGAACACATTGCTAGTTATCTTTATAAAAAAAATCGACGTGAGCAGAGCCGCTGTTAAAGGTTAGTTTCAAATAAATGGACACTAGAAACAACGAACAATAAGGAGTTGAAGAACGAATTATTAAAAACAATTTCTGCACCAGGGTATCTATCTTAGCGCAAAAATTCTTAACGAGGGACTTTGCAGTATTTGCAATCTTTTCCAGATTTGAAAACAATGAACCAAACTTACGCACTTTCAAAAAGTATCAGTGAAGTTTACGAAATCGCAGCGTAGTATACTTATCTCTCCAGTTAGGTATTATAAGGTGTATAACCTGCTATAAACCTACGCAAAAATAAACAATAGCGAGGATTTCTTATCAGTATAAGGAAAATGATTATTTCAAGTGGGAACTACCTGATTTGATACTCAGACAATGTAACCAAGTGACACATTGACATTAATTCCTACATTCTGAAGATAAAAATAGAAAGCTTTCGTTATTTTTTTTATTCAATCACGCCTGAAGGGACAGACAGAGAGAAGCGACTATTTTATTTATACTATGTTAAGAAGATCAGTAGTACCTGTTTATGACTAAGTACATTTTGTAGTAAAATTACCCACAATTATAAATCCAAGCCCTCCGTAATATTACTTAACCGCAAGGGTCGGTCGACCTACGCAGTCACCAATGAGTTGCGTCAGGAATCAATCATCAATCCAACTGTCACTATGACTGTGACATCAAAAATCAGAAATGCGTCATTCAAACGTAGTAGAATGGTAGTAAATCTACATAATATTACCTAACACAATTTCAATGGTATGACTAAACAGAGAAAACGTAAAACGAGATCAAACTTAATGACTCATCCTTATAAAAAGTTGTAGATACTTGTTTTGTTTTTGAATGCGATGGCTATGGCAGTTATTTTTAGGCCATCGCGTTCCTTTTTTGAAATACAGTCTGGTCAGTCTTTGACTGGTACTCCTGGACCTAGATTCTCCATGATTTTTTCCTTGGATCTACGATGTGAAGTCGTATTAAATTTGAGGACAAGTTATTGTACAACAGAGCAGGTACAATTATACAATTCGAACTTGAACTTGACTTGTCGCATCATGCTTATTAGTTATAGAAGGTAATTTCCAATGACCAGTAAGTATCTGTCAGGCAACCTTGTTTAGCTCCATTTTTTCTTTATCGATTAAGTGTCACATGCTATTATCAACTTTACAAGTTGTACTACTACTATTTTCATCATTAAACTCGGAGCTGGGAAAGGACGACAGCTCAGTTCGTCACAATTTCACTACTCCACTGATACCTCTTTTATTTTTACTTATTTATTCTCAAAAGTCCCGCCATCCTAATGTTTTGAATGCCAAGAACGATTCGTCATAAACAATCCTTGACATTCAAAGCAGGAAAACGATTCGTAACGTCATTTTTGTAGAACTTTATAACTAATCGATAAAGTTCTACGCAAAAGGAACTCTAACACCTAATATGAAGCGAGCAATGCGGAATCTCATTATAGAGGCAAATTCGTGCTGGTTCTTTGTGCAAATCCGCCGAAAACTAAAGTAATTATGCATGAACAAGTTTAGAATACTTTATACGTCTGCTTACATAAATAAACATGATAGAGGCGTTGTTATTTATCTGTAGTGTGTCGTCTAATATCGTGTACATTAGTGTTTATTGTAATTTATGTTTGGCCTTAGAAAGTATTAAGATAATTTGTGCTATAAACTATAAAATCCGTGTAATTGTTTCTTCAGACTACTATTGGTTTCTATTTGTTAAAACGATTTTTTATAAAATTCAGTTACTGAGTAGACTATTTTGTAATTTAAGGACCGATTTTAACGTATCAAGAACATGTGCGGATAAAAGGAGGGCAAGAAGAGTAATTGCCCCCCCCCCCCAGACTCGACTGAAAAACCTTTTTTTTCTGACACTGAGCAGTGATTTGACAGGCAATTTTGCCCGGAGGCGGTAGCTGGTGTCCCCCCCCGTCATGCGAGCGACTTAAATATAGCCTGTTGGATCACACTTTGCGCTTGATCCTGAAGCGTGATAGAGAAATGAGAATGAAAGAGATGAAAGAGTTACGGCACAAAGACCAGGAGGCTTAGACAAATACCACACGATACTTTTTCCGCACACGCTAACGCGGGAAAATGTATGCATTTGACATATAGTTGACAATACGTCACGTGACTGCTGCTGGATTGAAGAACCAAAAACAACAGTAGCGTGTGCCAAAAAAGAAGCGTGTGGCATTTGTCTAAGCCCCCAGGAGCCCGGAAGAGAGCTGCATCAGCTTCACAAAACGCGCTCAAACAACGCACACATAGATATCGCTCATATACTTGGAATTTGAGACCATTTTGTAGCGAAGGTGTTCTAAGATTCCGTATCCGTAAACGTTGTTTATGTGCGCTATTTATGACACTTTCCTTTTCTACTCTCGGCATTTTGCAGTTACAAATGGAAATAAATTGTTCACACGTGTAATCGGTATTGCACTTGAAATATTAGGTTTTAATATCTGCATACTCAAGGACTGATTGCATTTCTCTGTTTAGCCTGTTGCAATTTGACACGGTGGTGTACATATTTGGTGACAAAGGATTTAGTTACATTACTGCAATGTGAGTATGTGACTAATCTACTGTAGCTACTACTTAGGCACTTGCGTCAATAGCTAAGTTATAAATGCCAACATAATTTTACACGTATTAATGTTTTTGCCCATCATGAATCTTTCTATAGCGTTGGTATATTGATCATCAAATAGTATCAACGTTATCCAAACTATTTTTTTTTTATAGATCACTAGCAATGTGGGATTTTCGTCCCACATTACTAGCAATCCTGTTAACTCCTCCAGCTATCGTATCCGCGACCTCACGATTGCGAGACCGATGCCTTAGCCATTAGGCAACTGCCGCTTCTAAACGTATATATTATAACGTAACTCTGTATGTCTGTCTATCCATACTAATATTATAAATGTGAAAGTAACTCTGTCTGTCTGTCTGTCTGTCTGTCTGTTACGCTTTCACGCTCAAACCGCTGAACCGATTTAGATGAAATTTGGTATGGAGATAGTTTGAGTCCCGGGGAAGGACAAAGGATAGTTTTTATCGCGATAACCGACTTCCCCGCGGGCGGAGCCGCGGGCGAAAGCTAGTAGGTTATATTTGCACGCAGAACCGATTTAGATGGAATTTAGAATGGAAATAGTTTGAGTCCCTGGAATGGACTTAATATAGTTTTTAACTGGTACTCACGAGCTAAGCCTAGTTTGAATAAGCCTTTGGATAATTTCCTTCTCTCGATTTGAGTTTGGACAATATAATATAAAGTTCGGTAGTATTGGATTCTTATGAGGCTTATTAAGGCAATGACTCTACTTCGGCCCACGTCTAAGTAAATATTGACGTAGAGAACAGGACTGCGCCAAAACCTCACAAAATTGACCACTCTCTAGTAAGAAACAACGCTACTTTGTGGACAATACCTGTCAAGGCTACACGAGTTTTTCACTCTTTGCAGTCAATAATTACTTGTTGATAAACTTTCGCGATTTGTACAGTCTACCTGTAACCACGGCCGTTGCAATACGGTCGAAACGTCGGGCAATAAACAAGGTATTTTACCTTAAATTATTCACGCGATTAAGACCCGTAATATATATATATTTATATATTTTCACAATAATTACTTTTTAATTGAAAGGGATAGCGCAGTCTATATACCTAAGTTTAACAGACAGGCAGATATTAACATTTTCAGTGGCAACACTGTAATGTGTCTACATGCGTGAACACTACTTATTGTGCAATTACATGTTCGCAATAAGGTTTTTGGCGTCTATTAGTGGGATTATAGACTAGGGCAGGGGGCGTATGTCTGTGACCTAAAAACTTATACCTATACATACACATTTGGCATGTTGACATCTATTTCGTATCAGACAGACAATAAAAAGATATAACAAAATTGTAGGCTAAAAGTTTTACAGCCATGTTTCGAAGTTTATTCTAGAGAAGATAACACATTGATCCGAATTACTAAATAAGTATTATTATTATCTACTTCATTTTAAATACAAAGCTCACACTGGTATAGGCATGTCATATGGTCGGGCAAGAAAGTGGTCTATCAGTTTTGACAATGCATTATTTGTAACCAAAATAGCGTTAAGGTTGACATTAGTTACTGTCAAAATATTATTGCAAGGGAAAATCAACCTTGTTGTTTATGACGTGCAAATGAATTTCAACCGTAGGGTGATATACCATATTTTTGGGCAACTGTTCCTTACGGACACCAGAATAGTCTGTACAGGAAACGGCCTTTATAGGGTAGTACGTAAAATAGACAGCCGGAGGTGTTGTCTCACGGCTATGGACCAATCTATGGTACATCGTGTGATTTTTAGCAGATTTTAGACCAAAATACCTACCTCCTTTGTCATGCCTTCGGCGAGATGGCATCTGTGGGGATTTTTAACAAAGGTAAGAAAAAAACTACGTAGACGTAGAACGGTAGAAGGTCAGCTACACAAAAACGTTTTATTTTTATTCAATTGTTTTAAGTAATGCCACCCTAATTTGTAACCATTAATGGTATAACTAATTGAATTAATGCGTATTGTACACGGTACAGTTGGTTTACGATTTTATTATGATCGTGATTCAATAACATTTATGAAAGTTATGTAAGTAATCATTAGGTAAGCTATAATCATTGTTTTTGATCAAACTTTGTAATAAAATTAATGTTAGGGGTTTAACTCAGTGGCGATCGATAAGTCGAGAGATAAACGAGGTAAAGCAACGAAACCACAGTCCATAGAAGGATGACTGTCACCTCTCCGTGTCTCGAATAATGAAAAAATAAAAAGTGCCAAGTTTAGATTAGGTAACATTTTCGTGAACGGCTTTTATTTTATCTTCGTATATTAATGTTTTTTTTTTTTATCGGAAATTCGTTCTGTGTCGAATAGACTATGCCTGTAGCCCAAATCAAATCAAGTGTTGGGGGTATTTTTTCAAAAGTATTAGACGCACATTCTTCCCTTAAACTATATGACATAACTTTTACGTATAGGTAGACACTAATGGTAGGTATGATAAGTACCTACTCGTAATGTTATTTGTGGAAAGTTCCACAAAAAAACACAAAGTTATTTTAGATCCAATCATAAAATTAATTCAGTCACGGTTACAGGTCAATATTTGTTATTTCACTTCCGATGACATAACTGTACTAGTTCGGAAGTGAATGTCACTCAAACAGAACTTAATATGTCACTCAATCTGGCTTTAGTTATTTAGATTCAAGCTTGATTACCTTCGATCTTAAAACGATGGTAATCTTAAAACGAGGACGCTATTATATGTGAAATGCATTCGGATACGTGGGCCCAGATCATGACACAATGGACGCCTAATTATGGTGGTCGCCGTGGCGATTGGCCTAAGAAACGCTGACGTGACGATATAAATGCCTTTGAGAAGGGGAGAAAGCTCCCGACAGGGACGTTTGCAAGCGTATGGGGAACACCTTTGAGAGACAGTACAGGTTAAAAAACGAGGAATGGGGCTAAATATCTTTGTTTTATTGCCCGACGTTTCGACCGTATTGCAACCGTGGCGTGCCGTGGTCACGGGTGGAGATTACCAACGAGTCTACCCTTGATACGGCCGACAAAGGTATTTAGCCTTAAAATAAAATATTTACGCTATTAAGACCCGTAGCTTAACAAATCGCGAAAGTTTACGAATAAAATATATTTGTAGTAAGTAGCTTAGTGTCAGTAAAATTTGTCTGCTTGCTTTGTAGGGCAGAGCGTCGTTCGAACATCTATATAAATAAGTATTGTTTATAGGTACAAAGAAACTTGTCCAGGAAGATACTCTTGTATAGATCTAGTGGTTAGTGAGGTTTACTAATGTTTGTCATAATTTAAAATGCCATAATTTCACATGCCATACCGGTATTTGCCATAATTTCATTAGAAATAACGCTTCAGTTGCCATAATCGTGAAATGACATAAAATGACTTTCACTAATTCCATTGGTCATAATCGATCAAGTGTCATAATAATTTAAATCCATAAATGTATTTGCTATAATTTTCGTTTTCAATAATACCATTTTCCATAACTTTTATTTACCATAATATAAATAAAGATAATATAGTATAAGCGCCTGCAATTTTTATGTTAATGAGTAAGTTAATTTTGAGAGCTTTGGCCTCCAACTTAAATTTAAAATAATGTTACTTTCAGAATTTTTTTTTTATTACTTATCTATACTTGAATTATGTTGATTAATAAATGATTATACGACACAGATTTTTTATTTACAATTAAACCTGAAACTAAACCTCATATGGCGCCTACTTACTAAACTCGACAAAGCCCCGCTTCGCGGGGCTCCTACTTTTGGGTGGTTTAAAAAAAAACCTAACACGAAGACTAAGGCGGGAGCTCCGCTTCGCTTCGCTCCCGCCTTAGTCTTCTAACCTAACCTATCCGAGTCGGATTGCTCTGAGTCGGGGTGTTAAAGATAATTAATTTCGACCTAACAATATTATGTATTATTTTCATAATTATATCAAATTTTGATTATGTCAAGAGTCGATTATGAGACGTGTTACTTATGGAAACTAATTATTATGATATATGTTGCTATGGAAAGTCATTTTATGGCAAATAAAAGTTATTACTGTTGAGTTGTTAAGGCAAACGTTATTAGTATAAATGATAATAGTGCAAGTAAATATTATGATCGGGGACGATTATGGCAAACAATATTAGTGCAAATTAATTTATGGCAAACGAGAGAATACCGGTTAGTGACCCTGACTGCTAAGCCAGAAGTCGTGGGCTCGATCCCCGCCCAGGATAAAACTTTGTGTGATCAGCACGATAATTTATTCTGTGTCTGTGTATTATTTTAAAAATATAAAAGTACTTATATCAGTTGTCTGGTTTCCATAGTACAGGCTCTGTTTAGTTTGGGATCAGATAGCGTTGTGTGAGTTGTCCCAATATATTATATTATAGGTTACCACGGGCAACATTTTAACCCTTCGCTTCTGCTGTATTTAAAATTTTCAAATTTGCTCCTCTCCCCCCAATCCAGGGGAGAAACGGAAAGCATTTTGCCTTTCTTTATTGCCAATTCAAAATGGGAATCACGTAGCACATTTGCCTAAGCAACACGTCACTATTGCATAACAACGTTTCTTCCCGTATGTCATTAACACAGATTTCTATTGATCTGCTTACCTCTATACAATCTGTAAACAAATCGTTTACCTACAAGACTGTGGTTTCCGCGTAGTAAGCTTTTGCGACATTTGGATTACACTCCTATGAAAATAATAGCCCATTAACTTTGGTATGGTTACACCCATTCCTGAATGGTTAAAAGAACGGAATCTATTCCGTTCTTTTAACCATTCAGGAATGGTGTTTTAGGGAGTATAAATCTTATACCTAACCTATATAACCTAAACTAACCTAATCTTAATTCTTTACAAGACATTTATACATATTTAAAAAACATATGTACATACCTACATACTTTCAAAACCAGTCCAGCTAAAATTTAGTTTTAACTGGGTCCTTATTTACGTTTTTTTTTTTCGTTTTCGCGGCAAACCTGTGCGAACTGGCGCATGCGCGGTGCGCTCAAAGATGTCGGCCGCGCATGCGCGTTGATGCATTTCTAAGCGCAGCTCTCTATTTACCATTATGACAAGATTTTGACAGTTAACGTGAATAAGGACCCTGAACTCATTTTGACGGCACTTCCATGGGCATATAGCCGATGTCATAAATTGTAATTTGGCTACTATATTTCCAAAACATTTTTTGATTTCAGGCGAACAAAGTCGTGGATCTGTTCATAAATAAAAACAACAAGATAAACACAAAAATATACTTATTATAATAACTAACACAAACTGCTAAGGCTAATTAGTACTATACTACAATGATTTTAAAAGATTAGTCTACGCTTGTCTTTAAATCCAAATGACAATACAATTATAACCTTATCTAATTAAGATAAGGTACGGTCTTCATTGTATGATTTTACAGTTTAAATGAGGATATTTTGGAACAGAACCAATGACCGATTGTCACGGAACAAAGCTATCATTACACCTGCAAAAATGACTCATTTAAAAAAAATCCCTAATAGCGATTTATAGTATCTAATTTTATTAGGTTTCGTAAATATTATCTTAATAGAAAAAATAGAATTTTACACTTTCGTGCCCCGGTATGGTGAACGGAAATATCAGGTTCGATTCCTAGGTGTGAGCTTAATTTTTTTCTTTCATACGTAATTATTGTTCTAATAGTAGGTATTTCAAGCTCCGTTGCCTATTTTAGCTAAACTAAGCTCGCAAACAAACAGGCCCCGAAGTTATAAAATACATTACGTGTAGTAACTATTTATAATTTTGTTAAGTAGGTTGATATTTCAATGATAATTGCCTATTTGAAACGCTAATTAATCACCGATATATCAAGATAAACCTATATGTATGAATCTTGATTAGTCTTTAATATAGGTAATTAAAAATTATGGATATGCTATCGATCCTCAAAATATTTGTTAATTAAGTACCGCGTTTAAAAATGTTTATGTAAATATATATACAGCGTCTTTAATATTTGTCTTAATTACAGCTACATATGTAATCGTAATTTATAATAGCAATATCTTCGAAAAATCCTAGAAGAGTGTAGACTTAGATACTCTATTATACAGTCAAACTACCATGCTGATGGAACATTAGTATCTGTTAGCTACGTTTTGTTTCATCCATTCATAAGAGATTTGAATATTTATTAGCCTTTAAAGATGCTCCCTCACCGAGTGGATTTCACCGTAATGTTACAGTTTAGATTCGAATATTAGTTACAAAACCTGATGTCTGGGTGACTGGGTCCTTATTCACTATCTTTTATTTCGTTTCGCGTCAAGCCCGCGCTTCTTACTGTCAAAATCTTGTCATAATGGTAACTAGAGGGCTGCGCTTAAAAATGCATGGCGAATGCGCGCGAACATTTTTGAGCGCACCACGCGGGCTTGCCGCGAAAACGAAAAAAAAACATCCATACTAATAATGTAAATGTGAAAGTAATTCTGTCTGTCTGTCTGTCTGTTACGCTTTCACGCTTAAACAGCTAAACCGATTTAGATGAAATTTGGTATGGAGATAGTTTGAGTCCCGGGGAAGGACATAGGATAGTTTTTATCGCGATAACCGACATGCACGCGGGCGGAGCCGCAAGCGAAAGATAGTAGTGAATAAGGACCCTGTTCTCCACAGCATTAGGTACAGTGCGTGCGGTTAGAAGTTACAGGAGGTTCCAGGTGTAAAAGGGAGTGCTACACTCTAATAATAAAATCGAAGTTAAACCATTTCCCCTCCATATCTCTGGGTACGCCTATGCAATATGTAACTTGTCATGATACAATTTGTAACATATATAGAAAGGAAGCACACTGATCGGTCAAGCAACCAAAATGTATTTTGTACCAAAATGTTTTTTGTTACAAAACAGATGATTACTGTCGGTGAGGAAGCGCCTTTATTTATTTAAGAACATTCAGTATAAGTACCTACGTCAGTGTCAGTAATTGGTAGTTGACCTAGAGTCACAGATTTATTCGAGTTATGTGTCGTGTCTGGTAACGTTAATCTTTCTGTTTTTGTTGCGTAATGTAACATAAGTAAAAATTGAAAACATTTTTTTTTAATAACGCATAATAATGATAGTAGTGCAATTTTATAAATGTAGATTTACTAGTTCTTTAGTTATAATTAACTTATTATGATACCGGTTAGTGAAGTAGAAAGTATTCAACCCTTTAAGCTCCACTAACGGATTTATGAAGACAATTGTGAATAATTATAATGTAAGTATAATAATATTATAAAGCTAAACAGTTTTTTTGATTGAACGCGATAACCTTAGGAACTACTGCTAAAAAACTTTTTGTGTTGGATAGCCCATTTATCGAGGAAGGTTATAGGTTAACATCCGCTATGACAAATAGGAGCGGATCATCAATGAAAAATGTTGCAAAAACGGGGGAAAATTGACGCAGACGAAGTTGCTAGTATAACATAATCCTGCCATAATTGGGGATGCCAGGATTAGATATATCGAGACTGTCCCTACGCCGTTAATCACTCCGGCATTGAGACCATTATGAATTTGGACAATTTGTCCCTTACCAACTGATCCACGCAACTTCTCCTCCCGGTTCTTGCAACATTTTTCATTGATGCTCTGCTCCTTTTGGTCATAGCGTGATTATATGTAGCCTATAGCTTTCCTCAATAAATGGGCTAACACTAAAGGAATTTTAATTTTGAACCAGTAATTCCTGAGATAATTGTTCAACCAAACAATCTCTTTATAATACCTATAGAACCTATATAATCAATTAGTACCTATAGAAGTACCTATAGATCAAATATTTAACCATTTTAAAGCACATCTGGCCAACTTTCCTTCAAGCATTCAATGTGTTTAAATTTTCATATCATAAAAAATGCTTAGATATCACAAAAAATAACAAATCCCGCAACATAGCATGTGGGGCAGTCAAGTAGGTATGTCGAGCTGATTAAGAGATTTCAGTTCGACATACCTATCTGCAAACATTTCTCTCCTCAAATAAAGGCTACGAGATCATTAACCCTGCACTTTATTTGTGCGGTAGGTATGTATTATAGCATCAAAAGTCACGAATATTGCCAAGAGTAGATCTACTTGAAATTTCAAGGTCGCATCGATGTAATGCTCCATGCTCACGGAACGTTTAGCGCGTAGATATACATATACCCGCGTTTCAAGGTTGCAGTGCAGACTGAAGCCACAAAATACCGAGAGTATAGAAGGTTACCACATCAATCATAATCATTGTAATATCAGTTTTGAAAAGTATTTAATATTTAACCCATAACCACCTACCACCAGTTTTTGAAGTTTTGACCATAACCACCTGCAGACTATTAACCGGAATAAAAGCGTGGTTTATCGTGAAGTTTAGGGCAAAAAGCAACGATTTTACTCGGGGGTATCACAATTGTGTGGTAGGTGGTTGTGTGACAAAAGTAAGTGGAGGGTGGTTAAGGGTTAAAAAATCTCACAATATTACAAAGTTATTGGGTGTAATGTAAACAAACCACAAGCGGGAGAATATTAGTACTTTACAAATCTCTCTGTATAAAAAATTACAAGCCATCGTATCTGCTGCGGATAGAACTCATGCCGCTCGCCGGTCTGAAGTGGCCTGTATTTAGTGTCCATGAAAGATGTACAAAGCTCGCATTGTTTTTATACAACGAAATGAAGATACAAGCAGTAAGCCTACATTCTTTCTTTAAAACGAGATTAATGAATTTTGGTTTACTTATTTTTTTTAAGTTTACGGGAACTGTTCTAATGAATTTTTGGATAAGCACAAGAAGTTCGAACCCATGGACGATTTTCTGGATCTATCACCACCTCATTTTTGTAGGCCTCCAGGTCGTGAGCCTAATGATAAGCATCACGCGTCGTCCATAACAGTTTCACCAAATCCTTGTTTGGCAAAGATCTCAATGTCAATGCACCGCGCGATGAGGATTTAACACATTAGTTCGTAAATTTGCGCAGTAATTAGACTTGGGTTGCCGTCTGCGCTCTCGGTATTTTATGCCGAAGCTCCACGCGAACTCAAAGCATGAGCTCACAAGATCAGATATCTTGTAAGCGAGTAGATCCGCTACCTACTAATGCCTGTAATTGTTGCGGCTTCGTGGTATTGTGGTCAGAAATCTGAGTAATACAACCGCTAAAGTAATTGAAATTACTGGTACGTAATGACCATTAAATGCCTGCATCATGTTTAAGTTTAATACTGCATACATAAGCTTGCAAGTTAGGTACTTTCATGTTATGCAGATAGCCGTTGCGGTCAAGTAGAAAAAATAGATGGGTACATTCAAATCTTTCTTGACTGGATTGACTATCAATAACCCTAGGAATATTAAACATGTGGTTATACCTACAAAAACCGAGAGACTTAAGAAAAAGTTCTTGTGTGATTAGAAAAAAATATTTGACAGAATTGTTGCATTATGGGAACAGTAAAAAAAAATATTATAAATATTTGACTTGTTAAAATGGCGGCAAACTAAGTTGTCATCGATTTCACACCTTCACATTTAATCTGAAAAAACCCTTATAAAAATTAAAGGTGTAATCTTAATTTTTAACATTAAACAAAAAACATTACAAAGATATTTAAAAACAATTGGACATTAAATACATTATAAAAATCTTAATTCTTAAAACATGAAAAAGGTTTAATTATTTTATGGTTCATCATAAGGGTAAGTAAAATCTAGATAATTACCTACAATTGATAATTAATGCAATAATGCATTAATGCATTGCAAGTAAATATCTGGTTCCCAAACCTTTATTTGCAATATTTGGTATGTGTGTGTAGTGTAGTATAATTAATTTGGAAATGACATATTTTAAGCGCGTCGCTAACCCTGTAAAACTCTGAAATTGGATTTATGAATAAAGTCATCAAATTATGCAAGTGTAGCTTTCCAAGTAGGTATAAAAAAGATCTTTTATTATGCTCAAAAAAGTCAGAATAAGTTGCGAGACAAAGTTAACTAATTACTTATTGTATTCGAACCAAACGATTCAAATACTTCTAAGTCTCATAATAATAAGAAAGAGGCAAAAGTAGTCGACCTCGGTACGTTTGCGCAGTCCTAAACGAAACACTTTCCACTGATCTTGTCGTTGCGTTCCAGCGTAGAGTTATTTAAAAAAAATAAGTTGCTGCAGTAAGAGAAACGTATGATTATATCTGTGAAAATCAATCGTATGATCTCTATCTCTATCTTGGCACATTGCAAAACCATAGAAAAAGCCGCTTGTGTTCATTGCTTTCTTCTGTTCATTGATTCCGAAGGATAATGGCTCGCACATTCTGTGCATTCGCCAGTTTCAAGTTTATTATCTTTCTAGTTGTCTTTGAGTTACAAAATCTTATTCTTATTCTATCATGTTTTTTACACAACTAAGGGTTCCGTTTTCCCATTTTGACATGTAAGTTTGCCGCCATTTTCACAACTCGTCAGATTAGTGCATTGACGTAGAAACCAGGACTGCGCCATAACCTCACAAAATTGACTACCTACTCTTTAGAAAGAGACAACACTACTTTGTGGCCAATACCTGTCAAAGGCCGCTTGAGTTTTTTCTCTCTTTCACGTTTTGCAGTCAATATTTACTTTTTAATTGAAAAAGATGGCACGGCCCAGGTCTATACGTCAATGGATTAGTGTCAAATACGTTATCAACTATCTTCTTCCTCTTAATTTAGAGTTTTTTTCGGAGCCGATTTTCTAGCCAAATTCTGCCCGTGTCAAGTATTTATTGTACAGTTTTTACTATTGTATGTACCGTGGGCATTTCTACAAGTTATAGTAAGAGTAACTAAACTAAGTAGCTACATAACTAATCGTCAGGCGAAACGTAAATATGATATACTACTTACCTTGGTCTTCATAAGTAAAAAAATATATTTGCCATTTGCCTAATTAATTATACGACGCAATATTTAATAGATACTTAGATTGTTATCATGTTATATTGCTAATCCTTAATCAATAATTTTAAAATAAGCCTATAAAATATTTGCTATTTTATTATTTGGTCGTGTACCTAATTATTATCTTTTATATCACGATGTTCTTTAATACATACATTGACATACATACCTTGTTAATCTGTTTACATAAGGACTTGAACGGCAGCTATTATAAAAATGGATTGGTATGTTTTTCGTTAAATAAATTACGTTTTAAGGTGTCGGACTGTCAAGTCAAAAAATCAGTTCCTTTCATTAAAACGTCAAAATGATACATTCTATGGCTTAGCATTCTTTGTACGAAGAACCTTTGAAATAATTTCAAACGTCAAGAAATTTGACGTCATTCGATTAGTTTTTATTTTTTGTATGTTTTATAATTAAAATATGAATAATACTTTATTATTTTTAGACGATATTTTTTATGACAATATTTTCTGATTAGGTTACTCATAACCAATTAATTTCGAATTTATCTGTCCATTTCCTTCCATATTAGCGTGTTAATAGAAACATTGATAGAAAATTAAATTATAGGTACGTAATGATAAATAAACATCTATTAGTAATTACATACCCACCTTAATATATCAGAAATTAGAAGGAGACAAATAGGAGTTATTTTAACGGCATTCTTCAATTCAGTCATTCTTAGAATCGTCAAGATTCGTAAAAGGGGTGTGATGTCACCTTTTCAAATGTCAATTACAATTAAATAGAAAAAAACAAGTAAAATAAATAACAAATGTTATGCCAACAATTCATTAAAAAAAAGCATGTATTTAAACAGGGTGTAACAGAAAGGTGTGGTCAAATTTCAACAGCGGTTATGGTATGTTATCAGTATTGCACCTACCATGGTGCTATAGTTGGTTGCATTATTATTACATTGATTTAACATACTCTTTTTGTCAAAATTCAGTAGTGAAAGGCGTATGGCATAAGAATTATACCTCCCCTGGTACAAAATTCGATTGGATTATTATGGAATAGAACTTTTTAAGTCATACATTTTTTAATTACTTACTCTTTCAATCATAAATAAACGAATGAAAAAATAATAAATATTTTTTAGGGTATTACGATTTTGATAAAATTAGGTATGTGCACTCAGTATCGTGGGCATATACCAACCCTTGAATATGACCACACCTTTCTGTTACACCTTGTATAATTTTATTATTCGAACACTTTTATTACGCTACATTCTTATTTAGATATAAACATTCCTATAGTTACCTATAGAAATAATATACCTATTCGTTTGCTTATGTATATTTTGCCTTCAACATCCCTATAATGGGCTCGGATGAAATAGGAATGATTTCGGTCACGGCGCCTAATCTCATTAGAGACTAGCCCACAACAGGAGACATTATAGTGCACAAGTGTATGAGCAGACAGAAGTGCGCTATCTATTCCTTCACTCTTATACCCCGATGGGACGCAAATCCGACACGACCGGAGAGAGATTAGGCGCAGGACCGACGGCTAAACGTGCCCTCCGAGAAACGGTCCCTAAAATCCCTTTATGTATAACACATTAAAATACCAAAGTACAGTACTTATTGCAGACAGTGGCTTTAGAATATCTAAAACTAATTAAAGTGATTAATATCACCAATTAGTCAATAAAACGTGTTCTTTTTTTACAGTTGCTTAACTAAATAACGAAATGTTGACCGTGACATTGAATTTTTTACTGTTCTTACATAATAGTAGTCAATGACTTGTCAACTTTCAAATTACTAAACAAATAACGGCGAAAATTGTCATTCGCCTTCTCACTTTTCGTCCGTTTATGTAGCAGATTAACCGTTATATACCATCATAATCCGTTTTTTTTTATGTGAGAAGGCATGTTTTATATTTTTTGACAATTTTATAGATAGGTAGGTACTTAGGTACAATTAAAAGAAACCATTTTAAAATACATACCTACTTAATACGTTGAAAAAATGTGTTTGCTCTAAACCTTTTAATTTTTTTGCTTCCTTATAAAAAAAATACAATTATCAAGCTAGGCAATGAAAAAATCTTATTAAAAATGGTTTTGCCTACCTACTTAAAAATCCGACTTCGGCTCCGACACTTTTGAATCGGACGTTCCTTTAAGCTAATTTAAGCATAATAAGTGTATGAAGGAATTAATTCTCACGGAATCCTTATGATCGCGGGTTCGAGTCCCGCCCGAGTAAATTTTTCCTTCACACATTTAATATGACTCAATAATTTTTTATTATATTTTCTTAAGCCTTATCTCAACATATCTTTGTCTTCTTCCACCACCTCCGACTCCGATTCCGACTCCGACAAACCGAATTTGAAAACTCCGATTACGACTTCGGTTCCGATATAACCACCTCCGTAACATCTCTATTATATTAAAAATTAAGTTAAGGATAGATAGTTCAAGGGAAAAAATATTTTTGTGGTTATATAACGTGTAGATTAAATCCCTGTCCGAGCCGAAAGGGGCGTGTAAATGATTGAAAAAAAATAAGTATATCCATTTAAATGTTTTTTCATTAAATATAAGAATTTTTAATATTTTTTTATATGGCCTTTTTACAATCGAAACAATCTTTTCCGCCTCCGCATGTTTTCCCATATGACTTCAGCTAAGAAAAAACTAATTTTAGGCAATTTTTTTTCGTCACTAAATTAAAAATCGAATGGGAACATGATACCTAACAGACATTAACGGATTGGACAGACATTAAATATACACACTGTATTAATATACCGAATATAATTTCTTGTTCTATTTGTTTTGTAATATTCACTGAAATGTTATGGATTGCGATAACCGTAACCCATCTCCCTTGGAACTGTTAGCTTTCTATTAAAATATGTTGACATTTCACCTATCAAAACCTTGTCCAAATTGAAGGTTAAGTACTATAAACAGACGTTGCAAATTCATACCGCACTGCGCGTAGGAGCAGCTGACGACATCACACAACAATTATGACAGTTGTATGCGAACTGTAATCTTTTTCTATCTTCATGTCGGTGGTAATGTTGCCACATTTTGATATCATGTCGTCACTGTACTATTATTTAAAGAATTGCGCTTTGCTTATTGTTTTCGTAACTTTACGAGTTACGTGTAACCATCCGATTCTTAATCCGCAAAATATGCCTATTCATGTAAATGTAATAGGTAGGTATTTTGTGAAGGAAATTGATTACCTACATCTGTTTTATAACAGCTATAATTATTTACAGTGTTGACCTTAATCGTTCGAAATTTGAAATATTGACGTTTCATTCATTGTATTCTTTTTAGTGAAAGGATTTAATAGTCAAATTAGTTCCGTCGAAATTTAGGTATGATTGCTTTTTCCAGATGTTGGTTTGGGTTTAAATTATTTAATAATGTTTGAACTCGAGACTTAAAATTTTGACGTTTCAAAAGTCAGTTCATGTTTTTTTGACTATTCGGTTCATTGTGAATTTAAAATTTCAGTGAAATGTCAATATTTCAAAATTAGAACGATTATGAGCTGCACTATAGGTACATATTGATGAAAGTTACTTATTATTAAAAGCTGTTATCAATTTCCTACACAATAAGAAATAGGTACCTATACCTATATTACCTACTTATAAAACTAAAATTAAATTTAATAATACGTTCACCAACGTCTATGAAATAGTAATTAATAAGTGTTAATAAATCATTCTCTTGTGTTGTAATATCTATTAACAATAACTAGGTATGAATATCCAAAAATCTAGAACTTAGGTAGGTATGTAACAGTTACCTCCTATTATTAAGGTAAAGAGGTAAAGTTTGTGAGTTTGTGACGTTGTAGGGGGTAATCTCTAGATCTACTGAACCGATTTTGAAAATTCTATTAACAATACGAAACCACGTTATTTGTGAGTGTCATAGGCTATATGTATAACATCACGCTACGGCCAATAGGAGCGGAGCATCTATAAAAAAAGTTGCAAAAACAGGGGTAAATTACGCAAACGAAGTTGCTCAGGCTTTTCACGGGTTTTTATCCACAATTTACACACAAATATGCATATTATATAAACATATACACCACCCATAACACATTATCTAAACGATAGTGAAAACCACATCAAAATTAGTGTTGCCCAAATGCAAGAACAAGACGAGACTTAGCCAGTCTTGGTCTTGGTCTTGCGCCAATACACCTGGTCTTGGTCTTGGTCTTGGTCTTGCGCTCCCAGTCTTGGTCTTGGTCTTGGTCTTGCAGCAAGAGTCTTGCAAGTCTTGCAATTACCTATTAGTCTATTACTATTTATTAAAGTTTACTTTAAATCTTAGAAAAACGTATTAGAATTGGAACATTGTGAGCTTGAATTAACATAGCCATAGTAAAGATCAAGCAGATTAATAAGTAACTGAAGATTTGATAAGAAATTCGAAAAATCAACTGACCTATATGTCGTTTTCCATGGAAGTAACTGTTTCTTAATAAACATTTATGATTTATAAGCTTACATTTGCTAAAACATGTAAAAAAACAAATTAATTACAATAACTTGACTGTATTTTAAAGAACAATACTTATCTGTCTAGAAAGAGATTGAACCCTCAACTTATAAGAAATTTAATAAAAGAGTTTACGATTTATCATTTATTTGAATAAAAAATAAAATACAACACAAATCAACAGCTTTATCATTAGGTTATGATACTTTATATAATTTTTTTTGACCAAGAATTAATACAAAGTAACCATCTGGCTGACTCATCACTTAACCTATTTCTATGTTTTCTAATTACTAATGATGCTTTAGAAAATAACCTCTCAGCAGGTACTGAAGTTGCAGGTATTGAGAGAAAATCACGGGCCATTTTCGATAAAATCGGATACTCTGTCTCATGCGTCCTCCACCAATCTAAAATGTCTTCCGAGCTGGCAGTTCTTGGTTTTCTCAGGTACTCCTCCAACTCGTCTATCACTAAGCCTTGAAGACAAGATCCAGATGACGTCGAGGGACATTCATAGAGTTTATCAAAGTCTATTACGTCTTCATCTTCATCACATACTTTATTTTCTTTTTCTGGTAATTCCAGAGATTTGTTCAGTGAGTGTAGACTTTTATATTCTTCATAAAGTTCATTGAACTTGCGCAGACTTTCTGTTTTAAGTTGCTTCCCCCACATTGTCAGGTCAAAAGTCTGAGCCTTATGCCTTGGGTCTAAAATTAAAGAAGTACAATAAATCCAGTTGCTCTTCTTGTAATGTTTAAGCATTTTGTCTCGAGCTGCTTGGAAAGCTAGAATGAGCCTTTCATCCACTTCAGATCGATTAGGTTTCTCATCTAACTGTTTTACCATGGATTCAATTTTATCTAGCAAGAGATTGAATGATACAATGACTAGCGGTAATGTAACATATTTGTCTCCACCAAGTTTTGTACTTAAAAGTTTAAAGTTTATTAGAAATTTATGTAATTTTTCGAGTACCTGCCATTCATTAGCTGTGATTTGAAAATCATTTAATTCGGTGACAGAACTGCACAATATGTCAATGCCCGCTCTCACTTTTAAACCAAATCCAATCATATCATGTGTGGAATTCCATCTCGTTGGACAGTCAAGAATGGCATTTAGATTTGATGGCACGCCAGCTGCTTCACAAGCAGACTGAAACTTCTTCTTCACTATCTCACTTCTTTTTATTTTACTGGAAATACTGCGTAACTTTGTTACAGATGTACGCGAGTCAGCAATATTTGGTGCAGATTCTTCATCTTCCTCATCCTCAGTTTCGTCTGCATAGTCTTCGTACTGCTGATCTTGCGCGTTAGTGTCAGACTCACAGTGTAATGCTAAGGTCTTTAATAAATCTTGTACACCAAGGTTTAAAATGTGAGCAAAGCACCGGAAATGTTGATTGTCTGAATCAAAGTGTGGCGGCAGCTGTTTGCCCAGTTCATACATGAATTTGGTATTTGCAGTTGCGTTGTCGACCGTGATACCTTGTATTTTATCAATTATGCCATATTCCAATAAACATTCATGGAAAATCGTTGCAATATCTTCCCCAGTATGTCGACCGCGTGATGGTATAAAATCAAGAACTACAGATTGATACTTCCATGCGTTGTCTATATAATGAATAGTAACCCCGTAGTAACTCCTACCAGCAATTGACGTCCACCCATCAATGGTAAAAGACATTTTAGATGATAATTGTTGAAGTCGTTCCTTGAGATTCAATTGGAGCTCTTCAAATCGCTCTTTGACTTTCCTTCTAAGTGTAGACCTTTTAGGAAACACCATATTAGGGCAAATACGTCGAAAATATACTTGTGTAGCTTCGTCATCGAAAAATGAGAAGGGAAGATATTTTTTCACCACCCAATCAACTGTAGCTGTCGTGATGTTGTCACTGCTGTTTTCCGACTGAAACAAAACAATAAATCTTGTGTTATTAGGTTTGAGCGTATAAGAGGAGGAGGTTTGTTGTTGTTAAATCGAGAAAATCGTTAAATTGATATTTGTTATATTAAGGTTGCACTGTACTGTAATTTACCAAAATAAAGTACTTAGTTGTTACTGGCCGATTAACTGAAAATATGGGTGTTTATAAAAAATATTTAAGACGATAATTACATACTTAATATGTCGCACCCCTAGATGAAAACTGTGAAAACACCACTAACTCAAAAATACTTACGTAAGTTAATGGCGTTTTTGAAAGTATCGCATGAATAGCTACGCGGAGTTAAAATTCTTTTAACTGTTAAAAAAATATTCTTACCTGTCCACTTCCAGCGGTTACTAAAAAGCTTGTGATATCTCCACTTAATTTTGGTTTAACAGGAAGAAATATTTCTGATTCCTTTTTGTGGAAAGATATTAGATGTTTCCTTAAGCCTGAAGTGTTTCTGTTTTTCATTTTTATTTCAATCTTTTTATGTTGGCACAATTTACAGAAGGCAGTTTGGGATGCATGAATTATTTCGAAAAACTCCTCAAATTTGCTTTTGGGTCTTTTAGATCTGTGACTCAAACTCTCGTTACTCGGACTAGAATAATTTGAATCTTCGTCACTCATATTAAATTGTACACGTGATACGTTTTTAGAAAACAACGAGAATTAGTAAAAACAATTATCAAGTTAGACTCGAAGCACAGCTCAATTGGAAATGACTGGAATTAAAATAATTCCTTTATTTATAGTACGTTTCCTTGCTTTACCGCGCCGCCTCGCCACGCCGCGTGCGGCAATGCCGCGTGCGGCGTACAAACACACACTAAATATTACCTACTTGTACAGACGCGACGCGTGAATAAAATAGAATTAGTGCCAATCACTATTCTTTACATATAAGTGAATGTTTTGGCGTACATCTATACTAATATTATAAAGCTGAAGAGTTCGTTTGTATGTTTGATGACAGAAGTTTTAAAATAAATAAATAAGTCCTGAACGTCACTATACCTCCAAAGTTACTATTCCTCGTGGACGAAGTCGCGGGCACAGCTAGTAAATACTTACTCTCATCATCTCTCTCAGAGATATTCGGGCTGGTAAGTAATACAAAACTCTTATCGCAGGCTTTTTATTTTATTAGTAGGTAAGTACCTACGCTTTTTATATTATTTTATTAGTTTTGTAGAATTTTTTTACACGTTTCAAGTATATTTAAAAGTGGCTACAATATTTATTAAACGGGTGATATTTGAACACTTTTTTGCTATTTTTTCTTGTAAAAACTTAAGAAATATAATGACTAAATGTACAATAATAGTACCTAAGTAATTAGTTTAAAACCATATAAGTAATCAATATTATAATATATACTTACTAGAATGAATTAATATGACATCTACTACCTATCCTTACCATTTTATCCTAATCATAATACTACTTGCGTGATCAGTATAATGTATTCATTTTCATTCTAAGCACTCTGAAACTTATTTATTCTTTGGAACACCTGTAGGTACTCTACTAGGAAATTATTTTGCATGAGTATACCTTCGCCCTATGGCGGCAATCAAATAGTGTCAAATGTTATGATTTCGGCGTGGCGGCAACGATTGTTTTAGATTTCAAAAGAAGCCGCCGGCGCGTGTATCATAACCATGTACTTCCGAAAAGCGGCAAATTTCTTTGAGAAGTAAGTACAAAACCTTTGATGCCGCATTATCAAAGTGCCGATGGTTAAAACATAACTATGCATGCACTCAGTTTGATTTTAATAGATATTTTTTTATTCGCTATGTTTATGGTATTAGTCGTAATGCGCATAGGTCCAGTTTTTCATATTCTTTGATACAGTTTTTTGCGTCTCATAGAATTCCTAAGCGTACCTACCTATACACCGAACTGTTACACCTAACTACTCAGTGAAATAGCGCTAAGTCCTAGCTGCAAGACGCAAGAGTCTTGCAGGCTATGTCTTGTTCTTGCTCAAGTCTTGCACGGTCAGTCTTGGTCTTGGTCTTGCTAAAAATACGCGGTCTTGTTCTTGGTCTTGGTCTTGCAAAAACGCAAGAACAAGACCAAGACTGCAAGACCAAGACTGAATTTGGGCAACACTAATCAAAATCCGTTGCTTAATTTACAAGACCTAAGCGTACAGACAGCGCGAGCGAATTTGTTATAAACTTAGGGCTACATTTAGGGGGGGCACGCGGGGCTACTACCCAGGGGCATCCACAAGAAAACAAAATATAGCATTATTAAAAACTAGCTGTCCCGCGCAACTTCGTATGCGTAATTTTTCCCCGTTTTTGAAACATTTCTCGTCGCTTCTCCGCTCCTATTAGTCGTAGCGCGATGTTATATAGCCTATAGCCTTCCTCGATAAATGGGCTATCCAACAAAAAAATATTTTTTCAAATTGGACCAGTAGATCCTAAGATTAGCGCGTTTAAACAAACAAACAAACAAACTCTTCCGCTTTATAATATTAGTATAGATAATAAATTAAGAGCGTTGACATTACACTAACACTGTAGGTACTTGGTTTTGATGGTCTCAAATTGCACTAGAGAGCCGCCGCTCCGTCGTTGCCCCAAAGCCTCCACACCTCCAAATCCGGCCCTGTATAGGTACAAAACTAAGTAGGTTCTTGTATAGCAATGGTGGTAGCAATATTATCCAAGCAACGTTACCACTGCTATTCACATGTTTAATTCATCTACACGCTAATGGCAACGCGTCGCGCTGTTTACGACTAAAAAACAATAAGAGTAAAGTCGACTAAGATTTGTACAAAACTAAAAACATTGTAAATGACAAATTGACTACATGACCGTGTATAATTTACTTTTAAAACATGCTTATTGAGTACCATTATGTACATACCTAGCAATGAAAAGAAAATATTTGGAAACAAATTTTCCTTTATGATGCTGTAGAGTCGGTAGATACACAAAATTATCGAGATAAAATATTTATATAATCGATTGTTGTTACCTTACCCATGGGCCGATCCAGGATTTGATTCTGGGGCAACGAACGATAGGCAAATGGCAGTGCCGGATCTAACATGCTTACGAAGGGGTGCATTTAGTTTAACCCCACATCGGCTAATTGTGAGTTGCACGTGGTGCCCCAAAAAAAATCGGCGTCGGGCACAAGAGGCAAATGGGCAAAGAAATCAATACATTACAAGAAAATCGCTAAATAAAACAACCCACTGGGGCACGTGACCTGGGCACGTGCCCCAGTGCCCCCCTCCCCCTGGATTGGCCTATGACCTGTTAAAATAATAATATTATAATATGAAAATTCAGTTTGATTGACGTGATTGAGGTTATTAGGGTTGGCACTTTTTTCAGTTATTTTTTTTTTAAAAGGGGAATTTTGTAACATTCTGTTTATCCTATGAGTAGGTACTAAGTTATAACAAAACATAACGTAATGAATATTCTGCAATAATATCAAAACGCATTCAGTTTAGGCAACCTGTGAAACATGATCTGAAGCAATGTTTAGAATTACATCATAAGTATTGTATTTCAAAGAATTTCTGTGAATTCCCACCGGTGTAGGACTTAGTTAAGCGTTTCTGGAGTTCATTGAAACTTATTTAGATCATGTTTAAATAATTTTTTGTTACAAGTGAAAGCGCATTTACTTATTACAACGCCATTTTTATCTAATACGTTCAAAAGTACCTACTTTTAATTGCAATTCAGTTATTATCTATCTACCTACCTAGATAATAACTGAATTGCAATAAATTAAAGGCATGGCAAGAAGGCATTTACATGATGCCAACGTCTGGTTTACAAGTCCTACAATATTAAAGAAACATTGTGGATATAAATGACTCTCCTCTTTTCCTCTGGCCTCCGAAGGGTGTCTTGTTTCTGTCTTTAGCAGCCGGGTTTTTTTAGTTTTTAATTTTTTTTTTATATCTCGATAAACTTGATTCAGACACTATTTAGTACTTTATTAGTCGTAGTAAGATACAAGGAGATTTAATAAGATCTATTTGTTTTATTATTATCGTTATTTTATCTATGATTTGTCACTCTAAACTTTTGAACATAAAGGTCCAAACTCGCCTTTTAAAGCCCTTTGATTTGATACCTCACTCGAAGGTCCTATATTTTTTTCTCAGGCCGCATATTAAAGCGCATAAAATCCACTATTTTGATTTTTTCTTAAGATTTTTATGTAGGCAGTGACACTCACGTCGTCGAGATCTATCCAATGACGTATCATTTATTGAAATCGTCGTTGAGCCATTGAGGAGTTATAAGCGGACAGGAACATTGGAAATATACTTACATACGCACTTTACATACATACGCTTCAAACATCCTCCTCTGCAGTCGGGTAAAAACAACGTCCAGGCACAACCGCAGGCAACAGCTAGTAGTTACATAAAATAAAAACAAATATCCGTAACTAATAATTAATTAAAAGATCTTCTATCTAAGCTATTCGCCTTGATTTATCGATATCCAATTTATCAATTAGGTACATTGAGTAATATTATTCGAGATAATTATCTAATTTACGCACATAATGTTCAGAACACAAAAGTACAGTCAGCAGAGCCGGTCCGAGGCCAGATTTTGGTTGGAGCGAGATTAAATCTTAGCGCCCCTATATTGGTCAAGTGTGAGGAGGGAGGGCAAACCAATACCTACCACTTAGGTACATCGCGCGACGGAAGGGGGGAGGTCGGTGTAAATCATTTAGCGCCCTTTGCAAACTTAGGTCAATTCAATTCAAAATTCTTTATTCACTTAGCATGCAAAACAACACTTGTGAGTTGTGATACATCGCGATTCTACATGTACATGTAATGCCAACTTCGCAAACAATAGGTAAAGCAGGAGAAAAGAACATGGCAATCTAAACTCGCGGCCACTATTATATAATTGCTTTGAGACGAATCCAATGATACCTGTCAAGCTAAAATCCATCAAGCCATTTAGGCTGTAGAGTCTACAGCGTGCTAAAGAAATATACATACATTCATGTTTGTATGTATGTATCTATGACATACATACAAACATACCTACACTCGAAAAACATAACCCTGTCGAGTAATAAAATGAAGAATCAAAAACAATAGTTGTTGGTAAACAATGAACAATACTTTGTAATTTTGTATTTAATCTAAATACATGTTAAAGTGGATAATTTTATGAAGGAGCCTTTGTTAAGTAACATAAGTTCGTTTAAGCAACACGAAGACTAAGTCACGAGAAGGACATCAAGCCTAATTACTCATTCAAGTAACTCACTCACTCGTACCTACAGTTGGATCAACTTAACTCGGCCGAATTGATGTTAGGTTCATTTAATAAGTATTAGACCATGGGGTACTGTCTTAAATTGAATATCACTTTCGCGCATGTCCTAGAGATGCGACCCTAAAATTACTTACGAAAACGATTAATTATGTTTAATCGATTAAAAATGCTAACAAAATTTTAATTCAACACTATGAAAATACTATTAATACGAGTTCATAAAAGTTTAAATTTAGAACAGTTACAATAAATACAAAAGAAAGTTTGAAAAACAATTTCTTTACGAAAATAATCACAAGAAACATGAGTTAGTAATACCATAGATTTATCTGTGATACTACTAAATAATTGAATTGAAAATTTTGTTACTTCTCATTTGGGCTGCTGTAAAAATTTGGCTGTGATAGTTTTCCTTTTAATTTCAGGACATATACCTCCTACTACCGTGATTTTTTCACATACCCAACATCAACTATTAGCTGTCAGGAGGGGGGACACTTGACTCTAACAAAAAAATTGCACTTTAAAGCTTAATATTTCACAAACGGATCCCTAAACCGAAAAATAGTCTTTATAACCCCTACTTAAATGTTTTTAAAAGACCTATCTAATGATACCCCCTACACGAGGGGGAGGTGAGAATCACATCTCTACTTTAGATTATAGGAGAGGTACATATACTAATATGTTTTTTTCAGAATGTTATTTTTTTACTATAACGGCATATTAATATGTGTATATCTATCCAAAATTACAGCCTTCTAGGACTAACAGTCTCTGAGCTAAGCTGCAGACGGATATCCGTTTTGCCATTTTGGCTACGGAACCCTAAAAAATAATCCAAAAATCATTCTTTTTCAAAATTTTTAATACTTGGAAATGTCTGTTGAAGCTAAATGTTACATCCTACAACCACTAAAAAGTATTAAATAAGTAAAATAATAAAACATAAAAAACCTAATAGCCCAAAAAAGATGGAAACTTCGTAAAGTGCCTCCGACTGCATGATATATAATCTTGTTACCATCTTTTTTGGGTAGGTGGGTTTTATTTCAAAACGCAACGGTTTGTTTTTCATTCCGCTTACTCGTGAATTTAAGATGTACAGACAGATGTATAACGTATTGTTTAGAAAGATACCTAAGTAAGCAAAACAATTACAATAGATAATTAAAACATCGATATCAATAAATATCAGTAAATCTGATGTCATTGATCTAAGCAGAAGTCTATCTAGGTTCAGCATGTTATCATTAGGTATTAAAACAACAAATAGATTGATGATTCTCATGAAACTCTCTTGGGATTTCACAAAAATCATCAATTATCGATTAAGATAACTAATTAATAACACGATCTAAATTACATAACGACAATAAATTAAGGTAATACTGATTAGAAGACAATAACCGAGGAGTGGAAGACTGCCCAGATACAGATTAATCTGACTGCACTTAATTTGACTGCCTCTGTGGCGCGGTGGTAGTGTATCCGACTGCTACGCAAGAGGTCGTTCGATCCCCACCTAAAATAAAACTTTGTGTGATGAGCACGATGGTTTATTCTGTATCTGGGTGTTAAAAAATGCCTCTGCGCACGTTGATCCAACTGTAACTTGGAGTACGACACAATTTAACTTAATTTAGATTCCAACTAGATTTTAGCTGCTGAAATATACATATAGAGCTGTGCGTCGCCGTTTCACTCGAAGTCAATTTATTAATACATTAGTATATGTACATGATAAATAGCCTACTACCGCCTACTTTCTACCGGGGCTCGAATATCGCAATAAAAACTATTTTATATCCTTAGCCGGGACTAAAACTATCTCCATACCAAATTACAGGTTAATCGGTTCAGCGGTTAAAGCGTAAAAAGTAACAGACAGACAGACAGGTATTTTCACATTTTTATTTGGATGGCCTACCTCAGGGCTACTAGAAAGTTCTAAACTCTCTTCTAACAAATCATTGAACACTGAGTAGGTACTTCGTAGAAATTCCTAGAGATCAATGATGATGAATCTTAAATAACACACGTTTAAAAAGTGCTACAGAAAAAGATGCAAAATGCATTTTATTTTTTTCGAAAATATCAGAGCTTTTGTAATTTTAATAATACTTGTGACCAATATCAATAAACGTCATGTTTTTCTTTTCCAGCTATTGGAAGTCTGAAAAAGTTAGACTTTCAACTGACACCTTTGCTGACATGCTGCGGTTTCTTCATCATGTACCTGGTGGAAGAGCTAGTGCACATGTACATCCATCATAGGGAGAAGAAGAATGGTCAGACTTCACCTTTGGTCAGGAATTTGAGCTTGCGACAAAGCCAAAGAGGTCCTGTTATGACCGGAGACAAGAGCACTACTAACTCGGCTTCTGACCTAGTCGACCCAAAGGTAAATAAAGCTATTATATTTTAACAACTTACTGCTTATAGGGCACCGGGAGCACCCGGTATCACCTCTACATCTGTTCTGGTGTCACCCAATGTGTTAGGATGTATCGAATGATCGAATATCTCACATGAAATATCAATGATAGTGGAGAACTATAGCTTTGACGTTCTTTTAAAAGCTAATTTTGAATAAAAGAATAAAGAATAGAAGAAAACATTTAAGAAAGGGAGATCTGTCAGAGCCAATGGCCTGAAAAGTCGCATTAAACGAATTGATGTATAATTCTTATTTTAAGATAGAAATCTGTATACTCGTATTTGAACACAAATTTATTAACGAGGAAG
Source organism: Herminia tarsipennalis (assembly GCA_945859575.2). Lineage (NCBI taxonomy): Eukaryota > Metazoa > Arthropoda > Insecta > Lepidoptera > Erebidae > Herminia > Herminia tarsipennalis. Next base: position 10,899,597 of record OX243851.2, read on the forward strand.
TTATTGTTTGATTTCTCAGTAAATAATTACGATAATTTTACAAACCCGGTACCAGCTTTACATTTGGTCTGGTGTTACTTTACCCTAGGGCATAAAGAGCGTAAAGGAATTTGGATGAGCAAAAAATCTCCGTAACAAATTGCCACATTTTTTTTTTATTATTATAAAAAGACGATTCCCGCAGTAGGATTGCATTGCCGAACTCAATTCGATGAGCAAAAGGAAAACGCTGTAACTTAATGAGGGAGAGGGGGATGGGGTACATTCCCCAAATGATTTTTTTACCTTGTCCACTAAATATATACAGATATGTATGTAAAATAGAAACAAAATAATCACCATCTATTCATACCATCTGAATAGAATGTGATTATTTTGTTTTCATTTTTTCAATTCATAGATTGAGGAATATTTTTTTGTTCCTTGACATTAGGTACATGTCGAGGAACAAAAAAATATTTGAATAAAAAAACTTTATCCTCATAAAATTGGTACCTACCTACATGTTAAAAAGACCTACATTAATTTATTGTTAACAAATTATTTTCCAGGATGTTGAAAATCACACACATCACAGCCATAGCCATAATCACCAGCACAGTCACATGCCCGTCAATATGGGAGATGACGTCTCATCTGCTCTAAGAGGACTGCTCATAGTGCTTGCTCTGTCTATTCATGAGTTGTTCGAGGGTCTGGCAGTCGGCTTGGAGTCCAGCACTTCTCATGTCTGGTAAGTTTACATTGTCACAACTAGCGACATCTGTCGTCGAATAGCAGAAAGTCTGAGGAATGTAAATCTTTGAAATGTTTCAATACTTTTTTGATAGATGGCGCTTTAAATTTCATACACAATCTCTGAAAGAGTGTTTCTTTTTCATTAATACCTATTCAGCGTAGTTACTTACTAATTTTTATTCATAAAAAATATCAAATGACAAATCTTTGACAACATTTTTATACATTTATGTAAGATGACCCGTGTGACTAGGTTCCTATTATTCGTACCCAATGATTTTTTAAGTTTTTACTTAAAACATCATTATCATTAATTATACCTACATAATCTGATGACTTGAACATTATTAATCACTTACTTTGTAACCTTCATAGTTAAATTATACTTAATAGGTATTTTTTTAATTCCAGGTACATGTTGGGTGCCATTTCAGCACATAAACTAGTCATTGCCTTCTGTATTGGTGTGGAGCTTATTGCTTCTCGCACACAGTTCTGGCTGACCATAGTTTATATCACTACCTTCGCTTTAGTCTCACCTTTGGGCATCGGTATCGGTCTTCTAGTAGTCGGAGACTCAGGAGCTGCGGCTGCCGGTCTCACGGCTGTTTTACTCCAAGGTCTGGCTTCAGGCACGCTTCTCTACGTCATATTCTTCGAAATTTGGAAAGGAGAAAGAACGGGCTTTTTGCAATACATTGGATCTATTGTCGGATTCTTCCTCATGTTCGGGCTACAGTTGTTGAGTAAGTAAACCTACCTCTTATATTTTTCTTTTACGCCTGTAGTAGTTGTTTTAAACATAATTTGAAATTCCTCCTCCTCCTGGAGGGAGTATTTAAAACAGTGTAGTTAGGTTTCGATGGAACGACCATTTTTGTATTCTACAAGAATAAAAAAACGGCTGTTCGATCTAATCTAATTTGACTGCCTCTGTGGCGCGGTGGGAGTGTGTCCGACTGCTACGCAAGAGGTCGTGGGTTCGATTCCCACACGGGACACCACTTTGTGTGATTTACACCTGTAGTAGTTGTTTTTAAACATAATTTGAAATTCCTCTTCCTCCTGGAGGGAGTATTTAAAACTGTGCAGTTAGGTTTCGATTAAAACAGCCATTTTTGTATTCTTGTAATTTTGAGATCGGTCTCGAATAAGCTATAATGCCACTATACATTCAAAAATTAGGAGAGGCCAGCAGTGGACCGATACAGGTTGTTGCGCAGGCAATTCTAAATAGACTTGTGTATAAATACATATTTTTAATATTATTATTCTTATTTCCAGCGCCACATAGCCACTCCCACGACCACGACCACGACCATAACCATGGACACACTCATGGGTATGGGTATGATGAATAGGACATAAAGTAATAGGTACTTAATAGAATAGAAAATTCAGTATGGTCGACACATACTTAAGACACAAACGAAGGGTTAACATTTTTCTTAGGTAATTCGATAAAAAAATATGTCTTGCTGAACACAGTCCTTTGTATAAAATTTTTGGGGAAACCGAAAAGAATAGTGTTAAGGACAACGATCCGATATCGGATACTTCTTTATCCAAAGTGTAAATATCTGTAAAAAAAATACCAGGTTATCGGTATCAGATCCGCATTATATACTGATATAGCGACAAATCGACCTAGATAGAAACGATAATATCATTTTAATAAATAAGTTGACCAAATTAGATTATAAGATAATTATGTGATGATAAATTATAGTTATTAAATAATATCTTCTTAATTTAATAAAAAAATGTGCTTAATTAAATATTAAGAGTAAAATACCTACCTCTGAAAGTAGGGAGGTGTCTATGTACTTAGTTACTGTTAGATATTTTATTTTATAAAGTATTGTAACTATAATGTTGTAAGTATTGTACTAGTTGCAATTCATAATTTACGTGTACAATTCGCGCTACCTAAGTTTGCGTTTGTGAAGTTGTATTTGAATGTAGTTTGGCACAGGAACGTCGTCCCCCCCCCGTCGCCTTCATCCCCTCCGATACCTAAATTCGAGCTGTGAGCAGCTTACGCGCCAACATCAGACACGCAAACTTAGCTAGCAACATGTGTAACTATGCTAACCTATAGGTATTGATTAAAACGGCCATCTATAGGTAATATTATAGATAAAATCTTGTGCGTTTAGCAAACTTTAAAATGAAGCAAGTTGGAATAGGTTGGCTTTGGATTCTAAAATGTTGCCATTAGTTACCTAGTATTTATGATGGAGTTGGCGTTTTCTTACATGATTTAAAACGAAAATCAAACAAAAACATATAAAATACACCTAGTATTTTTTATTTCAATTTGAAAACTAAGTATCATCATTGATACATGTACTTTCATATCTAGATACAATACAATCTAGTCATCAGTTATTGTTTTATTAAGTACTAGGTAGGCAGGTAGGGTACTTACTTCTTTCCTACGATTATTTTTTTCTTAAAAATATTTTCCTAATTTTTTAATAGTGAAACTCCATTGGTAATTATTGTTTTGTTAACAGTTTTCATTTGCTTTTTATGTAAGAAATTATTACGAACGCGAACGCTCGTATTAAATACTTACACAATGTGTAATATAAATTATTAAAAACGATGATTTAACGTCATGAATTAGGGATGTGACAAAAACCTATTATTATTTTATGAGCAGATATTTTCTAATTTATTTCATAAGAGTGTATTAAAATCTATTGTGTAAATAACAAAATGCCTACAATAAAATAACAAGGCCATTTTTTTAAGAAGAATTACCAATTCTTGAAACGTTTTATTTATAAGTTGAAGTCCAATATCGTACGACGCACGATCATGACGACGAAGGTTGCAATTGTGTGTACCTATTTACCATAATTATTTAAAAGTTGTAGTAAATTGGTATCTACAGTACGATCAACGTAACTAGGCCGGACTGAAGTAGGCGACAAGAGGTTGCGCAGATGCATTTTTTGGAAGTAAATGGTGACAGGAAGCGGGGGGCGGGGGCGGTATCTAAACCAAGAGGATTAGAGATGCGATTACGCATTACATTGTCATAATTAGTATTACTAATTCATGTTTTTTTGTGATTATTTTGGTAAAGAAATTGTTTTTCAAAGATTCTTTATTATTTACTGTAACTGTTTTAAATTTAAACTTTTATGAACTCATTTCAATAGTGTTTTTATATTGTTGAATTAAAATGTTGTTAGTATGTTTAATCGATTAATCGTTTTCGTAAATAATTTTAGGGTCGCATCTCTATGACATGCGCGAAAGTGATAAAAACCTAACTTCAATCCGGTCAAGATACGTTGATCGTACTGTACTTTTATATGTCTGTGATATTGAGTAGCAGAAAGAAGCTGAAGCATGGATAGGCCATAAATTAATTATTACATAATTAATTAAATAACAATATATTTAACGATATTGAAGTACAAACTTCCTAAAATTGTGTCAATATATTAAAAATAACCCTCTCTGAACATATCTGAAAAGACAAAATAACATTGTTAAAATATTTAATCAGGACTATCTTTAGATTATTAATAAGTAAAATTAAAAATATAATTTATTAATTTATATTCCTTTGTACGAAGTACATAATTATAAGTGCTCCCGGCGTAAACAGCTGATATTTTAATATTTTCTATGATTTTATTTCTTTCTTTTAATTAAATTATATAGATAGCGATTTCACTTGCAATATGTAAAAACACTAGTGAATTAAGAACATTTAAAATGTGTAAGACTAACATCCGAATACTCAAACGATACTTTTTTTTAATTCGTGTTCCAAAGAGTTCAAAGTATTTCTGTCTACATTTACTGTCTTTGTGTGATAGTTACAGCATGAGTGTTGAGTGACGGTTGAGTCACAGAATACCGTACAAAACGAAAGTTTCATACAAAACCCTCTTGACACACGCACACACATCACATCATGAGAGTTGAGTGACGGTTGAGTATTCGGCGGAAAGGAATTGAAGAAATGATTTCGTATTGCTCTAGATATATTTTAGTCTTAACGAACTTAAGCATGCCTACTCTTATCTGTTTATTTTATTTGTAGACATACATTGTGTATTCGTTTTTGTAAGTAGGTAATAAGCTTTTGTACATGTTTGTATAATAAAAACTTATTTGATTGTTACTATTTTGATTTTTTGATTATCCGACATCCCCATCTTTATACCTTTAAACGAACAATTTTTGTCTATATCTATACTAATTTAATAAAGCTGAAGAGTTTGTTTGGCTATAGGCTATTCTTAGGTATATATATACCTAGTCCGGCCATAAGTTCTGTTGCAAATGAAAATGTATTTTTTTTATGAAGTAATGTATTATTACTAAAACTTATACGTACATACATATTAAAGTCTAAGCAAAAAATAAAAACAATATTCAATTCAAAATGGCCACCTTTGGCTTATAAACAGGCCTTAAATCTGTCTGGCCACGAATCTATGGATTTACGCACTGTTTCCATGGGAAATTTCGCCACTGCTTGCTCCAGAGATTTTATAAGAGACTCAATGTCGCCGTGTCGTTTAGAGCAAGCCATGTCCTTTAAAACTGACCATAATTTGTAGTCTAAACGGTTGAGGTCTGGGCTAGATGAAGGCCAGTCTTCATCTCTTATAAAGTCCGGGACGTTGGTTTCAAGCCAGGCTTGGTTCGTGTAGTGACCAGGTGCAGAGACCTGCTGGAAAGACCACGGTACATTTTTAAAAAGTGTATTGCTGAGAGGTTTCACAAAACGACCCAAGACTGTCTCTTGATACTCTTTGGCTGAAGTTTTCACTTCTTTTTCACAAAAATGTAGCTTTGTGACGCCTTGATAAGGCACGCCCTACCAAACCAGCACTGACGCAGGTTGATAACCACGCTGTACCTTTCCGACCTCTTGAGCAGCTTCTTTAGAACTGTGAGCGTACACTGTATCATTTTGCTTATTGTAGTGCTTTTCAATAGTGATTTTTTTTCATCGGTAAAGAGGTTATTTCTGTGCCCTTCACCAGCGTATCGCGAAAGAAGGCGTTTTGATCGATCCACTCTCTTTATTTGTAAAGATTGATTTAGGGCAAGTCCTGTATATCGACTATAAGCACCGAGCTTCAGGTCTTGTTTTATAATACGCGACAGAGTCCTAGAGGGAATCATCATTTCTCGCGATAAGATTTTTTGCTTCCTAATGGGATTTCAACGAATTCTGGCTTTAACAGCAAACAGCTTTTTTAGTTCTAACAGCACGCGGCCGCCCCGATCTTTTATGGTCTTCGACAGAGGAAGTGTTGTTGTATCTGTTGATAGTACGATATACGAGCGGGTACCAAGCTTTTGAAGTGTCGGGAATATGACCGAGCGACGGCTCCATACCCAGTTTGTGCAAGGCGATCACCGCAATCCTATTTTCTATAATAACCCGATCCAGATTGTCGTTTTGACATTTCATAAAAAGAGACTGATTTGACTTGACAGTCAACATCTCTATTACCTACTTTATTATTATTTAATACTAGCTGACCCGCGCAACTTCGTCTGCGTAAATTTTCCCCATTTTTGCAACATTTTTCCTTGCTGCTCCGCTCCCATTAGTTGTAGCACGATGTTTTATAGCCTATAGCATTCCTCGATAAATGGGCTACCTAAAAGTAAAATGTTTTTTTCAATTTGGACCCGTAGTTTCTGAGATTATCGCGTTCAAAGAAACAAACAAACTCTTCTCTCTCTTCTAATATTATAGTATAGTTATAAATGTTAGGGGTGGACAAACCTTATCACTTAGGGGCATGAATAATAGATAGTAATTTTCCCTTTTTTCTTTTTTCTTCCCTTTTTTTTATAACATTTTTCATTGCTGCTCCGCTCCTATTGGTCGTAGCGTGATGTTATAACCTATACCCTTCCTCGATAAATGGGCTATCCATCAATAAAATATATTTTCAATGCGGCGCAGTAGTTCCTGAGATTATCGCGTTCAAACAAACAAACAAACAAACTCTTAGGGGTATGAAAAATAGATGTTGGCCGATTCTCAGACCTACTGAATAAGTATATAAAATTTCATCAAAATCGGTCAAGCCGTTTCGGAGGAGTATGGCAACGAAAACTGTGCCACGAGAATTTTATATATTAGATTAAAATAGGTTTAATTTAATAAAAACCTTTTTAATTTATCTTGTCGGGATTCTTTTAGGAGGCAGATAAATTAAGTAAGTACATAGGTAACTACGTTACATAATTATGTTCTAGATCACATCTTTCGTCACCTAATAAATGCGAGTAGGTAGGTACCACAGAGAAAGTAATCACTACGTTTTAGTAATAGTATCTACATATCTACCTACTATCTGATTAGACGTCAAATTTGCATTCTCTCTTTTTAGATTTGAAAATTATTTGATGAATATTTAAAAACCATGTTGGCCGTAGTTTAGTAATAATAATTATTTTAAAAAGTTGGTCATAGAATAACTATATCTACCTTTGCCAACTATACTTTGAAAATTTTCTTCTTTTCTTGTTAGATACCTATCAGTATTATGTAGGTATTAACCGTTGAATACTAATAATAGGTTGGTAGGTATTAGTTATTCAAATGCTGAAAGATCACATTTTGCTGAGATAAGTATCGTACTGTGTCGGACTGTATTCAGGCAGCCAACGTTTGTACACCGCACATAAACATGGTTTAAAAGCGTTATCTGCCGTGACGCGGACCGCTCGCAGGCCAGAACGGTGGTGGGGATTCTGACGCGCCACGACACACCACAGTAATGTATTTCTAGATTTTATAGCATTGGGAGTAGGGCTTCCAAAATTACGGAAATGTCAATTACGTAACTAATTACGCAACTTTTTTCTCCAATTCCGTAATTACGTAATTACGTAATTTTTCCTATTTTTTTTTAATCGACTATGAATTTTTGTAAATATTGTAGATCTACAATTTTTACAATTATCTTTTACTATCTCAAATTCAAGGAATTATCAAAATGAACACAATATTTAAACAAAAAATATTTATTCAAGAACTTACCATCGTATTCGTATGTACATCGTTTAAGTTAAACCATTTTATTTCGTCCCGAATATAATTTTTCTTCCTGGAAGTGTGCTCTCATAAATGACAAGGCATTTAAGGTTTTGTCACTCAAGGAACTTCTTAATTTACTACAAAAATATCCGGCGGATGAAAAGGCTCGCTCGGCTTCAACACTTGTAGGCGTTATCGAAAGCAAATAATTATACGCTGCAGTCAAAAAAACTTCGCGACCGCCGCCAGCGCTGTCGTAATTGCACATTTCCACCCTAATAATGGAATGGAGATCTGTGTTTACTGTTGAAATTGGTTTATTTATAGTAACTTTGTTTATTTCTTTCTCTAACTGTTGTGCGATTGTCAACTCCTCGTCATCATCGTCACTGGTGGCTATTGCGTCCGATGCACTCGGTTGTGGTTGTGAATTTGTACATTTTTCTGTAGAATTATATTTCAACCGTTCGAACAGTTCCACTATATACATTCGTATATCATCCGACGAAGGTTTCGTGAAATATTCTGTGGCAGCAGTTTTAAAAAAATCCTCATTGTTATGCAAATATTGCAAAACACCGAATACGTTAGTTCGCCTTTCCTTTATTCTCTTTCTAAGAGATGTGGCTAGTTTTCCACTGAGATCGTTGGGCTGAAGATCAAGTTTCTCTAGCATAAATCGAAGCGCAGCGTCGGCCGTCAATAAGTTTGAATCACGGCGACATAATGACAAAACTGTAGTTTTTATTACATCCAAGCTGTAATGAATGTCGTGAAAGTCTTGGATCTCTTCGTCTGTAAATTGTACATTTGATTTCAAATCTAATAACGCCTTAAAAACGCATGATTTTAATTTGAGAAATCGGCCTACCATATCCGACAAACTATTCCAGCGCGTTTTACAGTCTAGTATCAGGTCAATATTTTTACCATGTTCTTCTAAAATGTACTTTTGCAACAAGTCGTTTTTCAATAAGGAGTTTTTAAAAGATTTTATTAGATCTCTTAATTTTTTTATAGTACCTTTGTATAAAAACTCCGATTCTGGAACTCTGGCAGATTCTACAATAAACGCACCCTCATCTTCTTCAATTTCCTCTGCTTCTTCAGCGCCGGTATTTGAGACATCCTCCTGCACTTCAGGTACTGGAGATTTTTGTGTTTTATATAAAACTTCCAGGACTGCTAATTGTATTCCATGAGCCAAACACAATTGGTGGTGGCCGTCAAAATTTCTGCCCATTTTGACCATTACACTTGCTCCATCTGTTGTGAAAGCAATTATGTCGTCTTCCAGACTTAAACCGAAGTCACTCAAATGCTGCTGTAATAATTGAGTGCCTACTTCAGCTGGCATTGATCCCTGTATCCGTACAAGTCCCAGATTTTTATATTTGGCCATATCAAAGTCTTTATTGTGGATATTTATATTCATATACCTTTTATTACGGGTAGACGTCCACTCATCAAAAGTGATTGTAAATCTTTTATTTTCAGACTTCATAATTTTCAATTCATTTTTCAATTTGTTTTTTGTGTTATAACTCTGTTTTAGAATTATCTGTGTTATAGTTGTAGAAGATTTTGGCACATCGTAGCCAGAGTTTTTAAAAAGGTATCTCAGATCTTCTGAAGTACAAAATGTGCTCAATGGTATCCCATCCAATGCAGCCATTCTGGTCACTCGAACTTCCATATTTGAAAAATAATCAGTGAGTTTAATTTTCTTTTGTGAAGGTTCATTCGTACGTTTTCGTGTTTGAATTAGACCACTATTAGACGTTGATGTACTCGGCCTTTGCGACTCCTGTTCTTGCGGCATCGCTCCGATATGCTTGGCACGCATGTGAGTGTGTAACGCTCCAGTTGCGCCACCAGGAGTTTTCAATATTTTTTTGCAATGTTTACATTCAACACTCTGTCCATTATCAGCTCTCAAGAAATGTTCCCAGATAGAGCTTTGTGTGCGTTTGTTCAAAAACTCTTTATATACAGTCTTATTTGAAGAAGACCTGAAAAAAAATAAAAGGAAGTTAGGTTAATAATCATGATATTGTTAAACATAGTTGCCCACTCATTACAAATATACTTTATTTTTATTTTTATAATTACGTTTACAAACACAGAAACACACAAACACCCAGATCCGGAACAACTACTTCCAGATCATACAAATATGTATTTGTTTCGTGCGGGGATCAAACCCGCGATACGCTGCGCAACAGTCGATCACTCAGCCATTACGCCAACCGTGTCGTCAAACGTATTACGTATTTTATAGCCAAACGACAGAGCATGCTTAGTTCATTCATTCCTGATTTAAAGACGAGCTATATCATTTAATTTTTTTGATAAATAACTTATTTTTCTTATAGGTATTTTATGTTTTAATCAGTGTTCTTAATTAATATGTATTTGGGAACCTAGATATTCTATAATCTAATCGGAATAAATACACCTTAAGAAAATGTTTGATTTACAAATTATTTTGTATGAACTATGCATGCTCTACGGGGTTTTTAATGCCCTTTTAATACTAAATAGACTTATTAAGGCTTTGGTTTAAGTACTTACATCTTTCAAGAGATAATCCACACCTTCAAAGTCACTCACGATAAAGATACAACTGCTATAAATTGTTAATATTTGCACGCATTTAGCACCAACTTTTAATTAGGTAATTTGATCAAATTTCAACTGTGAGAATCTAGCGATGTGAACTGAATAACCGACAATTGAGCAATGAAACTACACTTTCATTTTAGCTAAGAAAGTGAAGAGCATAGTAGTTCCCCGTGGTCGTAGGGGCTTTTCGCCAGGGACTCCCCGGCCCTACCGACTCGCCAAGTTAATATATTTGAACTCTATTCTGTACGTCTTAGAACAATTTTTTGAAAGATTTAACAAACGATAAAATAAACTGCGGGGAATCCCCTGTTTGTATAGTTTCGAAGTAGTTATAACGTAGTGTTGCCACATTATAACTGGTATGTATAATCCTTTTTTTATTGGTTGACTATTTTGATTAATTTATTATACCAATAATTACGTAAGTACGGAATTGACATCTTCAGTTACGGAATTAAAAATACTTTAAAATAAGTTCGTAATTACGTAATTGCGTAATTACGTAATTACGTAATGGAAGCCCTAATTGGGAGCACAGATTAGGAGTGGTGATTAGGTAGCGAGTGCACTCGAGAGGTGCGTGCGCACTACATTTTAAATTAACAAAATAGGTAGGGAGGAGTACCTATCTTCATATTATACATAAGTAGGTATATAATAGTAATTATTAATAATAAATATTTTTTTCAGCTTAGGTTTAACTAAGTAAAATCTTTTAAAAGTAGTGTCTCTTCTAAACGTGTAATCAGTGCATAATTTCGAGTAACACTGATTAGAAAAAAAAACGTAATATTAAATTTAATGCACATCAATCCCTAAGATTCTGAGTTTTGACGCGTCGCGACACTCCACACCACAATAGTTTTGTAGCGGCCTGTCGACACTGTCTTTGGTCGACACCTAAGTATGTCACAGTTAATATAATACTATACTAGTACATATATGTTTACTTATTATTTCCAAATGTGTTTCATTCCCACGGGATATCAACTGATTACGTGCATTCAGTCACGGGGCTCGACAGTCGACAGTCTTAGCTTACATTACGCCGCCCGTCCCAACAATGTCCTCTCAAGTATAGGACCGATATTGTGCTATGTGTTCCTTATGTAACAGTCTCATAAACTCGTTGAGTGATAGACATAATTTATAGATGAGTTCCCGGCGCGACTCTTAGTTTACCTTCTAAGTCAGATGCGCGAAACTGGTGGTAACAATATTTGCAATACTGGCGGCAAACCAATTGCAATATAAATTACACACATCAGCGAAAGTTTGTTTTCGCCATATGTCACAGTATACTGGCCGTACATCGTATTGTATTTATTCTATGACTCGCCCGTCTACGCCCAGCACACGTAATACCCTACCCACTCTAAGGACAAGCGTTATTACAATCACTAGAGAAAAACCTACCTAGCTTCACGTTGCACAGCACAATGAAGTTGGTACTAACCATTGACGTAGAGACCAGGACTGCGGCATAATTTGACCACTCTTTAGAAAGAGACAACGCTACTTTGTGGACATTTATTTTCAAAGGCCGCACGAGTTTTTTCTCTCTTTCACGCTTTGCTATCAATAGTCAAGTCATTAATTACTTTTTATTTGAAAGGGATGGCACGGTCCAGATCTTTACGTCAATGGTTCCAATCAACTGTTGGTAGTTATAATACCTACCCATGTACATAAGTAGGACCGCTCTGCCCTCGCTTTCGTAGTGCACTAAAGGCAGTGTTGTAATAAATACATTTAAAAAAAATAGTATTTATTAAATATCAGATTGGTAAGTCCCTAAGATTATGAACTAAGAAGTCCTTCGGTTGAAATTCATGCTAAATTTCTTGTTCTCGCCTTATCAAATTTTTTTGGCCTTGTGTCTCTTTCTTTCGTGCCACATTGATGTTTTCTATTTCAGAATTCGTCAAGGTCAAGAGAAATAACAAATTTTGACATTTCCTGTTCTTGATGAGGTACTACTTACTAATGTGCACTAACTATTTTCTAAAAACATTATCAAAACGTAATTATTGAAAGAGTCTTTGGCCCAATTGCATATCAATTTAGTACATTCTTTTGTTTGTGTTCTCAGTGTCTTGAAATAGACAGGTGAGTAAATACAATAATTCGTATCAATCATGCAAAACAAGTTTACCATAATTAATTTACTTACGTAAATCATCGTTCTCATAAATGTAAATTATTTGTTAGAAAGTAAAATGTTACGTATGTTATAACAGGTTGAAAGGTGAAATTATGTTAGGTGGCCTTGTGTGGCGTCGGTCTCAGTTGCACTCGTATAGGCACTAATAGAAAGTGTATAAGCACTCAGTTTTCTGTGATTCTGTTTAAGTTTTTTATCTAGATTTGTAGCTCGGTTACAATGGCTTTGTTGTTCAGTTCTACTGTTTGTTTATCTGTGATGCCTGAGAGTAAGTTTTGAAAACAAGTTGTCCATTAAAAGTGCATTTGCCAGTATTAGGAACTTGTTACTAGTTTGGCAATTAGAATGTTGTGCAAATAACCTTATTGTGGCTTCTACTGAGCAGGTGAGCATCGGCCCCTAGCCCGCAGAATGTCAGCTCCAGGTTTGACGTCTGAGGCACAGCTGCGTTACATCCTGCAGTGGTTTGGAGAGTTCAGTGAACTACAACGGGAAGACTTTATGCCTGTGCTGGCTGCGGCACGAGGTGACAAGCCAGATCAGCTGGCTGCAACGCTAGCTAACATCTCCTGCCATGATAAACCTGTCAGCTTATTTCAGTGTAGAGTGAGTATTTTTTTTAATTGAATACATAATTTACTCTATAAGTTATTATTTTTCAACTTTCGTGATTTTTATACATATTAGAATTTCAAATGATTAGTCTTGATATACATTTATCTAATAGTCTGTAAATGTTGTCAAGCAAATTGTGATGATGTGGACAAATTTCATTGAATGTGATTTAACTGATTAAATATTTTTTAAATGCATACATTGCAAAATAACCATTCATGCATTTATTAAATACTAGCTTTCGCCCGCGGCTCCGCCCGCGTGGATGTCGGTTATCGCGATAAAAACTATCCTATGTCCTTCCCCGAGACTCAAACTATCTC